>BSBN01000620.1:6312500-7512500 GCA_027924645.1 Cunninghamia lanceolata
AGTCTAAGACAATTAATGGTAAGTACAACTAAATGATTCTAATTTAGTATAACTATTATCAAAATCAGTTTTTTGATATGATAATGTTTAAACAGTTTCACATGCTGAATATGTATAAAATGTTTTATGAATTCATTTTCTGTGGGATAGTAATTATTAAACCTGAGAGATTTGCTGGTATTTATTTTACTGTGGTTTACATCTGGCAAAAAAAAAATTATGTGAGATAAAAGTATTTCAATGCTTGTCTTGATGATGCTACTGTTACCTTGTACTATAGATTCTTTTAGATTCGAAACGTTTACCACCGTTTCTTTGAAATCAATCCTTATTATTCAATTATAGTTAAGAACTGGTGAATATTCATTTGGTTAATGTTGGAGTAAATGGTTTTTACCATTTACCCTCTTAAGTTTACTTAGGATTAATTGTGCATTTGTTATTCGGGTAGTTTTTCCCGTGCTGGGAATTTTCTCACCCATCTATTATTTCATGGCTTTAAAACCCTGTACCATATGTATTTTAGGTATCTCAATATTATTCACTAGTTTTGGTGAAATGGCCTTGTGTTGCCTCTCTCATTTTCTGTGAAGGTTATTTTCTGCATATGGTGCTCCTGGGAGGTGGATGACACCAACATGGTATCAAAGCCAACCATTCTGCAATCCTTCCTCTGATAGTTTTCATCGGAGTGTTTGGGATCATTTATTTTGGCATTTAAAATTTTCAAATTTCAAAGTTTCCTTATTTCGAATTATTCTTCTTTTTCTTGTTGCCGGCGAATGCAATAGAATATCATTTGCATGTTTATGTAAATCTCTGCCTGACTAAATTTTCATCGCTAGAGATTTGTGTTGTTATATGGAGCCTAATCAGACTTGGAGGTTATATTTACCCCACTTTTATCGGCGCGGTTTCCCCCCAAATTCCTACGGGGTCAAGGGGCAGCTATTTTGTAACCGACAAAAGCTTGATAAAAAGCGGCTAAGGGTTAGGGTTTTGGTATTGTATTGTAGCATTTTGCGCAGTGGTATTAAGTTGCAGGGATTGTTGATTGTAATCGGTTTGATTTACTGGATAATAATATTGGACTCTCTGTTTGGTGGATGTAGCCCGAGTTTAGGTGAACCACGTTAAAACTTGTCTCTCGTTGTTATTATTTCTGTGTATTTCCATTTCTCTGTTTAATCTTTATTTGCATTTAATTGATATCTTCTGCCGGCTAACCCTAACAAGTGGTATCAGAGAGGGTTGTGTTCAATTATCATCTACAGGAAAGTCTCACGGTTGAGTGGGAGCAATGGCGGATGAGGGTAAAATGAAGGTTGATAAATTCAATGGGCAGAACTATCAATTATGGAAGATGCAGATGGAGGATTACCTCTATCAAAAAGATTTATGGAGGCCGTTGGAAGGAGTAGCCAAGAAACCGGCAACAATCTCTGATGAGGATTGGAATCTTCTGACAGAAAGGCACTGGAAACCATTCGGTTGTGCCTGGCACCGTCGGTGGCATTCAATATAACGGAAGCAAAGACAACAGATGGTCTGATGAAAGCTTTCGCAAAATTGTTTGAAAAACCCTCAGCCTCAAATAAGGTATTTTCTCATGAAGTAAGTTTGTTTAATTTGAAAATGGTTGAAGGTGGATCTATGACAAGTCATTTAAATGAATTTAATATGATTGTCAGTCAATTGACTTCTGTAAATGTAAAATTTGATGAAGAAGTTAGAGCTCTCTTGATATTATGTTCATTGCCTGAAAGCTGGGATAGTTTGGTAATGGCGGTTAGTAACTCTGTTTCTGGTTCAAATACCCTAAAATTTAATGATGTTGTTAGTGTTATTCTGAGTGAGGAAATTCGTAAGAAAAGCTCAGGTGGATCCAAATCAGGCAGTGTTTTGAATGCAGAAAGCAGGGGCAGATCAAAGGAGAGAGGAAAAGGTTCTAGAGGTCATGGGAAGTCACGAGGAAAATCAAAGGACAAAAGATCCCAAACCAGAGGATAGAAGGATTGCTGGTACTGTGGAAAACTAGGTCATCTGAAGAAAGATTGCTGGTCTCAGAAAAAAAAGGAGACAAACAAGAAGGCAATAAGGAAGCAAATGTGGTAAGCAATAAGTTTGAAGATGATGCTTTGATTCTTTCCCTAGATAATGCTGATGATTCATGGGTTTTAGATTCAGGGGCCTCATTGCATGCTACACCCCATAGAAGTTAATTCCTTGATTATGTCCAAGGGGATTTTGGGCTGGTTTATTTGGGAGATAACGAACCCTGTTAGATTGTTGGAAAGGGAATAATCAAGATTAAGTTGCAGAATGGGAATCATTGGCTACTACAAGAGGTAAGGCATGTTCCAAGGCTTAGTAGGAATTTAATTTCAACAGGGCAGCTAACTAAACAAGGTTGCACTGTTACATTTACTGATAAAAATTGGAAGGTTTCAAAAGGTGCCTTAGTAGTAGCAAAAGGTGTGAAAGTAGGCACCTTATATCATTGTACAGGTCATACTGTTCCTTCTACTTTAGCTGTTACAGAGAAAAAACAAACAAGTTCAGGAACAGTTGCTGCAGGTTTGCAGCAAGAGACTGGAAAAGTTGTTGCAGGTTCTGAGACAACACTATGGCATAACAGACTTGGGCATATGAGTGAAAAAGGTATGAAGGTACTTCATTCTAAGAAAGTTTTACTAGGTCTGAAATGTATTACTATGGATTTCTGTGAAAGTTGTGTGTATGGAAAATAAAAGAGAGTCAGTTTTCTCAAGGATGGGAAGCAAAAGAAAAATAAAAAATTAGAGCTTGTGCATACAGATGTATGGGGACCAGCTCAGGTATCTTCTCTCGGTGGCTCTCGGTATTATGTTACATTCATAGATGATGCAACTAGGAAGGTCTGGATTTATTTCCTTAGACAGAAATCTGATGTATTTGAAATATTTAAGAAATGGAGAAGCTTGTTTGAGAATGAGACGGGTAAAAGATTAAAATGTCTCAAATCTGATAATGGCGGTGAGTATTGCAGCAAATAATTTGAAGATTATTGTTCCTTTAATGGAATTCGTAGGCAGAAAACTATTCCAGGGACTCCACAGGAAAATGGAGTGGTTGAATGCATGAATAGGACAATAATGGAGCATGTAAGGACCATGAGATTACATGCTGGGCTGCCTTTAAACATGTGGGCAGAGGCTGTCAACACTGCTGTATATTTAATTAATAGAGGTCCTTCAGTTCCTTTGGGCTGTGGTATTCCAGAGGAAGCATGGACAGGCAAGAAGGTGAGTTATTCTTTTCTGAAAACCTTCGGCTGTGAAGCATTTGCACATATAGATTCTGAAAATAGATCCAAGCTAGATGCAAAATCAAAAAGGTGTACCTTTGTTGGATATGGCATTGATGAATTTGGTTATAGGCTTTGGGATTTTGAAAATCAGAAATTGTGAGAAGCAGGGATGTTATATTCAATGAGAAGGTGTTGTACAAAGATCAGTTGTAGCAGCATGAGAAGAAAGAAAAGGATTATGTTGTGCTGGACGATACTCCAAATAGTGATGTTCCAGTGGTTCCTCATGCTCCGCAACAACAATCAGAAATACCACAAACTCTAGTGAATGTTAGACGGTCCACAAGGATAAGTAGACCTCCTGAAAGGTTTTCTCCCTCTTTGTATTCTATTTTGTTAACAGATGCTGGTGAACCAGAAAGGTATGATGAAGCTATGCAGGTGGATACACAGGTTCAGTGGGAGCTTGCAATGAAAGAAGAAATGGACTCCTTGCTGAAAAATTAGACTTGGGAATTATGTAAGTTACCTGTAGGTAAAAAGGCTTTACCAAATAAATGGGTTTATAGGCTGAAAGAGGAAGGTGGAGGTAAGAAAAGATTTAAGGCCAGGTTAGTTGTTAAAGGATTTGCACAAAAAAAGGGCATTGATTTTGATGAGATATTTTCTCCAGTTGTCAAGATGACTTTTATTCGTACTGTTTTAAGTATTGTGGCTACTGAAGATTTACATTTGGAACAGCTAGATGTTAAAACTGCCTTTCTCCATGGTGATTTGGAGGAGGAGATCTATATGGAACAGCCCCAAGGATTTGAGGTCAAAGGTAAGGAGAAACTAGTGTGCAGATTGAAGAAGAGTTTGTATGGCCTGAAACAAGCACCTCGGCAATGGTATTTGAAATTTGACAGTTTTATGGCTAAGCAAGGCTGCAACAGGTGTAATTCTGACCATTGTGTTTATTTTAAGAGGTTAGATAATGACAGCTACATTATTTTATGTTTATATGTTGATGACATGCTTGTAGCTGGGTCTAACATGGATCACATAAGAGAGTTAAAACAGTAGTTGGCACAGTCATTTGATATGAAGGATTTGGGGGTAGCAAAACAAATTCTTGGTATAAAAATTTGCAGAGATAGGCAGAAAGAAATTTAACTCTATCTCAAGCTGCTAATGTTGAAAAGGTGTTGCAAAGATTCCACATGGAGAATGCAAAAGCTGTCAGCACACCTTTGCCTAGTCATTTGAAATTGACTAAGGACATGTGTCCTAAGACACAAGAGGAGGAAGAGAAAATGTCCAAGGTACCATATGCTTCCATTATCAGTATTTTAATGTATGCCATGGTATGCACGTGACCAGATATTGCACATGCTGTAGGAGTTGTTAGCCGGTATATGAGTCATCCCGGATTAGAGCATTAGAATGCAGTAAAATGGATTCTTAGGTATTTGAGAGGTACATCCAATAAACACTTATGTTTTGGGGGCTCTAATACTGTTTTAGCAGGCTATCTAGACTCAGATTTGGTAGGAGATATTGATACCAGGCGGAGTACTACAGGTTATGTCTTTACTGTAGGAGGAACAACGGTGAGTTGGATTTCCAGGTTACAAAAGGTGGTTGCTTTATCCACCACAGAGGCAGAATATGTAGCTGCAACAGAGGCAAGCAAGGAGATGATATGGCTGCAATCTTTCATGAATGAATTGGGCACACAACAGGTTAACAGTTATTTGTTTACGGATAGCCAGAGTGCCATACATCTTGCAAAGAATTCTGCCTTGCATTCAAAGACCAAACATATACAGTTGAGGTATCACTTCATTCGGTCAGTGTTGGATGATGGACAGTTACAGCTAGCAAAGATACATACATATGACAATCCAGCAGATATGTTTACAAAGGCAGTGACAAGGGAGAAGTTGAGCTCCTCTTCAGCTTCGGTTGGTCTTCTAGACTGAAAACAACCAAAAACAGAACAGCAGAGTCCCGGGTGCTTATTTCCAATGGGAGCTACAGGGTCAGTGGTGTTATGATCAGTCTCCAAGTGGGAGATGATATGGTGTGGAGTCTGATCAGTCTCCAAGTGGGAGATTGTTGTTATATGGAGCCTAATTAGACTCAGAGGTTATATTTACCCCACTTTTATCGGCACGGTTTCCTCCCAAATTCCTACGGGGTCAAGGGGCAGCTATTTTGTAACTGACAAAAGCTTGATAAAAAGTGGCTAAGGGTTAGGGTTTTGGTATTGTATTGTAGCATTTTGCAGTGGTATTGAGTTGCAGAGATTGCTGATTGTAATCGGTTTGATTTACTGGATAATAATATTGGACTCTCTCTTTGGTGGATGTAGCCCTAGTTTGGGTGAACCACGTTAAAACTTGTCTCTCGTTGTTATTATTTCTATGTATTTCCATTTCTCTGTTTAATCTTTATTTGCATTTAATTGATATCTTCTGCTAGCTAACCCTAACAATTTGGAAGACTAAGAACACCTGTGAAAGTGAAGGCATTCATTCAATGCGGTTGTAGAGGAGGGATATAAATTTCTACATCCGTTCCTTCTCTGGACTTTTTTGAGTTCATTGTTTGGCGTGAGTGTATTCAGCTGGGCGATAGATGTTGCATTTCTGCGTGGTGTGTTGATGTCTGTTAGTAAATCACGTCAACAGACAAGAAACAAATTCTTCCTTCATTCCTTCGGTCTTGGTGCTATTTGTGTTGGTTCTTAATGTTTGGCTTGTGATTATTAGTGTGTTTTCCTTCAGAGGAGGTGTGATTAAAGACTAAAATTTGTTGAGGCTCAATTATCTCAGTTCGTAGTACTCGTTTGGCGTTTTCCTTGAAGCAGATTTGGGCTCAGTTGAGTCGTGATTTTTTTGCTGAAGAGGCTGTGAACTTTATAGTTATAAAGTTTGCAATCAAATATTTATTTAGGGTTTGTGCGCTAAGGAGAAGTGGAGATGGGCCCCTGCATTGTGTTTGGAGTGCCATTTGAGATCTTTTATCCCACATTACTCTCGCGGAGGAGCTATTTCCACTTTATATTCACTAACACTTGAATTGTATGGTTAAGTTGTGGAAAGCTTGTGGTGAATGTGCAAAGCTCGCTTAGACTTGGTGTGTGATTGGTGGCTTAGTTTTCAACATCTTTGTCACATTTTTTTACTCATTTGCAGTAGGTGGTCACGTGGGTGACCAAGGGTTTAATCTGGTCCTTCATTGTTGCATTGAGCTCTCGTAGGCAACTTTTCTTCCACGAAGCATATCTTGGGCATCCGGAGTCTGTTTTTAGCATTCCGCATATCATCGAAAAGATGACTTCGCCAAGATCGCAGTGGTATAGGTAAATCTGCCTAATTTTATTGATTTGAAGGCTTCATTTGCAGTATTTGGGAGTTTCTAATTTTATTGTTAAAGGTTAATGTCTTTGTAATTTTGGAGATTTGTCATAGTTCATTATGGGGTTTTCAGTTCATCCTGCTGTGATTATGTTGAAAAAGGGAAATTATAAACAATGGAGAGATGGTATGATAAAACATCTTAGATGGCTTCATTTGTTGCCACATTTGTATAATCTAGTTCCCTTTCCTGGTACTGATAGTAAGAAATTTGCATGGAATTGCAAAAGAGATCATGTCCTAGGAGTTATTGCAATGCATATTGATGATGCCACTTTGAATGCTATTGATCATTTTGATTGTCCTCATATTCTTTGGACTAAAATTTGGGAAATACATGGAGATCCTGATACTTAGCTATTCCTAGATGATCATGTTTTAGATTGTCTTGTGCCTCTTCATTTTTCAGATAGGATACCCTATGATCATGATACTATGCAGTAGTTTGAAGTTTTGGAATACTTTGAATCTTCAGATGAGGATGACGAGGGTTCTTCAGATGCTTCTTCTTCTCCATAAGGGACGATTGATGTACCTTCACTTTCAGTGATTCATTGTGCACTGTCATTGATTGAGGCTCCTATCATTCCTATCAGCAGGACTATTCATTTTGTGTTGATGATTCATTGAGCACATCCAGTGATTCATCACAACTAGTATCTCATTGTCTTCTTGATTGGGATTCATACATTTGTCAGACATTGGTTCCTTATTCGTATAATCTCATATTCCTGACTTGGAAGACACATTTGAGGGTATATCCCTCCTATTTGATGATAGTTGTGGTACAACTATTATCACTCCATCTTTGTCTTTGGAGAATGTTCAAGATCAGTTTCCAGTGGTACCTCGTTTGTCACCTTCTATTGTGATTGGGCATGTTCCTGATTGGTTCGTGGCATCATTTTCCAAGGTCTTGGCGACACATGAGCAGATTTCAGAGACATCATCATACATTTTCATGCTTCTTTCTTTCAATTCCTATCTGGAGTGGGAAGCATACCTGCATTTGTATTTAGTTTTGTTTCTTCCAAAAGGGAGACAAGTTGTTTGTCGACATTGGATCATGTTTTCTCTTCAGGCACTTACCATTTTTGTAGGTGATTACACATTGTGGGGGGGCTACATAGTCTCTCTCTTTTCCACTTATGGGGGGGCATTGATTATATATACATGATGTATGTAGTATTGGGGGGATGTGATTAAGTCCTCCATCCATGCATCATTTTTGTTTTTCTTTCTCTCTTTTGGGGAGGGGTTTTTTTCCCATAGGGTTTTTCTCCTTTTCTCCAGTTGTGAGAGATTTCTTTTTTGCATTGTAAATGGGTACTTGACATGGTTGTGTAGCCAGGACCCATATTGCATCTTGATTTTTCATAATAATTCTCCCTAAGTTGCACTTAAGGGGGGGTGTTGGAGTAAATGGTTTTTACCATTTACCCGCTTAAGTTTACTTAGGATTAATTGTGCATTTGTTATTCGAGTAGTTTTCCCGTGCTGGGAATTTTCTCACCCGTCTGTTATTTCATGGATTTAAAAGCCTGTAGCATATGTATTTTAGGTATCTCAATATTATTCACTAGTTTTGGTGAAATGGCCTTGTGTTGCCTCTCATTTTCTGTGAATGTTATTTTCTGTAGATGGTGCTCCTGGGAGGTGGATGACACCAATAGTCAAGTTTCTTGTATTACTAATCTTTTATATGGTTATGAATCTAGTAAAAATAGATAACTATATTAATAGATTGATATGTTTTTCTAATCATGATGGAGTCTTTGAGTAATAAAGAATAAATTAGGTTTGTAATAGTGAACTTCTTAGGTTTTAGAGAATTAATTTGTTAGCAATGTTGTTGAATGTGTAAATCTTAGTCAATCAATATTATGAGAATAATAACTATTTGTTTCTTTCTTATCAACATTATTTCAATAAAGGAAGTCTATGAGATGGAAGTAATTATTTATGCATATAGAGATCATCTTGATTTCATAATTGGATGGTAGTATATTTTTGTAACATGTTGATGTTTTATAAAATACAGTATAATAGAAGATAATTGGTTCATTATTCAATAGAAATGATATGATCAAAAAGGGAGTTTTGGTTATGAATTTTGTTATAAATCTATCTCACTTATTATGAGTTTGGATAAGGTAGAACTTATTTTGATTGATCTCGTTTCTTGAAAAGACTTATTTTCTGAAAATGATATATTTACTATAATGGTTATGTTGAACTTCTTAATCAGTATGTTTTGGTTAAGAGATCGCATCGTAGGATGTGGTATTCCTTATAAGATTTTGAGATTATAAATCTTATATTATATATGTTAACCCAAGTTATAAGTTGTTTGATACCATATTGTATATAAAGTTAAGCCTGAACTACGAAGTCTCTGCGCTATGTGTACGTAGGGAAGGTCGTCATGAGCCCCCGAGACATTAGGTCGGCCCTTAGGGCCTTAGTCTTGTCATTTTATGCGATTGATATCTATTTTGTGTAACTAATGATTACATTTAGTGTGTAGATTCATGCCTGTTAATCATGTAGGTTACTGAAGCAAAGGAAATATTTTTCCACTTTGCGAGAGGATGACCATATGGCAGTTATTGTAATTGATTGTAATAGAAATGTTTATGTCTTAATTCATTTTGAATAATACTAGACTGGTGTTTTAATTGAAAATTGAATTTTATTCAGTTAGAACAAGTAAATTTTCTTCTATCATCTTATTATATTTTCAATTTTTCTCTCTACTTGAAAATTTTTATTATTATTTAATTGTTATTTCCTGAGTGGGCATTATATGTGTGTGTGTGAAGTGATAAAAGAGATGAATACTCTCTATATATACACAACACTGTGTATATACAGAGAGCTCTATATATACACAATACTATGTATATATAGAAGCTTCCATAAAATGATATATATATAATAAAAACACAACGAAGTAAATAAATATCAAATATTACAATCAGGGTTTCAAGGGAAAGTAGAGCCCAATGCATTCTTATTTAGTAGAGGCGTTAATAATGCTGAGGGGTCGAGCCCTGGCTGCACTACGGACATTGCAGCCTGCAGGCCTGTGGCCTGTAGTGGTCGCGGGGCCGCAGGGGGAGGGTGGCTCCTGCCACCCTCCACAGAGCCTTAGCTCTATGGAAGGGGATGGGGGTCTGTCCCCCCTATGCCCTGTTCATAGAGCGCAGAACCACACACCTTTTTTTTTTATGTATTTTGTTTTCTTTAAAAACTAAACCCTAAATCGAATACTATGCCTTTCGATTTCAAATAAAATCTTTTTAATATATAAATTCAAAAACACTAATCTTATAATATGATTGTATATATATTATATATTATATATTATATATTATATATTATATATTATTAAAATTTTCTCTCTATCTTTTATTTTAAAAATAAAAATAGAGAACCATATATTATTTAAAACATCAAAACACAATAAATAAATACACACACACACACACACACATATCACCATAGGGTATTAAGAGAGGTAAAATAACTCTCTTCTTTCCATAACATAACTTGAACATAGTATCTTAGTTTTAAATAAAAAATATATAATTTATTTTGCAAACATTTAGTCCACTTATTTTTTTTCTTTTAGTCATTCAAGTATAGAAGGGCAAGATAGATACATATTTATTTCTTTCAATCCATCTATTAAAAACATAACGAGAGAGAGAGAGATTTTAATTCACACCATTCTTATTTATTTTCATAGGAGAAAGATAGTAAAACTCATTGCCATACATTTTATTGAAAATAACAAATATTTTTACAAAGGACTAAAATACACAAAGGCTTCCCAAGGAGAGGTTTACTCTCTTGAACTACTAACACCTTACAAGGCTCAAAGCGAAGGCATACACATTGCCTTCATTTTACAACTCAAAACTTGAAACACTCTTATTCACTTCACGACTCCAAATCTCAAGCTCTCCTTCAAGAGCTAAACCTACAAAACAAGAAGGTCTTTCCAAGGCCATGGGAATCTCATCTCCCAACCATTGTCTTGCAGGCAAGCCACCCCTGAGCTAGGAGGCCAATAAGATAACTAGGTGCATATGCATACTAAGGGGTTTTCAAGCACACACACAACAAGAAGCACATTCCCAACCAATGATATACACAACACTAATACAGGAGTATCCTGGGTGAACGAGTTATCTAGCATCAACAAAAAAATTGTAGGTTTAATTTTTAGTTTTATGGTATCCATTGGTAGTTGGAAGCTGCAACATTATTATGGAGAGTCTAATTTTTGTTCAAAACCAAAGCATAGCCACTCTAGCTATTAAAACATGAAATGAATCAAGTGTGGATCATTTGATGAATCAAATTACAAATTTCATGCCAGATATAACAAATGAGTTCAAGATTGTTGTTGCGGAAGCTATTAGATCTTTATGCTTGAAATTCCCGTAGAAATATCATACACTATTTTTTGAGTAATATACTCAGAGGAGGAGGATGATTTGAGTATAAGAAAGCTATTGTGGATTCTATTCTTATTCTTATAACTCCTCTCTATTGAATCTATTGAATATTGTGCATTCACGAAAATAAGAGAAGGTGATGGTCAAATGGAACAGGCGGTCTGAACTAGCTACTTGACCATTAACGAAGCATTTTCTAGGCAATATATAAGCAGTGGGGCTTATTGTATGACAACACTGATAAGAGGGTTTGTTAACACCAATCCTTTCATCTAAGGAAGTCCCATTCTATATACATGGAACTTATGTGGAATATCTGGAACCAATTAAAAAGGAGGGCCTCAAACACATGAGGAGGAGTCATGTCCACTTTGCAATGGGTCAATTTAGAGACAATGGTATATTCATTGGAATGTGAGGTGATTATTAAGCTTTGATACATATGAATGTGTCAAAGGCTTTAAATGATGGAATGAAGGGAAACACATAGAGTTTAAACGCCTATGTGATAACGGGAATATATATATTGCCATCGTGACTTTTGCTTGATCCCACCTTTCAATCAATATATAAAACAAATAAAGTGTGATGCCTCATCTTCTAGAAACATAGCATTACAAGGTTTGATCTACACAAGGCATAAGGGGGATTGATTAGAATTAGAAAAGGGGTGTTTTTGGGGTGAAGTCGGCAAAAAAGAAGTAAGAAGTTGGTCACTGCCAACAAGGAAGATAGAGTGTTGTTCCTTTATTTCTAAAATATAAATCCTTAAGAAGTGAAAGCACTTAGTTTGGTGTTATAATTGAAATAAAAATTAGAAGTTGAAATGCCACTTTGAGGGGAGAAGACTCATTAAATTTGCAAATCACTAAGCATTGGGCAGTGCTAGTAACAAAGGAAAAAGGGGCCGCAGAGTATGGCGTTGGAGAGGAATGGTTGATATAGAGGCTATGTGGAAGGATTTGGGCTGGAGTGTGTAGTAGAAATTGGTGTTACAGAGTAGACTATGGCAATAGATCGAAGGGAGCATCCTGTAGAAAAAACATTGAAATCCATTAATGTAAAGTTTGTTGGGTTTTGTGTTGGAAAATATATGGAAATCAGATTTGAACATAATGAATGTTTGTAGATTGCAGACAGATAAAGGAAATTATATCTTGCATCTGAATTGAATAAAATGTCATGAGTTTTGTTTGCAATTTATATGGTGTATTTGTGATTGTGTATGTGGGTCTTTGATATTAGATTTGTTTTGTGTTTTGGCATGAGGGGAGAGCTATTTGCATCAAACACCAAGTCCATATACCATGGATTTGAAACAAGAGGGAGAGAGTGGAATTGATGGGGAGGCCTATGGGTTTGGCAAACCTATCTTGACACAACACTTCATGACCTATCTCAATCCCAAGTCTCCCTACCAATTTAAGTGCTCATAGACATTTTCTACCCCAAAATGCCTATGTCAACCTAACCAGTCTATTACAGAGGTGAAAGACCTGTTTGTCTGTTCTTCCCAATACAGACTTTGCTTACTTGGTGTGAGGTATTTGTCTTCACCCTCACTGTTTCCAAGATTCCTAATCTCCAAGGCTTATAGCCTTCTTGAGTCCATTATCAGCCCTCCTCTCTGGGTCCAGGGTTCTGATTGCTTGGTACTCAATGCTTCCACTCTATTTTCACCTCTGTCTCTCTAGACTGCAACTTGCATACTAGCCGGGTTATGGCACAACTCGCCTAGTACAAGTTCACATGGCCTCTCTCTGTCATTCCACTCAATACAACAGAAAGAAAAACAAAAACAAGAGACTCTGTTTGATTTCCCCCCATGACTGTACAATGGATATGCGAGGACATCAAACGAGAGTCATTATGTACAAACAGAAGCAAACCAACAAGAATTCAACTATCTACTCTACTGCAAACTAGATTATGCAAGTACTTCTTCAAATACAATTCAAATGAATTCAACTGTAAATGTCTTTATTATCAGGAGTTCTTCTATTACATCCACAGCATCTTAGGTTTCAAAACATTCCAACCAACCCTTTTACAAAGCCTGGACTAGCTTTTATGTTGTTCGGCTTCCTTTCAGTTATTGAACAGTTAGGTTTTCTATCTATTCGGCTCCCATCGGCAAAACATATTCCTTGTCTCACCGATCCTATTCTTCCCCTGGAGATATGCATTCTATCGATACATTCACATTGTATCGGCCAGACATCTTGGCTTTCACACTGAAATGCTCCTTCCATTTTTCTATTGTCGGCCAAACTTACATTATCGGAGCCCTTCAAATGTGTTTAGCCGATATGGAACCTCTTGCCGATGGATAGAGCCCATCGCTATGACATCTGACATCAGCCAAACATCTCCCTTCTCTTCCGATCTTACTTCTCATACCGATATGTAGTGTGTTTAACGTCACCTTCGGCAAGACATATATTATTGTCTCCCCGAAATATACTTTCCCTTACTTATCGGCTTGACCTTATACTATCGGTCACCTTCAATATTGTTCTGCCGATATGTCATCTCACTCCGATGAGCCTAACACATAGCGGTCGGCAAGACTTGGACCATCAGCAGAACATTTTCTGCATCCCCCGACAACACATCTCGCACCGATGAGCCTTCTGTCGGCAAGACTTCTCGAATCTCACCCTGATCGGTGAAAGTTCCTACCGTCGGCTCAATGTAACTTTCTTCTTCCGATGGTGATACTCACACCGATGACCCCTCTCCACACACACACTGCTTAATCATCGATGGGTCCAACCAATTGTTACCCCGATATACACGATCGGTAAGACCACCCTCTATTGGTGAGTCTAATTCTTCCTGGGCCGATACTTCACCTCTTCCTGATGGCTTAGGTCAAGGCACTCATCGGTGAGACTTTCACCGTTGGGCCAACCGATTTCGCTTCCACCGATAGTGATACTTTCGCCGATGCATACCTAGAATTTGTTATGTAATCCAAGGAGTCCACTTTACACATGTGAAAACTTCTTCCCACTCTGCCCTATTTTGAAAATTCAAAACATCACAACAAAATGCAAACATATCTACACATGGGCTCCAAGCCCTTGGTGCTCCTGCACCATACTCCCCCTGTACGGAAGAAGTCAAGTCACCTCTGGTGACAACAAGGCAAAATCAATGCCCCATTTCTTGAACTCTAACTCGGCAATCCAGGTAGCCTCTGCTTCAGGCAACTATTTCCACTTGATCAGGTGTTCCATGTACACACCATGTCTAGTTTGTTTCTACACACGAGAATCCAGAATTCTCTCAGCCTGTGGTGTGATTTTTGGAGGCAAGGTTACATCATTTACTGTCTGTGTAGCTTCTACACTAGATTCCCCTGCTGCTGAATGAGGACCCTTATATGGTACCAAGTCCTGAACATTAAACACTGGTGAAATTGCCAAGTCTACTGGCAAATCAATCCTATAGGCATTATTGCCATACTTGTTTAGAATTCTGCAAGGACCAATCCATGTCATCTGCAATTTGGTTGGTATCCCTTTCTGTAATCTGGCCTTGTTCAAATGAACCATGACCAAATCACCAATTGTAAATTGAATATCCTTCCTGTGTGCATCTACCCTATCTTTGATCTTCAAGGTGTTTTCCATCAATTTTTGCTTCACTTGGTCATGAATTTCCTTCATAGACTGTGCAAAATCCTCTGCATGACCACTTCTAAACTCCATGTTTCCAATAATTCTGAGTTCACATACACCTCTAGGGTGCATTCCATAGATGATTTCAAAAGGACTCTTGCCAGTAGTCCTATTCACACTATCATTATAGGCAAATTCTGCCTGATAAATGACTCGATTCCAACTCTGTCCATATTCTTTTGTCAAACACCTTAACAGGTTGCCCAATGTCCTGTTCACCACTTCTGTTTGGCCATCTGTCTATGGATGATATGCTGATCCAAAAGACAGATTTGTCCCTAACCTCTGCCATAGAGTTTTCCAGAAATGTCCCATGAACTTAGCATCTCTATCAGACACTATGCTTGCTGGTAGTCCATGAATCCTTATGACCTCTTTGAAAAACAAATGAGCTATATGACTGGCATCATGAGTCACCTTACAAGGAATGAAATGACTCATCTTGTTGAATCTATCAACAACTACAAAAATACTATCAAAACCAGTCTTAGTCTTTGGTAGTCCAACTACAAAATCCATACTTACACAATCCCATGGTCTGGAAGGAATGGGTAATGGTTGATACAGTCCAGCATTTGAAGAAGTTCCCTTGGCCTTCTGACAGATGATACACTGCTCCACATACTTTCTGACATCTTTGTGCATCTTCGGCCAATAGTAGAACCTTTGGACTAATTCCAATGTTTTGTTCAAACCAAAATGTCCACTCAAACTACCATTATGCTTCTCCTGTATGAGATTTTCTCTCATGGATCCTTTTGGTACACACAACTGTCCTCCTTTGAACAGCAAACCCTGCTGCAATGTGTAATCTGCAAATTCACTATGAAAGTGATTCTTAAAGTCTTGACAGACTTTGTATGCCTCAGCAAAATCTTCATCCTCCTTGTAGAGAGCTCTGAACTCTTCCATTCCTATACTTCTTAATTGCACTTCTTGTACTGTGAGCAACCTTCTGCTTAAAGCATCTGCTACTTTGTTGAGCTATCCCTTCTTGTGCTTAATTGTAAATGTATAAGACTGCAAATACTCCATCCACTTGATATGCCTATGGCTCAACTTATCTTGTGAGTTCAGAAAACTCAAAGCTTGATTGTCTGTATACACAACAAATTCCTTAGGTAGGAGGTAATGTCTCCATTTTCTAAGTGCTTGAACTAGAACATAGAGCTCTAAGTCATATGAAGAGTACCTACTCTTGGCTTCATTTAGCCTCTCACTGAAAAAGGCTATTGGTCTATTTTCTTGGCTAAGTACTGCCCCTACTGCAATATTGCTAGCATCACATTCTAAAGTAATCAACTTATCAAAACTAGGCAGCACTAATACTGGCTGTGTGGCTACTTCTTTCTTCAACAGTTCAAAACTGTGATTAGCTGCTTGTGTCCATTGAAACTTTGTTTTCATTCTACCTTTGATTATATCAAGCATGGGTGCACAAATAGCACTGAAATTCTTTATGAATTTTCTATAAAACTGAGCTAAGCCATGGAAACTTCTCACCTCAGTTGCTGCTCTGGGAGTAGGCCAACTCAATATGGCTTCTACCTTTGACTTGTCCATTTTCAATTCTCCTTTGGACAACACAAAACCAAGGTATACCAATTCCTACTTCATGAATTCACACTTCTCCAAATTTATGGTTAGTTGTTCATCATGTAACTTTTTCAAAACAATATTTACATGTTTAAGATGCTCTTCTTTAGTTTGACTAAAAATCAAGATGTCATCTAGATAAACAACTACAAATTTACCGGTATAGTCCTTAAGGACTTCATTCATGAGCCTCATGAATGTGCTGGGAGCATTTGATAAACCAAATGGCATAACAAGCCACTCATATAGTCCTTCTGTAGTTTTGAAGGCTGTTTTCCACTCATCACCTTCCTTGATTCTAATCTGGTGATAACCACTTTTCAGGTCTATCTTAGTGAAATACTTAGCTCCTCCTAAACAGTCCATAAGATCTTCAATTTTGGGAATTGGAAACTTGTACCTTATGGTGATCTTATTGATAGCTCTGGAGTCTGTGCACAATCTCTATGTTCCTCCTTTCTTTGGTGCCAACACTGTAGGCACTGCACAAGGACTTATGCTTTTTCTAACTAACCCCTGGTCAAGCAACTCTTGTACTTGTCTGGTTATTTCCTTATGTTGTTTTGGAGTCATCTTGTAAGGAGCCTTGTTAGGCAAAGATGCTCCTGGAATCAGATCTATCTGATGGCTTATAGCCCTTTGTGGAGGTAGTGTTGCTGGTGTTCCATCACTAATGATGTCCTTATACTATTCCAGTATAGTCTGCACCTCTTTTGGGATCACTATCTTTTTGTCTTTCTTCTCCTCCTTAGGTTTCACTATGATATCATAACTAATACCATCCTCCTTAAGAGTGTTCAAAAACTCTTTACCACTCACAACTAAGATACTAGGACTCTTAGTCTTATTTGCTTCTTCATCTTCCAAAGATTGAATTTTATAGGTGACACCATCTTTTTGAAAAGAATATGCATTCTTCTCACTATCATGTATGGCCTTCCGGTCAAACTGCCATGGTCTGCCCAATAAGAGATGACATGCATCCATAGGTAGGATATCACAAAGTACCTTGTCTTTGTATCCCCCTATACCAAACTCTACCCAAGTTTGCTCATTGACTATCACATGTTGACCTTTATTTAACCACGTGACTCTATATGGATTTGAATGAGGTATTCTTTGCAAATTTAGTTTTCTAACTGCTTCATCAGATACTATATTATCAGTAGACCCTGAGTCTATGATTACTTGACATACCTTATTCATAATCTTGCATCTGATTCTGAATAATGCTCTCCTTTGGTTTGGTTCAGCTTTCACTGGCTCTTTGATCAATGTTCTCCTTACCATGATGTTCTCTCCCACTTCTGAGGTTAGACTGACTTCAGGTGTTTTGCTACTTGAAGCATCATCTTGCACATAATGATTTCTTTTGTCAACTCCTTGAGAAGAAGATGTGCCCTTATCAGGACACCTATATGCTGGATGGCCCAATTGACCAGAATTGTAGCACTTCATAGTGACAAAGTAGGATCCTCTACCTGATCCACCTGATCTTCCTCTGTTAGATCCCCTTCCTCTGTAGTTTCCTCTACTACTAGTCTCTCCACTCTGCTCTGTGAGTTTGGATTCTCCTTGGGGTCTTTGATCAGTATTTCTACCACCATAATTTCCTCTTCCTCTGCTGTCTCTACCTCTTCCTCTTGATCTACTGTTTGATTCTTGTTTCTTCTTGCTCCTCTCCTCTACCTTGAGTGCCAGCTGATAGCTTTGATGCACTGTTGTAGGGCTGAACAGGCTGATTTCCTCTTGAATACTCCATCTCAAACCATTGAGATATCTTGCTACTTTCACATTTTCCTCTTCCATCACCTTAGACCTCAGGCATAGTTTTTGAAACTCCTTAGTATATGCACTGACATCTAATTCTCTTTGTCTCAAATTTTGTTGTTTCTTATACAACTGGACTTCATAATCTCTAGGCATGTAGACCTCTTTAATTTTAGCCACCATACCCTTCCAAGTAGCTATAGGTTTCTTGTCTTCTTTCTCTCTTTCAGTTTGAACAAATTTCCACCACGTCAAGGCAGCTCCTCTGAGTCTTGATTTAGCCACCTTCACCTTTTGGGCTTCACTTACTCCATCACATTCAAAGTGATTTTCTAAACCTTCTATCCATTCCATAACCAAGTCAAGTTCCATCTTTCCACTAAAAAGAGGAACTCCTTCCAATGACTTACCACTCATGGCTTTCAAGGCCTTCAAGAAAGGTTCTTCTTCCATCTTAGGATCAGGTGTGGGCTCTTCATCTTCTATAGACACACCTTCTTCCTTGTTTACTTTCTGCCTGACTTCTTCAGTCTTTTCCATCATTACACCCAGTCTACTTTCCATTGCTGCCAATCTTTCCCGTAGGAGTCTATTCTCCTCTTCTTGATCATCAACCTTTTTTGCTAACTCTGCATTAGTCACCATCTCTTTGGCTGAACCTACAGACTCACTTGAACTCGATGATGACATTCAACTTCCTCTATTCTAACCTAGGAATAGCCCAAATCTTTAACTTGGCTCTGATACCAATTTGATGGGGAGGCCTATGGGTTTGGCAAACCTATCTTGACAACACTTCAAGACCTATCTCAATCCCAAGTCTCCCTACCAATTTAAGTGCTCATAGACATTTTCTACCCCAAAATGCCTATGTCAACCTAACCAGTCTATTACAGAGGTGAAAGACCTGTTTGTCTGTTGTTCCCAATACAGACTTTGCTTACTTGGTGTGAGGTATTTTTCTTCACCCTCACTGTTTCCAAGATTCCTAATCTCCAAGGCTTATAGCCTTCTTGAGTCCATTATTAGCCCTCCTCTCTAGGTCCAGGGTTCTAATTGCTTGGTACTCAATGCTTCCACTCTATTTTCACCTTTGTCTCTCTAGACTGCAACTTGCATACTAGCCGGGCTATGGCACAGCTCGCCTAGTACAAGTTCACATGGCCTCTCTCTGTCATTCCACTCAATACAACAGAAAGAAAAACAAAAACAAGAGACTCTGTTTGATTTCCCCCCATGACTATACAATGGATATGCGAGGACATCAAACGAGAGTCATTATGTACAAACAGAAGCAAACCAACAGGAATTCAACTATCTACTCTACTGCAAACTAGATTATGCAAGTACTTCTACAAATACAATTCAAATGAATTCAACTGTAAATGTCTTTATTATCAGGAGTTCTTCTATTACATCCACAGCATCTCAGGTTTCAAAACATTCCAACCAACCCTTTTACAAAGCCTGGACTAGCTTTTATATTGTTCGGCTTCCTTTCAGTTATTGAACAGTTAGGTTTTCTGTCTATTCAGCTCCCATCAGCAAAACATATTCCTTGTCTCACCGATCCTATTCTTCCCCTGTCGATATGCATTCTATCGATACATTCACATTGTATCGGCCAGACATCTTGGCTTTCGCACCGAAATGCTCCTTCCATTTTTCTATTGTCAGCCAGACTTACATTATCGGAGCCCTTCAAATGTGTTTAGCTGATATGGAACCTCTCGCCAATGGATAGAGCCCATCGCTATGACATATGACATCGGCCAAACATCTCCCTTCTCTTCCGATCTTACTTCTCATATCGATATGTAGTGCGTTTAACGTCACCTTCGGCAAGACATATATTATTGTCTCCCCAAAATATACTTTCCCTTACTTATCGGCTTGACCTTATACTATCGGTCACCTTCAATATTCTTCCGCCAATATGTCATCTCACTCCGATGAGCCTAACACATAGCGGTCGGCAAGACTTGGACCATCGGCAGAACATTTTTCGCATCCCCTGACAACACATCTCACACCGATGAGCCTTCCGTCGGCAAGACTTCTTGAATCTCACCCCGATCGGTGAGAGTTCCTACCATCAGTTCAATGTAACTTTCTTCTTCCGATGGCGATACTCACACTGATGACCCCTCTCCGCACACACACTGCTTAATCATCGGTGGGTCCAACCAATTGTTACCTCGATATACACGATCGGCAAGACCACCCTCTATCGGTGAGTCTAATTCTTCCTGGGCCGATACTTCACCTCTTCCTGATGGCTTAGGTCAAGGCACTCATCGGTGAGACTTTCACCGTCGGGCCAACCGATTTCACTTCCACCGATAGTGATACTTTCGCCGATGCATACCTAGAATTCGTTATGTAATCCAAGGAGTCCACTTTACACATGTGAAAACTTCTTCTCGCTCTGCCCTATTTTGAAAATTCAAAACATCACAACAAAATGCAAACATATCTACACATGGGCTCCAAGCCCTTGGTGCTCCTACACCAGGAATACTCTCCTCAAGGGGAAAGACATCAATACCAACTTACTCATTTCTTCAACACTTCTTTCTCATATTTCAACTTAATCATTTTCTCCTCAATGTCCTCTCATGTTACAACTTAGCCATCTTAATATATCAATAATCACAAGGAGGGCACTCTTGCCTCTCAAACACAACCACAATCTCAAATAAGGCCTCAAGCCAAACAACTCATCTCAAGGAGTGATCTTTCCCCTAGGAGGTGCTCACCTCTCTCCAAACCCCAAATTCAAGGCAAGCTTCTTCCACACAAGTGGTGAGAATTTGCCATAAACAACCTATCCCAAAGCATTAACACAAAAAAAAATAACACAACCAAACAAGAGCATACCAATACATGCATAACTTAAGCAAATAAACAACTACTAAAATCTTGAAGACTCTTGAGAGCTTACCTCTCAGGCTCTCCAAGTATGAAGGAGTTGAATAAGATCTACACAAGAGTTCTCTAACACTTCAAAATTCCTCTCCAAGATCCAAGCACTTCCCAAATCTAAAGACCAAAAAGCTTAAAAGAAAGAAGAACCCTTCTCCTCTCAACAAGAGGGAGATAAATAGGGTTTCAAAACCCTTCCCAAAGGATGAGGAGGTGACACATGTCACCTTCCCAATGAATGAGGAGGTGCCACTTGCCACCTTCCCATTCATTCTCACATGCACAACATCCCACAAGTGCTCTCACACATCTGTAAGATATGGAGGAGTAGAGAGGTGACGCTTGTCAACCTCTCATTCCTTCTCCAAGGCACTTCTCTCCATATTTCTCCTCACACATGTGTGAGACATGGGGAAGAGGGACGTGGTTAGGGTTCACTTCCC
Source organism: Cunninghamia lanceolata (assembly GCA_027924645.1). Lineage (NCBI taxonomy): Eukaryota > Viridiplantae > Streptophyta > Pinopsida > Cupressales > Cupressaceae > Cunninghamia > Cunninghamia lanceolata. The sequence continues at coordinate 6,334,080 of BSBN01000620.1, forward strand.
AAAGGTTCTTACATGGTGTGCTCACACATGTGAGAACCTTTGGGATTCCCCCAAGCCCACTCAAGAACTTTGGGTTGTGGGATTGAATGAGAAAAGTCATCCAATCTATTGTTATATGGAGCCTAATCAGACTCGGAGCTTAAATTTACCCCACTCTTATCAGCACGGTTTCCCCCCAAATTCCTATGGGGTTAGGGTTTTGATATATATTGTATTGTAGCATTTTGCAGCAGTATTGAGTTGCAGGGATTGTTGATTATAATTGGTTTGATTTACTGGTTAATAATATTGGACTCTCTGTTTGGTGGATGTGGCCTGAGTTTGGGTGAACCATGTTAAAACTTGTCTCTTGTTGTTATTATTTCTGTGTATTTCCATTCCTCTGTTTAATCTTTATTTGCATTTAATTGATATCTTCTGCTGGCTAACCTTAACAAGTGGTATCAGAGCAGGTTGTGTTTGATTATCGTCTGCAGGAAAGTCTCACGGTTGAGTGGGAGCAATGGTGGATGAGGGTAAATTGAAGGTTGATAAATTTAATGGGCAGAACTATCAGTTATGGAAGATGCAGATGGAGGATTACCTCTATCAAAAGGATTTATGGATGCCGTTGGAAGGAGTAGCCAAGAAACTGGCAACAATGTCTAATAAGGATTGGAATCTTCTTGATAGAAAGGCACTGGGAACCATTCGGTTGTGCCTGGCACGAACGGTGGCATTCAATATAATGGAAGCGAAGACAACAGATGGTCTAATGAAAGCTTTGGCTAAATTGTATGAAAAACCATCAGTCTCAAATAAGGTATTTCTCATGAAGCGCTTGTTTAATTTGAAAATGGTTGAAGGTGGATCTGTGACAGATCATTTAAATAAATTTAATACGATTGTTAGTCAATTGACTTCTGTAAATGTAAAATTTGATGAAGAAGTTAGAGCTCTCTTGATATTATGTTCATTGCCTGAAAGCTGGGATAGTTTGGTAATGGCTGTTAGTAACTCTGTTTCTGGTTCAAATACCCTGAAATTTGATGATGTTGGTGTTATTCTGAGTGAGAAAATTCGTAGGAAAAATTTAGGTGGATCCACGTCAGGCAGTGTTTTGAATGCAGAAAGTAGGGGCAGATCAAAGGAGAGAGGAAAAGGTCCTGGAGGTCATGGGAAGTCACGAGGAAAATCAAAGGACAAAAGATCCCAATCCAGAGGAAAAAAGGATTGCTGGTACTGTGGGAAACCAGGTTATCTAAAGAAAGATTGCTGGTCTCGGAAGAATAAAAAAGGAGACAAACAAGAAGGCAATAAGGAGGCAAATGTGGTAAGTAATAAGTCTGAAGATGATGCTTTTATTCTTTCCCTAGATAATGCTGATAATTCATGGGTTTTAGATTCAGGGGCCTCATTGCATGCTACGCCCCATAGAAGTTATTTTCTTGATTATGTCCAAGGGGATTTTGGGCTGGTTTATTTGGGAGATAACGAACCCTGTCAGATTGTTGGAAAGGGAAGAATCAAGATTAAGTTACAAAATGGGAATCATTGGCTACTACAAGAGGAAAGGCATGTTCCAAGACTCAGTAGGAATTTAATTTCAGCAGGGTAGCTAGCTAAACAAGGTTGCATTGTTACTGTAGACACCTAAAATTGGCTCAGGTTGAATTAAGTAAATATTCTAATATTTATCTTAATTCATATTTTTTTCTGTCAATTAAATAAATATTATAAGTTTATTTGATTAGTTCATTATCCTACAATTAAATAAAATTATTTTATTTAATTAAATTCCCTAAATTCTTCTAATGTCCCAAATCCTAAATCCACCTCACTAAATCCACTTCATCAATCCACCTCATCAATCCACCTCATCTTTCCACCTCATCTCTTCCACCTCACCATGTTGCACATATAATTAAATATTCTTAATATTTAATTAGCTAATATCCTCTATTATCCAAAATTGAATTCTTAATTCAATTGTCCCCCACTATTATCCACTCTTTAAATTCTTAATTCAATTGTCCCCCACTATCCTCCACTCATTGAATTCTTAATTCAATTGTTCCCCACTATCCTCCACTATTGAATTCTTAATTCAATTGTCATAACCCACTCTTCTCAAAAAGAAATTTTTAATTCATCCATTATGAATTAAAGATTTACAAAAAATGAGAGCCATTGATCTCATCTTTTGATCCTCACCCTCCATTGCCTTTTCAGAAAATCTATAAATGAGACCCTTCTCTAAGCAATTAATAGAGACTTCTTCTGGCATCCTTACTATGCCCAAGTTCCTCTAGGGAATCTTCTTTTTCTTCTCAATTCTCTTCTTCATATCGTCGTAATGCAGGAAATCATATCACATAGCCATTTCTACTTGTCATCTTGACGAATCGAAGCAAGGAAGCAAGCTCCTTGAGGGCCAACCTTCATCATTCAAGATCAAGAAAGAATAGGCGACCAATGGAAGCTACAGGGTAACAAGTTTGTAAGTTTTATGCTTTCATTTGTTTATTCTTGTTATTCACACATTTCATTATTATTTGGGTTAATATTATCTTTATAGATTCAATCCATTTTCCCATTCACAGTTACATTTACTGATAAAAATTAGAAGGTTTCAAAAGGTGCCTTAGTAGTAGCAAAAGGTGTGAAAGTAGACACCTTATATCTTTGTACAGGTCATACTGTTCCTTCTACTTTAGCTGTTACAGAGAAAAAATAAATAGGTTCAGGAACAGTTGCTGCAGGTTTGCAGGAAGAGACTGGAAAAGTTGTTGCAGGTTCTGAGACAACACTGTGGCATAACAGACTTGGGCATATGAGTGAAAAAGGTATGAAGGTACTTCATTCTAAGAAAGTTTTACCAGGTTTGAAATGTATTAATATAGATTTATGTGAAAGTTGTGTGTATGGCAAACAAAAGAGAGTCAGTTTTCTCAGAGATGGGAAGTAAAAGAAAAATGAAAAGTTAGAGCTTGTGCATACAGATGTATGGGGACTAGCTCAGGTATCTTCTCTTGGTGGCTCTCGATATTATGTTACATTCATAGACGATGCAACTAGGAAGGTATGGATTTATTTCCTTAGGCAAAAATATAATGTATTTGAAACATTTAAGAAATGGAGAAGCTTGGTTGAGAATGAGACGGGTAAAAGATTAAAATATCTCAGATCTAATAATGGTGGTGAATATTGCAGCAAAGAATTTGAGGATTATTGCTCCTTTAATGGAATTCATAGGTAGAAAATGGTTCTAGGGACTCCACAAGAGAATGCGGTGGCCAAATGCATAAATAGGACAATAATGGAGTGTGCAAGGACCATGAGATTGCATACTAGGATGCCTTTAAACATGTGGGTAGAGGCTATCAACACTACTGTATATTTAATTAATAGACGTCCTTCAGTTCCTTTGGGCTGTGGTATTCCAGAGGAAGCATGGATAGGCAAGAAGGTGAGTTATTTTTTTTCTGAAAACCTTCAGCTGTGAAGCATTTGCACATATAGATTCTGAAAATAGAACCAAGCTGGATGCAAAATCAAAAAAATGTACTTTCATTGGATATGACATTGATGAATTTAGTTATAGGCTTTGGGATTTTGAAAATTAGAAAATTGTGAGAAGCAGGGATGCTATATTCAATGAGAAGGTGTTGTACAAAGATTAGTTGCAACAGCATGAGAAGAAAGAAAAAGATTATGTGGTGCTGGATGATACTCCAAATAGTGATGTTTGAGTGGTTCCTCATGCTCTGCAACAGCAACCAGAAATACCACAAACTCTAGTGAATATTAGATGGTCAACAAGGATAAGTAGACCTCCTGAAAGGTTTTCTCCCTCTTTGTATTTTATTTTGTTAATAGATGCTGGTGAACTAGAAGGGTATGATGAAGCTATGCAGGTGGATACATAGGTTCAGTGGGAGCTTGCCATGAAAGAAGACATGGACTCCTTGCTGAAAAATCATACTTGGGAATTATGTAAGTTACCTGCAGGTAAAAAGGCTTTACCAAACAAATGGGTTTACAGGTTGAAAGAGGAAGATGGAGGTAAGAAAAGATTTAAGGCCAGGTTAGTTGTACAAGGATTTTCACAGAAAAAGGGCATTGATTTTGATGAGTTATTTTCTCTGGTTGTTAAGATGACTTCTATTCGTACTGTTTTAAGTATTGTGGCTACTAAAGATTTGCATTTGGAACAGCTAGATGTGAAAACTACCTTTCTCCATAGTGATTTGGAGGAGGAGATATATATGGAACAACCCCAAGGATTTGAGGTCAAAGGTAAGGAGAAATAGGTGTACAGATTGAAGAAGGGTTTGTATGGCCTGAAACAAGCACCTCGACAATGGTATTTGAAATTTGATAGTTTTATGGCTGAGCAAGGATACAACAGGTGTAATTCTGACCATTGTGTTTATTTTAAGAGGTTGGATAATGACAACTACATTATTTTATGTTTATATGTTGATGACATGCTTGTAGCTGGGTTTAACATGGATCACATAAGAGAGTTAAAATAGCAATTAGCACAATCATTTGATATGATGGATTTGGGGGCAGCAAAATAAATCCATGGTATGAAAATTTGCAGAGATAGGAAGAACAGACAATTGACTCTATTTCAGGCTGCTTATGTTGAAAAGGTGTTGCAGAGATTCCACATGGAGAATGTAAAAGCTGTCAGCACACCTTTGCCTAGTCATTTGAAATTGACCAAGGAGATGTGTCCTAAGACACAAGAGGCAGAAGAGAAAATGTCTAAGGTACCATATGCTTCAGCTGTAGGAAGTTTAATGTATGCCATGGTATGCACGAGACCAGATATTGCACATGCTATAGGAGTTGTTAGCAGGTATATGAGTCATCTGAGAATAGATCATTAGAATGCGGTAAAATGGATTCTCAGATATTTGAGAGGTATATCTAATAAACACTTATGTTTTGGGGGCTCTAATACTGATTTAGCAGGTTATGTAGACTCAGATTTGGCAGGAGATATTGATACTAGGTGGAGTACTACAGGTTATGTCTTTACTGTAGGTGGAACATCGGTGAGTTGGATTTCTAGGTTGCAAAAGGTGGTTGCTTTATCCACCATAGAGGCAGAATATGTAGCTGCAACAGAGGCAAGCAAGGAGATGATATGGTTGCAATCTTTCATAAAAGAATTGGACAGACAACAAGCTAACAGTTCTTTGTATATAGACAGTCAGAGTGCCATACATCTTGCAAAGAATTCTGCCTTGCATTCAAAGACCAAACACATACAGTTGAGATATCACTTCATTTGGTTAGTGTTGGATGATGGATAATTATAGCTGGCAAAGATACATACAGATGACAATCCAGTGGATATGTTTACAAAGGCAGTGACAAGGGAGAAGCTGAGCTCCTCTTCAGCTTCGGTTGGTCTTCTAGACTGAAAACAACAAAAATAGAATAACAAAGTCCAAGGTGCTTATTTCCACTGGGAACTACAGGGTCAGTGGTGTCATGATTAGTCTCCAAGTGGGAGATGATATGGTGTGGAGTTTAATCAGTCTCCAAGTGGGAGATTGTTGTTATATGGAGCCTAATCAGACTCAAAAGTTAAATTTACCCCACTTTTATCAGCGCGGTTTCCCCCCAAATTCCTACGGGGTCAAGGGGCAGCACCCCTTGTGGGGGTTTGGGGGCAACGCCCCTAAGACGGGGTCAAGGGGCAGCATCCCTGGTGCATTCCCTTTCGCGATACAAGGCAGGGTCGAGGGGCAGCGCCCTCGCGGGGGCTCGGGGGTAGCACCCCCGAAACCTCACATAGTTTTTATTATTTTATAAAGGCACCAGGAGTTATTTTTTTCATTGACTGACATTAAAAAAACCCTATTTTGTAACTGACAAAAAGCTTGATAAAAAGTGGCTAAGGGTTAGGGTTTTGATATATATTGTATTGTAGCATTTTGCAACGGTATTGATTTGCAGGGATTGTTGATTGTAATTGGTTTGATTTATTGGATAATAATATTGGACTCTCTATTTGGTGGATGTAGCTTGAGTTTGGGTGATCCACGTTAAAACTTGTCTCTCATTGTTATTATTTCTGTGTATTTTCATTCCTTTGTTTAATCTTTATTTGCATTTAATTGATATCTTCTACCGGCTAACCCTAACACAATCTTTAACCCAAATTTCAAATCTCGCCACCTAACTCCTAGGGTTAAAAAGAGGGGTCAAAAGTGAGTTAGAACTCATGATTTGAGGTCTACAAGGTACCTAACCCATAGGTACTAGACCTAGGCACCTTCAACACATGAAATTAACCTTAAAAAGATTAAAAAAATCATCAATTAAAATGCCCATAAACTTTATGAACAAAAATGACACAAGATGACAACTCACCAACTACTCAACCTAAGTCAACCTTAGAAGACTCAAATTAAAAATTAAAATCAAATGTAAACACATTACATTCATGCTCAAACACAATTAACCTTAGTCCACCTTAGGGACTAGGTTGGTTTAACAGGGATAATACTCAGGGTTATTTGTTTGACCTCCAATTTTCATTAGCAATGGAATTAGTCTGCACACTACAATGCACATCAGTACCCACATACAATATATAATACACACACACACACACATATATGTATGTATATATACATATATGTATATATGTATATATACATATATGTATATATGTATATATACATATATGTATGTATGTATGTATCTATATATATATATATATATATATCTATATATATGTATGTATGTATGTATGTATGTATGTGTGTGTGTGTGTGTAGCCAAAGCAACAAGAAATAGGAAAGCACATGCATCATACACTCATTTTAGTCACTTTCTTTTCAAATCATTTAAATCTTCTATAATCAAGGCAATCTTTCTTTCAATCGTCAACTTTCTCTCTAGAAAAATTCATTTTCATAAGCATGACTATACCGCAATTAATAACATTAGGATAGTTCTCTCACACTCTAATTAGTCCTTTAAACCAAAATTAGACCAGCAAAAATACATTCAATCAACATGATAAGTGCAAAAATTAACCAAACATATTTAGTCCTTTTATCACAGTAAAGAAACAATTCACTAACTCAATCATAGAATGATGTCTAATAATAATAAAGGATAGGATCATTAGTTTACAAAAACCAAGCTATGGTGCACATCCCTTACGCATACTCAAACTAACACAACCATCCTATAAATGGATCCACAACAACACCATATTGCCTCACAAATAGGGTCACAATTCCATAAACCAAACCCTTAGCTTGTGTGAAGCAAAACAACTTGGTCTAAATAGCAACTAATCCAATTGCACAAGGGTGGGCCTCACACTTGGGTTCACCTTCTTCTTGGTGCACCCTAGGAACATCCATCTTGGTTGTCAAAGAATCATCATGCTTTCCAACCTATCAATTTTCCCCTCAACTACCAATATTCTAGCCATGTCCTCTTCCAACCTTTGAAGTTTCACTTCTCCACCATCATCTCTCCATTCTCATTGTTCTCACCATTCTCAACCACTCTCTTGACTCAATTTCAGTCTCAAAAGGCACTAAACTACCTTTCCCATTTGACCTTGTTGATGGCATACACTTGCAACCCCTTCAATCAAGCAAATTTAAGTAAAAACCCAAAGTATTTGATCACTTTGATACCACCTTATCTATAAAAAAGGTGGTCATACCACACAATACTAAATAGTAAACATATAAACTAGTTGCAAATAACTCAAACAAACATAAACTTGCACTAATACCACTACATAATGGTTGTCTTAAGAACATTAACATACACAAATAGAATAAATAAAGATCTTCACTATCAACAATATATAAATGAACACAATAAAAAAGTTCAAACTAAACAAACTCAAAATTAACCAAGAGAAAACCCAATTTGGGTGAAAAACTCATCTACGGAGCAACCACTTCTCATTCCACTATGTAAAAGGCAAGTATAAATGTTTAGAATGCTAAACAAAGCATCAACAACTCTAATATAGACTAGAGAGCTTTGAATACACCTTACCACACACTTCCAATTATAAACTTGCATTCACTTGCATAGTCCTAGAATCAATAGATTCACATAGCAAAACCGTGAGAGCTTACCTTCTTCCAAACGTGGAGACACATCTTATTAACTTCTCACATCTCCACAATGGTGAGAAGATGAAAGATCAAGTTAAATCTAAATTGAAGATGCAACACCAAACGCTCCAAATTCCAACTCACTCCTTACACAAAAATGAGTTTATCACTTTACCAATAATGTGTTTATTGCTTTTGGACAAGTTTTTAGGGGTGAATGTCTATTCGCTCCAGTGTATGGTAAGTTTGCCATGACAAACACATGTTCGTTGCTTTAATGTGCCAACCTTAGCTTTTCAAATCTTTTCCATGTCTACAACTTTGAACAAAAACTTCTCAAAAATATCCCATTCCACACATTATCTACATCAACCTTTCCACATCTCTGCTTCATAGGTTTTGACAACAAATTCTTACTTTTAGCTTCTTGGCTACACTCCAACGAGCTAGGACAACTATGACCCCAATGGTCTTGCACACTTAAAACCCAATTTTTCAAATCATTTACCCTCTTGTAAACTTGAAGTGTTAAAAATCATAAATTTGATCACCTTTACTTATAAAATTATAAGTAAGTCATAAAACTATGATAAAATATTTTTATTAATTTTTAATTCAATAATTTTTTTTGAAAAAAAGCTACTTAATAATCTTTTAAAGTATATAATATTTTTATTAATTTTTTAGTAATTTATTTAATAAATCTACACAACATACAAATAAATTAGAAAAAAGATTCTATAATATCATATCACAACGTATTTTAAAAATTATTTATATTATTTTATGTAGACTATTTTGAAGGACTATTCCCACCATTACACCCACTCAAGTGCAGGCCCCTCTCCCTCAACTTCAAGTTATAATCAGCACATTAAAAAATTAACATTTTCTATTCATAAGAAATATTAATATTTTGAATTGTATGAGTGCCTATTGCTTGGTTATTTCCTCTTCTAGAACACATGAGCTCACTATTTCTTCAAACATGTGCAGAATAGACAAGTACTTCTCCTCTCCTAAAGTACGAAGTCCAACACACAGGCTTGAAACTTCTCGTTAGAAGAATGTAGAATTCATTCCATGCATTTCTCGTGTAGATAAGCCAACCCTTTGGCCATTCCCACGGCAATTTAAAGCCGTTTCTTCCAATCTAAAACCCTCGAACTGTTTTGGGTGAAGAGTTACTTATCCAGTGAACCAGTCTCCACATACTCATAAACCAGCAGCCTATGCTTTCCCTCTGCACAAAATCCGAACATGAGAACCAAATTCATATGATTCTCTCTGCAAATTGTACTAACCTCTGCCCAGAATTCATCTTTGTGTTGAGACACTCCTTCCAACCGCTTCACTGCCACAACTTTATTTTCTGGAAGAAGGCGACCTTTGTAAGTTGTCCCAAACCCTGCTTTCCCGCGATGTCATTCAATTCACTGGTCGCTTCTCTCAGTTCAGGAAACTTGAACCTTTTAAGTCCTGTGGGAGCCGCAAAGTAGCCTACTATTTCTCTTCTTTTCATCCTTTTCTCTTCTTTCTTTCTTGTTTTTCAAGATAGGGATTCAAAGTGACCAATAAAAGGTTGGCAAGCTATGATTTTTTTAAAGGCCTAAATGTTTAGAAAAGTTTGTGTTGAGAAATAAAGTAAGAATTAATAAATTTTAATTTTTGGTTAAGAATTATTTTATTTTATTTACATTTTTTACTTTATTTTATTTTTGTATGTGACTTTCAATTTTATTTTTAAAAAAATTGCCATTTATTATTTTCACAATTTTTTTTAAATTTTTTACTTTGAAAATGGTATTTTAAATTATTATTGATTATATTAACATATCTATCTTTATAAAAATCTATGTGAAAGATGCCCGAGATATCATTGGTGCTTATTTCATTTAAAGATCCACTAAAAAATAGGCTCTCCATGTCTTTTACATAGATTTTTTTAAAAGATAGGTATGCTAATTTTAATAATTTTGCAATTTTATATTTTATTAATTAATTAATTTATATTCTTTCAAATTTATTAATTTAATATTTTTATTTTGTAATTCTATTAATTTTATAAGTTTATTTATTTTATTAGTTTATAATTTTATAAATTTAATTGATTTTTTTTGAATAAATAACTATCTAGTTAATGAATAAAAACATAATATAAGTGATAGTTTATTGTTTATAAATAAATTAGTGAGTAATATTTTTGAAATAATTATTTATTTTAAAAGAGTTTAACTTTCAATAGTGAAAAAATAAATAAATAAAAAATTAATTTAATTTAAGTAAAAACCCAAAGTATTTGATCACTTTGATACCACCTTATCTATAAAAAAGGTGGTCATACCACACAATACTAAATAGTAAATATATAAACTAGTTGCAAATAACTCAAACAAACATAAACTTGCACTAATACCACTACATAATGGTTGTCTTAAGAACATTAACATACACAAATAGAATAAATAAAGATCTTCACTATCAACAATATATAAATGAACACAATAAAAAAGTTCAAACTAAACAAACTCAAAATTAACCAAGAGAAAACCCAATTTGGGTGAAAAACTCATCTACAGAGCAACCACTTCTCATTCCACTATGTAAAAGGCAAGTATAAATGTTTAGAATGCTAAACAAAGCATCAACAACTCTAATATAGACTAGAGAGCTTTGAATACACCTTACCACACACTTCCAATTATAAACTTGCATTCACTTGCATAGTCCTAGAATCAATAGATTCACATAGCAAAACCATGAGAGCTTACCTTCTTCCAAACGTGGAGACACATCTTATTAACTTCTCACATCTCCACAATGGTGAGAAGATGAAAGATCAAGTTAAATCTAAATTGAAGATGCAACACCAAATGCTCCAAATTCCAACTCACTCCTTACACAAAAATGAGTTTGTCACTTTACCAATAATGTGTTTATTGCTTTTGGACAAGTTTTTAGGGGTGAATGTCTATTCGCTCCAGTGTATGGTAAGTTTGCCATGACAAACACATGTTCGTTGCTTTAATGTGCCAACCTTAGCTTTTCGAATCTTTTCCATGTCTACAACTTTGAACAAAAACTTCTCAAAAATGTCCCATTCCACGCATTATCTACATCAATCCTTTCCACATCTCTGCTACATAGGTTTTGACGACAAATTCTTACTTTTAGCTTCTTGGCTACACTCCAATGAGCTAGGACAACTATGACCCCAATGGTCTTGCACACTTAAAGCCCAATTTTTCAAATCATTTACCCTCTTGTAAACTTGAAGTGTTAAAAATCATAAATTTGATCACCTTTACTTATAAAATTATAAGTACGTCATAAAACTATGATAAAATATTTTTATTAATTTTTAATTCAATAATTTAAAAAAAAAAAAAAGCTACTTAATAATCTTTTAAAGTATATAAATTTTTTATTAATTTTTTACTAATTTATTTAATAAATCTACACAACATACAAATAAATTAGAAAAAAGATTCTATAATATCATATCACAATGTATTTTAAAAATTATTTATATTATTTTATGTAGACTATTTTGAAGGACTATTCCCCCCGTTACACCCACTCAAGTGCGGGCCCCTCTCCCTCAACTTCAAGTTATAATCAGCACATTAAAAAATTAACATTTTCTATTCATAAGAAATATTAATATTTTGAATTGTATGAGTGCCTATTGCTTGGTTATTTCCTCTTATGGAACACATGAGCTCACTATTTCTTCAACCATGTGCAGAATAGACAAGTACTCCTCCTCTTCTAAAGTACGAAGTCCAACACACAGGCTTGAAAATTCTCGTCAGAAGAATGTAGAATCCATTCCATGCATTCCTCGTGTAGATAAGCAAACCCTTTGGCCATTCCCACGGCAATTTAAAGCCGTTTCTTCCAATCTAAAACCCTCGAACTGTTTTGGGTGAAGAGTTACTTATCCAGCGAACCATTCTCCACATACTCATAAACCAGCAGCCTATGCTTTCCCTTTGCACAAAATCCGAACATGAGAACCAAATTCATATGATTCTCTCTGCAAATCGTACTAACCTCTGCCCAGAATTCATCTTTGCATTGAGACACTCCTTCCAACCGCTTCACTGCCACAACTTTATTTTCTGGAAGAAGGCGACATTTGTAAGTTGTCCCAAACCCTCGTTTCCCGCGATGTCATTCAATTCACTGGTCGCTTCTCTCAGTTCAGGAAACTTGAACCTTAAGTCCTGTGGGAGCCGCAAAGTAGCCTACTATTTCTCTTCTTTTCGTCCTTTTCTCTTCTTTCTTTCTTGTTTTTCAGGATAGGGATTCAGAGTGACCAATAAAAGGTTGGCAAGCTATGATTTTTTAAAGGCATAAATGTTTAGAAAAGTTTGTGTTAGAGAAATAAAGTAAGAATTAATAAATTTTAATTTTTAGTTAAGAATTATTAGTCCCTGCCTTTAGCAGGGGACTATTGTTTTTACCTCACTAAAATGGTATTTGTTCTCCTGGGAAACTGTGCCCGGTTGAAATATTAAACAGATTTGCAAAAGTTGTAATTTTTTAAAACTTTTTTCCTGACATTTTCGTGTTCCCTGATTGGACACAGATTAAAGGCCTTGTTTTTTATTCCTAAGAGGAGGCTAGGTTTTCATTGCATGGTTTTTGGCGTGTCAGGTTCATGGACTACACAGTATATTGAACCACGTGTTCGTGGCTGAGGGTAGGTGTCTTCCTTGCTGGAGTCAACGTGTCTCAAAATGCATGGCTTGGGTTTGCTCGGCTCCTTGAAATCGAAATCGGCAGGGCTTGTATTGATTTTCAATCCTTTTCTCCATCTCCAAGCAACATCTCTGGGTGCCGATTCCCATTGTCATCAATCGCGGAGCTTCTGGGTTGTAGCAGAGAACATGGAATGTGGAGTGGGCTGGTGCTAGGTTAGACTTTTGAACCTCCATGGGTTGTTTCTTCTTTGGATCTGGCGATGGCTCTTGGCTTGGCTTTTAAACAGCCCTACACACGATAACATTTACTGGACTTTTGTCTTTCTTTTCTTTCGCTCGCACTTCCTCCCTTTCCACCCATTTCATTTCCTTTGTATTCTATATTCATTTGGCAGCCCGTTTCTTCCTTTCCTTATGAAAGAAGGGTTTTCAAGGTTTCAGTGGTTTGACGGATTCGAACCCGCGACCCCCCATTCCACCCGCTGCCGTTATAAAATAAGTTCGCGCCTCTTTTCGAGGTCAAAATTTTCTGGCAAATTCACGTGCGCCGGCGTCGCGATCGAGCCACGAGAAAGTTCAATTTGGTGCAGTGCAGAAGGCTTTCTAGTATACGCCGTTGCTTGGTTCATCGCTAGTTTTACCGGCAAGAAGGTGTTTTGTAGGTTTTGGTAGGTTCTTATTCGGTATGGGGACTTCTGAAGGATGAAACGGCGCCGAAGCGAATCCCATGCAGGTAATAAGGCTCAATTTTGAATGTTATTTTTTTTTTTTCTCTGAGACTTTCGTAAGGGCAAAATTTAAACATAGTTATTTTAGATCTTCGTATGTACAAGTTTGGACATTATTTTCTTATATTTTCGTAAGTGCAATATCGAGCGTCATTTGTTCAGGTTTTCATGAGTGCAGTTGCTGGTTATTTTAGGTTTTTGGTATTCTCAATTTTAGGCATCATTGTTCTAAAGGTTTTGACAAGTGCAATTTTGAGCATTTGTTGTGTGACGTTTTCATGAGTGCAATTTTAGAGTAATAATAATTGTAATTACAATTCTTACAATTACAATTTTAGAGTAAGATATGTAATAATAATTGATTGTAATTACTGTCAGATGGTACTTCTAGAAGGTGGAGAGAGGGCCCTCTGATAAGGCCATCTAATGTAAAATATCTAAAGTAGGAAGGGTTAATTACACCGATAGGCGTTTAACTCCGGAAGGAGTCAAGCTCATGGTTTGGTGCAGATCGAACGGCATTCCTTGCGTCTAAGGTACAGGGACGACCATTGAAGCAGTGAGAAGCATTGATCATTTAATCTTCCGTGCAGTTGTGTTCAGTGCGATGAATTTGCCATAATATAATATAATTATATTATATATTATAGTAATTGTAATTACATATTTCAATAATAAAATTGTTATTTAAAGTATTAATGAAGCATACCCTAAAATAACAATTACACTTTGTTGTGTGACGTTTTCATGAGGGCAATGTTAGGCATGATTATTTTGTTTCTTTACCGGTTCAGCTTTGATGCTGCGACGGAGTGTGGCAAGGGTTCCATTACATAGAAGTCACTTTTATGGATGTCATCTTGAGCGTGGTTGTATGGGTTTTTGCACGCACAACTTTAGATGTCATTATTTTTAAGGTTTTGACTAGGGCAATTTTGAGCATCATTATTATTTTCACGAGTGCAATATTGAGCGTGGTTGTTTGTTTTCAAGGCCACGATTGGGCAATCCATTTTGTCACACTCATTTTCATGAGTGCAATATCGAGCATCATTATTTTAGGGTTTTAACTTACAATTTTAAACATCATTATTAGAAAGGTTTTCATAAGTGCAATTGTGAGCATTAGTTGTGTTCAGGTTTTCATAGACACAATTATAAACATAATTGTTTTAGGTTTTCATAGGCGCAGTTATGAACATTTGTTATTTTAGGTTATCATATGCTCAATTCTTGGCGTCATTATTTTAGGTTTTTAAAAGTGCAAATTTGAACATTTGCAATTTCATACTTTCTTAAATGTGATTCCGTACATTTGTTATTTTAGGGTTTTAGGTTTACATAAGTAAATGAGGGTAGAAGGGACTTTTGGGCAGCGAGGCATAAATAGGTTGCCCAGACCTTGACTTACCCCTCTGTCTCTAGAATTACAGTTTGAAGCTTGTTCAGTTTTGTTTAGATTTTTGTCAACCTCGTGGATTTTTCTATATTTTGGTATTTTTCTTTGAATTTGCCAAAAGCAAGTCACAGTGATTTTTTTCACTTTTTTTTTTGCATTTGCCCTTCCTGGCATGAGACAAAACATATGTAATGCCTTTGTTTGTAATTGCAATTGAAGCATTATTATTTTAGGTTTTCACTCTTAAATTTTATGTTTTGCCATTTTTTGTTCAGCTTGTGGATTTTTATCATTATTATTAGGTATTGACAAAATTGAGCATTGTCGTGGTTTTTTACCCTCTCTATGCTTCTATCTTATTGCTGTGACAAGAAAATTTGCAATTTTAGATATATATGTTTTTTGTTTTCACAAGTGCAATTTTCAACAGTAACCAACATTTGTTATTGAGGTTTTCTCAAGTAAATTTTATGTTTCCCTTTGTTTTTGAAGCTTGCAGAGATTTTTTAAGATAAAAATCTCGTTTCATCGTAAGTGGACCCTATATTGGTAATCTATTGTTTTTATGCATTTGCCCTATCATTTCTACACAGCTTAATTATGGCTTATTTTAATTTTGTTTGTTAAGCAAGTGCTCAAGTGGTTATTTCTCCCTTTTCTATGCATACGCATTATTTTATGCCCAATGAATACCAGCATTTTAGAGTTTCTATTTATTATTTTTCTGAATTAAAATGAGTACTTATTTTGATAATTTGATTATTATGTTTTCAGAATAAGTTCTGTAGGCTTTTTTGTAGACCATTTTTCTTGAATAAGGTGAACGATTTGCTAGGAACTGCTGAAACTCAAAATTTTAGTTCTGGCATGTTGCTTTGCCTTAGGTATTTACCCAAAGTAAATTGCTATAGGAATTTAGCCAAGGTAAATCTTTCATACTTTCTAGCTGCTCGACATGGCTTTATAGGTTTCCCTGACACTGAAATAATTGAATGTCTTCTTGCACCTTATAGTGGTTTCTTGTTCCGTGGATTAGGTACTTTTCTTGTCAAAGAACATTGCATAGCAACTTTAATTTGAAAATTTGTCCCTCTGCCTCTCTGCTTAACTAACCTATGTTTTGTTTCCAAGAAGTCCCAGCATACTTTGCCCCACCAATTTCTCATGTTCTTAGATTCTGCCGTGCACTTTTTTGTCAAGCGATTTGAGAATTGATTTTAACAAACACTTGCCCACAGCGTAGAGTGTTTGTTGCTTGATGTCTCACACTCTGCTCATTAACCAATATATGTAGCCTCATGAGACCCCTCAGAGAAAGGAATCTTCTCCTAGCCTGCAAACAATAATTAGACATGTTATTCAAGCAATTGATATATGCCTTTAAATTAGGGAAAACCTCCCTTTACATAAAAACTATTGCAACGGACAACGGAGTGTACTAGATAGCCCCCAAACACACTCTGAATTTTGATGGCTGCATTTTCTTGTAGGAGACTTGGGTATTATCTGCCCCCACGCTAGATCTTTGCAAAAGGATGTCAAAAAGGGACTCAGCGGAAATAGGGAGAATGCGAGACTTTAAATGTCTCCTAGGATACATCCCTGTCCGAAGAGAAATTCCGCAAGTCAACACCGAGGAGAAAACTGAGCAAAAGGCTGCAGAAGGAAGGGTTTCTGAGAGACACGGCCTGCAACAGAACTGCAGCAGGAAGGAGAAGAGATGCCAGTAGAATGGCTAGACGGGTGCATGGTCATGTAGCAGGGCTTTGGTAGAGACAATAGTCATCGTACCAAGCACCTTCAAATGCTATTAAATAGTAGCTAGCGTAATTTTATTTTTGTAGTGAACTTAACTTGTTTAGTAATTTGATTAATCAAATTGTATGTGGTTGCTTTTTATCTTCAGGTGAACTCAGTTAGAAACGTGTTCTTCTGAAATTGTTGTAATGCCCTATTGGATAGTATTTTAATTTTACTATAAGCTACTTCTAATCCCAAGGCCAAATCTTTAGTGCCTTTTTTTGTAATTGCTCTCTTGTGTTTTGAAATAAATTCTGGTAAATATATTATATGAAAATTGGCTATCAGTTTTTAAACATAACTCACCTATAAATTGCTTCCGAGTCGACACAGCATACTTTCCCAAGCAAGATATAGTATATCTAACTTGGGCTCTCTAATTTTTTTAGTGCAGTGGATGGGAACTAATAGTCTAATACTATAATTTATATCCTTTTATTAATGTGCATAATTAAGAGGTTCTATTCTTCTGCTTTTTGAATAATGGGTTTAGGTTTAATGTATCCTTTATTATTTATTTTTAACGGTTCAATTGTAAATTCATTTCTTTTTTTTCTCTTCATGTTTGCACTCAATTTAACAAATGTAGAGCCGGTTCTTCGAGTGCTGTTCATGTTTTGTTTATATTTTCTTTTGAAAACAAGTGTTCTAGTGCTTTGTACATCTGTCTTTACATTTTAACACCTGTAGAAGATATCATTTTATGTTTACTGTGAATTTGAAATTAGTGATGTTGCAATCACTAAGATGCTGGGATTTCTACAATCACCAAGATGTTGGAATTTCTACAATAGACTTTTGTAGAAGATCTCTTGTTCAAACTTTGCTTATTGTGAGTGATAAAGTGCTTGGTGTTTCATTACCATTATGGTCAGTTGATTTAAAAATTTCTAATACTCTAAACAGGATTCTTTGTATCTGCTATAGTGGTTATTCTAATGCATTTGTTTCCTACCGAGATGAAATAAGAATAACATTGTGTTAAGAGTTATTCATGTGTGGTTTCTGATATCATTTTTCAATCTGCAGCGGGTCAAGGTTTACCGCCTCTCTGAAGATGGAAAGTGGGATGACAGAGGCACTGGTCACGTGAGTGTTGAATACCTGGAGGTAGGTGCTTCTACTGTAAAGGTGCTTCAACTATAGCATGCTTTTTTTCTACTTTTTGGTTAAGACTTTTTTGGTGGCATAAAGATCTTACACAAGTGCTAAACATGTGGAATAGTAAATAAAAAAGAAGCTGATGCTTAGCAATAGAAAATTGTATTTGACATTGATTAACTTTTTGTGAATACTGAATCTACAAACAACTATATTTATGGTCAATGAATGAAGCATGGAATACTAGGTACCCTGTATTAAGTGCCTACAAGCATGAGCTATGCTTTTACTAATTTGATGTTCTTGAATTTGGGAGGTATGCTTACTTGAGGAGAATGCCAAGAGGTAATTTGAAGAGAGAAATGTCTAGACATTATACAAAACATTAAAAAAATCGTAGTTGTTTACTTTAGAATCTTATTAAGATCCTTTGCAAAAATTGTAGCAGCTTAACATCTTTTCTTCATTCTTTTCAATGCTCGTGTAAATTGGGTTTTCACATACGTCTTCATTATTGTTTCTTACCTCCTGTAAGTGCTTCATCACATTCCTCTTCCCTATTTTGATTCCTTTTTTCCTTTGCTTAAGGTCAACTGCCTTTTGTCCTCACTTCAGCTTGGAGCTTCCAAATTTGTATCTGAAAGGGATGAAATCATGTTATTTTGTTGTTTCCCGTCTAACTCATCTACTTCTAAAGTGATATTTTCATGGAAGGGCTATATCAAATTGAAATTTGTAGAAGTTCTATCCTATGCCGTTATATTTCTTTGTAGAGTCAATATTTGTATCTAAGATTCACCATTTTTTTTAAACTGGACCTAAGTGGGCTTTAAACTATGCATTTATAGTCATAATAAATTGCATAATGCTTATATAATGCCTCGACCTTTACAGATGTGTGGACTTCGCTGCAAGTCTTGCATGCCCCTGCCCCTATTAAAGTTTTGCAGAGCTACTTGATTTTATACTCCATTCTTGTCATCATAAGCAGCTAAAACATATCTCATCATAGTTGTTTTATTGCTTGTTTATTCTATGATCTTCACAAATTCCCTGACTTAAAAAGCTACTTTATATTGCTTTGCTGATGTCTTTGTATGTTTGGATGTAGCAGAACAGAGACATGTTATTCCATTGATTATCTCATTTATGCCATAACACATGGCCTATCATGTGTTGTATTTGTTATGGATGTTGTTGAGCGAGCACAGTGAAGAAAGAGGGAAGGTTGCCCTGAATAATGTCCAAATGATTGGGAACAAATCTGGTTTATTGGCGTATGTATAGATTGTGCAGCTAGAAAAATCCAACATCAGTTATACATTGATAATTGGGCAAATTAAATGCTAAGAGTGTCATACCAAAAATAGATCCATGACCATATGGATTTAATAAGAGCTATTGTTAATATCCTTACAGTGATAAGGGTTAGTCTGTAAAAACTAACATCATGCTATTAATAATCGTTATGCAATGCTGCTTCTTGAATCCATATTTCATCAATTTGGTATTCAGGCAACAATATTTCATCTGTCAATTGGATTGTTTAACATTAATATTTAAAGTTTTCATACATACAAATTGTGTTTGGATATTAGTTTGTATCCTTGATTTATCCTTAAGTACTGCTAAACCTCCTCCATGCATTTTCCTTATATCTGACATAGCCCACTCAGCGTGATCAGCAGAAACTAAGAACAAATGATAAGTTCAGTGTGATTAATCAGCTGTGCATAATCTCAACAAGAAATGCAAATAACTAGAATTTAACCCTGCAGTTACATGTATGGCTATGTGGCTAACCATGGGATGTTCTTGTAGAGCACTGTCTTTAGTTCATTCCACAGTGGATGCTCATGCAGTCAAAATAAATTCCTTCTAGGTCTCTTTTTTAGTAGTAATTGTTGTGTTCCAAGCATTATAAAGTTGAACCATCATAAACCTCTTGAATTACAAGAAGCGCTTTAGCTTATACACATCACTGATGCATTTGCTGCCACTATGACTGTTACTCTTCAATGGTCTTGCTTTCCACAACTTAAATCACCCATCCTCAAGGAATGCTCATCAAAACTGCATACATATGAACTAGCTGCAAATCCCACCATTGAAGTATTTGTGCACTTTAATTTACAAGAATCATCATGTCTACTTTCTCTTCCTGTTGATCTTGAACATGCAAAGATTTTCTTTGCAAATTTAAGACTCCATCCCCCTCAAGCTGTTTAAAAATTATCCTTGCAATTTCGTTCTTCTTCATTTATTGATTGTGTAAAAGGCATTGTGAACACTATATCTTGCAGTTTTATGATCTTGATTTTAATTTTCTAAATCTGATTAACTTTTGCACAACTGTTTTTTTCCCATATTCTTTTTTCGCCCTATGCTGGCAGCATTTGGCAGGGACTTCTGTTGCTGCGCAGCTCTTGTTTTATTTTATTTACATTCTTTACTTTATTTTATTTTTGTATGTGACTTTCAATTTTATTTTTTAAAAAATTGCCATTTATTATTTTCACAATTTTTTAAAAAATTTTTTTACTTTGAAAATGGTATTTTAAATTATTATTGATTATATTAGCATATCTATCTTTATAAAAATCTATGTGAAAGATGCCCAAGATATCATTGGTGCTTATTTCATTTAAAGATCCACTAAAAAATAGGCTCTCCATGTCTTTTACATAGATTTTTTTAAAGATAGGTATGCTAATTTTAATAATTTTGCAATTTTAAATTTTATTAATTAATTAATTTATATTCTTTCAAATTTATTAATTTAATATTTTTATTTTGTAATTCTATTAATTTTATAAGTTTATTTATTTTATTAGTTTATAATTTTATAAATTTAATTGAATTTTTTTGAATAAATAACTATCTAGTTAATGAATAAAAACATAATATAAGTGATAGTTTATTGTTTATAAATAAATTAGTGAGTAATATTTTTGAAATAATTATTTATTTTAAAAGAGTTAAACTTTCAATAGTGAAAAAATAAATAAATAAAAAATTAATTTAATTTTGATTTCACTAGTTATTTGAATACCATAAACAATTATTTTTATGGAAGAGGAAAGAGGAATTTTTATTTACTTAAAAGTTTTTATAAAATTATTTTATTTACTTAAAATTTATTTTCTAATTTAAGAGTTATTTTATTTTATTTTATAGATTTAATTTTTGTTAACACTCTCAGACTAGGGGAGAGGATCCAGTAATGGTGCACCCTAACTTCACACCTCTCAAAATCATACGTGGCAATTTGGAATCACTCCAAAATTTTTACAGTAGCTTACTTGGCAACGCCCTTGCTTACAACTAAGGTTTCAGGGCCACATCATCAAATATGATGCCACATCAGCATGCTTTTTGTTGAGGTGTCAAATAGTTCCCCCCAAAAAAATGTGGACCAATAGGTGTGCATTAAGACCTCCTTTGATGGTGCGCTGATGTGGCATCACATGATTGGTTGCTTTTTAAATCTAAAGGGCACATTTCATTCAATTAATAGTACTTATAATAACACTAACAACCTTAAACTCACAACTACTAGTACTAAACTTTAAAAATTTTGGACCTTAAATGTACATATACTAGTACTAAAATTAAAAAATATTGGGCCTTAAATGCACATATACTATCTCAGCGATTGGAACTATCCCACCTATTGGGTCTTTTCCTCTATTACACTCCACTCCCTACTGCCATCGTAATTAGGCCTCTGCACATAATTATTTATATATAATATATCAAATAATTTACTAAATAATATTTTTATTTACAATATAAAAATATTTTAATACATCTATTTTTTTTAATAAGCAAGTTGCTGCCAAGAAGCAACTCCTATATATTGAAAATTCCAAAACATCCCTTAAAAAAAGGTTTACATGATTAAATTGCAAATCAGGACTTCTGAATATACAGCAAGCCCTCCTTCAGTTCCTCTAGTCGCTATTTTAATACATTTATTAACATGCCCATTAAAATATATTGAAATCGGAACAAAAATATCATATGAATACATCGGCTAGGGTAATTTCGGTTATTTTTTTTCTAGGGGAAGACATACGCGCATGAGAAATTACTGCTGCCACTTTCTTGAAACCTACGCAGAATAGTAAGTAGAGCTCCTCTCTTGAAATATACTTTGCTTAATGCAGAGGCCGATGTGTGAGGTTATTCTGCCATTAACATCTGAACAAGCTCACTCATGGAAGGCCTGCGATCCCTGTCCTGCTCTACGCATGCCAGTGCCGTCTTCATCACTCTTTCCACCTCCCTCTCCTCCTCATATTTCATCTCACCTCTCACTGTCAGCTTGGCATCCACTACCGTCTCCATCCAACTTCCTGCTTTCACATTCTGAAACGCCCATTGCACAAAATTAATCCCCGACCCCTCCACTTTGAATTTACCAGCTTCTCGCCCGCTCACTAATTCCAACAGAAGAATGCCAAAACTGTAAACGTCTGCCTTTGCTGTGATGGGAAGATTCAATGTCCACTCGGGTGCCAAATACCCTCGTGTCCCTCTAATTGTGGAGAAGGTCAGCGCGCGATCTCTGCCATGACCGCTGTCTACAAGCTTTGCAAGTCCAAAGTCCGAGACTTTGGCTCGAAACTGCTCGTCCAGAAGAATATTCTGGGGTTTCACGTCACAGTGCAGAATCCATTCCAGACATTCTTCGTGCAGATAAGCCAACCCTTTGGCCGTCCCCACAGCAATTTGAAGTCGTTTCTTCCAGTCCAAAATCCTCGAACTGTTTTTGGTGAAGATGTGCTTATCCAGAGAACCATTCTCCACATACTCAAAAACCAGCAGCCTGTGCTTTCCCTCTGCACAAAACCCAAACATGCGAACCAAATTCATGTGATTCACTCTGCCGATCATACTAACCTCTGCCCAGAATTCATCTTCGCCTTGTGACACTCCTTCCAACCGCTTCACTGCGACGACTTTATTTTCAGGGAGAAGCCGGCCTTTGTACACAGTCCCAAACCCTCCATTTCCCACGATGCCTTTGAAATTGTCTGTCGCTTCTTTCAGTTCCGCAAAACTAAATCTCTTAAGTCCCGTGGGAACCGCAAAGTAGCCTTGACGACTGTAGATCTTGGCATCGTCAAAGCTTCTGAAGATAAACCACCATCCCAGTGCTACGCAAACAATCTCTGCGACCCCAATAGCAGAAACAAAAGACGCCATGGGAATAATTAGCTGATTTCTTTTCCTCTTCTTTGCAGCTATGGGCAAGCTGACGTTTGGCTGGACAGCGGGGGTCGGTGCTTGCAGTCCGGAACATTGCGATGAGTCGGAGTGCAACAAAGTCGACAGAGATGAGACGTTACTAGCTGAGGAATCATTCACAGAGAGTTTTATATACATGTGGTTTTTAACCCCAGGAGACTGATACCCACTGACAAGTAGAGTCTTTGGGTAACATTGTCCTGTCCCTGTAAATCTGTAACCAAACCCTACACAATTGCAATCCTTTATACAAGTTTCTCTACACTTTTCAAACGACACCCCATCTGCATACCCACGATTGTCAAAACCATAAAAATCTGTGTACAGAAGCTGAAGCAACTTAAAACTATTTGGGGAACAAGAGAATTTCTTAATCGGCTGGCAACCTTTGAACCAATCAGTCGAATCTGCCCTTTCAAAACCCGGCGGACACACACAGTTGGGCTCTGGCGTATATACGCACACACCATTGGGTCCACATAAACCATGAACTCTGCACTGTTCTGCAACTGCCGTCCAGGTAATATTCCAGCTGTTCCTCTTCGTGTCCAGGCTATATAATCTCAAATTGCCGTCAATATCCATGGTCAATCTTCTGAGGGGGCCTTTTCCATAATCTGAGGCATTAAAAGTGAACTGGTCGCTAGCACTGAACCCACCGAATTCGTCAAGAACTGCTAAGCGACTAATGTTATAAGTGGTTCTGCCATTATCAAATGCACTCAACCAAGGTTTAGGCCAATACTTACTGGACAGATTGTAACCTTGATAAATGAGGGCGAGATAGTTCTCATCGTTGAAGTAGAAACGATGGTAGCCCGATTTGTAGGTGAGATTATCCATTCTGGAGATGAGCTGTGCATTTTTGGAGAAGCGCTGGCCTGGAAGGAGCGTATCAGTAGGAGAATCAAAGCTTTGCCAAAGTATTTGTCCAGAAGAGCTGCGTAGCACAAGATTTCCTGTGTTAAGAAGAGCAACTCTCTTGACAGGCAGACCTTTGGTGCTAGCCCTCCATATGGCGGTTCCATCTGCATTGAAGAGGACCAAATCCCCGTCTTTTTGAAGACGAAGACGGGAATTCCTTCCGTTAACGGGTTGATCTCTGTTAGCTATCCACACAAGAGTGGGGGATTCGGGTGTATTAGAATACCATACAGCGAAACCATAGGCGTTGGTGCCAACAGGATGAAACCCAGCGGAAAATGTGCCATCGGGAGAGCGGAGCAGAGTCTGGTTACTTTCGGGGAATCGAGAGGAATATCCTAATTCCAGACTGGGGAGTTGGGAAGATACGAAGGAAGCATGAAACAGTGCAGATGTTAAGCAGAGACACAGCAGGGAAAGGCAATGAGAAAGGTGTTTTGCGAATGCCATTGCAATACGCACGCTGAGGCGGTATAGCAAAGACCCAATGGACCCGTAACTAACAAATTACAGGCAGCCAGCATCTAGGACTTCATCTCTCATTAGGACTATTGTTAAAAAAGACTAATAAATTCAGGCCGTAAAGCCGTCTACAATACACGAGTCTATATAAATTAAAATTTAGGACATCATCTCTCAGGACTCTTTTAAAAAGTCTAAGAAAATAAATTCAGGTCATAAAGTCGTTACATTAATTATAATTATTTGTATAAATTAAAATTTAGGACATCATCTTTCATTAGGATTTTTGTTAACAAGTCTTTAAAGAAAATAAATTTAGGTCACAAAGTCGTCCACATTAGCTGGTTATTATTTGTCATTTGTTACTATGGTTGGTAATTAATAATATTAAAATATTTGAAATGTTTAATTGAATATTTGGAAGAGTTGTGGAAAGCTAATTGTTGTGTCCTCAAGTGAATGATGACTCCATACCATGGGATTATGCTTCTCTAAAGCAATTTGTTTTTTTATTTTGTGTGGTCAATCCATGAAGTCAACCAAATACTCTTTTTTTTTTTTTAATATATTTATTAAAAACCTTTAAATACTCATAAACGAACAAATCAATAAATATTGTATATAGGCAAATATATTAATGTTAAATAGTAACCCCCCTCTATCTCTATTTTTCCTATCTCTCTTACTCTATTCCTCGGTCTCTTACCAACACCCCACACCCATATGCCCCTCCCTGCCCTTCTTTTTCACTTATTTTATTTCCACATCATAATTCCTTTTCAAATATTCCCAATTTTATGATTCTTAAAAACCCCCCACACCCATATGCCCCTCCCTGCCCTTCTTTTTCACTTATTTTATTTCCACATCATAATTCCTTTTCAAATATTCCCAATTTTATGATTCTTAAAAACCTTGCACCTTATAAATTTTTTGAAAATAAAATAAATATCAATATTGCTTCCCACAATTTTATTAGGCTTTTAATTTTTATTTATTAAGTTAATTTTAGTCAATAAAAATTGGACAAATATTTACCACTTTTTAGTATGGATAAGGTGTCCATTAAAATGGATGATGTTTAAGTAGAGCGATAAAATAGTGCTTGCCTTTGAAATAGTATAACAATAAAATTTGTTATATTTTGTAATGTTGTAATAATTTCAACTTTTCATTGTTATAATGTATTATGTCAATTGATATCTCTCTTCCAGTATGGACATCCCACAAAAATAAAATATAAATATAAATATTATTGAGATGCAATAACTCTTGAAGTAAACATTGTTTAAATGGATATTAAAAATGATATTCATAAAGAAAAACTACTAATTCATGAAGTAAAATTAACCTATTCTTTTATTTATCAAATTACATAATAATTTTAATAATTTTTAAGTTATTATTATTATTATTATTATTATTATTATTATTATTATAATAGTAAAAATAACCCTTCCAATAAAAATAAAGTAAATAAAGAAATAACAATGTAAATAAATAAAAATAGTTCTTAAATAGTTAATCTTTTGAAAAATCTATGTAAAAGTTTATTCTACTTTAATAAGAAATCTAATAAAAAATAAGTCTCTTCTACTTTAATCAAAATGCAATAAAAAATATGACCCTCTAGAACGAAATCTCTAGGCATCTTTTACATAATAGTAATATATTAATTATTAATATTTATTATAATACTTATTAATCAAAATCCAATAAAAAAGGACCTTCTAGAATGATATCTCTGGGCATCTTTTACATAATAGTAATATATTAATTATTAATATTTATTATAATACTTATTATGTCATGTCTCATTTCAAATTAAATTCTAATTAAATAATTAATTAGTCATTTCTAGTGGACTAAGGAAGAGAATTTAGAAAAAAATATATTTTATATTTAATTAAAAATTAGAAGTCAAAGGCAAGTTAACAAGGAGGATCAAGTTGAATATTAAATATTGATATTTAATTGAAAATTGAAAAATTGGTAAGAAGGAAAAAACCAATGGGAAGGATCAAGACAAATATCCAAATATTATTATGTTATTTCCTCAAATTGGAAAATGGATTTACATGAAGGATTTGGATAATTTCCAAATGAAAATTAGCAAATTATCTTATCCACGAGAAAAAAGAAAGAAAAAAACAAAAAAAACTTGGCAACTTGCATGATAAGAAAAAAATAGTATTTTAAGCAATTTGTTGGCAAGTTGGAATTTGTGCCCTCCTTTTTGGTACTTAAAAAATTACTTATATATGAATAATTTCTTCATTTGGGGGTCTTTTTCCAAATGAGTTTCATGAAAACTTGAACATTGTTAAAACTGGTATTTGAGGATGAAAAACCTTGAGTATTAGAGATCATTGGATGAAAACCTAGTGGTTTCAAAGATCAGAGGAAAAAACTCCTTTGATTCTATAAACACCAAAATCATGCATAACCTCCATGAGGACCCCGATGATGACTCACAATCCTTGTCACATACATGTAAGAGTGGAATAATGCCCTCTTAACAATGATTCTCTTGGTAGAATGTGGTTTCTTCTTCCTTTTGTTGTTCCCCCTTTGTTATGCTAACCCTTTCCTCACTTTTGACACTTCTCAACACTAGTCGATTTGTGTTTCCTGTGCTTGCGACTTTGTCTCTTAGCCTTGTATTCATCCATTTGTTGTGTTTTAATCTTTCTCTAATGTTTTTCATCCATTCCCACCCCTAGGAGCCCTCTAGAGGACCTCCCAAGCCATCTCCTACTTTCAATTTTCAGTTTCAGTCAATTAGTACAAATCGCCCCCTATTATTTCCAGATCTCCCTCGGGAGATCCAACATTTGCAAGTGGAGATTTGGTTTTTGACCCCTATTTGACTGGTTTCCAGAGGTATATCACCTTCTTTTCTCCTCCTCTTTCATCTCCCATCCTGCAATTTCACCTAGGACCCCTCCTCTGAGGGTCACCCATGGGTCGCCCCCGAGTGACCCTGACTGGTGAAAGGGGCGACCAGGTGGTGACCTTGCCATCTTTCCCAGTTGCAAAATAACTTGAGTTTTTGGCCAAAAATAACTTTGTTTTCGCATGTTTTTCTTCCTGTTTGCATGGAATTTTGTCCCAAAGATAGAGTTAACTATTTCATGCATTCAACCATGCATATTTAGCCTCTTTTTTATATTTAGTTGTCAACCCATGCATTCTTCTAACTCCATTTCATCTTGAGTGATAAGATATATTGCTTAGATCACTCCAATTTCAGCCTTGATCACTCTTGTGTCTTCTAAGTTAACTCATCAAACAAAGGGAGTTAACTCTCCATCCTCTTCACCTCTCATGCCTTCTTCAAAACTATAAATACCCCCCTCCCTGAAGCACAAAAGGAGACAATTTCTTTCGTGCACACAGTTCTTGCAAGTTATTGCTCTCCAATCTAGCATCCATATGCTCACACAAGATGTTCAAGCCTTTTTCTTTTTATTTTTGTCTTATCTAGCTTTACTAAAAGCTCATCTAGCGTCGATATGCTTCTCATATCACAAGCCATAGTGCTCATCAAGCTCTCATTGAACTCTCATTCAAAGCTTCCAAAAGCTTATTTTTGCATCTCTTTCTTATTGTTACTAAGAGGATCACCTCGTTGTTGCAAGAGGATAAGAGGTCACCATACAAGGATTTCTGAGGGTAGTGGAGGCTCATAGATCTCTTTATTCTAGGTACCTTCATGATTTTTATTTCATAGTAATTAGAGAATCACATTTTCTCTTAGAAATAGTAAATGCATGTTGCTTTTTCCTTGATAGGCTAAGTAGATCTTGCATTCTTAAAGTAGTTTACTTTCAAAAGTTCATAGATTAGATTCATTTCAAAGCAATTTCCTTTTCCTAGAATAATTGTTCCACATATTCAGCAAAAAAAAAAAAAAGATTAATTGCATTAGGTAACTTCATACTAGATTGCATCCATTTTCTAATTCCTAGAATAGAAAAAAACATTTTCATTTCCATAAATAGAAAAAAAAGCACAAAAATTTGTTTTGCACTCATGCATCCAAAAATTAAAAGAACAAAAACATTAGCATCATAGAACCTTCACAAACCCTTGATTCCAACACAAGGTCAACTTTAGTCAACATTAGTCAAAACCATTGGTTTCAACACAAGGTCAACACAAAGTCAAACCTTAGGTCAAACAAACCCTAAGTCGAAACCCTAGGTCAAATCGAGGTTAGCTTTAAATATCTCTCTTGGTTTGGGCTTACAAATGTGCCCTAGACTTAGAGGTGAGTGGGTGAGGGCAATTCTCGATGAGATAGAGGATATTCACCCTAGACAACAACAAGACTAACAAACAATTCAACAAGAAAGGTTCAGGACATTCCAAATACATGCTATCATTGAGCAATTCAAACAACAACACCAAATTGAAAGAAGTATCAATGAAAACAATAGTCAACATACACAACACTAGAACCTTAGAAATCTAAATAGAATAATGGTGACTAGTGATCCTTCAGGTCATATAGTTATTTTAACAATGGTCATAGAACACCACATTTGAACAAACACACAACAACAAAGGCCCCAGAACTGATCGACCACTCTCTGCGAAGTCTAGCTCTCAAGCGAGCCAAACCGCCCTTGTGTCTTGCCTCCTCTTGACTAGCTACTTCCACGAGAGTGAGAGTGACGTAGAGGTTCACCCC
The DNA here is from genome assembly GCA_027924645.1 of Cunninghamia lanceolata. Taxonomy (NCBI): domain Eukaryota; kingdom Viridiplantae; phylum Streptophyta; class Pinopsida; order Cupressales; family Cupressaceae; genus Cunninghamia; species Cunninghamia lanceolata. The sequence continues at coordinate 6,363,251 of BSBN01000620.1, forward strand.
ATGGCAAGGAGAGGGGTCCATGTGCATGCCAAAGATGACTTGACTGCCCCAAGCTATCGAGTTATGTTTTTGAGTGTACATATTTTGGTGATGCTGACATGAAAGGTTAAAGCCTCTTGGTTATGCTTTTTGCATTCCCATTGCTTGGATCCATTTTTCATCATCATTATCACTTGTTTCCATTTCACAACTTCAAAGAATTAAATCATTATCACTTTCATTCTTGCGACCATCTTTTCCGCTTCCACCTTCGCCTTCACTCGTTCCATTTATTTTGTGGTGTTTATAACACCCCTGAATATGATGGAACCAGACCTAAACTTAGGGAACATTCCTTCAAGGGAGCTGGAAACTCCCTCTTTTGACAGGTATGTGTCACTTGACCCAAATGCACCCGTTTCAAACTGCTATGACTATGGAGATTCAGACTATGAACATGACAGAAGAGAACCCATAGGTTCTCTGTCCTTTAACAACCCTGCATGAGAGCATAATCCTGTCATCCCAAACACATCTCACAAAGAAAAAAGAATACAAATGAGATCAAAAGTCCATTACGTGGATCAACCCTCCACAAGCCACTCAATCCTCATCTTGATGATGAAGTAAGAAGGCTCGAACAAAACTTACAAGAAGCAAAAGATGCCCAAGAGGCCCTGAAAGTTGCTCTATGAGAAGAGCAACGAGAAAATGCTATACGAGAAGAAATGGAAATTCATGACAACATTTGCAATGAAAAACCTAGAAATGAAGAAGTGCCTAGAGGTACCACACCTGTAGACCTCATTGTAATGCTAGTACAAAGAATTAGAACTTTGGAGGCAGAACAACATGTCCCAGAAAGAAGACAAAAATCACATGAACATATCAGAATTAAATAGGACCAGGGGGCATCTCAAAATCTCCCTTACCTCAACTACTACTCATGAAATGGGAGTAATAACACGTTCCCAAATGGGAAGCCTCTTATTCAAAACAATCAAGCAATACAGGGAAATCAAGCGAATCAAATGATAGCAATGGGTTATCAAAACCCACCCATGGGGCTAATGCTATCAACTCCGCAATCACAAAGTGCCTTTTTAGGCACATAATTGGAGTATTTAAAGGAGCCACTTCACATGGGTATAAGAAGTGTTCCATTACCTCAACCAGTACCATATCTCCCAAAGTTCAAAGTTCAAAGGAGACCCAAACTCACACATTAAGACATACACAACTGCAATAAGAGAACTCCTCCCTTGGGATGGGGTTGTCACCAAAATATTCCTTAAGACACTCAAAGGAATAGCCCTGGATTGGTATTATCGCCTGCCAGAGGCCTTGATACAAGATCTTCCCACTTGGGCTAAGAGTGATGTGAATTTGGATTTTCAACATACTGATTACTCTTTCTACATCCACCGTCCTCTTGTGACATCATCAATTTCATTCTTGAAAGTATTGAGATATAATGCCATGTGACCAAGCTTTTCTAAAGAAGTGTCATTTATGTTATCAATACTAGTTAACTCTTTAGTGAGAAGCATTTAGAAGCGTTGTTTAACCTCCTTCACATCGAGAAAACTATCTTTTCCTTCATCAAGGATTTCAACCTCTAAAATCATATAATTATTCTTAATGTCCACCAGGTCACCATGATATTGATTCAAAATTATTCTTGGGTATGTGCAGGATCATGATGGGCCAAACTATACCTCTAAGTGGCAATGAAAATACAGAAAATCAGAATTTATCAAGTTCATGTGAAAATTTGAATGGATTATCTACACAATTTGAAAAAGATGTAAGAACGAAATTTGTAGAGAATTGAATCTAGTTTATAGGCTACTATTTTTAAAAAAAAAAAAACTAAATTTACTTAGTGAAAATTGAATATTTCAAAGAACAGCTATTAAATTTTTCAGAAAAAAATAAAAAGTGGGTGTCTGTCCAGCCAACCTAACTATGAGTAAAAATATATATATTTTTTTTAAACTTTCAAAATAAGTAGAGGACTCATGTCCAGATGTGACGCATATTTATTTGAAATTTTTTTCCAATAAAATAATTAGTTATGATTTTTTTACTGTGACTTTTTAAAAAAAAATAAAAAGTAATTTTCCAGCCAACCTAACTCGATTAAAAAAAATTGAAATTGAAATTTATTTTTTTTAACCTATAGCCAGAAAAGCATAGAGTGTGACACAGGTTTCAGATCTCAAAAAGGTGAAATGGTTTGAAAGTTATGGATGTTTTTCAATCAGTGTGTCCATCAGGATTTCAGACACATGGTATATAGAAAACTATTAATAATTATTTAATAAAATGATAACCAAACAAATCTTATATTTTTAGAAAGCTAACAATTTTTTCTATAAACCCTTTTTGTTTTATCAATTTTGCGTTAAAAAAAAGTCGTCAACACGAAGGGTGAAGTTCGAAGAAGAGACTGAAACATGAAAACACGTTAGAATCCATAAAAAGTCAACAACCAAAACGGATATCCGTTTCCTTGATCCATGAAAAATTTTGTACCATTGGTTTTGGATGAAGAGAAGCAACATATTTGAAACATCGAGGCAATAATACAAGAAGTTAAAGTTAGTTGGTCATTTATAGGTGTATCTATTGTTTCATATCACATTACACATAGAATTCTAATTAACAATCTAGTTTCCTCATTTGGGGGAACATTTTTTTATCCATTTCTAATGGAATATTTAGTTAAAAATTGGTGGCTCCTTGTAAAAAGTATGGGCTCTTATCAAGTACGTGTTGTGGCCAAATCACACATCACCCCATTAGGAATAGGGACCTCCTTTTTTTTGAATTCCAATGCTTTGCATTGGGATCTGGATGATGTTTTTTCAAATGGCCCTCTGCTAGGAATGAATGCTTTGACCTTTGAATGACTTGAACTAGGAAAGTTTTGCGAGCAAATGGCTCAATAGTGTTAGGCGTTGTTTTGCACTCATAGAATCACCAAAGGGCGCCTGGCTTAACGGAGGACATAACAAATATTCAGAGGTCCCCTTTTGTGCCTAACAATAAGCTTGGAAATGTTTGAAAAGCATCAAAAGGAATCAAGGCATATTCTATCATCTGTTAGATCCCAAATTTGCGTCTTAAACATAGAATGGATGTTTTAAACCCTAGAATATAGTGCCCTGTGAAAGAAGATTACCTTGTGGAAGGGAGTGAAATCATCCAAAGTAGTGCCTAAGAGGTGTATGGAGTGGAGGATGATATTCTTAGCATAGAATGAGCGCCTAGGAAGTGGTGTACCTTGATTAGTGAATTTGGCGCCCTTAGTCATCAAATCAAACTCAAATTAGCGCCTAGACTCACAAGTCTTTAGGGGGCGCTCGAGTTAGAGTTAAGTCTCATCCATATAGTTTTGATGGCGCCATAAGAAGGATGATCTATGTTGTAGAAAGAATGTTAATCACTTTGAGCATCAAATTGCGCCTTGATTGGAAAGCTGATTAAGGACCTCAAGAAATGAAAATTGAATAAGGAAAAGAACAAAATGTGTTAGGTGCCCTTCATTCAAACATGTAAGGCGCATTTTCTTGATCCTTCCATCTAATGCTGGCGCCTAGGTGATGAGAATACAAAATGTGGAAATCTAGCATGTCCCAAGTAAAGCGCCCAACATCAAGTAGGCATGAAACAAGTTGGTCAATAATGTTAGGGACAAAATTGTGGAGTAAGAAACTATGCAAGTCAAGGCGCCATTTCACACCTATTTATCTTGAGTGGCATGTCCTATTCAGAGCACTCCAAGTTGGTGCCTTGACCAAGCACTGTGAAGGATCCTCTGAGTGATAATGGATGAAAAGTATTTGAAGGGAACTTCATAAGCGCCCTGGAGACATCAATCCAAAAATGAGGGAAGTGTGCCTTAGGTGAGATGGTATTTGTTATAAGTTGAAGATATAGCGCCTATTGGTACTTGAAGCTCCATCCTTAGCGCCTACCATCCTTAGCACCCAATGTATAAGCCTTCACCTAATTTGGTACCTATGGTAATTTCGTTGTAAACAAATCTAAGGTGGGCGCCTAATATTAAAGGGCTATTGATCAAGAAGTCCTCCATACACTCATTCACTGAGTAAGGAGGAACAAGATGACAAAATTAGAAAGAAAGAGGTAAGACGCATTTTTGCATCTAAACTACTCATTTTTAGCGCCTAAAACGAATTTGTTAAATGGGCACCAATTTCCTCCGGAGTGACCTCCACTTTGCGCCTTGAAGTACATGGTGAGGTAGGAATTCAATTTTAGCGCCCAAGGGACAATTGGCATCATAACATAGGCACTTGGATGATAGAAGACTTCCAATTGATTTAAACCAACAAAATGACCAAATTTAAGGCCAGAGATGAGTTTTTGCACCTTGAAGAGAACATGTTGGGATTCTTCCTATACAATTTGGAATGAACACTTCGCTTTGCTCAAGTATGCCAAGAGTGACCTTGATACCACCCAAGGAAGGTATTGATGAATATAATGAGTTTGGGCGCCCTTAATACAATGAGCATGACATTCCCTTGTTTGGAGGATTGTTATCTTAATACATCTTGGAGGAGAGAATGAAGGTTTGACATGAAAAGAAAATCATTTGAGGAATAAGAAATGAGCTAAGTGCATTAAGGCGCTATAACATACCTGAAGCTCTCTAATGAGCGCCTTACAAAAGGGACATGATAATGATGTAGTATGATCATCATACCTTGGATTGAAATCATCATAATGCTTAAAATAACTCAAAATGTGTTAGGCGCCCATTCAACTATGGATACACTCAAGTAGGCGCCTTGAAGAAAACCCCTCAATGCATGTCAAAAAAAAAGGTGGGCGCTTAACATTGAAGAAGTAATTCATCAATCTTTTAAAGAAGCATGGATGTAAAAAAGAAGTGAACACCTATGTAAGATCAAGGCACAATTTTCAAACTCCTGAGTGATCTCCAAAGTAGCGCCTTGAGGTGAGATGGGGTCTAAGTCTATCTTAAATGGCGCCTTGAGTTGAGGGTAAGTAAGTTGCTTTGAAGTCAACATAAGCGCCTAAGGGATAATAAGACTCTTGAAGTTATTAGCAGGTGTTTGGAAGTATTAGAATCTCGCAAGAAAGACAAAGACCCTTGGCACATAACCATCAAAGCAGCTTGAAGTCATAGGGTGAATGCATAGAAATAAGGAGACTTCTTGAGTTGAGGGGTTGAATGTGAGATAGAACTATAAAAATGTTAAAGATCAGTCCAAAGACCTAGGCGCATTTTGCCACCAAGACAGTTTGATTTCAGCGCCTAGATGTCTTAGATACAAGGCACATATTCATGCCTTCGTCCTCCAATTTAAGCGCCTATCTGTATATATGAAGAGTTTGTTTTAAATTTAAAATTTTAGAAAATTTATTAAATGCATTAAATAAAATCAATCTGGGTCCTTTAACTAGAATGCAAGTAGAAGAAGAGCTTCAGGATTCAATTGATAATGCTCGAGCTATTATAAGACAAGAGATAGAAGGTAGAATCAGAGCTGAGCAAAGATGCCAAGCCTTAGAGCAGTACATTCAGCATTTAGTTCATCCTATTCACAAATGTGTCCAAAGTAAGATTACTCAAATCAAATAATGGCTTATATCCACAGCTTTATTAAGTTGATACCTTGGTGGATTAGTGTGTAAACATTCAAATTAGATGGTAATTCACAAGTTTATAGAATAATAAAATGAATCCCTAGTCTAGAATCCAAATGTACATAATAAAACGGATATCTGTTTTGTAGTAGCGATATGGACGTTGCAGAGTGTCCGTTGGCAAAGAATTGGGATTTACTTAAATTTGCTTGTTCATGCTTCTCATAGGACGTCACCTCCCCTACCCATCCAGCTCTACAGAAGAAGAGAGACAACAAATGATCAAGAGGGATCACCAATTAGCGGTAAGTGATTGATTACTTATGTCATGTTATATATTTTGAATATTAAATTCTATATTAATGTGCACGTTGTTTGATTGTATTAATAGGTGGAAATTCAAAAATCTCTATCGAGGAGGTCTAGTCGATGAGCGATAGAGGATGAGTCATTGACTGGTTCACCATCTTCATGGCCTAGCAAGAGCCATATATTATTTGATAGCAATCCATAGGAGATTTGATTTTGGGACATTCTGTTACATATGCCTATTTGGCTTTGTAAACATACTTTTGTATGTTATCGATGTATATCGTTGTATATACCCATATGGTTTTATTTGTACATGCCTATATGGCTTGATATATACACTATACAAATTATTTTCATGACATTATGCATATATGTATATATAAGATCCTAATTTGGCACAAGTAGGGAGAATGCTTGCAAAGGTTATGGAATTTGGTTTTAAACGTTCCAATTGTATTTGCTTCAAAGATTCTAAAGCCTTTTCAAAAAATCCATTTTGTGTATATCCTGCAATCATTGCATTCCATGAGATAGCATCTCTTTGAGGTATCATGCCAAATTGTTCACATGCCTTGTCTATGCTTCCACACTTTGCATTTACACCCACCAATTGCATTTTCTTAACATTTCCTTTCAATCCTTATCAAAAATTCCGTTTTGTGCACATATTGCAATCATTGCATTCCTTCATTTACAACACATGATTAAATAAGAAGATGCATATTTACAACACTTAAGAATATGTAGTAGTGTTGCTCATGTCACCAATACTATGTTTACATCTTCACATACATGGCTTACAACATGTGACAATATGAAGTGATGAAGAAACTTGTTATTTTGATGTATTTCAACTCCAAACTTGCGCCTAGAAGTGAAGGCACTAATCCTTGATCAAACTAACCTAAAAGTGTGCCTTGGTACTTAGGGCGCTAGATTATGATTGATCAACCTAAAATGTGCACCTAAGGCTAGATATTGAATTGGAAGGATAAAATACATTATCAAAGGAGTTTATAGTTATTGAAGGCATCAAATGATGACTTGGGCGCACATCTACCTCTCTACACCATCAAATGTGCACCTAGATTAGTGAGGCACCACTTCATATCTCTATGACTTTGGATATGCACCTTGATAATGAATTGATCTTGCAAGTTGAGGTTGTCTCCACAAGTTGAAAGAATGTCCAAAGAATACAAGGCGCCAATTATTGAACAAACAACCTAGAATGAGTGCCTTACTATTTGAGTTCCTAGTTCATGCTTCTAGAACACCAAAAGTGCACCTAGATGTTGAGGCGCTAGCTCTTGCTCAAGCAACCTTGAAAATGCGCTTTGACAAGGAGGTTAAAATGTATTATCAAAGGATTAAGTTGAATCAAGAAATCATCATTGAAGACAAGTAAAACATGATTGTGAATGAGGTGCACTTTTCATTATCTCCAACCTCACAATTGCACCTTCCCTTGGAAGCTCATATTGTGCCTAAAGGAATGGTACTAAGATAACATCCATGTCAATGATTGAGAATGTGTCAACTAGAATAATATTTTTTGTTTTTCTCATCGTGGGGTCGAACGGACTGCGCCAACGCATCGAGATGGGCGGGTAAATGCCAGTAGAGGTCTCGTTTTGTGTGCCAAGCGTTCCAGTCATTTCAGGCAAGAGGCTACCCGCAAAGTCCCTTAAGATCCGTGAGACCAAAAATGCGCCAAACTTTGACGGAGCAGTTCTCAGAATTCGTGACAGCTGGGAATGTTGTGTTTGGACCTATAGGTGTACGTGGGGTTTGTCGACAATAACCTCTCTCATTTTTGGTCAACTCCATTTCATTTGACCATGCCGAAATCAAACGCATTGTTGCAAAATGCTTCAATTTGATGCAGTGGAAAGGTGCTAGGTGTGACATTTTTCATTCCATAGCTCGTGGGGTCGAACGGACTGTGCCAATGCGTCGGGGTGGGCGGGTAAATTCCAGTGGAGGTCTCGTTTTGTCCGCCAAGCATCCCAGTCATTCGAGGCAAGAGGCTACCAGCAAAGTCCCTTAAGATCCCTGAGACCAAAAATGCGCCAAACTTTGATGGAGCAGTTCTCAGAATTCATGACAGCTGGGAATGTTGTGTTTAGCCCTACAGGTGCACGTGGGGTCTGTCAATAATAACCTCTCTCATTTTTGGTCAACTCCATTCTGTTTGACTGTGCCGAAATCAAACGCATTGTTGTAAAATGCTTCAATTTGATGCAGTGGAAAGGTGCTAGGTGTGACATTTTTCATTCCATAGCTCGTGGAGTCGAACGGACTATGCCAACGCATCGGGGTGTGCGGGTAAATGCCAGTGGAGGTCTCGTTTCATGCACCAAGCGTCCCAGTCGTTCTGGGCAAGAGGCTACCGGCAAAGTCCCTTAAGATCCCTGAGACCAAAAATGCCCCAAACTTTGATAGAGCAGTTCTCAAAATTTGTGATAGCTGGGAATGTTGTGTTTGGACCTACAGGTGCACATGAGGTCTGTCGACAATAACCTCTCTCATTTTTGGTCAACTCCATTCCATTTGACCGTGCCGAAATCAAATGCATTGTTGCAAAATGCTTCAATTTGATGCAGCAGAAAGGTGCTAGGCGTGACATTTTTCATTCCATAGCTCGTGGGGTCGAACGGACTATGCCAACGAGTCGGGGTGGGCAGGTAAATGCCAGTGGAGGTCTCGTTTTGTGCGCCAAGCGTCCTAGTCGTTCTGAGTTGTAAGCTACCGACAAAGTCAAAAGTGCTAGGATTGAAATTTTGCATTCTACAGGTCCTGGGTCTAAACAGATTGTGCTAACACGTCAGGGTGGGCGAGTAAATGCTAGGGGAGGTCTCATTTTATGTGCCAAGGCTCCCAGTCCTTCTCAGCTGTAAGCTACCAGCAACGTGACTTTACCAGTAGCTTATAGCTTGGAATGACTGCGATGCTTTGCACACAAAATGAGACCTCCCCTAGCATTTACCCACCCACCCCGATGTGTTGGCATAATTCGTTCGACCCCAGGACCTGTGGAATGCAAAATTTCAATCCTAGCAACTTTTGACTTTGTCGGTAGCCTCTTGCTCGAAATGACTGGGAAGCTTGGCACACGAAACGAGACCTCCACTAGCATTTACCCGCTCACCCCGACATGTTGGCACAGTTCGTTTGACCCCATGAGCTATGGAATGAAAAATGTCACACCTAGCACCTATCCACTGCATCAAATTGAAGCATTTTGCAACAATGCGTTTAATTTCGGCACGATCAAACAGAATGGAGTTGACCAAAAATGAGAGGTTATTGTCGATGGACCCCAGGTGCACCTGTAGGTCTAAACACAACATTCCCAGCTATCACAAATTCTAAGAACTGCTCTGTCAAAGTTTGGCGCATTTTTGGTCTCAGGGATCTTAAGGGACTTTGTCGGTAGCCTCTTGCCCGGAAGGACTAGGACGCTTGGCGCATGGAAGAAGACCTCCAATAGCATTTACCCGCCCACCCCGACACATTGGTGTAGTTCATTCGACCCCATGAGCTATGGAATGAAAAATGTCACACCTAGCACCTTTCCACTGCATCAAATTGAAGCATTTTGCAACAATGCGTTTGATTTCGGCATGGTCAAAAAGAATGGAGTTGACCAAAAATGAGAGAGGTTATTGTCAACAGACCCCACGTGCACCTGTAGGTCCAAACACAACATTCCCAGCTATCATGAATTCCAAGAATTGCTCCATCAAAGTTTGGCGCATTTTTGGTCTTAGGGATCTTAAGGGACTTTGCTGGTAGCCTCTTGCCCGGAACGACTGGGACGGTTGGCGCATAAAACGAGACCTCCATTGGCATTTACCCGCCCACCCCGACGCGTTGGTGTAGTCCGTTCGACCCCACGAGCTATGGAATGAAAAATGTCACACCTAGCACCTTTCCACTGCATCAAATTGAAGCATTTTGCAACAATGCGTTTGATTTTGGCATGGTCAAACGGAATGGAGTTGACCAAAAATGAGATAGGTTATTATCGACAGACCCCACGTGCACTTGTAGGTCCAAACACAACATTCCCAGCTGTCATGAATTCTGAGAACTGCTCCGTCAAAGTTTGGCGTATTTTTGGTCTCAAGGATCTTAAGGGACTTTGTCAGTAGCCTCTTGCCCGAAACGACTGGGACTCTTGGCACACAAAACGAGACCTCCATTGGCATTTATCCACCCACCCCGACGCGTTGGTGCAGTCCATTTGACCCCACGAGCTATGGAATGAAAAATGTCACACCTAGCACCTTTCCACTGCATCAAATTCAAGCATTTTGCAACAATGTGTTTGATTTCGATATGGTCAAACAGAATGGAGTTGACCAAAAATGAGAGAGGTTATTATTGACGGACCCCACCTGCACCTGTAGGTCCAAACACAACATTCCCAACTATCACAAATTTTGAGAACCGTTCCGTCAAAGTTTGGCGCATTTTTGGTCTCAGGGATCTTAAGGGACTTTGTCGATAGCCTCTTGCTCGGAAGGACTGGGACGCTTGGCGCACGAAATGAGACCTCCAATAGCATTTACCCACCCGCCCCAATGTGTTGGTACAGTCCGTTCGACCCCACGAGCTATAGAATGAAAAATGTCACACCTAGCACCTTTCCACTGCATCAAATTGAAGCATTTTGCAACAATGTGTTTAATTTCGGCACGGTCAAACGGAATGAAGTTGACCAAAAATGAGAGAGGTTATTGTCGACAAACCCCACATGCACTTGTAGGTCCAAACACAACATTCCCAGCTATCACAAATTCTGAGAACTGCTCCATCAAAGTTTGGCACATTTTTGGTCTCAGGGATCTTAAGGGACTTTGCCGGTAGCCTCTTGCTCAGAACGACTGGGACGCTCGGTGCATGAAATGAGACCTTCACTAGCATTTACCTGCCCACCCCAATGTGTTGGCGTAGTCCATTCGACCCCACGATGAGCAAAACAAAAAATATGGCACCTAGCAAGTTTTTGCTCTTACAGAACAATGTATCGGCAAAGACCCTAGTTTTCATAAGGGGAGACATGTGATTTTAAGAGGTTTTGGGAATGTGACTTTATCCTTCCACTCCTTATCCAATGACGAGTTTATTCGCAGAGTTTGATGGCTTTTATGAGCATATACATGATGTTGTTTTAGGATAGTCATAAAGGGCAGTTTTTGGATAGCCATATGTATCTTTTTAACAATCATAAAGGGCAAGTTGTACATGGACTGTGAGAGTCCCAAAACTCATATAAATCATCCATTTTGGTGTTTGACAACCTTATAAATCCATTAGATCATTTATACAAACCCTAATGCAACTTATAAACCCTCTTTGTATAGTAATTTCATGAATGACTATCTTGTATGATTGTTTTGTGCATTTTAATAGGCCAATGAGGATTGTATGGTGTTGTCATATTCATGATTTTAACTTGATGCAGAGATAGGCTCTAACTCAACATGATAGAGGCATCATTACAAATGGATTGAATTGTAATAGTCAGAGAGCCAACCTCCTATCAATGAGAGTTCAATGATAGTAAATAGAGAGCTACTTGACCATAAATAGGATTTACATACATACATACATACATACATATATATATGATCTCGTAGGCATCTAGGTTTCATACACAAATTGCAATAGTTGTAGAGCCAACCTCCTATCAACGAGAGTTGAATAATAGTAAATAGAGAGCTTCTCGGCCATAAATGGGATTTGCATACACACACACCCAACTGAAATAGTATCCTTATTGGCCTTATTGGCACCTCCCCCCAAGAGGTAAGTTTTTTATGTTTATAATGTGCCCCCAGTGTCCTTATTGGCCTTATTGGCACCTAAAACACAAGAAAGTAGATTCCACTAGCTTTCAATTATAATTTCTCTTAGGCCCTAACACATCCATACAGGGCTATACTAAACAAAGAAATCGTAGGAAAATAGTAAAATCTGCAAAAATAGAGTTTCTTGACATTAATTTCATTCAAACTTGTCTTCAATTCATCTTCAAAATGTTTATTGGTCCTCTCTCTCTAAACACTAAACCCTAAACCTCTAAACCTTAACCCCTAAACCATAAACCCTAAACCCTAAACCCTAAACACGAGCAACCCTAAACCCTATCTCCTATCTCTCCCTTATCTCCCTATCTCTATCATCGAGCTCTACCTCTTAATCCTTCTCTCTATTTCTCTAGACATCTCGCTCACTCTCTATCTCCTTATCTCTCCCCTTTGTCACCTCTATCTCTCCCTATCTGTCTCCTCTCTCTTTCTATCTAGTTATCTCCAAAACTGAGAAACCCTAAACCTAGGTACACCCTAAATCCAATCAACTCTAAACCTATATCTCCCTATCTCTCCCCTATCTCCCTATCTCTATCATCCCTCTACCTCTCTTGATCTCTCTCCCTATGTCCCTGGCCATGTGCCTCACTCTCTATCTCCTTATCTCTCTCCTCAGTCTCCTCTCTATCTCCCTATAATTCCTCTCTCTATAAACCCTAAATCCAAAACCCTAAACCTCTAAACCTAACCCCTAACCCCTAAACAATTTAAATCCTAAACCCTAAATAATGCCCCTAACCCCTGACCCCTAAACCTGAGAAACCCTAAACCCCTAAACCTTAAACCCCAAACCCCTAAACCCTAAACCCAAGTAACCCTAAACCACTATCTACCTATCTCTCCCCTATCTCCCTACCACCTGTGTCCCTCTACCTCTCAATCTCTCTCCCTATGTCTCTAGCCATGTCCCTCACTCTCTATCTCTGTATCCCTCCCCTCAGACTCCTCTATATCTCCCTATCATTCCTCTCTCTCTATAAACCCTAAATCCAAAACCCTAAACCTCTAAACCTAACCCCTAACCCCTAAACAATAAATCCTAAACCCTAAATTATAATGCCCCTAAACCTTAACCCCTAACCCCTAAACCTGAGAAACCGTAAACCCTAAACCCCTAAACCCTAAACCCAAGTAACCATAAACCACTATCTCCCTATCTCTCCCCTATCTCCCTATCACCTTTGTCCCTCTACCTCTCAATCTCTCTCGCTCACTTTCTATCTCCTTATCTCTCCCCTTTGTCACCTCTATCTCTCCCTATCTGTCTCCTCTCTCTTTCTATCTAGCTATCTCCAAAACTGAGAAACCCTAAACCCGGGTACACCCTAAATCCAATCAACTCTAAACCTATATCTCCCTATCTCTCCCCTATCTCCCTATCTCTATCATCCCTCTACCTCTCTTGATCTCTCTCCCTATGTCCCTGGCCATGTGCCTCAGTCTCTATCTCCTTATCTCTCTCCTCGGTCTCCTCTCTCTATCTCCCTATCATTCCTCTCACTCTATAAACCCTAAATCCAAAACACTAAACCTCTAAACCTAAACCCTAAACAATTTAAATCCTAAACCCTAAATAATGCCCCTAAACCCTAACCCCTAACCCCTAAACCTGAGAAACCCTAATCCCCTAAACCGTAAACCCCAAACCCCTAAACCCTAAAACCAAGTAACCATAAACCACTATCTCCCTATCTCTCCCCTATCTCCCTATCACCTTTTTCCCTCTACCTCTCAATCTCTCTCTCTATGTCTCTTGCCATGTCCCTCACTCTTTATCTCCCTATCTCTCCCCTCGGACTCCTCTATATCTCCCTATTGGTCTGATGCAGAGCACACAGTGGAAGCTCTCAAAACACGGTGAAATACCCATCAAAACCCATAGTTCAAATAGATTAAAGCTTAATCAGCTTTAAGAAACCTTCTCAAAGTTCCAAATAACATCAAATCATATACATTCTTCCTATCGGCAAGATAAACACTATCGACCAACTCAAAAATTCTTATACCGATGCTCCGATCACTCCACTTTTGACGAGCCTTTGAACCTTTCATTGTGACATATATCCATCGGCCCAACTTTAAACTAGTCTTCCGATCTCCCATACCACCCATTTCTCACTCCACAACCTGTATTAACACATGATTAAACCTAACCCCTAACCCCTAACCCTTATTTCCTAACCCCTAAACCCTAAACTTGAGAAACCATAAACCCCTAAATCCTAAACACTAAACCCAAGAAACCCTAAACCTCTATCTCTCTATCTCCCTATCTCACTATCTCCCCATCACTATCATTCCTCTACCTCTCAATCTCTCTCCCTATGCTTTGGCCATGTCCCTCACTCTATATCTCCCTAATTGTCTTCTCTCTCTAAACACTAAACCCTAAACCTCTAAACCTTAACCCCTAAACCATAAACCCTAAACCCTAAATAATGCCCCTAAACCTTAACCCCGAACCCCTAAACCCTAAACCCTAAACGCAAGCAACTGTAAACCCTATCTCCTATCTCTCCCTTATCTCCCTATCTCTATCATCGAGCTCTACCTCTCAATCCTTCTCCCTATTTCTCTGGACATCTCGCTCACTCTCTATCTCCTTATCACTCCCCTTTGTCACCTCCATCTCTCCCTATCTGTCTCCTCTCTCTTTCTATCTAGCTATCTACAAAACTAAGAAACCCTAAACCCAGGTACACCCTAAATCCAATCAACTCTAAACCTATATCTCCCTATCTCTCCCCTATCTTCCTATCTCTATCATCCCTCTACCTCTCTTGATCTCTCTCCCTATGTCCCTGGCCATGTGCCTCACTCTCTATCTCCTTATCTCTCTCCTCGATCTCCTCTCTCTATCTCCCTATCATTCCTCTCTCTCTATAAACCCTAAATCCAAAGCCCTAAACCTCTAAACGTAACCCCTAACCCCTAAACAATTTAAATCCTAAACCCTAACCCCTAACCCCTAAACCTGAGAAACCCTAAACCCCTAAACCCTAAACCCAAGTAACCCTAAACCACTATCTCCCTATCTCTCCCCTATTTCCCTACCACCTTTGTCCCTCTACCTCTCAATCTCTCTCCTTATGTCTCTGGCCATGTCCCTCACTCTTTTTCTCCCTATCTCTCCCCTCAGACTCCTCTGTATCTCCCTATCATTCCTCTCTCTCTATAAACCCTAAATCCAAAACCCTAAACCTCTAAACCTAACCCCTAACCCCTAAACAATAAATCCTAAACCTTAAATTATAATGCCCCTAAACCCTAACCCCTAAACCTAAGAAACCCTAAACCCCTAACCCCTAAACCCTAAACCCAAGTAACCATAAACCACTATCTCCCTATCTCTTCCCTATCTCCCTATCACCTTTGTCCCTCTACCTCTCAATCTCTCTCGCTGTCTCATGCCATGTCCCTCACTCTTTATCTCCCTATCTCTCCCCTCGGACTCCTCTATATCTCCCTATTGGTCCTTTATCTCTCTCTAAACCCTAAACCCTAGACCTCTAAACCTTAACCCCTAACCCCAAGACCCTAAACCCTAAACCCTAAATAATGCCCCTAGACCCAAGCAACCCTAAACCTCTATCTCCCTATCTCTAACATCCCTCTACCTCTCAATCTCTCTCTCTCTCTCTATGTCTTTGGACATGCCTCTCACTCTCTATCTCCCTATCTCTCCCCTCTGTCTCCTCTATCTCTCCCAACCTCTTTTAGTCCCCTCTCTCTATCTATCTTTAAACTGTAAACCCTAAACCCCTAAACGCGAGCAACCCTAAACCTCTAAACCCTAAATAATTCCCCTAACCAACCTCTAAACCACTTCTCTATATAGGTGCAACTAATACCACTTTTTCATTGTTCAACTTGATGTTCATCTTGTTGGTTCTATGTCATATAATGTTCCACATCGAGCTCTTTATCTCAGTCATCCGGTTGTTCTTTATCTTGCTCTTTATTCTCATCAACTGGATGTTCCTCTATTTCCTGATCTTTTCCAAGATCCAAATACACTTCCTGTTGTTCTTCTTGATGCTAGTCATAAGGATGTGTCACTTCACCTTGTTGCTTTTTAAAATAACCAAGAAGAGGCAACAAATTGTTACAAGTTTCTTAGGCAAATTTAAGTTTTGTAATTACTACTGAAATCTTTTTAAAATAATGTAAAGAACATGTGAAGCTTCAAGGAATCTTTTTATGGCACCTGTGCTAGCTTTTGTCCTCAAGGATCCAACATTTTGGTATCCTCCTTTGTAGAAATTAGAACATCCTCTTGATGACAATGGGAAGAATAAGGATGCCTTGAGAACTTGGAGATTTTATGGAGAGTGTAAGAACCTTCAAATCCTTAAAACTGAAATGGAACAGGCTCACAAAGTTAGGACTGTAAAAGTATAATAATTATTGTGGGGGTTGTAATGAAAATATGGCTTAACTCTTTTGAGGTGACTCACTATCCATGATGTGTTGGGATCAATGGAAAATGGAATAAGAGATATTAACAATAATTTGACATAAATGGAAGAAATGGATAGTCTCCCCTAAAAATGATGGCGAGAGATGTATTAATAGTAGAAGAAGCAACATGAATGGTGGGGTTGGTTGGGAGTGGACTAAAGAATTGATTGAGAGATTATAGAAGACCAATTGGGAGTGGACTAAATAATTGATTGAGAGATTATAGAAGACTTATTAAGAGTGGACTAAAGAATTGATTGAGAGTCAAGAGGATAGGAGAATTAGTTAGGGGAAGTAATGGTTCAATCAGGGGTGGAGAGAACTCTCAATCACAAGAATAAATGATGCCAAAATGGATGGAACTAAAAGAAATCATGCATTCCAAAAGATGACAAGGTTGCCCCTTTCATATGATACAGTCTTTCTAAAATTTAGATTGTATTTTATAGCTAAAATGCCTAAATAGTAAAATGCTAAAAATGCTAAAATAATAAAATAAAAAACAATGAAAACAATAGAGAAAAAGAAAACGGATATCCGTTTTGATAACGGATATCCGTTATCAAGATGGATATCTGTTTTCAAAATGGATATCTGTTATCAAAACGGATATCCGTTTTGGTTTGGTACCAAACCAAAAACAAACCAAAACAGATATCCGTTTCAAAGTCAAACTTTGCCAAGTCGCGAATTTGGCTAAGTAAAAACGTGATTTTTTTCCTATTGCCACTGTTTGGCCCGCGATGATCCTGCACATACCCTCTTATTTCACCTATAAATTGTTTAAACACAGACAACTTCCAATCAATAGTATCCAGCCAAGAGATTGAATCATTTTCCTTAGGTTTGTTCAAGACCTTTTCAACCACCAAAATGTCTGTATCAATCTTTGTCATCTCCTATATTTCCCTAGATACCATTAGTAGAGCACTCTCATCCTTTTTAAAAGTTTGTAATTCTACAATCAGTTCCTTCCTTTTGTTGGAGATATAAGCATACAATTTCATTAATTCCTTAATATACAACAAACTGTCAATAGTGACCTTTTCAATCCACTGTTCAGTGGCTTTGGCCATAGTTTGGTACTTTTTAATTTGTTGTAATATTTCAGGATCTACTCCATCAATAGGAACACCTAGATCCATATCAGGAGGCTGAGAAGTAGCATTTACAATTGATTGAATAAACTAGATTAAAGCATTCACCTAGGTTTGTAGTTTCAAATTTTCTTGTTTTTCTGCTTTAACTCTCTTAGCCAACATTTTGACTGAAAACTTAGCATGATATTGTTGGCAAGAGACACAGTGTGGCTTCATGAGTGTTGCCATTTATGGCAACAAAGTCCATCCCACACATCCGCAGGACATGGTGTGTCTATACTAGAAGACAGATTAAAGAGTATTTTGGTCTGGTGACCAAGAACAGAGCATGCAGCAAGATCTGACAATCAGGTCCGGATCTCTCAAAGGAAGTATCTCAATAAAGTGCAGACTTGGGGAAGTCAAGAGGAGTACCATGACTAATACACTCTAGAGATTGAGCCTCTGGTGATGGAAGAGTGAAAAGATATGAGCACCTAAGTATTGGGTTCCTGTTTGGTAAAGTAGACTGATGAAGAACTGACCGACAGAGCATCAGACCTTAATCCGGATAAGATATTGATGGTGATCAAGTTTCCTAAGGGATCATTCATGGTTGGCCGACATGATTGATGACTTCTATAACTATCTTTTTGATACGCATCACTTAGTAAGCATGGATTCAGCCGACAAACCAAAGTTTGGAAATATCTTGAGTTTTTCAGATGCCGACTAGAAAGATGATTGAAATGATTGATGCAGATATATATACCAAATTGATTTTGGTATGAAGGTGTGTGTGTGGTGTGTTGTGAAGTGCGAAGAAAAGTAGAGAGCAGTGTGGAAGTAGTAATATAGGTCCGGTATGTAACAAGACAACATCACCAAAGAAGAGGAAGAATGAAGTGCAGTAGATCAGTGTATTGAGCCTAACCAAAACTGAACCTCAGTGTTACATCCCTCTTTTTGGAAACAATTATGCTATTTACTTTCTTGCAAATTTTAGTAATTTAATATGTTGTGAATGACATGGAAACTGACGATTTATCTTACAAAGTTGTTATATGAAATTGTGGAATCTATGAATACGATCAAGGTGATATTGTAGACTAAATGTCTTTATAATAAATGCAATGATGTTTGGATATATTATATTTGGATCATAGGTGCTTTGACCACAAGATTGTATGTGAGTCTGTCGATGCAGGAACAGGTCGCCCGTGTTCGACAGGAAGAGAAAGTATCTTCGAGAGAGAGTATAGACTCTGGAAATTAACCATGCGTGTTTGTTATTGAGAACGCCAAACAGGTAGATAAACCTTGGAGCCATCAATTTAGTCTTGTTTGTCGGTTGGGTTAGTTAACTAGATGTCAACGTTAGAGGATAAAGTATAACATCCTAGTCGAAAGTCGTCATATAGAATCTTGGAGTTGTCGATGTCATCGTAAGTCCATCATAGCAAGTCAACTTATTTAGACGTTTATTATTTTCATTTATAAGTATTTAATGAACCATCTTGTGGCGAAATTGTAAATCTTGTCTCGTAGTCGAAAGATGCGAGAAGTCAGCTTTGTGCATCTAATGTTGTAAGAAACTCATTTGCGTTACGATCAATCCGTCGTGATTGTCATAAAACGCGTCGAACTTGTGTTGTGAATTTATTCTTTTCTTGTAGATCGACGAATGTTGATTTGAAGCCATAACGTGAAATAATTATTTATGGACGTCGTTTAGCATGAGTCTTTTCTTCTAGCTTTGACCGCGATTTGTTGTCAATCTAACCTTGAGTTTTCTTAATTAGATAGTCTTTGTCTCTCTTTCCTTCTCGACCCCAACGATGCTCAAACCATTTCGTAACCACCGCCGTGTCGAGCTTTAACTCCTCAATTCAATATTAAGTTGGTTTTGGAAGGTTGATGCCTTTTTGTTCTAGTAAGGACGGAGTTGTTATGTCCTTTGGTAAGCCACATCATCGAAGGAACTTTAATCCTCTTGTGGTCGTAGTAAGTATTGAAGTCAGTTTAACTTCTTGTGGTTGTAGTAAGTTTGAGCTCGGTTTTACTCAGTTAAACAACTTCCTTGAGTTTAGGCATGTTTCGGAGGTCTTTTTCTATTTTAAACCACTCTCTCCTTAGCGCGAGAGAGAGGAGGATGGGCGCTTGAGTTGCGAGAAACCGCAAATTTATGACTGAGGCCCCATCACTAAGGTGAGTGCAAAGGCATTGGGGATGATTGGGTAGAATCATTAACTAACCGCAGTATGTTAGGGAATTGCAAATGAGAGAGAAACTTAAATGGAAGATTCCTTCATGAGGTGGGTGAGAAAGGAGTAGTCTGTTATTGTTTAGGAGGAGAAAACTGCGGAGAAAGGAGGGGTGATGGTTCGTAGTGATCGGCAAAGAGAGAAGATATAGTTAGAGGTCATCGTGGGATTATGGAGGAGGAGAAGTTGCGAGGCAAGGAGAAGAAAACGGCAGTTGAAGATGGTCAAAGGCTTTCATGGTAGAGGGAGGTAGTTAGTAGTGGCCATGGGCGAGTAAGTGGAG
Source organism: Cunninghamia lanceolata (assembly GCA_027924645.1). Taxonomy (NCBI): domain Eukaryota; kingdom Viridiplantae; phylum Streptophyta; class Pinopsida; order Cupressales; family Cupressaceae; genus Cunninghamia; species Cunninghamia lanceolata. The sequence goes on from BSBN01000620.1 coordinate 6,383,157, forward strand.
ATTTGGACGTGGAGAAAATCGGGAGGATAGTTCGAGGAGTGGGTCGCTGTGTTCAAGGAGAGTGCTCGTTCTTTTGAGTAGTGATCAGTTTTCTGGAGAGGGGGGCTTCTGAGTAGGAAGCGACAGAGAGAGATATCTTTGGGAACATCAGAGTATGGAACAAGTTCTAAGTAGTGATCGATTTTTCTGAGGTGGATCGACTTCTGAGGAGGTAGGAGAGAGTTTGTAGGGACTGTCGTGGACTTGAGAAAGAGTGATACGGCAGAGAATATAGAGAAAGGCACTTGAAACCTTCATCGTGGAAGGAGGTGGTGGTTTTGAAAGGAGGATATAAATGGTAGAGAGAGGAGTGAGTTCGGGGGGAAGTCTGTCGGGTTTTGTCATAGAAATTGACTAAGAGATAACGGAAGGAGCTTATCTGTGGTGGTCAGCAGTGAGGATTGAAGGGAGGCTTCGGCGTTCACTGTGCTCTTCATTGCTGAATAAGGTAATACACTTGCAACAAATATAATATGATGATAATGTCTTTTTCTTCATTTCTGTGAGAAGTTAATCATCATGAAAGTATCATTGCTGTATTATATTATGGCAATAGAAACCTCTGAAATAGTATTGTTGTTGTCTGTTAGAACTCGATAACTTAGAAAATGGATCATTACCTCTCATGGTTGACGACGTATGATGTTAGAACATAACTCTCAATGTGCATTCATCTAAGAATGATCACTGCTTGATGCAATTGTGAGCTGCAAACTTCAAACCATCGGTAAAGACGTAAAATATTAAGAGTTTCCTTTAAGACTGAGATATCAACGTAAAACTACCCTAGAGTACTTAAAACAATAGCTGCATTGCGAGAAATCACGTTTCTCCACGTGCGTGATGTGTGGGAGATTAAAACCATAGATTTAAAAGCATGTTTGACGTAAACTTTAATGTGTTTGATAGCCGAAGTTGTAGTTGCAACTAGCTTGAGTTGTTTTTGTCTTTTATCTTTTGTTAGAGGTCGACCGTGCGTTGGTCATCTCTAAAGTCGTAAGAAAGACTCCAAATCTTTTATTATTATATTTTACGATTATTACCTCATTAACTCTTGTGAAATAAATTGCCTTGAAGGAGAATAGGGAGTTAATGTATTTGGTTTGGTCGTAAACCGTCATGGTTTTGAAATAAGCAAGTAGAGTGGAAAACCCGCTTCTGAAACTAGATTACATTGCATGCAACAATTCTAGTATCGTTTTGTAGACCTTATGAGTCTAGAATCCTTGAATTCCGGGATAACAGGAAATTGTTTAGATACTTGAGTATGTTGTGTAAACATGGGAACCAAGTAAACAAATATGAAACCACTTAGGAGTGGACGTTTTTAAACAATGTTTTTATAGGAAAATAGGATTATGAAACTCTAAACTCGAGATTAGAGTAAATGTTGCGCCATGCGCTATTATAGGAGGAAATCCTAAACCCTTAAGGTCATCAAGGTCGTCAATTAGTTCAAACTATACAAATAGGAAACTGTAGGATTTCGATCAATTCAAGTCGAGTAGGGTGGGTGAACCAAGTTCATGCATTCTTAGAACGCTAATTAAAAACAAATCCTTTGGCCAAGGTGGTGTACTATCCTCAAGTGCATCGAACGTTCACCGTAACTGGATGGCGTTTCTTGTGGAGTGTCATGCATGACTAGAGGGTATCTAGGGTTCTGCACGATAACAAGACACGTAGGTTACAACACCAGAGCTCAGATGGCAAACACCGATGGTTATCCTAAGTCTATCCTCTTGAGTAGGGTAGGGCCACTTCTGGTTAGGAAGGAGTGCGGGAGACCGACGGTCTGTGGTTGGAGGTTAAGCTCCTTGAAGATACTTTCTCTTCCAAATACTGAGGAATGCTGAGTCTTGAATGTGATGGATCGACAATCGAGATGCATGTTAATGGTATGTTTCCAATATTTGTTGTTTCAAGAAAATTTCATTTGTTAGAAAACAAAGTGTTTAATGTATATCATTTCTTTCAGTTTTATGAAAATGAGATCACGTTTATGATAAAATGAAAAATGTTGTATTGGATTATAGATGAGTTACTTTTGTATTTGATTACCTAGTAAAAAAAAAATTATCGTTGTGAAAACTTAGTTACTTCTTGTCATTTCAAATTTGGATGTTACATATGGTATCAGAGCTAACCAGGTTCAACACTAGGGCTGATGAGTCCACTAACTTGATTAGGAAATCATCATTATGCGGGTAGCTAATGATTTGATTTACTGTGCCAGGATGGTATACACCAAGAAAACTGCAAGAAAATCCTTCGTGGGTAAGAAGCGTTATCTGCAAGCTAAGCAGAAACGGCTTGCGATGATCAAGACCATAGAGAAAACTAATGACGAAAATGACATTTGGCTTGATGATGTGGAAACCTTAGCCAATGCAATGTCACGACTTAAGCGAGTGAGGAGAGAACTCCCAGAGGGAGCAGCGACAGCAACTCGAATCATGATCAACCGCTGCTCCTGGATTGTAACTGATAGTGTACCTGTTAGTGTACCTGAGAGTGTACCTATTACTATACCCATGATCACCAGGGATCCTCATGTAGTACTTAGAGCTGAGATTATTGAGCTATCTTCTGATAGTGAGTCTGAGGGGTATACACCTCGTGATTATGTGTCGGACAATGAATCCGAAGGTTACACTCCACTAGATAACACTGAGTAGAAACATGAGATTTGTCTATCTCTAATGATGTTGAAACAATTTTGCAAAATGAATAAAGACAAAATTTTGGTTTGAGAACAATTATGAATATGATCAATTATTGTGTTCTTTTATGGTATTTAATATAATAAGCGTAAAACTGATTAGTATATGTTTAAACAGGTGTGAAACTAAATTAGCATGGACCAATCAGAGTTTAATGAGGGGGAGGATCGGGAAGGTCATAACTCTCGGGAAAACTCCACTGACAAGTTGGATAGGATCCTCAACATGCTCACTGAAACCAAGGAAAGGTTGAACAAACTAGAGAAGAAAATAGATGAAACTGGTAGCACAGAAGGTGGAAACGAGAACTCACACTACACAAGCAAGAGTAAGCATTGGGAAAATGGCACGTCAAGTGAACATCCTGACAACAGGGAAGCCCAAAGAAAAACCAAGGCTAAACTTGCATTAGAGTTATCTAAGGATATGAAGAAGGTTAACCCTCCAAAGTTCGATGGAACGAAAACTGGAGATGCAGCAGAGGCATGGTTAACGGAGATGGAGAAATATTTTGAGATCAGAAATTACTCTGAGGTTACTAAAGCCATGTGGGGAGCCTATCAGCTGTCTGGGGAAGCATCCACTTGGTGGATGAATAAGAAAATGGAGCTGGAATTAAGTCCCTTGAAGGTGACATAGGATGAGTTTGTTGAACTATTCCGAAAATGATAGCTACCTCAGTTGTATTTTGATCAGAAGTTAACAGATTTCCAAAACCTTAGGCAAGGTGAACTATCTGTGGTCGAGTACGCAGAAAAATTCACTAGACTGCTGAAGTATGTTCCCCAATACCAAAAGGATGAAAGGTTCCGAATCAGAAAGTTCATCATGGGACTCAATCCTCAGATCAGCGGTGAGGTGGAGGTACATGGTCCAAGCACAATTGATCAAGTTTATGAAAAGGCAATAAAACAGGAGCAGAAGATCAAATCTATCTTTGCTTACCGTGATAAGAAATGCAAGAAGTTTGATAAGAACTACAATGATCAGTCTTATAAAAGGAAAAATGAGAAGGGATATGGAAATAGGAGGTTTGATAGGGGAAATCGAAAGAATCAAGGAGGATTTGGTAATGAGCGAAGAGGTGAAGATTTTAAGAGAAATGCAAATTTTAAGAAGAATGGTGATTCTGCAAGTAGGCCATCTGAGAAGCGAGGACCTATAGGAGGATGCTTTTCTTGTGGAGGAGATCATTATGCCAATCGTTGCCCCAACAAGAAGCCGAATGGGAGGCCTAGGAACACGGAGCTTCCTTCACAATAGGAAGCCTTTCAGCAAAGGATTCATGCTGCTCTTGACAATCGGCAAGCGGAGTATCAGATCACTCCTATTGAGATGATAGGTACTTTATTCGGAGTTCCTGTTTCTATTCTATTTGATACTGGTGCAACATAAAATTTTGTGTCACCTAAAGTCTTAAGTAAATTTTCTAGAAAAGCAGGCTTTATGTCAAAACCTTGGACAATAGAGTATGCAAATAACTCAAAGGCTCAGGTAGAGCAATGTTTGTTCGAAGCTAGGATTGATGTTTCTAATTTCACCACTGAGGCAAACTTATACGTAGCGCCTTTAGGGTCCTACGATATCATCCTAGGAATGAGCTGGTTGTGGAAACATCAAGCCAAAGTAGATTGTTTTCATAAAACCATTGAGTGTCTGGATGAGACGGGCAAAACAGTGAGTCTCCAAGGAATTCAAAGGGAAATAAGGGTTAGATCCATTTCTTCAAAACAACTAAAACGGGCTAGGCGAAAGGGATGTCAACTTTTTGCAGTCAAGATGGACCTAGTAGAGGAAACCTCAGAGAAACAATCATTTGAGGAAAGATATCCATATCTATGCAACTTCAGGGATGTATTTCCTGAGGAGTTACCAGGCTTGCCTCCGAAGAGAACATTTGACTTTGGCATAGATATTAAACCAGGATCGGAGCCAATCTCTAAAGCTCCGTATCGTATGACTACCACTGAACTTGTGGAATTAAAAGCTCAGTTGCAGGAGCTATTGTCTAAGAATCTAATTAGGCCAAGTGTATCACCATGGGGAGCCCTGGTTATCTTTGTCAAAAAGAAAGATGGAACTCTAAGGCTGTGTATAGACTATAGGATGCTTAACAAGGCAACTATAAAGAACAAGTATCCCTTGCCACGAATTGATGATCTATTTGACCAAATGCGTGGCGCATCGGTCTTTTCCAAGATAGATCTGAGATCTGGATACCATCAGTTAAGGTTGAAAGATGAAGACATTCCCAAGACAGCTTTTAGAACGAGGTATGGTCATTATGAGTTCACAGTGTTGCCGTTTGGATTGACCAACGCACCTGCTACCTTCATGAATCTTATGAATAGTGTTTTCAGAGATTGTCTTGATAAGTTTGTGTTAGTTTTCATTGATGACATTCTGATCTATTCCAAAAATGAAGAGGAGCATGCATGACATCTTCAAATAGTCTTGCAACGATTAAAGGAGCATAGATTGTATGCAAAACTCTCCAAGTGCACCTTCTTTCAGAAAGAAGTACAGTACTTAGGGCACATAATATCAGCCGATGGGATATCAGTTCATCCGGCCAAAATAAAATCTATTATGGAATGGCCTGAACCTACCAATGTGTCAGAGGTACGAAGTTTCATGGGATTGGCAGGGTATTATAGGAAATTTGTGTTGAATTTCTCAAGCATAGCTAGCCCCATTACCTCTTTGCAGAGAAAAGGAAAAAGGTTTGTTTGGACGGATGAATGTCAAAAGGCTTTTGACTTGTTAAAAGAAAAATTAACAACTGCTCCAATTCTGAAAGTTCTTGATCCTGAGGGAGATTCTGAGGTTATCACTGATGCCTCGGGGGAAGGATTGGGAGGTGTGCTTATGCAAGATGGCAGGGTAGTAGCCTATGAGTCAAGGAAGCTGAAAAATTATGAGCAGAACTATGCTCCTCATGACCTAGAGATGGCAGCAGTGGTTCACGCCCTTCAGATGTGGTGACATTATTTGTTGGGAAGGACTTTTATTTTAAAATCTGATCATCAAAGCCTTCGCTACATATTCACACAACCTAATCTCAATGCAAGGCAAAGGAGATGGTTGGAATTAATAGCAGATTATGATTTTGAAATTTCTTATATCAAAGGCAAGGAAAACTGAGTAGCAAATGCCTTAAGTAGAAGAAGGCACATAGCCTCTATAATTTCCATACATGCTAACTTTAAAGACTTAGTATTGCAAAACTTATCTAGAGATGAGTATTATGAACAGGTGAAACAGGGTCTGCACCTAAACCCTAAGGACCCAAGATATGACGGATTCAGTTTTGAATCCAATGGATTGCTGAGATTCAAGGGAAGAATATATGTTCCTGATTCAGTAGAACTTAGAAACCTTGTGTGGAAGGAAGTTCACTGTGCTCCTTACTCTAGACACCCTGGTGTAACTAAACTGTTGGCGGATGTAAAGCCGCTATATTTCTGGAAGGGAATGAAAAGCAATGCTGCAAAGTTTGTAGCTAGTTGTTTGGAGTGTCAGAGAGTTAAGGCAGAACACCAACATCCTGCTGGGTTGTTGTACCCACATGATATTCCAGAATGGAAATGGCAAGTTATTAGTATGGATTTTGTCCAAGGGTTACCAATGTCTAAGAATAGGCATGATGCAATATTGGTTGTTGTGGATAAACTAACCAAGGTCACACATTTCATACCTGGAAACTTGACAGATGGAGCACATCTTTTGGCTCGAAAATTTGTGCAAGAAATTTTCAGATTGCATGGGGTACCTGAAAAGATAATATCTGATAGAGATGCTCGGATAACTTCACGGTTTTGGCAAACCTTATTTTCTACATTAGGGACTAAACTAAATGTAAGTACTGCTTATCATCCTGAAACTGATGGACAGACAGAAAGAGTGAATCAAGTATTAGAAGACCTTTTGAGAATGTATTGCATGGATCAGCAATACAGATGGGAGGAATATCTACCTCTTGTTGAATTTGCCTATAACAACTCCTATCATTCTGCCATTAAGATGGCGCCATTTGAAGCATTATATGGAAGGAAATGTAGAACTCCTATAAGCTGGGATAAGCTGGAAGATAGGATAAGCATTGGACCTGAAATGCTTGCTGATATGGAAGAAAAAGTTAAAGTGATTAGGAAGAGGTTGGCAGAAGCCAATGACAGGCAAAAGAGTTATGCAGATCGCAAGCGAGTGCCTAGACACTTCTCTATTGGCGAGAAAGTGCTTTTGCGAGTGAAACCCCAAAAGAGTTCTATAAAATTTGGTAAATCTTCAAAATTGGCTCCTCGTTATGTCGGACCTTTCGAAGTTCTTGAGATTATCAATCTGGTTGCCTACAAAGTTGCTCTACCTCCAGCCTTGTCTAAGATGCATAATGTTTTTCATGTTTCGTATTTAAAGAAATATTTTGTAGGTAATAACCACATCCTTAACTGGAATTCCTTATAGATGCAAGAACCCGAGGTGGTTGTGATCGAGCCACTCAAGGTGCTTGAAATGCGTAAACTTCGTTTACGTAATCGAGAAGTTTTGCAATGCAAAATTCAGTGGGACCAATATGGCGAGGATAGCGCCACTTGGGAAGACTGCAAAGATATTTATCAAAGATTTCCAAAACTTTTTAAAGACATTAATGTTGCATTATAAAAAGTTTGTTTTAAGTTTAAATTTTTGCTTGATAAACTTAATCATCGGGGACGATGATTTTTAAAGGGGAAGGATATGTTACATCCCTCTTTTTGGAAACAATTATGCTATTTACTTTCTTGCAAATTTCAGTAATTTAATATGTTGTGAACAACATGGAAACTGACGATTTATCTTACAAAGTTGTTATATGAAATTGTGGAATCTAATGAATATGATCAAGGTGATATTGTAGACTAAATGTCTTTATAATAAATGCAATGATGTTTGGATATATTATATTTGGATCATAGGTGCTTTGACCACAAAATTGTATGTGAGTCTATCGATGCAGGAATAGGTGGACAATGTTCGACGGGAAGAGAAAGTATCTTCGAGAGAGAGTATAGACTCTAGAAATTAACCATGGGTGTTTGTTATTGAGAACGCCAAACAGGTAGATAAACCTTGGAGCCATCAATTTAGTCTTGTTCGTCGGTTGGGTTAGTTAACTAGATGTCGACGTCAGAGGATAAAGTATAACATCCTAGTCGAAAGTCGTCATATAGAATCTTGGAGTCGTCAATGTCGTCGTAAGTCCATCATAGCAAGTCGACTTATTTAGACGTTTATTATTTTCGTTTATAAGTATTTAATGAACCATCTTGTGGCGAAATTGTAAATCTTGTCTCGTAGTTGAAAGATACGAGAAGTCGGCTTTGTGCGTCTAACGTTGTAAGAAACTTGTTTGTGTTACGATCAATCCGTCGTGATTGTCATAAAATGTGTCGAACTTGTGTTGTGAATTTATTCTTTTCTTGTAGATTGGCAAATGTCGATTTGAAGCCATAACGTGAAATAATTATTTATGGACGTCATTTAGCGTGAGTCTTTTCTTCTAGCTTTGACCACGATTTGTTGTCAATCTAACCTTGAGTTTTCTTAATTAGATAGTCTTTGTCTCTCTTTCCTTCTCGACCCCAACGATGCTCAAACCATTTCGTAACCACCGCCGTGTCGAGCTTTAACTCCTCAATTCAATATTAAGTTGGTTTTGGAAGGTTGATGCCTTTTTGTTCTAGTAAGGACGGAGTTGTTATGTCCTTTGGTAAGCCACATCATCGAAGGAACTTTAATCCTCTTGTGGTCGTAGTAAGTATTGAAGTCGGTTTAACTTCTTGTGGTCGTAGTAAGTTTTGAGGTCAGTTTTACTCAGTTAAACAACTTCCCTGAGTTTAGGCATGTTTCGGAGGTCTTTTTCTGTTTTAAACCACTCTCTCCTTAGCGCGAGAGAGAGGAGGATTGGCGCTTGAGTTGCGAGAAACCGCAAATTTATGACTGAGGCCCCATCACTAAGGTGAGTGCAAAGGCATCGGGGATGATTGGGTAGAATCATTAACTAACCACAGTATGTTAGGGAGTTGCAAATGAGAGAGAAACTTAAATGGAAGATTCCTTCACGAGGTGGGTGAGAAAGGAGTAGTCTGTTATTGTTTAGGAGGAGAAAACTGCAGAAAAAGGAGGGGTGATGGTTCGTAGTGATCGGCAGAGAGAGAAGAAATAGTTAGAGGCCATCGTGGGATTATGGAGGAGGAGAAGCTGCGAGGCAAGGAGAAGAAAACGACAGTTGAAGATGGTCGAGGGCTTTCATGGTAGAGGGAGGTAGTTAGTAGTGGCCATGGGCGAGTAAGTGGAGATTCGGACGTGGAGAAAATCGGGAGGATAGTTCGAGGAGTGGGTCGCTGTGTTCAAGGAGAGTGCTTGTTCTTTTGAGTAGTGATCAGTTTTCTGGAGAGGGGGGCTTCTGAGTAGGAAGTGATAGAGAGAGATATCTATGGGAACATCGGAGTATGGAACAACTTCTAAGTAGTGATCAGTTTTTCTGAGGTGGATCGACTTATGAGGACGTAGGAGAGAGTTTGTAGGGACTGTCGTGGACTTGAGAAAGAGTGATACGGCAGAGAATATAGAGAAAGGCACTTGAAACCTTCATCATGGAAGGAGGTGGTGGTTTTGAAAGGAGGATATAAATGGCAGAGAGAGGAGTGAGTTCGGGGGGAAGTCTGTCGGGTTTTGTCATAGAAATCGACTGAGAGATAATGGAAGGAGCTTATCTGTGGTGGTCAGCAGTGAGGATTGAAGGGACGCTTCGGTGTTCACTATGCTCTTCATTGCTGAATAAGGTAATACACTTACAACAAATATAATATGATGATAATGTCTTTTTCTGTGTTTCTGTGAGAAGTTAATCATCATGAAAGTATCATTGCTGTATTATGGCAATAGAAACCTCTGAAATAGTATTGCCGTTGTCTGTTAGAACTCGATAACTTAGAAAATGGATCATTACCTCTCATGGTTGACGACGTATGATGTTAGAACATAACTCTCAATGTGCATTCATCTAAGAATGATCACTGCATGATGCAATTGTGAGCTGCAAACTTCAAACCATCGGTAAAGACGTAAAATATTAAGAGTTTCCTTTAAGACTGAGATATCAACGTAAAACTACCCTAGAGTACTTAAAACAATAGTTGCATTGCGAGAAATCACGTTGCTCCACGTGCGTGATGTGTGGGAGATTAAAACCACAGATTTAAAAGCATGTTTGACGTAAACTTTAATGTGTTTGATAGCCGAAGTTGTAGTTGCAACTAGCTTGAGTCGTTTTCATCTTTTATCTTTTGTTAGAGGTCGACCGTGCGTTGGTCATCTCTAAAGTCGTAAGAAAGACTCCAAATCTTTTATTATTATATTTTACGATTATTAACTCATTAACTCTTGTGAAATAAATTGACTTGAAGGAGAATAGGGAGTTAATGTATTTGGGTTGGTCGTAAACTGTCATGGTTTTGAAATAAGCAAGTAGAGTGGAAAACCAGCTTCTAAAACTAGATTACATTGCATGCAACGATTCTAGTATCGTTTTGTAGACCTTATGAGTCTAGAATCCTTGAATTCCGGGATAACGAGAAATTGTTTAGATACTTGAGTATGTTGTGTAAACATGGGAACCAAGTAAACAAATATGAAACCACTTAGGAGTGGACGTTTTTAAACAATGTTTTTACAGGAAAATAGGATTATGAAACTCTGAACTCGAGATTAGAGTAAATGCTGTGCCATGAGCTATTATAGGAGGAAATCCTAAACCCTTGAGGTCATCAAGGTCGTCAATTAGTTCAAACTATACAAATAGGAAACTGTAGGATTTCAATCAGTTCAAGTCGAGTAGGGTGGGTGAACCAAGTTCATGCGTTCTTAGAACACTAATTAAAAACAAATCCTTTGGCCAAGGTGGTGTACTATCCTCAAGTGCATCAAACGTTCACTGTAACTGGATGGCGTTTCTTGTGGAGTGTCGTGCATGACTAGAGGGTATCTAGGCATCTGCATGATAACAAGACACGTAGGTTACAACACCAGAGCTTAGATGGCAAACACCGATGGTTATCCTAAGTCTATCCTCTTGAGTAGGGTAGGGCCACTTCCGGTTAGGAAGGAGTGCAGGAGACCGACATTTTGCACTACTTGTGTTTCCTTTGATTTGGGTGCGGCTACTTGAATGTACTTAGAATTAGTAGCACCGTCTCCTACAACATTTTTTTTTTTAGCCCAAAACTTTGGTTTATCATTTGATGGTTTGTCATTGTCATTTCAGTTATAGATTTTGACTAGGCCTTTTTCTATGAGGGCCTTTTTGATAGTGACTCCCTTTTCTATGATCTCGTCAAAGGTTGAGGCATAATGCACTTGAAAGTGGAAAGCCATTTCTTGATTCAATTTTGGATGAAAAAATGGACAAGTTATTTTTTAGGCATGGTCCAAGGTAGCCTACTAGCAAGTGATCTCCATCATTGAAGGTATGCAGAATAACTTTCACCATTCTATTGTTTGGTATTGCAAAGATCAAGCATGGTGATCTCATGTTCTACAATATATGAGAAATGGATGACAATTTTTTTTGGTAAGTCAGCGAAGGTGGAGATGGTGCCATACGGCAAGTGTGTAAACCATTCTAAAGCTTGTCCTCCTAGGCTTCATAGGAAAAGACAAAGGAGGAATTGGTCATCATAGGATACTTCTTGGCATTCCATGAAGAATTCCTTGATGTGATCATGGGGCTCTTATTTTCCTTTGTATTTATCAAACTTAGGGATTTCAAAGTGTTGAGGAAAAGGTATGGTTTTCATGTTTCGATCAAAGGGATAGGGACATAAGTCTTCGAACTTATAATGTCTCTTTTGTGTCCCTAGTTGAACTTTTTTGAGAGTGTTTTTATTTCTTTCCATTCTTGATCAAAAGGATTAGCAAGGGGAGGTTGTTATTGTTGTTAAAATGATGATTGTTGTTGCGGTATCATGTATTGTTTGGGGGTTATGTGATGGTGGACCCATAGCTTGTGAATGGATAGGGGGTTCGTATGTTTGATGTTGTGGTTGGCTGTGAGTGGAGGAATGATATGTGTGATGTGATTGGAAGGGGGGTTGTTGTTGTTACTCCTGTGATGTTTTGATGATGCATGGAAGAAACATGAGGAGGTCGTTGATGAGTGGTGGAATAATATGTTTGTTGTGTATGTGTGGGATGTGTATAACTTGTTAAAGGATTTTGAGATTGATGTGGTGATTGTGACATGAATGGATGTTGTGATTGGAGAGGTGTTTGTGAAGGTATGGTAGGGGGTAATGTTGTTTGGTTCATAGTCTTCCTTTGTGGGATGACTAATGGGGGAGTGTTTGTGGAATAGTAAAGGCATTAGAAGTGTTTTGGAAAATGTTGGACGTGGGTGGTGCAGCAAGAACACTTGAACTAGTAGGCATGGTGGAAGTTGTAAAGTCAGATGGTAGCATATAGAATGGTAGACCATAAGGGTGTCCAATACTTGTGATTGTGAGGTGGTGTTAACCCCTAAATGTTGATCAATGGTGTGAATGGCATTGGTAGTTGTAGTGAAGTGAGCCCATGGATTATCATAGATGGGATTGTTTGGATTAGGGACATGTCCCCATGCTTGATCGTGAATAGTTGATGGTGGATTGTCATGCATGATTGTCTTGAGTTTGTCTTGGTCAAATGAGTGAGGGAGATGTATCCCATGTTCAATGAGTCATTCGAGGAATTCATCCTTATGATTGTCAAGGAATTGTTCAAATTTGTAATGCAATCCTCTTTTGTTAAGGAAATTGATGAAGGTGGGAGAATATATGTGTTGTGGTATGGATGTTTCACCCACTTTGGGTTGGTTGACATATCCGTCCATATTGCTTGTGGTGGAGCCATGTGGAGAGAGGGGTTGATAGTGAGAATCCATATTTCTTCTAGCTTGTGATCGTGTGATAGGAGGCATAAAATGGTGAATGTGTAATGGATGCTTGGTTGAGGTTTGATGATATTAATGTGTGTTTGTAGGATTGATGATGGTTGGGGGATGATAGTATCCTTGAGAGGAACACTAAGTTCAAATCTAGATCCTTTGATGGGATTTTATCCTAACTTACTTATGGTAGACAAAGAGCCTTAGAAAAAAGGATAATAAGATTGTCTTACTTGGGGTAGACAAGATGTACCAAGCAGAACATGATTCTTGAATTCCAGTAGTCTAAGCTCCCAAGCTATCTTATCTAAGTGGGATGATATCTAATTTGTACTAAACTTAAGATAGAAAAATTCTTAATCCTAATACAAACTAGAAGAGGATGAAAAGATCTATATTTTAACCTTTAGGTGTGATGGGATTGGATTGGTTTGATTTTTTGGATGAGGTGTTCTGATTTTGTTGGATTTAGTTGGAATTAGATGATTTGTTTTTTTGGTTGGATTAGGGTAGGAAGACTACCTTGGGTGGATAAATGGGATGACTTAATCAAGGTTGATGTGAAGAGGAAAGGAATGGATGATGAGTCACAAGCTAAGGTTCAAAATGGATAATGGCAGGTGTGTCATGTCCCTGAAATAAAACATGTCCTAATTTAAGTACTAGCCGACTTCCTAATACATATAGTTTAAACAAAATAAAATAAATTATGAGTTTTTTAAGAGAGTTGACTCCTTCAAAGGACGTGACTCTTCATGGATAGTCACCTCATGTAGGAAAAGGAAAATAGAAAGGTATAGATAGATAATAATGGAAGCAATGGAAGGGAAGGAGGATACAATTGATATTTCAACCAACAACGATAATAAAAGAATCTAGAAAAAGTAACAACGATAATTTGGGAACAGATTCATGTTTTACCAAAGATGGGATAATTATTATGTAGACAAAATAGACAAATAGAGAGTGGCACTTAAGACTTTGATAGAGTTGTTATGAACAACAATTAATGTAGAAAAAAAATACATTATTAATTCTAGATTTAATCTACAGATATAAGATAAAAAAGTAGTCTGGAGAAAAAGAACATACAATTAGAGGAAGCTACATATAATATTAATAATTAGTAAGTCTGATAACACACTAATAGTCAAGAATCAATATTCATTTCAGATTGCATTACTTATGTATAATGAATAAATGTATAGAATATGAGATGCTAATACAACTTAAATGATAATGCTTGTATTTATTATGTATCAATGTATTTTAGACATGAATTATATTGAACCCCATCATGAAGGAAAGGAAGGAGACGTAGGTAAGAGGGTATAAGGTTTCCATCTAAGTACCCCACCTTGGATGGATGTCAAATCCTTGCCATCAAGGCCAAGAGGGTCAAAGTCCAACTCTTGGGCTTAGATTGGATAAATTGAGAACTCCGCTATGATCCCCATACCATTCCTACCATGATGATTTGTTATTTGTAAGAGATAAGGGATGGATAGGGAAGAAACACAAGCACTCTACTAAGTACCCCACTTTGGTGGATGTCTAAGTCCTGCCACCAAAGCCAGGAGGGCCAAAGTTCCGCTCTTGGGCTTAGTATGGGTTGGTTGGGTCAAACCTATCATGTCCATGTCCCTATGCTCCAAATGTGTTTGATAGTAATAGTAATGTTGGAATTGTATTATGAGTTTGATAAATGCTTAGCTAACCCTAACAATGGCATTAGTTTATGTATATCTGTATGCACTTGTGTTTTCTATGTGATGAGTGTAGGGTTTATACTCAAGAGCATAACAAAAAAATAACTACTTGTAAGTCATCTTCCTAACCTTAATTTATTATAATTATGATTGTAGGGTTTAATCTAGGGCAAATCTAGAAGGGGACATTACATGATAATTCTGAAACCCTAACCCTAAACTTGTGGTATTTGAATTTTTAGGGTAAAATTAGTATTATTCCAATAGGGGACATTACAAGGTGATATTTTCACAAGGTGAAGATATCAAAATGGAAAGAACAAATGTGGATGGTTTTGCAGTTGTGAGGATACAGAGAGTGATTGGATGATGTGGTGGACTTGAATCAATGTTTACAAGAGTGAATATACTTGGAGTTGTGTGACTTATCAAACAGGTGCTAAGATAGAAGGTCTTGGCACTGACAGATGGTAGATGGGTGCTAAGATAGGAGGTCTAGGCATTGGCAGATGGTAGATGGATGCTAAGACATGAGGTCTAGGTGCTGATAGTTGGAAGATGGGCACTAAGACAAGAGGTCTAGGCACTCACAGATGATAGATAAGCACTGAGATAGAGGGTCTCAACGCTAACAGGTGATGGATAGGTGCTAATAGATGAATCCAGGCACTAAAAGGTGTTAGATAGGCATTGAGGGATAGCACGAGTCAATGTTTAATGTTACCAAATTTTCACCTACAGCTCAATTTGGTAGAGCTGAAATAGTTTATTTACATTTAAAGGTGAAGATTATTCTAACATATTTCTGCCATGCTTAACCATTTCATATCAAAGTTCAAAAGAGAGAATTTAATTTTGTGGTGCAATGTTTTGCAACATAAAGGAGACTACATTAAATTGCAAGATATTGCTTTCATTTATTTGGTAATATAAGAAATATACACAAGGCTGTAAAAATGTTGTTGTTTGATACATTGAAAAGAAAAGAATGATCAAATGTCCCACACAAGTCGTGGGGTTAGCTAAACCAATGCAACATAAAATATGCTATACACCTAAAGATGAAAGAAATGAAAAGAAGCATATAAGAATAGGCATATCCATCATTACCTGGCAGAGTCTTGGGTGGATCTTCATTGTCTTTCATTTCTCCTCGCTCCTGATCTTCAAATGAACCTGCATCATGATAAAGAGTTGGTTAGAGCTCTGGATATGAATCTTCCTATGTGCCCTACCAACAGAAATATAGCACATGTTCATGATGAATTGGATCAACAAACATCAGAAATATGCAAGAGAGCCTGAAAATCAAACATCACAAGAGCATTAAACTTCATTGTTTTTTATCTATCACATTTGTTTACTATGTAGGTATAGGTGAAATCATGTTGCTAACTCATTTATGAAGACATCATAGCATGTGGTGGAAAAATGGGCTCCCACAAGGGTTGAACCCAACATGCTACCCCTAAGTCTTAAGAGGGACATGTACAAGTGAGAAGCATGTTTTGGCTTTTCAAATAAAAGCATATTCTGACCAATTCATAAGGTAGTTGTGACATTGTCCATTCATAGCAGCCATAAAGTACAAAAAGTGAATGAAGTACAGATGAATGCAATGGTAATGACTACAACCTTTTAGTATTGGTGGTGCTTACAATCACAGTCAACACATGAAGGGCAGTCACCACCCTAAACCAATGACTAGGGTGCCACTATGAAAAGAATCCTATCATTGCTCATATGTACCTCCTATTTCAAGCCTTTAGTGTGTGCTTAGAATGGTGACTTCCTTCATGTGGTGAATGTAACTAATGAACACCAAAATATGATAGCCACAATGGGCAGCATGTTAGATTTAGGACAAACAACTAAGAGGTGGGGTGAATCCATTGTCCAAAACTTTCTTCCAATTAATCACTTAATTCTCTTTGTAATTCAACAACATAATAATAAATCAATCATGAAACATAATGCATTAAATCAAGAGTAGAAACACATTAACACATAAGACACCAAGATTTTAATGTGGAAAACCTGGTTAAGGGAAAAACCATGGGTGACTAACCCAAGATTGTATTCTCTATTAAAAGAATAAGAAGAACCAAATGGCACATGCCAATTAGGGCTCACTACCTGAGCACACTATTCACAAGAGGCCCACTGCCTACAGGAGACACACTGTCTACAGAATAATAGATATTACATACTTGAATTGAAGAATAGCATCTTCACCATGCCTGAGTTAGTTCCATTTAAGTCCAAAACTTCTGCTCTGCCTTTCGCTCTGCTCCTCTCTACCACATACTCATCTCCACAAGATCCACTTTGAAATGACTTCACAACATCTTATTTATACAAGACATTTGACTTTGGAATTATCATCCAAGTTGGCATACATTACAGAGCAAATACATAAATACAAAATGACTAATTACAAAAAGACTTCACGCGGATCAACCCGCTATCGGCCACACAGATCTGAGACTTCAATCTTCCTTTAGGAATGCACCAATCTTCATAGAACATCTTCAAAATCATCTGCAGGATGTGTAACTCATCTGGTCGGCCAAACTTAGGAAGAACACCATCATCTGGAAGTAATTCTTCAATTGCAAGCTTAAACTTCAATGCAGATCACTAACACAAACTAGACACAATCCAAAGACCTCCACAAGCTTGCCTGAATCAAGAACATCCACACTACTTCTGCTTACTGAAATCTTTCTCTCCTTCATCTGGAAGCTCAACAACACAGTCTGTCATCACTGTTGTATTGGAATAGATGCTTGCAAACCTCCAGACCACAAACCAATTGAGTTGTTAATTCACATTAACATCCTAAACACTCCACCAAATCTGCAGAACAAGATATTTCATTTCTGGATCTCACCGGACTTATCTGTGTCACTCTGTCACCTCTGAACATCTGTCAAAACCTATTTTTCTCAAGTGGCTATAACTTTTTCAAATCTTCATGTGGACCTCTCAGTTCTTTACTAGATCATCTTAAGACATATATCAACAAACCCTTTGATGCGCATCCTCAGATTTGCATCTTAGCTGGGATCTTCACCTCACTGTCTTCACTGTTCTTCTCTGTTCCTAATAGGACTAATTTTCTCAACATCCTCAGCATACAACTCATCCAATCCCTATCATCAATGCAACAAGAGTATGTTGACATCAATGACAACACTGGTTAGGCCCATACTTGCAACAATCTCCCCCTTTGTCATTGATGGCAACATATGATGTGAAAAACTATTTTAACCATCAAGACAAGAACTTCTCTTTACTGACATAAATCTCCCTATCAACAACAACCATTTACATGTCTTCTCTTTCTTTACTGCTCCCTCTTTAATCAGCAACCACTTGTTTTTCACATGTCTTCTCTCCGCCTTTGACATCAATGGCAAAGGGCACATACTTGCATCATACCAGCTACTCCCCCTAAGTAGCAGCTTCCCATCATCAATCCAAACCACAAGATATGACTGTGAGATCCTCCGGACTGATGCACATCAGTGCACCTAAATTCAGAACCGGAGGGGTAATAACCCCTAACTTCTCCTTGAGATACTCAAAAGAGTCCTTAGGCAGAGGTTTAGTAAAAATATCTACAATCTGATTCTTGGAAGGCACAAACTCCATTCTGACTTCATTCTTGTTCACTTGCTCTCTCAAAAAATGAAACTTGATGGATATATGTTTAGTCTTTGAATGCAACACCAGATTTTTTGATATGTTTATTGCACTTGAATTGTCACAGAAGATTGTGATAGGTTCCTCATACTCCACTCTGATATCTCCTAGCATTTGCTTCATCCACAATACTTGAGTACAACTACCTACTGCTGCAATATATTTTGCTTTTGCAGTGGACAGAGAAATTGCCTCTTGCTTCTTGCTCAGCCAAGAGAACAATCTCTTCCCCAAAAAGAATGCTCCACCACTGGTACTCTTCCGGTCATCCACATCTCTTACCCAATCTGTATCTGTATATACATGAAGAGAGAAATCATGATCTCTAGACTACCTGTTAACCTTATTTCCCTTTGCCTAGAGCCAAACATTTAACATGGTATTTTCCTTGGAAATCCCTTTGAAAAGGTCCCTATAAAGCAAAGTGCCAAAATTCCCAGAAGCTTTGCCTAAAAAACCTTACCATTGTAAAGAGCTTGAAAAAATAGGCAGGTTTGCTTTTTACAGCACCCTGAAATTCGTCCAAATGAGGAAGTTATGCATGGTCAAAGTTACAGTCAACAGACAGTTCAAACGTGCATTTTGGCGGGCTCGCAAACTTCCATCGGCCTTTTGAAAATGATTGCCATAGATTGCGACACGTGTCATGGTGGAGCGCAGTTTCTAAAAAGTTTCAATGTTGCCGCAGAGGACACCACGTGTAGGCTTCCGCCACAGTTTCTTTGCAGTTTCTTTAAGTTTCTAACTCGCAGTTTCTTTAAGTTTCTGAGAGTGGCACAGATGACACCACATGGAGCCACCCGAGGGACACATAAAAGGTAACTCAAGAGCCCCACAGATGGAGATAGGTGGCAGCCTCCGCTACATTTCTACAAGTTTCATGGCCTCCACCTAAGTTTCGCGAGCCCTTTTTGAAAAGTTTCTCAATCCGCGGAACATGCCAAGTGTCAACAGCAGAGAGTCTCATTATTGTTTCTCAGAGTCACGTAGAAACTGACAAGTGTCGCTTTCCGCTGAAGTCTCTTCTATGTTTCTAAGATGGGGCGGAACGCTCCACGTGTCCCTTGTAGTTGCTGCGGAAGCTGACGCGTGTCAGCTTCCGCGTGAGTTTCTATTTGTTTCGGTGCGAGGCTAAGAAAAGAGGTGGGCCCCTACTATGTTTCTCAGAGTGAAGCAGAACCCGACACGTGTCAGCTTCCGCGTGAATCTTAAGTGGGTCTTTAAAAGGTTTCTATCTTGTTTCTCTCTGCGCGGAAGGTGCCAAGTGGCAGGTTCCTCCTAAGTTTCAAAGGGCCCCTTATATGTTCTAAGTGCGTGCAAGGCACCATGTGTCAACTGCAGAGGGTCTCATATGTTTCTCAAAAGATAAGCCGACAGCGCCAAGTGTCGCTATCTGTTGCAAGTTTCGAGTCCCTGTTGATGTTTCAAGAGTAACGCAGAACATGCCATGTGTCGGTGTCCGCGAAGGTTTCAAGCAGTGTCTCTATGTATCTCAGGAAGGCACGGAAGGCGCTAGGTGTCATCATCTGTGTGAGTCCCAGCTGAGCCTCTATGTTTCTCATGACAACGCGGAGCTTGCCACGTGTCGCTCTCTGCTAAAGTTTCTAAAGGTTTCTAGCTTGCTGTGGAGGTTGCCACGTGCCCCTAAACGCTTCCGCAGTTGTTTCTTTTTGTTTCAAAGCTTGGCGCAGGAAAGGTAGGTCCTAGTAGGAGCTCGACTACTGCGGATATTGCCGCGGGTTGCGACAGGTGTCACAGGCGGAGGCCCGGTTAGAGAGTTTTGGCGTGGGTGCGGAGAGTGACACATGTATCATACAAGGTACCATGGGGCTCGACACGTGTCAGCTTCCGCACATGTTTCCGACAGGGGCTTTTCAAAGGGCCTTTTGGCGCCCAGTTTCTTATATAGACACAGCCCGGACCCGGCAGGAAAATGAAATGTAGCTAAGGGTGATTTTTCAGGTCCGTAGCTTGCATTTAGGGTTGTATATGCCGAGACACAGTTAAAGATACTGAAGCGATATACACATAAATGTAGAAACGATATACACACGCGGTTGACTGAAACTTTGACCGCCTGTATCTCCTCTGTTTTAGCGAATTTTCACATGCTGTAAGAGGCAAAGTTGCATGTTTTCGTCCCCTCTTTCATTTGGCAGGCTTTTCGGGAGGTTTTGTGACACTTTTTAACAGATGGAGATTTTTTGGGGGCATTCATTACAGCAGATATAGCAAGCAACTGTCAGCATTCAATGCTAAGTTATCCTCCACCATTTTGAGGATCAGATCAATGACGCAGTTGCTCGCATTAATGACCCAGAAATATCTCCCACCTGCCCTTGTTCCAGATCTTTTGTGCCATTACTCTTGGCAGGTGGACGTCTCTTCAGGAAGATATTTTTGATTGCAGCCCCAGCGTGGATTTGGGTAACTGACCTAAGACAGTTTTTGTATTGCTATATAAGCTAAGGCTTATGATGTAATAAGGGTTGGAAATTTTTTTGGAGACATTATGTTCTCCCTATTTCCAAACAGAATTTTTCATGCTGTAACCTTGCCTTTCTTTAGATATATGAGAGCCATCATACCTTTTGCTAATTTTTCTATCTCTGTGTGAATCTGCATATGGTTGTCTGTGAATGTTTCTTGTTCCTCTCAATCATTTTGCTTCTTACCTCTGTTAGAATCATCTATTCTGTGTATATTTGCTTGCTGTATCTGATTATATTGTGCATGCTTCAAGCTTTGCAAAGGTTCTTTAGAACTATCTGGTGCATCACCCTTTCATGCTTTCAAGTATTATTGCTTTCATTTTAGCACGTTTCTTCCCCTTTTCACCCCAAAATACAGTAGTTTTAGGTGATAACTAGACAAGGAAGCCAGCCTTCTCTAGAGGTTTGATCTCATTTAGCAAAGTCCCACACTTAGAGATCAATCCCATTGTGTCATTGGAATGCTTGGAATCCCATTCAAGCAGGGTGCAATTTCATGTGACAACAGCTTTTGGCACGCTCGGTGGGACCATACAAACTCTTATTACTGGTTTTGATGTGCAACCGGTGAGTTTCTGACCTATAAGAGGTTAAAAATTGCATATCTGGTGACTCATACTGAGGAAGATCAGGCAAACCAGTTTTGCTGATATACTTTTATGAGAAGGATACAAACTAGGAGTTCAGGTTCCAGCTCATTTGAATATCTACAGCTTTCTCCACCTAGGAGGCAGAGTAGAACTGTAGTAAGAACTCCCTATTCTAAGAGGACCTTGTCAACTCCTCCAAATTTCAGACCAATTGCCTCTGTAGTCCTTGTAGAAACTCAAGCAAACCCACTTCCAATTACTTAGATGGCAAGAAATTAGCCATTTGTGGCTTTTGATGGGGGAAGCCCCTTGAACTTAACAGTACATGATGTCATACCTATGGCAGCCTTGAAGAGCTTGCCCTATTTCACAGGGGAGACCCAAACTACACCTATTGAACACATAAGAGATGTGGCTTCTCTATGTGGAGTACATCATGTAACACAAGAAAATGTGGCCATCAGATTACTAGCTGCCTCATTCAAAGGAAAGGCATTGCAATGGTTTAGAAGTCTACTAGTACAGACTATAGGGACCTAGGATGAACTAGGAGACAAGTTGAATAAGTAGTTTCAGGATAAATCAGATAATCTGTCATTGGTGGAACAGATGACCACCATAAAAAGAGCTCCTCAGGAACCAATGATGAACTTCAACTTCAGATTTCAGAAGACATGGGACTGAATCCCTGCCACGGTAAGACCTCCAGTTGAATATGCATTCTTATATTTCTTGAAAGCTTTAAATAGTGATATTTCAGTAATGATACAATCACTAGGAGGTGTAAGCTTACCTAATGCCTATGACATAGCCATTAAAGCAGAGAACAGTCTAATTCAGGCTGGAAAAATAGTACCTAGGCCCCCTATGCCCATTTTTCCTGAGATCCAGGCTTCTATGCCTTTACCCACCCCATATTTGTCCCTACACCTATTGTTGCAGCATTACCAAGTACCTCTACTTATGAGCCTGCTACCTCTAGTTCATCTCAAGAGATAAAGGAGATAAAAAGTAGCCAGCAAAAAATAGAAAATCTTCTACAGACTTTTGGGAATGATCTAGTAAACATTAAGAAGCAGAAGTCTCAAGGTAGATAGTCTTATCAACAACAATATCAGAGGTAGAACCAAGCATATCAGGGGCAGGGTCAACCTTACCAGGCCAATAGGCCACCTTATCAGAACAACTACCAAGGTGTCAAGAAAAATATGAACCAAAGGCCTTTTCAGCCTTACAATCCAGCACCTGTTAATATAGCAAGGGACCTTGTCCCTATCCAGAATAACATTGCAGTTGATTATGATTGGTGTGTCCCATGCCATATGCCACACAATCAGGAAGCCTATTCAAGTGGAGTCCTAAATCAAGCTCTGATGGCACAAAATGTGGCAGCTACACAGCCATACACACAAAATGATGGAGCTGCACAACAACAAGAGCAACCTCAGAATGATTCTGCTTTCATGAATTGGCAGGAAGGAGAATTCTGTGGGGTAAACACTGATAGTAGTCCAGTTGCTGCCAATACAAGAGCTAAGAAGAGGGGTTATGAGGTTGAGCCAGCAGCAAGCAAAGGTAGAGAACATACTGATGCTTCCACATCCCGCATTCCTCGCATCTTACAAAGAGGTGCACTAGCAACAACAAGGGAGATACCTCATTTGCAGGCTGATACTGCTACTACAAAGTCAAGTCAGAAGGTAGGTGCCTTTCCACCTTTCAATAATATTGAAAACATAAAAAAGATGAGTGTAACCATGTCTATGTGGGATTCTTTAGAGATCCCTGGCCAAAAGAAGATGTTGCAGTCTGCCTTGTCTGATTTAAAGGTATCCAACGATACCACTGTTGACCCAGATAGGATTGTCCTTGCTAATTTATCCCAAGATGACATCAAGCAACCTAACCAAGGTGCCAAGCCTCTTCCCTTTTATGTATCACTGGTAATTGGAGATAAACTAGTGCACAATTGCATGGTGGATAGTGGAGCAAGCAGTTCTGTCATGCCTAAGCAGATTGCAGATCAGTTAGGGCTTAAGTATCAGCCACTTGAGAAGGGTGTACTCTAGTTGGATGGTACATCTGTTAATACTGTGGGTATCATAAGAGACCTAGGTCTCACCCTACATGCCT
Source organism: Cunninghamia lanceolata (assembly GCA_027924645.1). Classification (NCBI taxonomy): domain Eukaryota; kingdom Viridiplantae; phylum Streptophyta; class Pinopsida; order Cupressales; family Cupressaceae; genus Cunninghamia; species Cunninghamia lanceolata. The sequence continues at coordinate 6,406,512 of BSBN01000620.1, forward strand.
ACCCCAATGTTTCTATTTCACAAGAGGTGTTCATAATAGATTTGCCTCCTCATTTTGCCATGTGCTTATCGAGGGAATTTACAGCTAAAATAGGAGGATATTTGTCTTCTGACTGGTCCCACATGTTTTTTAGGACCAGATATGGCACCAAAGTAACTTTGAAATCTGAGTTACTTTCAAACTATCACATAGAACCTTACACACCCAGTGTTGTTAATGCAAATTGCATTATCTCTGATGACCCTAAACTAGTTGCTGCTCAGGAACTACAAGCTGAGAGCATACCAGAAGTACTCTTGGAGTGGGCCTCTGAAAATGTTGTAGAAGATCCTGAGGGACATATCCAAGAAGCTGGCATGGGAGTGTACATGTTGCATGAGCATGAAACAGCAATTCCAAATCTTCTGAGGAAAGCTGAGCAGCAGGTAGAGCATCATGATGAGGTATGGAAAATGTATTTTGATGGCTCTAGGGGCAGAAATGGATCTGGTGGTGGTGCAATGCTTGTGTCACCACAAGGTGAAAATTATTATGCTACTTTTCATTTTGCCTTTTCTTGTACTAACAACACTGCTGAGTATGAAGGGTTGATCCAAGGTCTGCAGTGGGCAAGAAGGAGGAAGATTGGCTGTTTATAGGTGTTTGGAGATAGTGAGCTCATTGTGAATTAGGTGAGGGGACTGCACCTTACAAAAAGTGATGTCCTGAAGTGCTACAAACATAGGGTATGGAATTTGATTGAAGAGTTTGATGCTTTCAATCTGATCTCCATTCCAAGAAGTCAGAACCATCATGTTGACAGATTAGCTTCAATTGGGGCTCATTTTGACATCCTCAGTGACATTCAAAGGGAGAAGGTTCAGCCTCATGTAAAAATAATTTCTAGGCCTTCTATCCCTGATAATAATATTTACTGGCAAGTTTTTGACAGTGATGAACAGATCCTGAGATTCCTATTAGAAGAAGATAAGTTTTCCATGATGAATCAGGATAAACTCAAACAACAATATGACAATGATCAAATCATTCAGCTGAGAACAAATAAGCTGCCCAAGGGATTGGTCACCTTGGAATCTATTTTTGGCACTGATGACCAAAAGAAGAAGACAAAAACCAATATGCAAGTAAAGGAGGAGCATTATGAAGAGCTAGAAGTTTTCAAGGGTAGACTCCTTAAAATTGGTAAAATCTACTCAGCTGAAGACAGAAGAGCTTTCATTGCTCTTTGTAAAGAATTTGAAGAGGTGTTTGCTTGGGACTATGTAGACTTAAAGGGATTTGATCCTCATATTGCCCAACACACTATAGAGTTAGAGCCGGGTATAAAACCTGTGAGGCGGAAGCAAAGACCTCTAAATCCAAAGCTAGAACCCCTGATGATCAAAGAACTAACCAAGCTGATTGAGGGGAAGATCATCTTTCCAATCAAGCACACTTCTTGGGTTTCTAACCTTGTGCCTGTGAGGAAGAAAAATGGGGAGATTAGGTTGTGTGTTGACTTCTGATACCTCAACAGAGCCTCCCTAAAAGACCACTACCCATTGCCTTCAATGGAGCAAATTCTGCAAGTGGTGGCTGGTTCAGAAAGGTTTTCTTTGCTTGATGGGTTTTCTAGTTATAATCAGGTGCTAGTCAAGGAGGAAGAACAATTCAAGACCGCTTTCACAACCAAGTGGGGTACTATGGCCTATAAGAGGATGCCTTTTGGTCTCTCAAATGCTGGCTCTACTTTTCAAAGAGCCATGGACATGGCCTTTAAGGGTCTGATGTATAAGCTTGTGCTGGTATACCTGGATGACATAACGGTCTTCTCTAAAAATGCATCTGAGCATTTATCTCACCTAAGGCTAGTCTTTGAAAGATGTAGAGAGTTTGGGATATCCCTCAATCCAAAGAAATGCATTTTTGCTGTACATGAGGGCAAGTTGTTGGGGCATATTGTGTTAAAGGGGGGTATTACCATTGATAAAGAGAGGATACAGGCCATTTTACAGTTGCCCCTACCCAGTCATAAGAAGGGACTGCAGTGCTTCATTGGCAGAATTAATTTTCTGAGAAGGTTTATACCTGATATCACAAATCTCTTAAAACCCTTGATGTCTATGTTGAAAAAGAATATAACTTTCAGTTGGACGTCAGAAGCCAGACTCAGCTTCCAATCCATAAAAGAGGCATTAGCAGCTGCGCCAACCTTGATTAATCCGATTTCTCTAAGGACTTCATCCTGTATGCTTATGGCGGCCTAGGTAGTATTTCCGCTATTCTAGTACAGCAACAGATCGAGAGTTTCGAACAACTGATCGCCTTCTTTAGCCAAGGGTTGGAGGAGTATGAGCAGAAGTATAGCTTCATTGAAAAGCATGTCCTGGCAGTAGTCAGGAGTCTAAAAAAGTTTAGGCGTCTTGTTTCAAATAACAAGATACACCTGATGGTGGCTCATTCTAGTGTGAAGGAGTTCCTGGTGAGTAAAGACGTTAATGAGAAAAGGGCTGGTTGGATCACCAAGGTCATGGAATATGATGTAGAGATCAAAATAACCAAACTGGTCAGAGGCAGAGGACTCAGTGAGTAGCTTGTCACTAGTTCTAAGGATGAGGTAGATGAAGAAGAAGAGGTGCTCCTGATCATAGAAGAGGAGCATCAAGATGGTACAACAGCAGTAGGTACTAGTTGGGTTAATGATATGATCCAATTTTTGCAAACTGGTAGATGTCCTGTAGGTTTAGATAAAGCTAAAAGAAGATACTTCAGGCTACAATCCATTCCATATGTTTTAATAGAAGGCATCCTTTTCAAAAAGGACTTTAATGGTGTATTGCTTAGATGCATTGATACCGATCAGACTGACAGGGTGCTGCATGAATTCCATGATGGAATAGCAGGAGGACATTTTGCCCCAAGAACTACTGCTTGGAAAGTAATGAGAGCTGGCTATTATTGGCCTAGTTTATTTAAGGATGCCCATGCATGGGCTAGAAAGTGTGTTAAGTGTGCCCTTTTTGCAGGAAAAGAGAGGCTGTCAGCTTTGCCTCTACACCCAATCCAGGTAGAGTAGCCCTTTATGAGATGGGGCATTGATTTTATTGGACCTATCAACCCACCATCAAGTGCAGGCCACATGTGGATACTCACAGCCACAGACTACTTCACAAGATGGACTGAAGTAGTGGCTTTGAAAGAATCTAATGAGAGTGTTGTTTTAAATTTTTATTGTGATTTGGTCTCCAGATTTGGAGTGCCTGAATCAATCATCTCCGATAATACTCTAGCTTTTGTTGGCCTGAGAATAACTGACTAGGCTGTCAAGAATGGGATTTATTTGAATACTTCATCAAATTATTACCCACAGGGTAATGGTTTGGCTGAATCCACAAACAAAAATCTCATTAGGATTATTAAGAGGGCAATGGAGAATAATCAGAGGACCTGGCACACTGATTTGAAGTTTGCTCTATGGGTTGATAGGATAACTCCTAAGAGGTCTATTGGGAACTCCCCTTATCTGCTAGTGTATGGAAAAGAGGCAAGGTTGCCTATGTCTGTGGAGCTGCCAGCATTAGACATCATGCATCAGCTAGAAATGCTTGAGGCAGAGAGCCCCATGGCTGTAAGGTGTGCTCAACTTATGGAGCTGGAGGAAAGCAGAGATAAAGCTATGGCAGCCGTGGAACATCATTAGTTGCAAACAAAGAGAAATTTTGACAAGAAGGCCACCCCCAGACATTTTAGAGTGGGTGATATGGTGCTCAAATGGGATGAGCTGAGGAGTAGACCAGGAAAGCATTCCAAACTTGACAGCATGTGGAGTGGCCCCTTTCTCATCACTGAATGCAAGGAGCACAATGCATTTCAGTTGTCCAATATAAATGGAGAAAATCTGCATATCCCAGTTAATGGGATACATTTGAAAAGATGTTTTGAGGTATGAGCACCCTGTAAATTAGTAGATTAGACTTCTTGTTTTCAATAAGTGCTATTGCCCAGTAGTTTAGATTCTTTTACTTCCCTAAGTGCTTTTGCACAGGCTGCTTTGTCATTAGGAGAAGGCAGGCCTTTCCCCCCTTCTTGTGTTTTGAGAGGCAGGTTTGAGTTTCCCAGCATATTGTAGACTTGACTCCATGCCCAATGGATGCTTGAGGCCACTGATCTCATGTTTAGTAGGCAAACATCCTATAGAGGTCGCCAAATATGTTAACCTTATTTCCCTCTGCCCAGAGCCAAACATTTAACATGGTATTTTCCTTGGAAATCCCTTTGAAAAAGGTCCCTATAAAGCAAAGTGCCAAAATTCCTAGAAGCCTTGCCTAAAAAACCTACCATTGTAAAGAGCTTGAAAAAATAGGCAGGTTTGCTTTTTACAGCACCCTGAAATTCGTCCAAATGTGGAAGTTATGCATGGTCAAAGTTGCAGTCAACAGACAGTTCAAATGTGCATTTTGGCGGGCTCGCAAACTTCCATCGGCCTTTTGAAAATGATTGCCGTAGATCGCGACACGTGTCATGGTGGAGCACAATTTCTAAAAAGTTTCAATGTTGCCGCGGAGGACACCACATGTTGGCTTCCACCACAGTTTCTTTGCAGTTTCTTTAAGTTTCTAACTCGCAGTTTCTTTAAGTTTCTGAGAGTGGCGCGGATGTCACCATGTGGAGCCACCCGAGGGACACATAAAAGGTAACTCAAGAGCCCCACAGATGGAGACAGGTGGCAGCCTCCGCTACGTTTCTACAAGTTTCACGGCCTCCGCCTAAGTTTCACGAGCCCTTTTTGAAAAGTTTCTCAGTCTGCGGAACATGCCAAGTGTCAACGGTAGAGAGTCTCATTATTGTTTCTCAGAGTCCCACAGAAACCGACAAGTGTCACTTTCTGCTGAAGTCTCTTCTATGTTTCTAAGATGGGACAGAATGCTCCACGTGTCCCTTGTAGTTGCTGCGGAAGCTAACGCGTGTCAGCTTCCGCGTGAGTTTCTATTTGTTTCGGTGTGAGGCTAAGAGAAGAGGTGGGCCCCTACTATGTTTCTCAGAGTGAAGTGGAACCCGACACATGTCGGCTTCCGCATGAATCTTAAGTGGGTCTTTAAAAGGTTTCTATCTTATTTCTCTCTACGCGGAAGGCGCCAAGTGGCAGCTTCCGCCGAAGTTTCAAAGGGCCCCTTATATGTTCTAAGTGTGCACGGAAGGTGCCACGTGTCAGCTGTAGAGGGTCTCATATGTTTCTCAAAAGATAAGCAGACAGCGCCAAGTGTTGCTATCCATTGCAAGTTTCGAGTCCCTGTTGATGTTTCAAGAGTAACGTGGAACATGCCACGTGTCGGCTTCTGTGAAGGTTTCAAGCAGTGTCTCTATGTATCTCAGGAAGGCACGAAAGGTGCCAGGTGTCGTCATTCGCGTGAGTCCCAACTGAGCCTCTATGTTTCTCATGACAATGCGGAGCTCACCACGTGTCACTCTCCGCTAAAGTTTCTAAAGGTTTCTAGCTTGCTGCGGAGGTTGCCACGTGCCCCTAAATGCTTCCGCAGTTGTTTCTTTTTATTTCAAAGCTTGGCGCAGGAAAGGTAGGTCCTAGTAGGAGCTCAGCTGCTACGGATATTGCCGCGGGTTGCGACAGGTGTCACAGGCGGAGGCCCGGTTAGAGAGTTTCGGTGTGGGCGCGGAGAGCGACACGTGTATCATACAAGGTACCGTGGGGCTCGACACGTGTCGGCTTCTGCACATGTTTCTGACATGGGCTTTTCAAAGGGCCTTTTGGCGCCCAGTTTCTTATATAGACACACCCTGGACCCGGCAGGAAAATGAAATGCAGCTAAGGGTGATTTTTCGGGTCCGCAGCTTGCATTTAGGGTTGTATATGCCGAGACACAGTTAAAGATACTGAAGCGATATACACACAAATGCAGAAACGATATACACAGGTAGTTGACCGAAACTTTGACCGCCTGTATCTCCTCCGTTTTAGTGAATTTTCACATGTTGTAAGAGGCAAAGTTGCATTTTTTCGTCCCCTCTTTCATTTGGCAGGCTTTTCGGGAAGTTTTGTGACACTTTTTCAACAGATGGAGATTTTTTGGGGGCATTCATTACAGCAGATATAGCAAGCAGCTGTCAGCATTCAATGCTAAGTTATCCTCCACCATTTTGAGGATCAGATCAATGACGCAGCTACTCGCATTAATGACCCAGAAATATCTCCCACCTGCCCTTGTTCTAGATCTTTTGCGCCATTGCTCTTGGCATGTGGACGTCTCTTCAGGAAGATATTTCTGATTGCAGCCCCAGCGTGGATTTGGGTAACCAGCGAGGCCATAATTGCTTGGCAAATTGCACAGCTCGCATTCCTTCATTTTCAAATCTCAAGAAACTGCAGATCTGAAAAGAAAAACTTTTGTAAATGGGATTAGCAACAAGCCATGAACGGACAGACATACAACATGTCGATCGAAACTATATTTATTTGTTGACGACTTAAATTCAGCACAGATTAGTAGTTAGTTCAATTTCCACAAAATAATGGTCAAAGTTTGCTAAAAACTACGAATTACAACTATCAACGCTACCTATATAGAACCTTAACAACTAAATTTTAGCAATTTGTTCATTTCGCTTAATAAAACAGTCAAAATTTTCATTGAAAACCATATGCAATTATATCAACCTGTAAACATCCTCAAAATTCCTATTTCACTAATTAGGTGATGAATAGGTGTATGCAAGGGTCTATTTATTTAACTAATTAGGTGATGAAAGGGATATGTAAGGGTCCTAGGACAAAATGTCATAAGATGTCTCAAGTAATGTATTGACAAGGTGATATTGTAAGACATGGACAATTTTAGGTGTCTACACCATGCACTTACCTGAAATCAACATTGTTTTTACCTCTACCCTCCAAATTCTTCTTTCCACCATATTGTTGTTCACTACCCTTGATGCAAGTAGAAGAGACCACCTTCTTATCCAACTTGAGGTAGTGTGCTTGGGCACATGTCTCATCTATATTTTGGGGTTTGGCCCTAAGGATTGGCCTTTGTAGGTGATTAAACAAACCTCACACATACTTGATCAACACCTCATGTTCCATAATGTCTTTCCCAAGTTGAACCATTCTTTTTCTAAACTTGATCATATATGCTTGCACACTCTGCCCATGTTATTGCTTCAAATGATGTCATTGCATCACCATCACTTCTTCATGGCAAATGGGGTATTATTGCTTCCTCAACAACAAGTTAATGTCTTCCCACTTAGACTCTAGTGATAATTTTTGAATCTCTAAAGAATTTGCACAACTCTCATACCAAGTAAGAGTGTGCTCGACTAGTTTCAATTTTGCAAAGGAAATTTGTTGTTACGAAGATAATGGAAACTAAAATATACCTATATTTAAGACACCTGTTGGTCAAATTTTTCTACACTTATCTCTACATTATATGGTTGGATATGTATTTTGGCCTCAACTTTTAAGAATTTATTAGATTTCAAAGTTTCTCCTTGTTCGACTATACCTACTTTCTTGGGTTCAACTTCTTCTTGGTGCACCCTAGGAACATCCATCTTGGTTGCCAAAGAATCATCATGCTTTCCAACCTATCAATTTTTCCCTCAACTACCAATATTCTAGCCATGTCCTCTTCCAACCTTTGAAGTTTCACTTCTCCACCATCATCTCTCCATTCTCATTGTTCTCACCATTCTCAACCACTCTCTTGACTCAATTTCAGTCTGAAAAGGCACTAAATTGCCTTTCCCATTTGACCTTGTTGATGGCATACACTTGCAACCCCTTCAATCAAGCAAATTTAAGTAAAAACCCAAAGTATTTGATCACTTTGATACCACCTTATCTATAAAAAAGGTGGTCATACCACACAATACTAAATAGTAAATATATAAACTAGTTGCAAATAACTCAAACAAACATAAACTTGCACTAATACCACTACATAATGGTTGTCTTAAGAACATTAACATACACAAATAGAATAAATAAAGATCTTCACTATCAACAATATATAAATGAACACAATAAAAAAGTTCAAACTAAACAAACTCAAAATTAACCAAGAGAAAACCCAATTTGGGTGAAAAACTCATCTACAGAGCAACCACTTCTCATTCCACTATGTAAAAGGCAAGTATAAATGTTTAGAATGCTAAACAAAGCATCAACAACTCTAATATAGACTAGAGAGCTTTGAATACACCTTACCACACACTTCCAATTATAAACTTGCATTCACTTGCATAGTCCTAGAATCAATAGATTCACATAGCAAAACCATGAGAGCTTACCTTCTTCCAAACGTGGAGACACATCTTATTAACTTCTCACATCTCCACAATGGTGAGAAGATGAAAGATCAAGTTAAATCTAAATTGAAGATGCAACACCAAATGCTCCAAATTCCAACTCACTCCTTACACAAAAATGAGTTTGTCACTTTACCAATAATGTGTTTATTGCTTTTGGACAAGTTTTTAGGGGTGAATGTCTATTCGCTCCAGTGTATGGTAAGTTTGCCATGACAAACACATGTTCGTTGCTTTAATGTGCCAACCTTAGCTTTTCGAATCTTTTCCATGTCTACAACTTTGAACAAAAACTTCTCAAAAATGTCCCATTCCACGCATTATCTACATCAATCCTTTCCACATCTCTGCTACATAGGTTTTGACGACAAATTCTTACTTTTAGCTTCTTGGCTACACTCCAATGAGCTAGGACAACTATGACCCCAATGGTCTTGCACACTTAAAGCCCAATTTTTCAAATCATTTACCCTCTTGTAAACTTGAAGTGTTAAAAATCATAAATTTGATCACCTTTACTTATAAAATTATAAGTACGTCATAAAACTATGATAAAATATTTTTATTAATTTTTAATTCAATAATTTTAAAAAAAAAAAAAGCTACTTAATAATCTTTTAAAGTATATAAATTTTTTATTAATTTTTTACTAATTTATTTAATAAATCTACACAACATACAAATAAATTAGAAAAAAGATTCTATAATATCATATCACAATGTATTTTAAAAATTATTTATATTATTTTATGTAGACTATTTTGAAGGACTATTCCCCCCGTTACACCCACTCAAGTGCGGGCCCCTCTCCCTCAACTTCAAGTTATAATCAGCACATTAAAAAATTAACATTTTCTATTCATAAGAAATATTAATATTTTGAATTGTATGAGTGCCTATTGCTTGGTTATTTCCTCTTATGGAACACATGAGCTCACTATTTCTTCAACCATGTGCAGAATAGACAAGTACTCCTCCTCTTCTAAAGTACGAAGTCCAACACACAGGCTTGAAAATTCTCGTCAGAAGAATGTAGAATCCATTCCATGCATTCCTCGTGTAGATAAGCAAACCCTTTGGCCATTCCCACGGCAATTTAAAGCCGTTTCTTCCAATCTAAAACCCTCGAACTGTTTTGGGTGAAGAGTTACTTATCCAGCGAACCATTCTCCACATACTCATAAACCAGCAGCCTATGCTTTCCCTTTGCACAAAATCCGAACATGAGAACCAAATTCATATGATTCTCTCTGCAAATCGTACTAACCTCTGCCCAGAATTCATCTTTGCATTGAGACACTCCTTCCAACCGCTTCACTGCCACAACTTTATTTTCTGGAAGAAGGCGACATTTGTAAGTTGTCCCAAACCCTCGTTTCCCGCGATGTCATTCAATTCACTGGTCGCTTCTCTCAGTTCAGGAAACTTGAACCTTAAGTCCTGTGGGAGCCGCAAAGTAGCCTACTATTTCTCTTCTTTTCGTCCTTTTCTCTTCTTTCTTTCTTGTTTTTCAGGATAGGGATTCAGAGTGACCAATAAAAGGTTGGCAAGCTATGATTTTTTAAAGGCATAAATGTTTAGAAAAGTTTGTGTTAGAGAAATAAAGTAAGAATTAATAAATTTTAATTTTTAGTTAAGAATTATTAGTCCCTGCCTTTAGCAGGGGACTATTGTTTTTACCTCACTAAAATGGTATTTGTTCTCCTGGGAAACTGTGCCCGGTTGAAATATTAAACAGATTTGCAAAAGTTGTAATTTTTTAAAACTTTTTTCCTGACATTTTCGTGTTCCCTGATTGGACACAGATTAAAGGCCTTGTTTTTTATTCCTAAGAGGAGGCTAGGTTTTCATTGCATGGTTTTTGGCGTGTCAGGTTCATGGACTACACAGTATATTGAACCACGTGTTCGTGGCTGAGGGTAGGTGTCTTCCTTGCTGGAGTCAACGTGTCTCAAAATGCATGGCTTGGGTTTGCTCGGCTCCTTGAAATCGAAATCGGCAGGGCTTGTATTGATTTTCAATCCTTTTCTCCATCTCCAAGCAACATCTCTGGGTGCCGATTCCCATTGTCATCAATCGCGGAGCTTCTGGGTTGTAGCAGAGAACATGGAATGTGGAGTGGGCTGGTGCTAGGTTAGACTTTTGAACCTCCATGGGTTGTTTCTTCTTTGGATCTGGCGATGGCTCTTGGCTTGGCTTTTAAACAGCCCTACACACGATAACATTTACTGGACTTTTGTCTTTCTTTTCTTTCGCTCGCACTTCCTCCCTTTCCACCCATTTCATTTCCTTTGTATTCTATATTCATTTGGCAGCCCGTTTCTTCCTTTCCTTATGAAAGAAGGGTTTTCAAGGTTTCAGTGGTTTGACGGATTCGAACCCGCGACCCCCCATTCCACCCGCTGCCGTTATAAAATAAGTTCGCGCCTCTTTTCGAGGTCAAAATTTTCTGGCAAATTCACGTGCGCCGGCGTCGCGATCGAGCCACGAGAAAGTTCAATTTGGTGCAGTGCAGAAGGCTTTCTAGTATACGCCGTTGCTTGGTTCATCGCTAGTTTTACCGGCAAGAAGGTGTTTTGTAGGTTTTGGTAGGTTCTTATTCGATATGGGGACTTCTGAAGGATGAAACGGCGCCGAAGCGAATCCCATGCAGGTAATAAGGCTCAATTTTGAATGTTATTTTTTTTTTTTCTCTGAGACTTTCGTAAGGGCAAAATTTAAACATAGTTATTTTAGATCTTCGTATGTACAAGTTTGGACATTATTTTCTTATATTTTCGTAAGTGCAATATCGAGCGTCATTTGTTCAGGTTTTCATGAGTGCAGTTGCTGGTTATTTTAGGTTTTTGGTATTCTCAATTTTAGGCATCATTGTTCTAAAGGTTTTGACAAGTGCAATTTTGAGCATTTGTTGTGTGACGTTTTCATGAGTGCAATTTTAGAGTAATAATAATTGTAATTACAATTCTTACAATTACAATTTTAGAGTAAGATATGTAATAATAATTGATTGTAATTACTGTCAGATGGTACTTCTAGAAGGTGGAGAGAGGGCCCTCTGATAAGGCCATCTAATGTAAAATATCTAAAGTAGGAAGGGTTAATTACACCGATAGGCGTTTAACTCCGGAAGGAGTCAAGCTCATGGTTTGGTGCAGATCGAACGGCATTCCTTGCGTCTAAGGTACAGGGACGACCATTGAAGCAGTGAGAAGCATTGATCATTTAATCTTCCGTGCAGTTGTGTTCAGTGCGATGAATTTGCCATAATATAATATAATTATATTATATATTATAGTAATTGTAATTACATATTTCAATAATAAAATTGTTATTTAAAGTATTAATGAAGCATACCCTAAAATAACAATTACACTTTGTTGTGTGACGTTTTCATGAGGGCAATGTTAGGCATGATTATTTTGTTTCTTTACCGGTTCGGCTTTGATGCTGCGACGGAGTGTGGCAAGGGTTCCATTACATAGAAGTCACTTTTATGGATGTCATCTTGAGCGTGGTTGTATGGGTTTTTGCACGCACAACTTTAGATGTCATTATTTTTAAGGTTTTGACTAGGGCAATTTTGAGCATCATTATTATTTTCACGAGTGCAATATTGAGCGTGGTTGTTTGTTTTCAAGGCCACGATTGGGCAATCCATTTTGTCACACTCATTTTCATGAGTGCAATATCGAGCATCATTATTTTAGGGTTTTAACTTACAATTTTAAACATCATTATTAGAAAGGTTTTCATAAGTGCAATTGTGAGCATTAGTTGTGTTCAGGTTTTCATAGACACAATTATAAACATAATTGTTTTAGGTTTTCATAGGCGCAGTTATGAACATTTGTTATTTTAGGTTATCATATGCTCAATTCTTGGCGTCATTATTTTAGGTTTTTAAAAGTGCAAATTTGAACATTTGCAATTTCATACTTTCTTAAATGTGATTCCGTACATTTGTTATTTTAGGGTTTTAGGTTTACATAAGTAAATGAGGGTAGAAGGGACTTTTGGGCAGCGAGGCATAAATAGGTTGCCCAGACCTTGACTTACCCCTCTGTCTCTAGAATTACAGTTTGAAGCTTGTTCAGTTTTGTTTAGATTTTTGTCAACCTCGTGGATTTTTCTATATTTTGGTATTTTTCTTTGAATTTGCCAAAAGCAAGTCACAGTGATTTTTTTCACTTTTTTTTTTGCATTTGCCCTTCCTGGCATGAGACAAAACATATGTAATGCCTTTGTTTGTAATTGCAATTGAAGCATTATTATTTTAGGTTTTCACTCTTAAATTTTATGTTTTGCCATTTTTTGTTCAGCTTGTGGATTTTTATCATTATTATTAGGTATTGACAAAATTGAGCATTGTCGTGGTTTTTTACCCTCTCTATGCTTCTATCTTATTGCTGTGACAAGAAAATTTGCAATTTTAGATATATATGTTTTTTGTTTTCACAAGTGCAATTTTCAACAGTAACCAACATTTGTTATTGAGGTTTTCTCAAGTAAATTTTATGTTTCCCTTTGTTTTTGAAGCTTGCAGAGATTTTTTAAGATAAAAATCTCGTTTCATCGTAAGTGGACCCTATATTGGTAATCTATTGTTTTTATGCATTTGCCCTATCATTTCTACACAGCTTAATTATGGCTTATTTTAATTTTGTTTGTTAAGCAAGTGCTCAAGTGGTTATTTCTCCCTTTTCTATGCATACGCATTATTTTATGCCCAATGAATACCAGCATTTTAGAGTTTCTATTTATTATTTTTCTGAATTAAAATGAGTACTTATTTTGATAATTTGATTATTATGTTTTCAGAATAAGTTCTGTAGGCTTTTTTGTAGACCATTTTTCTTGAATAAGGTGAACGATTTGCTAGGAACTGCTGAAACTCAAAATTTTAGTTCTGGCATGTTGCTTTGCCTTAGGTATTTACCCAAAGTAAATTGCTATAGGAATTTAGCCAAGGTAAATCTTTCATACTTTCTAGCTGCTCGACATGGCTTTATAGGTTTCCCTGACACTGAAATAATTGAATGTCTTCTTGCACCTTATAGTGGTTTCTTGTTCCGTGGATTAGGTACTTTTCTTGTCAAAGAACATTGCATAGCAACTTTAATTTGAAAATTTGTCCCTCTGCCTCTCTGCTTAACTAACCTATGTTTTGTTTCCAAGAAGTCCCAGCATACTTTGCCCCACCAATTTCTCATGTTCTTAGATTCTGCCGTGCACTTTTTTGTCAAGCGATTTGAGAATTGATTTTAACAAACACTTGCCCACAGCGTAGAGTGTTTGTTGCTTGATGTCTCACACTCTGCTCATTAACCAATATATGTAGCCTCATGAGACCCCTCAGAGAAAGGAATCTTCTCCTAGCCTGCAAACAATAATTAGACATGTTATTCAAGCAATTGATATATGCCTTTAAATTAGGGAAAACCTCCCTTTACATAAAAACTATTGCAACGGACAACGGAGTGTACTAGATAGCCCCCAAACACACTCTGAATTTTGATGGCTGCATTTTCTTGTAGGAGACTTGGGTATTATCTGCCCCCACGCTAGATCTTTGCAAAAGGATGTCAAAAAGGGACTCAGCGGAAATAGGGAGAATGCGAGACTTTAAATGTCTCCTAGGATACATCCCTGTCCGAAGAGAAATTCCGCAAGTCAACACCGAGGAGAAAACTGAGCAAAAGGCTGCAGAAGGAAGGGTTTCTGAGAGACACGGCCTGCAACAGAACTGCAGCAGGAAGGAGAAGAGATGCCAGTAGAATGGCTAGACGGGTGCATGGTCATGTAGCAGGGCTTTGGTAGAGACAATAGTCATCGTACCAAGCACCTTCAAATGCTATTAAATAGTAGCTAGCGTAATTTTATTTTTGTAGTGAACTTAACTTGTTTAGTAATTTGATTAATCAAATTGTATGTGGTTGCTTTTTATCTTCAGGTGAACTCAGTTAGAAACGTGTTCTTCTGAAATTGTTGTAATGCCCTATTGGATAGTATTTTAATTTTACTATAAGCTACTTCTAATCCCAAGGCCAAATCTTTAGTGCCTTTTTTTGTAATTGCTCTCTTGTGTTTTGAAATAAATTCTGGTAAATATATTATATGAAAATTGGCTATCAGTTTTTAAACATAACTCACCTATAAATTGCTTCCGAGTCGACACAGCATACTTTCCCAAGCAAGATATAGTATATCTAACTTGGGCTCTCTAATTTTTTTAGTGCAGTGGATGGGAACTAATAGTCTAATACTATAATTTATATCCTTTTATTAATGTGCATAATTAAGAGGTTCTATTCTTCTGCTTTTTGAATAATGGGTTTAGGTTTAATGTATCCTTTATTATTTATTTTTAACGGTTCAATTGTAAATTCATTTCTTTTTTTTCTCTTCATGTTTGCACTCAATTTAACAAATGTAGAGCCGGTTCTTCGAGTGCTGTTCATGTTTTGTTTATATTTTCTTTTGAAAACAAGTGTTCTAGTGCTTTGTACATCTGTCTTTACATTTTAACACCTGTAGAAGATATCATTTTATGTTTACTGTGAATTTGAAATTAGTGATGTTGCAATCACTAAGATGCTGGGATTTCTACAATCACCAAGATGTTGGAATTTCTACAATAGACTTTTGTAGAAGATCTCTTGTTCAAACTTTGCTTATTGTGAGTGATAAAGTGCTTGGTGTTTCATTACCATTATGGTCAGTTGATTTAAAAATTTCTAATACTCTAAACAGGATTCTTTGTATCTGCTATAGTGGTTATTCTAATGCATTTGTTTCCTACCGAGATGAAATAAGAATAACATTGTGTTAAGAGTTATTCATGTGTGGTTTCTGATATCATTTTTCAATCTGCAGCGGGTCAAGGTTTACCGCCTCTCTGAAGATGGAAAGTGGGATGACAGAGGCACTGGTCACGTGAGTGTTGAATACCTGGAGGTAGGTGCTTCTACTGTAAAGGTGCTTCAACTATAGCATGCTTTTTTTCTACTTTTTGGTTAAGACTTTTTTGGTGGCATAAAGATCTTACACAAGTGCTAAACATGTGGAATAGTAAATAAAAAAGAAGCTGATGCTTAGCAATAGAAAATTGTATTTGACATTGATTAACTTTTTGTGAATACTGAATCTACAAACAACTATATTTATGGTCAATGAATGAAGCATGGAATACTAGGTACCCTGTATTAAGTGCCTACAAGCATGAGCTATGCTTTTACTAATTTGATGTTCTTGAATTTGGGAGGTATGCTTACTTGAGGAGAATGCCAAGAGGTAATTTGAAGAGAGAAATGTCTAGACATTATACAAAACATTAAAAAAATCGTAGTTGTTTACTTTAGAATCTTATTAAGATCCTTTGCAAAAATTGTAGCAGCTTAACATCTTTTCTTCATTCTTTTCAATGCTCGTGTAAATTGGGTTTTCACATACGTCTTCATTATTGTTTCTTACCTCCTGTAAGTGCTTCATCACATTCCTCTTCCCTATTTTGATTCCTTTTTTCCTTTGCTTAAGGTCAACTGCCTTTTGTCCTCACTTCAGCTTGGAGCTTCCAAATTTGTATCTGAAAGGGATGAAATCATGTTATTTTGTTGTTTCCCGTCTAACTCATCTACTTCTAAAGTGATATTTTCATGGAAGGGCTATATCAAATTGAAATTTGTAGAAGTTCTATCCTATGCCGTTATATTTCTTTGTAGAGTCAATATTTGTATCTAAGATTCACCATTTTTTTTAAACTGGACCTAAGTGGGCTTTAAACTATGCATTTATAGTCATAATAAATTGCATAATGCTTATATAATGCCTCGACCTTTACAGATGTGTGGACTTCGCTGCAAGTCTTGCATGCCCCTGCCCCTATTAAAGTTTTGCAGAGCTACTTGATTTTATACTCCATTCTTGTCATCATAAGCAGCTAAAACATATCTCATCATAGTTGTTTTATTGCTTGTTTATTCTATGATCTTCACAAATTCCCTGACTTAAAAAGCTACTTTATATTGCTTTGCTGATGTCTTTGTATGTTTGGATGTAGCAGAACAGAGACATGTTATTCCATTGATTATCTCATTTATGCCATAACACATGGCCTATCATGTGTTGTATTTGTTATGGATGTTGTTGAGCGAGCACAGTGAAGAAAGAGGGAAGGTTGCCCTGAATAATGTCCAAATGATTGGGAACAAATCTGGTTTATTGGCGTATGTATAGATTGTGCAGCTAGAAAAATCCAACATCAGTTATACATTGATAATTGGGCAAATTAAATGCTAAGAGTGTCATACCAAAAATAGATCCATGACCATATGGATTTAATAAGAGCTATTGTTAATATCCTTACAGTGATAAGGGTTAGTCTGTAAAAACTAACATCATGCTATTAATAATCGTTATGCAATGCTGCTTCTTGAATCCATATTTCATCAATTTGGTATTCAGGCAACAATATTTCATCTGTCAATTGGATTGTTTAACATTAATATTTAAAGTTTTCATACATACAAATTGTGTTTGGATATTAGTTTGTATCCTTGATTTATCCTTAAGTACTGCTAAACCTCCTCCATGCATTTTCCTTATATCTGACATAGCCCACTCAGCGTGATCAGCAGAAACTAAGAACAAATGATAAGTTCAGTGTGATTAATCAGCTGTGCATAATCTCAACAAGAAATGCAAATAACTAGAATTTAACCCTGCAGTTACATGTATGGCTATGTGGCTAACCATGGGATGTTCTTGTAGAGCACTGTCTTTAGTTCATTCCACAGTGGATGCTCATGCAGTCAAAATAAATTCCTTCTAGGTCTCTTTTTTAGTAGTAATTGTTGTGTTCCAAGCATTATAAAGTTGAACCATCATAAACCTCTTGAATTACAAGAAGCGCTTTAGCTTATACACATCACTGATGCATTTGCTGCCACTATGACTGTTACTCTTCAATGGTCTTGCTTTCCACAACTTAAATCACCCATCCTCAAGGAATGCTCATCAAAACTGCATACATATGAACTAGCTGCAAATCCCACCATTGAAGTATTTGTGCACTTTAATTTACAAGAATCATCATGTCTACTTTCTCTTCCTGTTGATCTTGAACATGCAAAGATTTTCTTTGCAAATTTAAGACTCCATCCCCCTCAAGCTGTTTAAAAATTATCCTTGCAATTTCGTTCTTCTTCATTTATTGATTGTGTAAAAGGCATTGTGAACACTATATCTTGCAGTTTTATGATCTTGATTTTAATTTTCTAAATCTGATTAACTTTTGCCCAACTGTTTTTTTCCCATATTCTTTTTTCGCCCTATGCTGGCAGCATTTGGCAGGGACTTCTGTTGCTGCGCAGCTCTTGTTTTATTTTATTTACATTCTTTACTTTATTTTATTTTTGTATGTGACTTTCAATTTTATTTTTTAAAAAATTGCCATTTATTATTTTCACAATTTTTTAAAAAATTTTTTTACTTTGAAAATGGTATTTTAAATTATTATTGATTATATTAGCATATCTATCTTTATAAAAATCTATGTGAAAGATGCCCAAGATATCATTGGTGCTTATTTCATTTAAAGATCCACTAAAAAATAGGCTCTCCATGTCTTTTACATAGATTTTTTTAAAGATAGGTATGCTAATTTTAATAATTTTGCAATTTTAAATTTTATTAATTAATTAATTTATATTCTTTCAAATTTATTAATTTAATATTTTTATTTTGTAATTCTATTAATTTTATAAGTTTATTTATTTTATTAGTTTATAATTTTATAAATTTAATTGAATTTTTTTGAATAAATAACTATCTAGTTAATGAATAAAAACATAATATAAGTGATAGTTTATTGTTTATAAATAAATTAGTGAGTAATATTTTTGAAATAATTATTTATTTTAAAAGAGTTAAACTTTCAATAGTGAAAAAATAAATAAATAAAAAATTAATTTAATTTTGATTTCACTAGTTATTTGAATACCATAAACAATTATTTTTATGGAAGAGGAAAGAGGAATTTTTATTTACTTAAAAGTTTTTATAAAATTATTTTATTTACTTAAAATTTATTTTCTAATTTAAGAGTTATTTTATTTTATTTTATAGATTTAATTTTTGTTAACACTTTCAGACTAGGGGAGAGGATCCAGTAATGGTGCACCCTAACTTCACACCTCTCAAAATCATACGTGGCAATTTGGAATCACTCCAAAATTTTTACAGTAGCTTACTTGGCAACGCCCTTGCTTACAACTAAGGTTTCAGGGCCACATCATCAAATATGATGCCACATCAGCATGCTTTTTGTTGAGGTGTCAAATAGTTCCCCCCAAAAAAATGTGGACCAATAGGTGTGCATTAAGACCTCCTTTGATGGTGCGCTGATGTGGCATCACATGATTGGTTGCTTTTTAAATCTAAAGGGCACATTTCATTCAATTAATAGTACTTATAATAACACTAACAACCTTAAACTCACAACTACTAGTACTAAACTTTAAAAATTTTGGACCTTAAATGTACATATACTAGTACTAAAATTAAAAAATATTGGGCCTTAAATGCACATATACTATCTCAGCGATTGGAACTATCCCACCTATTGGGTCTTTTCCTCTATTACACTCCACTCCCTACTGCCATCGTAATTAGGCCTCTGCACATAATTATTTATATATAATATATCAAATAATTTACTAAATAATATTTTTATTTACAATATAAAAATATTTTAATACATCTATTTTTTTTAATAAGCAAGTTGCTGCCAAGAAGCAACTCCTATATATTGAAAATTCCAAAACATCCCTTAAAAAAAGGTTTACATGATTAAATTGCAAATCAGGACTTCTGAATATACAGCAAGCCCTCCTTCAGTTCCTCTAGTCGCTATTTTAATACATTTATTAACATGCCCATTAAAATATATTGAAATCGGAACAAAAATATCATATGAATACATCGGCTAGGGTAATTTCGGTTATTTTTTTTCTAGGGGAAGACATACGCGCATGAGAAATTACTGCTGCCACTTTCTTGAAACCTACGCAGAATAGTAAGTAGAGCTCCTCTCTTGAAATATACTTTGCTTAATGCAGAGGCCGATGTGTGAGGTTATTCTGCCATTAACATCTGAACAAGCTCACTCATGGAAGGCCTGCGATCCCTGTCCTGCTCTACGCATGCCAGTGCCGTCTTCATCACTCTTTCCACCTCCCTCTCCTCCTCATATTTCATCTCACCTCTCACTGTCAGCTTGGCATCCACTACCGTCTCCATCCAACTTCCTGCTTTCACATTCTGAAACGCCCATTGCACAAAATTAATCCCCGACCCCTCCACTTTGAATTTACCAGCTTCTCGCCCGCTCACTAATTCCAACAGAAGAATGCCAAAACTGTAAACGTCTGCCTTTGCTGTGATGGGAAGATTCAATGTCCACTCGGGTGCCAAATACCCTCGTGTCCCTCTAATTGTGGAGAAGGTCAGCGCGCGATCTCTGCCATGACCGCTGTCTACAAGCTTTGCAAGTCCAAAGTCCGAGACTTTGGCTCGAAACTGCTCGTCCAGAAGAATATTCTGGGGTTTCACGTCACAGTGCAGAATCCATTCCAGACATTCTTCGTGCAGATAAGCCAACCCTTTGGCCGTCCCCACAGCAATTTGAAGTCGTTTCTTCCAGTCCAAAATCCTCGAACTGTTTTTGGTGAAGATGTGCTTATCCAGAGAACCATTCTCCACATACTCAAAAACCAGCAGCCTGTGCTTTCCCTCTGCACAAAACCCAAACATGCGAACCAAATTCATGTGATTCACTCTGCCGATCATACTAACCTCTGCCCAGAATTCATCTTCGCCTTGTGACACTCCTTCCAACCGCTTCACTGCGACGACTTTATTTTCAGGGAGAAGCCGGCCTTTGTACACAGTCCCAAACCCTCCATTTCCCACGATGCCTTTGAAATTGTCTGTCGCTTCTTTCAGTTCCGCAAAACTAAATCTCTTAAGTCCCGTGGGAACCGCAAAGTAGCCTTGACGACTGTAGATCTTGGCATCGTCAAAGCTTCTGAAGATAAACCACCATCCCAGTGCTACGCAAACAATCTCTGCGACCCCAATAGCAGAAACAAAAGACGCCATGGGAATAATTAGCTGATTTCTTTTCCTCTTCTTTGCAGCTATGGGCAAGCTGACGTTTGGCTGGACAGCGGGGGTCGGTGCTTGCAGTCCGGAACATTGCGATGAGTCGGAGTGCAACAAAGTCGACAGAGATGAGACGTTACTAGCTGAGGAATCATTCACAGAGAGTTTTATATACATGTGGTTTTTAACCCCAGGAGACTGATACCCACTGACAAGTAGAGTCTTTGGGTAACATTGTCCTGTCCCTGTAAATCTGTAACCAAACCCTACACAATTGCAATCCTTTATACAAGTTTCTCTACACTTTTCAAACGACACCCCATCTGCATACCCACGATTGTCAAAACCATAAAAATCTGTGTACAGAAGCTGAAGCAACTTAAAACTATTTGGGGAACAAGAGAATTTCTTAATCGGCTGACAACCTTTGAACCAATCAGTCGAATCTGCCCTTTCAAAACCCGGCGGACACACACAGTTGGGCTCTGGCGTATATACGCACACACCATTGGGTCCACATAAACCATGAACTCTGCACTGTTCTGCAACTGCCGTCCAGGTAATATTCCAGCTGTTCCTCTTCGTGTCCAGGCTATATAATCTCAAATTGCCGTCAATATCCATGGTCAATCTTCTGAGGGGGCCTTTTCCATAATCTGAGGCATTAAAAATGAACTGGTCGCTAGCACTGAACCCACCGAATTCGTCAAGAACTGCTAAGCGACTAATGTTATAAGTGGTTCTGCCATTATCAAATGCACTCAACCAAGGTTTAGGCCAATACTTACTGGACAGATTGTAACCTTGATAAATGAGGGCGAGATAGTTCTCATCGTTGAAGTAGAAACGATGGTAGCCCGATTTGTAGGTGAGATTATCCATTCTGGAGATGAGCTGTGCATTGTTGGAGAAGCGCTGGCCTGGAAGGAGCGTATCAGTAGGAGAATCAAAGCTTTGCCAAAGTATTTGTCCAGAAGAGCTGCGTAGCACAAGATTTCCTGTGTTAAGAAGAGCAACTCTCTTGACAGGCAGACCTTTGGTGCTAGCCCTCCATATGGCGGTTCCATCTGCATTGAAGAGGACCAAATCCCCGTCTTTTTGAAGACGAAGACGGGAATTCCTTCCGTTAACGGGTTGATCTCTGTTAGCCATCCACACAAGAGTGGGGGATTCGGGTGTATTAGAATACCATACAGCGAAACCATAGGCGTTGGTGCCAACAGGATGAAACCCAGCGGAAAATGTGCCATCGGGAGAGCGGAGCAGAGTCTGGTTACTTTCGGGGAATGGAGAGGAATATCCTAATTCCAGACTGGGGAGTTGGGAAGATACGAAGGAAGCATGAAACAGTGCAGATGTTAAGCAGAGACACAGCAGGGAAAGGCAATGAGAAAGGTGTTTTGCGAATGCCATTGCAATACGCACGCTGAGGCGGTATAGCAAAAACCCAATGGCTTATTTCTCACCTCAAGTCAGATATTCATCAAACTATGGGACATATCCGCTATTTCGTTTAACGCATGTGAGACATTAGGATTTGGAATTGGACCCGTAACTAACAAATTACAGGCAGCCAGCATCTAGGACTTCCTCTCTCATTAGGACTCTTGTTAAAAATGCCTGCGAAAATAAATTCTGGTCGTAAAGCCGTCTACATTATAACAATACGTTATAATAATAAGAGTCTATATAAATTAAAATTTAGGACATCATCTCTTAAGACTCTTAGTTAAAAAGTCTAAGAAAATAAATTCAGGTCATAAAGTCGTTACATTATTTATAGTTATTTATATAAATTAATACTTAGGACATCATCTTTCATTAGGATTTTTGTTAAAAAGTCTTTTAAAGAAAATAAATTTAGGTCATAAAGTTGTCTACATTAGTTGCTTATTATTTGTTATTTGTTATTAATATTAAAATATTTGAAATGTTTAATTGAATATTTGGAAGAGTTGTGGAAAGCTAATTGGTGTGTCCTCAAGTGAATGATGACTCCATTCCATGGGACTATGCTTCTTTAAAGCAATTTGTTTTTTTGTTTTGTGTAGTCAATCCATGAAGTCAACCAAATACTCTTTTTTTTTTAATATATTTATTAAAAATCTTTAAATACTCATAAAAGAGCATATCAATAAATATTGTATATAGGCAAATATATTAATGTTAAATAGTAACCCCCTCTATCTCTATTTTCCCTATCTCTCTTACTCTATTCCTTGGCCCCTTTCCCACCCTCTCTTACCCACACCCCACACCCATATGTCCCTCCCTGCCCCTCCTCCTTAGTCACTTATTTTATTTCCACATCATAATTCCTTTTCAAATATTCCCAAATTTATGATTATTAAAAACCTTGCACCTTATAAATTTTTTGAAAATAAAATAAATATCAATATTGCTTCCCACTATTTTATTAGGCTTTTAATTTTCATTTATTAGTTAATTTTGGTCAATTAAAATAGGACAAATATTTACCTTTTTAGTATGGATAAGGAGTACAATTACTATTGATTATTTGACCATTGAAATGGATGATGTTCAAATAGAGTGATGAAATAGTGCTTGCCTTTGAAATGGTATAACAATAAAATTTGTTATATTTTGTAATGTTGTAATAATGTATTATGTCAATTGGTATCTCTCTTCCAATATGGACATCCCACAAAAATAAAATATAAATATAAATATCATTGAGTTGCAATAATGCTTGAAGTAAACATTGTTTAAATGGATATTAAAAATGATATTCATAAAAGAAAAACTAATAATTCATGAAGTAAAAATTAACCTATTCTTTTATTTACTATTTTATGTATCAAATTACACAATAATTTTAATAATTTTTAAGTTGATATTATTATTATAGTAAAAATAACTCTTCCAATAAAAATAAAGTAAATAAAGAAATAACAATGTAAATAAATAAAAATAGTTCTTAAATTGTTAATCTTTTGAAAAATCTATGTAAGTCTATTCTACTTTAATAAGAAATCTAATAAAAAATAAGTCCCTTCTACTTTAATCAAAATCCAAAAAAAAAAATAGGACCCTCCAGAATGATACCAATAAAAATAGGACCCTCTAGAATGATACCTCTCGATATCTTTTACATAATACTAATATATTAATTATTAATATTTATTATAATACTTATTATGTTGAATGTCTCCTTTCAAATTAATTTCTAATTAAATAATTAATTAGTCCAATTGTCATTTATAGTGGACTAAGGGAGAGAATTTAGAAAAAAAATATTTAATATTTAATTAGAAATTAGAAATCAAAGACAAGTTAACAAGGAGGATCAAGATGAATATTAAATATTGATATTTAATTGGTAAGAAGGAAAAAATCAATGGGAAGGATCAAGACAAATATCCAAATATTATTATGTTATTTCCTCAAATTGGGAAATTGAATCACATGAAGGATTTGGATAATTTCCAAATGAAAATTAGCAAATTATCTTATCCACGAGAAAAAAGAAGAACAAAAAAAAAAAAAAGGTTGGCAACTTGCATGATAAGAAAAAAAGTTTTTCTAAAGCAATTTGTTGGCAATTGGATTTTGTTCCCTCCTTTTTGGTGCTTCAAAAATTACTTTTATATGAATAATTTCTTCATTTGGGGGTCTTTTTCCAAATTAATTTCATGAAAAGCTAAACATTGTTCAAACTAGTATTTGAGCATGAAAAACCTCGAGTGTTAGAGATCATTGGATGAAACCCTAGTGGTTTCAAGGATCAGAGGGAAAAACCCCCTTTGATTCCAAATGGAAAATTCATTTAGAGTTTGCATTTGTACTTTACAAGATTCTAGAAGTTCAACAGTGTGTTAGTTTTATACATTGCAGGTTGTGGGTCTTCTTCATAGCAGAGCAATGGTTTCAATATTGGTAGTTTTTATTGTTACAACTATTGTTGGTGACTGTAGTTTAATATTTAATGATGTGTTCTAGTATTCCAATATTAGTGATTGTGCTTCCAGAAGTTACAGGGTCAGTTTGTGATCAATTATGAGTTATTACAAGTTGCATTTTGGAACAAATTAGAATAGTTTTGGATAACTTTAGTGTTCAATCTATGTAGCAGGTGTTATGAATGTGATTTCAATATTTTAACATGTATTTTAGTCTATTATTATAGTTTCATAGAAATTGTGAAATTTCAGTTGAAGTTCGTATTAAAACTATATGTTATGGGTGAAATAGGTTTGATCAATTAAGATAAATAATAACCCAAACAACAATGGAATGTGCGAATAACAAGAATAGATAAATGAAAGCATAAAACTTATAACCTTGTTACCCTGCGGCTTCCATTGGTCACCTATTCTTTCTTGATCTTGACTGATGAAGGTGGCCCTCAGGGAGCTTGCTTCTTTGCTTCGATTCCTCAAGATGACAAGGAGAAATGGCTATGATACTTTGTGTGATTGAAGATGAGCTTCAACACACTAACGATGGATGACGATATGAGAAGATTTGGGCAGAGGTTTGGTACCTGAAGTGGTCTCCCCTAATGGCTTAGAGAGGGGTCCTATTTATAGGATTTTGGAGATGAGGATGGAGGGTCAGGATTCACCTGATCAGATCAAGGGCTAGGAATAAAAGTGAATCTTTTATTCCTTAGTGGATGAACTAAAAATTCCCATTTTGGGAAAAGTGGAGGTGAGTGGGGGACATCTGAATTTAAAATTCAGTGAGTGGGAGACATCTGAATTTAAAATTTAGTGAGTGGATGAGTGGGGGACAAGGTTAATTAAGTGGCATCTTAATTAACTTAAGTCTAGGTTAATTAAATAATCAGGATTTATCTAATTAATCAAAGATTAGGGAAATGGATAAATCAATTAAATGAATATTAGGAATATTCATTCAATTAATAGGATAGGGTTGTAAGGTTAAATGGATCAATTAGGTGAATTAATTGATCACCAGGGATATGCAGATTGGGGGAGTGGATTAGTGTAGAGGTACAGAAATTGGTTTTGTAGAGTAGTCCAATTTTCGGTGTCTACATTTTGCCCCTCTTTGAAGCAATGTGTTTTTATCACATTGTTTCAAAGAATAAATAGTCTGATAATGATACATGCCCCAGTTTGCCCCTGGTACAGGTTATGATGATAGGATGCTCCCTCGGGAGATTAGACGGGGAGAAGGTAGAAGGCGTGAGACGGACAATCTCACGATGAGATAGGTTGACAAGGGATGAAATGGGTGGATGCAGAAGGGATGAATGATGGTAACACACACAAGCAAGTAAGCAAGTATGCCCAAATGATACAGGAACAACCAAGGTATTGCCCCTGTTGAGCGGTAAACCAACGATATAGGTCGATGATGTCTGGTGTCAGGAATGAGACATGTCGTATAAGACTCCGGGTCTGGTTTTGATAATGTGACATCCTGTCTAAGACAAATGATAATGATATACGACAGTGTTGTCATTGTGGGGAGTGATATATCCCTAGACCAACACGGGAGGCATGTTGTCATGGCAGGGAATTATGGATCCCTAGAGCAACACGAAGGATAGTTATGATTGATTGATATGGTTTACGACCTGACAAGGTTCAAGACCACTGATTGTGATCGGATCATTTGACAAGATTGAATTGACTTGATTGGCATGGATTAAGGATAGACTTGCAATTGGATACGGTATGGAAATGGATATGAAGTGCAGTTGGATACGGTATGGATATGGATATTTGTCATCTTGATATAGCAAGTATTTTGAAGCGCTTTCATCATTGGGCTTTATTATGTTGTAAGAAAATACAAGCATTTAGGTATAATTAGACCGAGATGACCTGAGTATGACTTACATGGATTTTTCAACAGACAAGGATTGCCCCTTTTCATGTTTAAACCTCAGAGTCCTCGATGATCTTTTACCGATCATGTCGTTAGACAAAAGTCATCACATTACTAAAGTTTAATCCACAAGCAGCAGACAAAGAAAATAATCATGCTCCCATCATAGCATCTCTAGCATTTGGCATCCTTGAGTAGCATAGAAAGGCATGATAGCATAAATCAAGACTCTTAACCTAACCAACACAAAATATTCTTGCATTTAGGTGTGTCTTTTTTCCATAATGGATATGAGATTTAGCTTGAGTATTTCAGTATGGTGCTCTGTTTTGCCTTGGACAGGTTAATGTTTTTCGTCAAGATTTTGGTTTGGAAGCAGACTTTGTTGCTCTTGTTTGTCTAGCAGAAGGTATCACAATCCTTATTGGTGGGACGGACGACAAGACATGGATGGACTAGAAGAAAGACAACAAGAAAGACGAAAAGAAATGGGACGGATGGGGAAGTGGAGCCTCAGGGGCGCATTGATAATGGCCTTGCCTACGTGACAACACAGAGGCAACGTAGTTCGAGAAGAACCCTACTGGACCCAAGAAATGGATTAGATAAGACACGATATGGAACTGATATGGAACCGATATGGATCAGATATGGATCAGATATGGAACAGATATGGATCAGATATGGATCAAACAATACTGATGACAAGGAACCACCACGGATATGTAGATGGACGAAAGATAGTAGATACAGATGGTTATGAGGATGGGCAATAGTGGACAGAAGGAAACAAGGATGTGATCTCCAAGGTCTATGTCGTAGAAGTGTAACATGCCCCATTGTAGGTAGAATACGTAGGATTATTCATGACAATGCTAATGACGATAGGAGGATGAGAGGATAATGAATGATTTGCCTGGTATGGAGGGATAAGGTATGTCAAGAGACATCTAGAACATTTGTCAATCATTGTGCCCCCAATCTTTATCAAGACCAAAGAATAGAGGAAAGGAAGTTTAGATGGATGGATGGGACAGGATAGGAAATGGTATGAAAGGAAACTGGTAGGAGAAGAGTGATATGCCAATGAGACAAGGTGCCCCCAAGTGTAGGTGACATAGAAGATCAATTTTACACATGACGCCTGTTTGCCAGGTTTTCATCACGGTACTTATCCAAGGCACCTGTTTGCCAAGTTTTCACCATTGGACGAAGGGATTTCTCTTTACTTTTTTTTTTGTCTTTTTTTTTTTTTTGTTTTTGAATATTTAGATAGGAGAAGGTGGATATGGAAAGACTCACGTATAGAGTTCCTTGAAAGGTGATAGTCCCGCTAGATAGACACTGTCAAATGGACAATGTCAAGTGTTCTCACAGATGTTGGTAGGGGATCGTATGAAAGTGATATGGCGTAGGTAGATAGTGGATTATGATGCAGCATACAAAAGGACTTATCCAAAGATGGAAGGAAGGTTTTATGTGAAAGCATGGACCATAGGATGACGAAGATATGTAGGATAGTAGTAGAAGGAAGGGGAGATGGAGGTATATGAAAATGTTGTGGAATGGAAGGGAATCATGACCAACGATTGCACATACCATGGTAAACATTGAAGCTGGTGATGGGAAAGTAGTGTAGGAGGCAACTAAGACTTTTACTTGTGGATGAATGATTTAGGAATTTATGGACCCACATAGACTTAGGATTTTTCTGATTTTTGTTTGCCATGTGGAATGGAAGAATTTCAGACTTATGGATGGAATGGGATAAAGTAGATGGTTGAGATTCTTGAGAGGTGGATGCCTCATGTAACTTTAGGGCGTTTTGCTTGGGTACCCAAACCATTTTGTGTTTAGATAGTACATGTGAAGGTATGGGTTTGGGTGTATGCAACTTTTGTGTAGCTTTTGGATTAATCATTTGTTGCTTGGGAACCCACACTTTTTTCAATTTAGCATTGAGGTGTATGGGTGTATGCAGCTTTTGATGTGGATAATGTTTTGATTCTTGGCTTTTATATCCTAGGTCATGAGGACTCTTAGGATTTTTTACTTTATAGGTAGAGGCATCCACATATTTGTCATTGAATCCCCATGGGATGGTAGAAGTGAGGGTGGTGAAAGCTCCTTGTTTAGACAAAATATGTATTTGTCGGACATGATTGGGATACTTGGAGGATGTATAGATAGATGGATAAGGTGTTGGAAGCAGTGGTTGTAAACGACATGTGGGAATATTAGGAGTTGGAAGTAGCGGAGGTAGATTGGATGGTAGCATATTAGGAGTTGGAAGTAGCGGAGGGAGTTTGGATGGTGGAAGGTGTATGGTCACATGCTTTTGGGATGTGTATGATAAGGGAGGTGGGATATTAGGAGTTGGAAGTAGTGGAGGGAGTTTGGATGGTGGATGGTGTATGGTCACATGCTTTTGACAATTGTAGGATGATGGAGGTGGAATGGCGACATATGTTTTGGGGATATGATAGTGTTTACGATGGAAAGTGGTAGACTTAGGAGGAGTGGAGGACGTCTAACATCTTGAGTTTGCTCACCTTGGGGTATGTATCCAAGGCCGTATGAAGGTGGGGGAACATTGACATGGATAGGTTCCAAAATACCTTGTTCATGAAGGCCTAAGCCTTTACCTTGATAGTTCATATTCTGGAGGATGCGGTGGACAACAAGATTATGTATAGGTGTACTAGCAGCGAGTTCTTTATTGGATGAAGAAGGTGAGATAGTGGATAATGGTTGTTGGTGTTCTAAGAAAGAACATTCATGCATGAAGGTAGTAAGACCAAGGATATATGGTGTAGGATTTGTCGCATGGTCGATAATGGATAGCAGAGGAGTATTACTAGTTTGATCTTCTACGCTTGCTTGGGAGGCAAGTGTCTCATCAGGGGAAGTGGAAGTTGTTGGATCGTGGGTAAGACTAGATGGGGTGAGAGGCTCAGGACTATGGGACATATAAAGTGGGCTAAGAGGATCATCTTGGTCTACTTGATTGTAGATAGGCTCGTCATCATAGATGGGATCTTGATCATAGATAGAATTTAGCGTGATGGGATTAATGTTTTCTTGTATAGGTTCATCATCAACGATAATATCTTGATCATAGGAGAGATATAGGTTATGAATGCTTAGAAATTGGATGGGGTGCTTTGATCTTGATTTGGACAAAGGGTGGATGTGTCCACATGCTCTAAGGTGTGCTCTTGACATACCTCTTGGGTTGCTTGAATGGAAGTGGAAGGCTCTTGGTCAACAACATGAGAACATGATGACTCTTGGCTTGGATTCATAATAGGAGACTCTTGAATAGGCTTGATGGCTTGTTGGTCACATGATGGGTTTGAAGGGCTAAGAATGTTAATTGAGGGCTCTTGGATAGGCTCTTGGTCAACAATATGAGGGTGTGATGGACCTTGACTCTGGGACATGGTAGAAGGCTCTTTGAGAAGCTCAAGGGGTTGTGGATGATATGAAGGCGTTGGAGGATTTGACATGGTATTGGAAGAATCTTTGGGAAGGTCAAAGACCAGACTTTGGGGACATGGTTGACTTTCTGCTAGTAGTCCTTGGATCACATCCTTTGTAGGTGTATGGGTAGATGAATGAGGGGATGGATGAGTGGATTTGGCTTTCTCCCTAGCTTTGCTATTGTTGTATAAATGTGGAAAACATTTTTCCCACCACTCATCTGATTGTTTTTTGGTGTGCCATTTAAAATTTGAGGAACTAGATGGCAGTGTTGGCGTAGGATTGGTATGTTTTGGGATATGTGTTTTAGGATATGGTGAAGGAGGATGAGTAGATGGGATGGTATATGATTTCCCTCTTGAGGTGGCGGTTGCCTTGTCAATAGTATCATTAAGACGGAAAAAGAAGGTATGATTTTGGGACGAGGCATAGCTAGTGCTGGGACGTTCAGCTTGTAAGTTTGTCAATTCTTGTCCTAAGATGTCGATTTGTTGAATAATTGCTATACAATCTTGGGGCGAGGGACCTAAGTTTATTTGCAATTTCAGAGATTGGAGTTTTTGATCAAGATATTCTAATTTGTTTGCCATTGACCCAAGACTGGAAAAGCTTACTAGTGTGGATGTGCAAAAACAAATGTGTCACAAGTCGAGACAAGTGTACTTGGAAGAATGAGTTGAATGACTTGTCTTATGTGTTTGATGTTTAACTTGATTTTGGCAATATTTAGCAAATGATCACACTTACAAACAAGAAGCACTCACACAAGACACAAGCAACCTTGAATTTTGAGTTGGAAGAACATGATAATGATTAAACAAGCACACTTGCAAAGCAAATCAACTTGCCCTAATGCCTAGTTTGATGTAAGGTATGGCCAGTTAGGTTTGGTCAATGTTTTGATGAGGTTGACTAGGAATTTGAAAATAAAATCTTGTCACACAGCCGGGAGAAGGGGGTAACCCACCCTTCACCTTCACTTCGCAAAGGTAGAAAGTTCTTTGGGGCTTAGCCAAGAGTGACATGATTCTGATTTCAAAGAGGGTGTCTTTCGATTCAGCCTTGAATGAGGTCATCCCTAGGGGTGATGAAATCCCCTAGTAGGCCTCCTAGGATAGGGATTGACAAAAGCGAATCAAGTGAGGTGTTTTTGATCTCCAAGATCACCTTGCAGTGCGAGGAGAGAGCATACACACACCCACTTGATTCACACTCGCAGTTGATTAATTGCCCCTTAGAAATTGAAATGTGATGAAAAACACATCAAACAATGATTCTTTTTAGCCCAATTTCAAAGTGTGATTGAAGACACTGGTTGATTTTATGCCCAATTTCAATGTGTGATGATCAAACAATGTTTGTTGTATGCCCCAAACTGAAGTGTGTTTTGCAACCAAGACTATGATGGAATGAGAAATAGGATGAGTGCACCTGATTAAATTTTTGTTCAAATTGATGTGTTTGATGCT
This sequence comes from Cunninghamia lanceolata, assembly GCA_027924645.1. NCBI lineage: Eukaryota > Viridiplantae > Streptophyta > Pinopsida > Cupressales > Cupressaceae > Cunninghamia > Cunninghamia lanceolata. Next base: position 6,437,750 of record BSBN01000620.1, read on the forward strand.
CCTGATGTTTGTCCCGTCCCGAATGATCACCTGCAAGTCACGAAAATGAAAACGAAGCAAGTAGACTAGCCCAAGAGATTGTGATGCAAAAATTGAGAAACTGATAAAATCTGATAAAAACTGAACTGATATAGAGAAAATAAGTGTATAAGCAGATTCTTCAGGAGATTCTATGCAAATTCAAAAAAAAATTCGCTGAAAACTAATCAAAATTGTAAAAGATATGATGATTTGAAGTTTAAATGCAAGTTTGACTTTGACTACCCAAAAAAAGCAGGAAAAAGGTACCATCACCTAGTGAAAACCTCACAACTGCGAAGTTCTCAGAGTCCTCTTTCTGACGACTATTCATTTGCAAAAATTTGCCTCCGTATGCGAAAGTTGTGTCTGTTTGAAAAAAATAGCCGATTTTGGCATGTAGAGAGCACAAGAAGTTGGCTTGACTGTTTGCAAAAAAGTTAACTGTTTGTTACAGGGTGGTCACATGTCAATGTTTGATTCTTGTGGTTTAGGTTTGAATTTGGCAGTTTATGTTAGCCCCTGCCCCTGGTCATCCACGTGACCAGGGGTCCAGCGAGGGCAAAAAAGAAAACAAAACCTAATCTAAAGTCTTTAAAGTTTGAAAAAAAACTTATGGTACGAAGGTTTTTTTTGTTTTGTGCAGGCGGCGGCAGGAAGTTGGGTGCTGCCGTGAGGTGTGAGATGTGTGTGGTCGGCAGGAGAGTGGGGCGTGGGTGGCGCAGGAGATGGTGGGTGCTGCGGGTGAGGAGTTTGGAGTGAGAAGGGAGGAGGAGGCTTGGGCGGAGGACGGGGGAGGCGGAGGGAGATGGTGTTTCAGAGGAGGAGGGGATGGATCGGGGGTTGGGAGGTGGTCGGCTGGGAGGCGGGTTGGATGGTGTTGCGGGAGGCGGCGGTGACAGGTAGGTTGCGGGGGCTCTGCGGGGAGTAGTAGGGGGTGTGGGAGTCGACTAGGCGGGAGGATGGAGGTGCAGGTCGGCAGGGGGTGTCGATAGGAGTGGGAGACAGATGGACGGGGTGTTGGCGGTTGAAATGGTGGTGACCTAGCGGCAGAAAGGGGTGGCGACCTCAAACGTTCAGAAAATTGACTTTACACCTGCGAAAAAAACCATTAAACCTGCAACTCTACAGAAAGAAAAAACATGCCTTCCTTCAAATGCAAACCCTCAATACAGAGCAGTACGGTATGGTACGGTTCCGTACTATACGGATCCGTACGGTACGGACTGTACCTTAAAAAATTTTCAAATTTTTTCAAATTTTTTTTTCACAAAACATAAGCAAGTTTACTGTCAAAATTCACAGAAACAGTGTCTGGAGCACGAAAATGCAGTCCGTTTTGGCTCAAAATGAAACCTGCAACACTTCCTTCATCAAACTTGATAAAAATTGTTAGAAAAAGGGTTAGAAAACGAAGATTCTGACAATGAAACCTTCATAAAACGACGAGTAAATTCGAGAACAGTACGGTGGGCGCCAAAATGTTATGGGTGAAATAGGTTTGATCAATTAAGATAAATAATAACCCAAACAACAATGGAATGTGCGAATAACAAGAATAGATAAATGAAAGCATAAAACTTACAACCTTGTTACCCTGCGGCTTCCATTGGTCGCCTATTCTTTCTTGATCTTGACTGATGAAGGTGGCCCTCAGGGAGCTTGCTTCCTTGCTTCGATTCCTCAAGATGACAAGGAGAAATGGCTATGATACTTTGTGTGATTGAAGATGAGCTTCAACACACTAATGATGGATGATGATATGAGAAGATTTGGTCAGAGGTTTGGTACCTGAAGTGGTCTCCCCTAATGGCTTAGAGAGGGGTCCTATTTATAGGATTTTGGAGATGAGGATGGAGGGTCAGGATTCACCTAATCAGATCAAGGGCTAGGAATAAAAGTGAATCTTTTATTCCTTAGTGGATGAATTAAAAATTTCCATTTTGGGAAGAGTGGAGGTGAGTGGGGGACATCTGAATTTAAAATTCAGTGAGTGGGAGACATCTGAATTTAAAATTCAGTGAGCAGGAGACATCTGAATATTAAATTCAATGAGTGGATGAGTGGGGGACAAGGTTAATTAGATAATCAGGATTTATCTAATTAATTAGGGATTAGGGAAATGGATAAATCAATTAAATGAATATTAGGAATATTCATTCAATTAATAGGATAGGGTTGTAAGGTTAAATGGATCAATTAGGTGAATTAATTGATCACCAGGGATATGCAGATTGGGGGAGTGGATTAGTGTAGAGGTACGAAAATTGGTTTTGCAGAGCAGTCCAATTTTCGGTGTCTACACTATGTAATTTGTGTATATTTTGTGGGGTTTTCCTTATAAGTTTACATCCAGTTTGTAATGGTTGTTGTAGTGTTACTACAACAATATATTGTGTAATTCTCATATAAATTCTAGAAAACTAAAAATACAAGAAGTGTTGAGTTGCTTGGAGCAAAACATTGCCAATTGTGGTTGATTATTTTTTGTTAAATTAAATTGAATTTGAGCTAGTCTTTGCAAGCTCAAATTTATATGGGGCATGCCATATTAATATATTATATATCTATTAATAGGATTGAATCTATACCTATCATGTTTAGAAATTACAATCCACCATATTGTCATTGTTATATTAATATATATTATAAAATTTTGATGTCTTTATATTTAAAATAAATATAAACTCTAAATATTTTTTAAGACTTTTTTGGCATAATTAATTTTTATAATATTAATTTTTATTGTTAACAAAACAAAATAAAAAATATATATTTATTTTGTTTTATATTTATATATTTAATTATGTTAACTTATTAAAACAAAATAAAAATATATATATTTATTTTGTTTTATATTTATATATTTAATTATGTTAACTTATTAAAACAAAATAAAAATATATATATTTATTTTGTTTTATATTTATATATTTAATTATGTTAACTTATTAAAGAGTATAATATTTTTTACTCATAAATATACTCCTTTCTTAAAATATACCTATTGACCTATTTTCCTCATAAATATACTCCTTTCTTAAAATATACCTATTGACCTATTTTCCTCTGCCTAGAGTTAAATAATTCACCTTGTATTTTCTTTGAAAATCCTTTAGAAAATGACCCTACAGGGCTTAGATCCTTCAAATATTCATGCTATGCCTTGCAGAAAATCCCAAAAAATTTCACCTTGAGAATTTTTGCCAAAAACCCAGAAAAACTTAGAAATCTTTTAGCTTCAAGTATTTTCTATCGCAGAAATTTCTCAATTTTATACTTAGTCTTTGTATATGCATTTTTGAATGTATGTTTGCATGTACATTCGCCATTGTATGTTCGCATATGCAAAGGAAATGTACATCGGCGAGATACAAGAAAATATACAAAGGGCATATGCAAGGGGTGGAATGCAGGGATGAATGCATGTTCGCATTGTATGTTCAAATGTACAATCGCACATACAAAGGAAAAGTTGCAAGAAAAGATACAAAGGGTGGGGTCCGCCAATTGTATATTTGCGATGGTATGTTCGCACATGCAAAGAAAAGATACAAGGAGGAAGATACAAAGCCTGGGGCCCACCAAGCGCATATACAACGGACCAGGTACAAGTTCAAATGCATGTTTGTATGCATGTTTTCCTTTATATATTCTGCGTTGTATGTTCGCACATACAATAAGATATACAAGGGCAATATACAAAGGTTACATGTATATGCCAAAATGAAGTTTTACAATGTACAAGGATTGCATGCATTTTTGCTTGTATATTGCGATTGTATATGCGATATACAAAAGATAGATACAAAGAGAAACATACAAAGTCCGGACCCTACTGGGAATCAAATTTAGATGATAGTCATTTTGGGGTCCGCAAGTTGTATGTAGAAGTCCTTGTATATGCGATATGCATTCTAGACATACAAGGCCCGGACCTGATAAAATATTCAATCTAGTCTATAAAGGCAGATACCTTGTATGCAGCCTTGTATGTATGTCCGCATTGTATATTTGTGATATACAAGTCAAACATACAAGGTCCGGATCTGAATGGAGATCAAATGCAGCAGATAAAATGTTAGAGTCCGCATTGTATGTATACATGCGATTGTATATGCGATATACAATTGCGATATACGAGGCCAACATACAGGGGATTTTGGCGTGACCTCTTGCATCGGCGACTCATGCAAAGGTCTTTCTGATGGCCGATGGACGATGTATTTTTAGTGATGGAGCCTAGGGATCAGTTCGGCGACTAACCAGGTGGTGCCACATGCTAGGTGCATTTCAAAGGCCATTCAAAAGGTAAAGACCTGCATTTGTATGCAGACACATGCATATACAAATGTATATACAAAGGCGACTTCAAAGGCTTTTTAAACGCCGAAAGCAAAAGCATATACAAAGACATTTCAGCAAGACTTTGCAAGTCGGTGACTCAACTGGAGGTCATCTCAACAGCCCAACACAACCCGATATATACAAAGCACTTTGCATATGCAAAGGCAATTTCAGAGGAGGTTTCAAAGGCCGATACAAGTGTAGATGCAAAGCGATATACACAGGTAGTTGACCGCAACTTTGACCGTGAATATCTTGCACATCCTGGTGAATTTCCACATGCTACAAAAGACAAAAATGCTTGTTTTTGCCTCCTCTTTCATTTGGTAGGCTTTTGAGGGGAATATTTCTCACTTTCAATTTTGGATCTGGATTTACATGTTTTGGCGGTTGGACGTTTCAGCAACCATTTTTTGGGCAAGATGTAGATATTTGTTGCATTCATTGCTGCACAAAGATGTTCAACAGCTTGCATTGATGACCGGAAATATCTCTTAAACCGTCGTGTTTCAGATATTTCATGTATTCCTTATTGAAGATAACCATTGAAGCTACTCGCATTCAATGCCTAGAATATCTTCCACCAATTCATTGTTGCACAAAGATGTTTTAGCAGCTTACATTGAAGACTCAAAATATCTTCCATCTGCCTCTGTTCCAGATCTTTTATTCAATAGCTTCTGTAGGTAGACGTCCCTTCAGGTAGATATTTCCTTACAGCTCATGGAGCGAATTTTTTGTAACCGACTCAGGTCAGATTGAAATGCTATATATACGTGGAATAAAATGTAAATAGGGTTGGAAAATTTTAGTATTGAGGCTTTTTGTTTCCAAATAGAGCTTTCTGCTACTGTAACTGTGCCTTCTTATTGAATATATGCAAGTTATTTTTACCTCTTTTATTGATTTTTGTTTAGTGTAAATCTGCATGTGACTGTCTGTGAACATCTTTTTTCCTCTCAATCATTGTGTTTCTTACCTCTGCAAGAATCATTTGAATCTGTGTATATCTACTTGCTGTATCTGGTTATGTTGTGCATTTTCTCAGTACTATGAGGGTTCTTTTATTCAACTTGGTGAATCACCGCTTTATTTTCAAGCTTTCTATTTCATCTTTCATTTTGAAAAAGCATTCCTTCTCCCTTTTCCTCTGCAAGTTCAGTAGATTTTAGGTGATAACCAGTTAAGGAAGCCGGCCTTCTCTAGAGGTCTGATCTCATTTCGCAAGGTCCCACACTTCGAGATCATTCCCATGTTTCTCCAGATTGTTGAAGTTTGACAACTGCAGCAAGGGTGCAAATTTGAGAGACAATAGTTTTTGGCACGCCCGGTGGGACCAATCTGTTCGAGTCCAAACAATGCTTATTGTTTTAATCATATTGCTGGTTATGATATGCTACCAGCATTATCAGGCTTTTAAGAGGCATTTGAGTATATCTGGCGACTCATACTAAGAAAGGACAAGTAGATCAGTGCTATTACTTATTGTATGAGAAAGATACAAATTCAGAGTTTGAGTTTATTTGACTATTTGCAGCTATCTCCGCCTAGAAGACAGACTAGAACTATGGTAAGGACTTCAGTTTCAAAGAGAATACAATCAACCCCACCAAGTTTCAGGCCAGTAGTACCTATAGTTCCTGTACCGGTTCAAGCAAACCCACCTCCAGCTGTTCTAATGGCAAGGAATCAACCATTTGTGGCTTTTGATGGGGGTAGCCCATTGAATTTGATAGTGCATGACAATATACCCATGGCAGCTTTGAAGAGTCTGCCCTATTTCATAGGGGAGGATCAAACTACCCCAATTGAGCACATTAGAGACGTAGCATCTCTATGTGGGGTTCATCATGTAACCTAAGAAAATGTAGCCATCAGGCTGCTGGCTGCCACATTCAAAGGAAAAATATTACAATGGTTCAAGAGTTTACCAGTGCAAACCATTGGATCTTGGGATGATCTGGGTGATAAGTTAAACAAACAATTTCAAGATAAGTCAAATAACTTATTGCTGTTTGAACAGATGACTACAATAAAGAGAGCTCCCTAGGAGCAAATGAGGGACTTCAACTTCCAGTTCCAGAAGACATGGGATAGAATTCTTGCCATGGTAAGGCCTCCATCAGAATATGCTTTTCTATATTTTTTGAAAGCTCTAAATAGTGATATTTCAGTAATGATACAATCATTAGGAGGTACAAGTTTACCTGATGCATATGAAATAGCTATTAGAGCAAAAAATAATTTGATTCAAGCTAGGAAAATAGCACCTAGACCACCAGTGCCCTTTTTTCCCGAGATTCAAGCTTTAATGCCCTTGCCAATCCCATATTTTGCCCCTTTACCTACTACTGCAGCATTGCCAAGTACTACCAATTCTGAAACTGCTGCTCCTAGCTCATCACAAGAGTTAAGAGAGATAAAAAGCAGCCAACAGAAAATAGAGAACATCCTACAAACTTTTGGGAATGAGCTGGTGAACATCAAAAAGCAGCAATCCCAAAACAGACAGCCTTATCAGCAACCTAGCCAAGGGCAGAATCAACCTTATCAGGGGTAGAATCAGCCATACCAGGCCAACAGGCCTCCATATCAAGGCAATTACCAGAGTACCAGGCAGAATGTCAACTAGAGGGCTTTTCAGACTTACAATCTGGCACCCGTTAATGCAGTTAGGGACCTTGTCCCTGTTCAGAATAACCTTGTAGCTGAATATGAATGGTGTTTTCCATGTAATCAGCCACATAGTCAGGCAACCTGCTCAAATGAGGTGATAAATCAGGCTCTAATGGTGAAAAATGTTGCAGTGTCATAGCCAAACACACCTAATGATGGGGCTGTGCAACAACAGGAACAACCTCAGAGTGATTCTGCCTTCATGAATTGGCAGGAAGGTGAATTTTGTGGCATGAATAGAGATGATGCCTCAGTTGCAGCAAATACAAGAGCTAAAAAGAGGGGTTATGAGATAGATCAAGCAGCAAAAAAGGAAAAGGACCTGCTGATGCGTCTACATTCCAGATTCCCCATATTTTGCAAAGAAATACTCAAGCAACTACAAGGGAAAAGCCTCATTTACAGGCTGATACTGCTGCTACAAAGTCACACCAAAAGGTAAATGTCACTCCACCTTTTAATATCATTGAAAATATGAAGAAGATGAATGTGACAATATCTATGTGGGATTTCTTACCAATCCCAGGTTAAAAGGACATGTTGCCGTCTGCCTTGTCTGATTTAAAAATGTCAAATGATGCAACAGTTGACCCAACTAGGGCTATCCTTACCAATTCATCCCAGGACAATAGCAAACAACCAAACAAAAGTGCTAAACCACTTCCATTTTATGTATCTTTAATAATTGGAGACAAGATAGTACATAACTGTATGGTGGATAGTGGTGCAAGTAGTTCTGTGATGCCAAAACAGATTGCAGACCAATTAGGATTGAAGTACTAACCCTTGGAGAAAGGTGTGCTTCAGTTAGATGGCATAGCTGTTAACACTATAGGTGTGATAAAAGATCTAACTCTCACCTTGCACACTTGCCCAAATGTTTCTATTTCCCAGGAGGTATTCATCATCGACTTACCTCCTTATTTTGCCATGTGTTTGTCAAGAGAGTTCACAGCCAAGATAGAAGGATATTTATCCTCAGACTGATCCCACATATTTTTTAGGACCAGATATAGCACAAAGGTGACCCTAAAGTCTAAATTGCTTACCCAGTATCACATAGAGCCTTGTACACCAAGTGTTGTTAATGCAAATTGCATTATTTCTGATGATCCTGAGCTTGTTGCTGCTTAAGAGCTGCAAGCTGAAAGTATACCAGAGGTGCTGTTAAAGGAGTGGGCCTTGGAAAATGTTGTAGATGATCCTGAAGGGCACATCCAAGAAACTGGTATGGGTGTTTACATACTGCACGAATCTGAAACATAAATTCTAAACCTTGTAAAGAGTGCAGAACAACAGATAGAGCAATAAGAGGAAGTATGGAAAATGTACTTTGATGGCTCTAGGAATAGGAATGGATCTGGTGGTGGGGCAATGCTTGTGTCTCCACAAGGTGAAAGATATTATTTTGCTTTTTCATGTACAAATAACACTGCTGAGTATGAGGGATTGATCCAAGGTTTGCAGTGGGCAAGAAAGAGGAAAATTGGCTGTTTGCAGGTGTTTGGGGATAGTGAACTTATTGTAAATCGGGTAAGAGGACTGCATGTTACGAAGAATGATACTTTGAAATGCTACAAACATAGGGTATTAGATATGATTGAAGAGTTTGATGCTTTCAATCTGATCTCTATTCCAAGAAATCAGAATTATCATGCAGATAGGTTAGCTGCAATTGGGGCTCAGTTTGATATCCCTAGTGATATTCAAAGAGAAAAGGTGCAGCCTCATGTGAAAATCGTGAATAGGCCCTCTATTCCTGACAATAACATTTATTGGCAAGTTTTTGAGAGTGATGAATAGATCCTGCGTTTTCTGCTAGAAAAGGATGAGTTTTCTGTGATGAATTAGGACAAACTCAAACAACAATATGGTAAAGATCAGATTGTTCAATTAAGGACAAATAAGCTGCCCAGAGGATTGGTAACCTTGGAATCTATTTTTAGCACTGATGATCAACTAAAAAAGAGTAAAATCACCATGCAAGTCAAAGTGGAACATTATGAGGAGCTAAAAATTTTCAAGGGTAAGCTTCTCAAAATTGGTAAAATCTGTTCACCTGAAGATAGGAAAGCCTTCATTGCTCTGTGTCAAGAATTTGAAGATGTGTTTGCTTGGGATTATTCAGACCTAAAGGGGTTTGACCCTCATATTGCCCAGCATACTATAGAGTTAGAGCCAGATACAAAACCTGTGAGGCAGAAGCAAAGACCTTTAAATCCAAAACTTGAGCCTCTAATGATTAAAGAATTAACCAAGCTGATCGAGGGAAAGATCATTTTCCCGATCAAGCATACTTCTTGGGTCTCCAACCTTGTCCCTGTGAGAAAAAAGAATGGAGAGATTAGGCTGTGTGTTGATTTTAGAGACCTTAATAGAGCCTTCCTAAAGGACCACTACCCGCTGCCCTCAATGGAGCAAATTCTGCAAGTAGTGGCTAGTTCTAAAAGATTCTCCTTGCTTGATGGATATTCTGGCTATAATCAAGTGTTAGTCAAGGAGGAGGATCAGTTCAAAACTGCTTTTACTACCAAATGGGACACCATGGCCTACAGAAGGATGCCTTTTGGTCTGTCAAATGCTGGCTCTACTTTTCAGAGAGCCATGGATATGGCTTTTAAGGGTTTGCTATATAAATTGGTACTTGTTTACCTTGATGATATTATAGTTTTCTCTAAAGATGCAGCCGAACATTTATTCCACTTGAGGCAAGTATTCGAGAGATGTAAAGAGTTTGGGCTATCTCTCAATCCCAAGAAATGCATTTTTGTTGTGCATGAAGGCAAGCTTTTAGGACATGTTGTGTCAAAAGAGGGAATTACCATTGATGCAGAAAGGGTAAGGGTTATTTTGGAGCTGCCTTTACCCAGTCACAAGAAAGGACTACAAAGTTTTATTGGCAGAATTAATTTTTTGCGAAGATTTATACCTAATATTGCAAATCTATTGAAGCCGTTGACCTCTATGCTAAAGAAAAATATAGTTTTCAGCTGGACAAAAGAGGCTAAACTTAGCTTTTAGTCCATAAAAGAAGCGTTATAGGTTGTGCCAACTCTGGTAAATCTCAATTTCTCAAAAGATTTTATCTTGTATGCTTATGGCGGTCTAGATACAATCTCTACGATTTTGGTACATCAGCAGAGTGATGGCTTTGAATAGCCAATCGCTTTCTTTAGTCAAGGACTGGAAGAGTACGAGCAGAGGTATAGCTTCATTGGGAATCATGTCTTTGCAGTGGTAAGAAGTCTCAAAAAGTTTAGGCATCTTATTTCTAACAATAAGATACATTTGATGGTTGCTCACCCTCACGTGAAGGAGTTCCTGTTAGGTAAAGATGTGAATGAGAAAAGGGCTGGTTGGATCACCAAAGTCATGGAATATGATGTAGATATCAAGATAACCAAGCTCGTCAGAGGCAGGGGACTCAGTGAACAGCTTTCTACTAGTTCTGAAAATAAAACAGAAAAAAAAGAGGAGGTGCTTCTGATCATTGAAGATGCACATCAGGATGATACAGCAGCAGTGGGCACAAGTTGGGTTAATAGCATGACTCAATTTTTGCAAACTGGTCAATGTCTAGCAGGTCTAGATAGAACCAAAAGAAGATATTTTAGACTGCAGTCCATTCCATATTTTTTAATAAATGGCATCCTTTTCAGAAAAGACTTTAATGGTGTGTTGTTAAGATGCATTGATATTGATCAGACTGACAAGGTGCTACATGAATTTCATGATAGAATAGCAGGGGGTCATTTTGCCCCAAGGACTACTGCTTGGAAAATAATGAGAGCTGGATATTACTGGCCTAGCTTATTTAAGGATGCCCATGCATGGGCTAAAAAATGTGTAAAATGTGCTATTTTTGCAGGCAAAGAAAGGCTGCCAGCTTTACCTCTGTAGCCAATTCAAGTAGAGCAGCCCTTTATGAGATGGGGCATTGATTTCATAGGTTCCATTAACCCACCATTAAGTGCAGGCCACAGGTGGATACTTACAGCTACAGACTATTTCACAAGGTGGACTAAAGCAGTGGCTCTGAAGGAATCCAATGAGACCGTTGTTTTGAGCTTCTATGATGATTTTGTATCTAGATTTGGGGTGCCTGAGTCAATTATCTCAGACAATGCTTTAGCCTTTGTTGGATTGAGGATAATTGACTGGGCTGTTAAGAATGGAATCTATTTGAGTATTTCATCAAATTATTACCCACAGGGTAATGGTTTGGCTGAATCTACCAATAAGAATCTCATAAGGATTATTAAAAGATCAATGGAGGACAACTAGAGGACCTGGCACACTAATCTGAAATATGCCTTATGGGTAGATAGGATAACTCCCAAGAGGTCTATTGGAGACTCCCCATATATGTTAGTTTATGGGAAAGAGGCAAGATTGCCTATGTCTATGGAGCTGCCAACACTAGATATCATGAATCAGCTGGAGATGTTTGAAGAAGAAGACCCCATGGCTGTCAGATGTGCTCAACTTATGGAGCTGGAAGAGAGCAAAGATAAAGCTATGAAAGCTATGGAGTGTCATCAGCTTCAGACAAAAAGAGTTTTTGACAAGAGAGCCACTCCCAAAATTTTTAGGGAGGGTGATATGGTGCTCAAATGGGATGAGTTGAAAAGCAGGCCAGGAAAGCACTCCAAGTTTGACAGCATGTGGAGTGGCACATTTATCATTACTGAATGCAAGGAGCACAATTCATTTTAGCTATCAAGCATGCATGGAGAAAATTTGCCTATCCCAGTCAATGGGATACACTTGAAGAGGAATTTTTAGGGAATGACTTACATTGTAAAATAGTAGATTAGGTTTCTTGCTTTCAATAAGTGTTGCTGCACAATAGTTTAGATCCCTTTTTGTTTTCCCTAAGTGTTGTCTAGCACAGTTAGAGGGTTGCTCTCAGGGTTTGGTTCTGTTTTGGTCTTTCCAATGTTCTTCACTGCTAATATGCTGAGTTACTAAAGTCAAGATTGTTTCTCAAGGTGTATTTTTAGTCTCTGTATGACTCCATGCCCAATGGATGCTTAAGGCCACTGGTCTAATTGTTTAGTAGGAAAACATCTCATAGAAGTCACCAAAATGTTGACCTATCTTCCTTTGCCCAGAGTTAAATAATTCACCTTGTATTTTCCTTGAAAATCCTTTAGAAAATGACCCTACAGAGCTTAGATCCTTCAAATATTCATGCTATGCCTTGCAAAAAATCCCCAAAAAATTTACCTTGAGAATCTTTGCCAAAAACCCAAAAAAACCCAAAAATCTTTTAGCTTCAAGTATTTTCCATCGCAGAGATTTCTCAATTTTATACTTAGTATTTGTATATGCATTTTTTAAATGTATGTTTGCATGTACATTCGCCATTGTATGTTCGCATATGCTAAGGAAATGTACATCGACGAGATACAAGAAAATATACAAAGGGCATATGCAAGGGGTGGAATGCAGGGATGAATGTATGTTCGCATTGTATGTTCAAATGTACAATTGCACATACAAAGGAAAAGTTGCAAGAAAAGATACAAAGGGTGGGGTCTGCCAATTGTATATTTGCGATTGTATGTTCGCACATGCAAAGAAAAGATACAAGGAGAAAGATACAAAGCCTGGGGCCCATCAAGCGCACATACAACGAACCAGGTACAAGTTCAAATGCATGTTTGTATACATGTTTTCCTTTGTATATTCCGCATTGTATGTTCGCACATACAATAAGATATACAAGGGCGATATACAAAGGTTACATGTATATGCCGAAATGAAGTTTTACAATGTACAAGGATTACATGCATTTTTTCTTGTATATTGCGATTGTATATGCGATATACAAAAGATAGATACAAAGAGAAACATACAAAGTCCGAACCCGACTGGGAATCAAATGCAGCTGATAGTCATTTTGGGGTCCGCGAGTTGTATGTAGAAGTCCTTGTATATGCGATATGCATTCTAGACATACAAGGCCTGGACCCGATAAAATATTTATTTTGGTCTATAAAGGCAGATACCTTGTATGTATGTCCACATTATATATCTATGATATACAAGTCAAACATACAAGGTCTGGATCTGAATGGAGATCAAATGCAGCAGATAAAATGTTGGAGTCTGCATTGTATGTATACATGCGATTGTATATGCGATATACAATTGCGATATACAAGGCCAACATATAGGGGATTTCAGTGTGACCTCTTGCATCGGCGGCTCATGCAAAGGTCTTTCCGATGGCCGATGGAGGATGTATTTTTAGCGATGGAGCCCAGGGATTAGTTCGGTGACTAACCAGGTGGTGCCACGTGTCAGGTGCATTTCAAAGGCTGATTCAAAAGGTAAAGACCCACGTTTGTATGTAGGCACATCCATATACAAATGTATATACAAAGGCGACTTCAAAGGCTTTTTAAACACCGAAAGCAAAAGCATATACAAAGACATTTCGGCAAGACTTTGCACATTGGTGACTCGACTAGAGGTCATCCCGACAACTCGACACGGCCTGATATATACAAAGCGCTTTGCATATGCAAAGGCAGTTTTAGAGGAGGTTTCAAAGGCCAATACAAGTGCAGATGTAAAGCGATATACACAGGCAGTTGACCGCAACTTTGACCACGAATATCTTGCACATCCTGATGAATTTCCACATGCTGCAAAAGGTAAAAATGCTTGTTTTTGCCTCCTCTTTCATTTGGCGGGCTTTTGAGGGGAATATTTCTCACTTTCAATTTTGGATTTGTATTTGCATGTTTTGGTAGCTGGACGTTTCAGCAACCATTTTTTGGGCAAGATGCAGATATTTGTTGCATTCATTGCTACACAAAAATGTTCAGCAGCTTGCATTGATGACCGAAAATATCTCTTAAACTGCCGTGTTTTAGATATTTCATGTATTCCTTGTTGAAGATAACCATTGAAGCTGCTCGCATTCAATGCCTAGAATATCTTCCACCGATTCATTGTTGCACAAAGATGTTTCAGCAGCTTACATTGAAGACTCAAAATATCTTCCATTTGCCTCTGTTCCAGATCTTTTATTCAATAGCTTCTGCAGGTAGAAGTCCCTTCAGGTAGATATTTTCTTACAGCTCATGGAGTGAATTTTTTGTAACCAACTTAGGTTAGATTGAAATGCTATATATACGTGGAATAAAATGTAAATAGGGTTGGAAAATTTTAGCATTAAGGCTTTTTGTTTCCAAATAGAGCTTTCTGCTACTGTAACTGTGCCTTCTTATTGAATATATGCAAGTTATTTTTACCTCTTTTATTGATTTTGGTTTAGTGTAAATCTGCATGTGACTGTCTGTGAACATCTTTGTTCCTCTCAATCATTGTGTTTCTTACCTCTGCAAGAATCATTTGAATCTATGTATGTCTACTTGTTGTATCTAGTTATGTTGTACATTTTCTCAGTACTGTGAGGGTTCTATTCAACTCAGTGAATCACCCCTTTATTTTCAAGCTTTTTGTTTCATCTTTCATTTTGAAAAAGCATTCCTTCTCCCTTTTCCTCTGCAGGTTCAGTAGATTTTAGGTGATAACTAGTTAAGGAAGCTAACCTTCTTCAGAGGTCTGATCTCATTTTGCAAGGTCCCACACTTCGAGATCATTCCCATGTTTCTCCAAATTGTTGAAGTTTGACAACTACAGCAAGGGTGCAAATTTGAGAGACAACAATACCTTTTTTATATAAAAAAAATATATACTCATTTTCTTAACATATTATTGACAATAATTTTTTATTTTTCATATTTTTTTAAAATAATTGTAATATTGGTTAAATATGAATAAAGGACTGCATTAAATTTTTTGTATGAATTGTAATCTTGTCTAACCAACCCCCATCATAAATCTTTTGCATGTAAGTGTAATTCTTTGTCATTTATCTAATCCTCTTTTCTTTACTGATTTTGCATTTCATGATTGACAATGAAATTTAATCCTAGTAAAATTTATCAATCCCTTTCTCTCCTATGATATATCAACATTAACTCTTTTTTCAAGGAAATTGTACTATGTAAGGGATATATGGAGAGCTTCCTTATTTTTTAATGTTCATATGATGATTAATTATTATTTTTTAAGCAAAACAATTTTATGCTTCATATGACATCTAATTAGAAAATAAATTGTTTAATTATACAAATTTAATTATTGTATGCCTTGAATAATGTGAAGGCTACATAATAGGTAAAAGTTTACAATCAATCATATTGTCAATAAACCATTTTTTGAATATTTTTAGTTAAAATGTTTGCATGTTAACTTTACAAGAGATAAATATTTATTTTAGGTAAAAAAGTCTAACACATAATTGGTTGATGGGTACAATTAATAATAATCAGTTAAATAATATTGCTTGCAATAGTATTTTCCAAAGGCAAGTGCTAATAACATATATGGGTAAAAGTTCAGAACTATGTCATACTTTTTATAAAGGAAATGACGAACACAAAAATGTTTTTCCAATTTAAATGACAAAAAAATCATATATGTTTTTCCAATTTAAACGACAAAAAAATTATATGTATGTTTTGAATTTTAAAATGACAAACTAATGAAATGTAGTAATTTTAATGTAATTTATGTTTATAATTTTTTAAATTTTTTTATAATTAGTTGGATATTTTTGTTAAGAATTTAATTGGTGAATTTCAATTATGAATTTGTAGGCATGAGTTTTCCACAGTCCATAGAATAGAATGAAATGCTTTTGGATTAAACTGTGTGTATTTTTTATTCAACATTTCGGATCACACTCAATGATCCATCATCAAGAAGAGGATGTTTGTGATTAGGATTGCAGACTTACCCTTTAAAAAGGATGAATAGGTAGGGTTAGGTTTAGTGAGGTGGACACAAGACAACAATAAAAGTGACGTCGATGGGATGTCAAGAAAAACATAGCAAAATTAACTTTTTTCTTTAATTTTTTTTCCTAATTAGAAAACTCAAATATCTAGTGCATAGAAAAAGAATTTTAATTTTTGATAGATAATTAATTTTCTTGAAAAAAGTGACGTCGATGGGATGTCAAGAAAAACATAGTAAAATTAACTTTTTTTCTTTATTTTTTTTTTCCTAATTAGAAAACTCAAATATCTAGTGCATAGAAAAAGAATTTTAATTTTTGATAAATAATTATTTTTTATAATTTTTTAAAGTTAAATTTAATTAAGATGTTATAGTTTTCATGGGACATCAACTCTTGTACTTAAGAAAAAAAAAACCCTCTTGGACAAGACTCTCTCCTCTAGTGCACCATATATTTTTTAAAAAAATTAGAGATATTTTACGTATTTATTTTTAATTTCTAATCTGCTTTATGTTTGATTAGAATAACCAACTTACAATAAATTTAAAACAAATATAATCAAAAATAATCAAAATTTGAAAAAATATATATTTCTAGAATCTTCACTCTGAGCACTACAAAGGGTTTTTATGATTTTTATAAAGATATAGTCTGATTGGAGAAATTTGTAGCAGAATTTCAAAGTTTTTTAATGTTGTTCGAGGGAGATGGATTGCCACCTAGGATGTCACATAGGCATTTCTGCTTGAAATTTTGTTTGGGTGGTATGATTTTTCTTAGTAAGGTTTTAGAAGTAACCTTCGTGGGCTAATTCATAAAGGTCAAAATCATACGAGGTAGGGTTCTGACTGTGTACACTTCAAAATGTGACTTGGTAGCATGAGGCAGATGAGTCAGGTTTGATAGAGTGTACAAACCCTCTTCTTGCTATAGGTGAACCTCTAAGTCACTCTCGCTCTTATGCTAGAAGCTAGTCGAGAGGAGATGAGATCTAGGGGTGGTCCTGCTCGCTTGGGAGCTGGACTTCACGAAGAGCGGTCAACCACTCCTAGGGCCTTTCTTGGGGGTTGTTTTCTATGTTATGCTCAATTGATGACCATTGTTGTGGAGATAATGATATGACCCAAAGGGTCACTAGTTATTGTTATGTAGGAAAAGAGGGAATATTGGATTGATGGTGGTTAGGTTAGATAGGCCTCATTTCACTACATATCATTCAAGGACATTTAATTGAGTTGAATCACAACTTTTGCAAGAGGATTCACCTACAGGTTGGTTGTCACTTGTAATGATGTGGAAATTTAGAATTTTGTCGATTAATGTATTGATTTAATGCCCAATTATGCTTAAAACCCTAATTATGTAAAATCGTAAATAAATAGATGAATCCTGACAAATGCTCGCAGACAAAGATGTAATATTTAGAGTAGATACATACAAGACTTTGAGTTTCTAGATCCTAAAATGTCGGGGGCTAAAGAGTAGGCGCCCAAGCGCAAGGTAGGGTTTTCTGCTGAGAATCCTGGAAATGGTTTGTAACTTGATTTTGTTGTTTTGATGGTTTTTAGGTCTGCATATCTGGAGGGCTTTGGGGTGGGCACCCAAGCCCAAGCAATGCTTTTCTTCTCTGATCCTGACTCTATACTCCCTATCACAGCCTCCTGCAACTCCACTTCCATATAACATAACACCTGTCATCTGCAATCACAAAGAAGGGGGTGTTAGGACAGTAAAAATTCAAAATTTTTACTATCTTCTCACTTCACCATATTTGAACAAATCCTAAAAAACATCCCAAAACCATAGTAAAAAATTGATACACCTCACAAGATGTCTATAGCTAAGCAGTGCAAAATTACTTAAATGTCAATCTATCGGCAAGATGTGTTGCTTATACCGATACATAAGAAATCATTTGAAAATAACCATCAGCGTGAAAATAGAGATCAGAAAGAGATTTATGGAAGTCACCAATAGAAGAAGTAATACCGATGACCTTTCATCGGCAAGAGAACCAAGTAGTCATACCGATCGGTAGGACTAATAATCATCGGATGGTCCTTCAAAAGCTACCCCGACGGTATATATCATACTGATGAAGTATTTCGGCAAGAGTCTCACCGAACATCCTACGGGGGCAATGAAACAATAGCCATCAGCACGAAATGAACCATCGGGATGAAAAGCAAATAAGTCTCTGATACTCAATGTCTTGGTGAAACAATAAAGAGAACTTTCGGTGAGAGTCACAGCGATGCACATATCTATCGGAGTTGTGATAGGTGAAAGTCAGGTGTGGAAGATCAGACATAGTCATGAAACCCTAACCCTACCATCATCAAGGAATCTAATCTAAATGAAGCCAAAAGAACAATGCAATGCAAGCATAACATCACCTAGACCGTGCGATTCCTTGTTTTGAGAGGGAAATGTGGACTGCTTCTTCAACAATGAGCAATCACAAAGCTGAAAGCTGCCAGTGATGGATGATAAAAGCTCAAATGCTCGAATGCTCAAGATGATAATGGAGTTGCTATCTGATTGCTGGATTGCTAGATACTATATGAATTCTGGATTGCTAGATTTCTGGATTTCTGGATTTCTGGATATGGAATGAGAGGCTGTTTATATAGGACTCAACCAAGATCAATCAACGGTGGAGATTCAAAGGCTATGTGAATGGCTAAGATTGAAAGTTACTAAATTTAGGTCCAATTAGTTGTACATGTGAAGGATTTTAAATGAAAGTTGTCTTACAACACATGATAAATGGGAAATGGACAAGTGTTGAAATGTGATAAATGATAAAGGCTTAATTCAAATAAAGTATTTGAATTAGTGGGATATGAGTTGGAAATTAATTAAATAAATAAAATTTATTTAATTAATATGATAAATGCATAAAATGAGATAAGACATGATGTGGAATTAATTAAATAAATACAATTTATTTAATTAATTGGCTAAGTGAATGAGAATGGGATTTTAATTAAATAAATAAAATTTATTTAATTAATTGGATAATGGATTAGGGATGTAACAAGGCGTCGCTAGACATGGACAAATTTGGGTGTCTACATTTTGCCCCTCTTTGATACAATGTTCGATAGAACGTTGTGTCAAAGAAGATGTGAGATATGTTCGATAAACAAGTTATGCCCCAGTGTAACTGGCAGGTGATGCCCCCTCGAGAGGTAAGCCAGGCGAACCAGGAAAGACTGGGTTGGCGCTCGATAGAAGAAAAGGCAGAAAAGAGGGCAAATGCGAAGAAAATAGGCTGTGGTATAGAAGAATTAGGGTTTGGAGAAGGGCTATAAGTAGGGGCTGCAAGGGCAAATAGGCTCATTTGTGCTCATTTGTGCTTAGAAACCTAGAGAAATCCAGAGCTCCTGAGAGTGAGAGTGGCAGAGCTAGCGGGATGGTGATTCCACGCAGAGATCATCGTGCGGAGCGAGTGAGGACACATGGACGACCAGAGGGAGCAGGCGCACCGGTATGTCTCAAAACTTTTCCCAAAAGCGTGCATTTAATAGCCTAGAAGCGTAATTAATTCACACACGTCACCAAAAGCGACTAGTTTAGGACCTGGCACATATAGGTCGCTTATGTAGGAGTAGAGGTCGCTTAGAGTAATATAGGTCGCTTATGGGCGCGGGTAGGTCGCTTAGGAAAAAAGTGGTCGCATCCTGTCGGCGGGAAAATAGCAGCGGAAATGCGCGTGTAGATGAAAACGAGTCGCTTATGAGCAGATAGTAGTCGCATAGGGTAGTTTAGCTCGCATAGGACTAGAAATAGATCGCATATGGTAGATAGCGCGCATATAGGGCGAAAATGGTCGCTTAGTGTGAGTGGGCTCGCTTATGATGAGAAAATAGGCGCATATAGGAAAAAGGCTCGCTTTGGGAGTAAAAAGACTCGCATGTGGGATATGACTCGCAGGTAAAGTAAGGATGAACGCATATGGTAATAGTGGTCGCGTTTAGGAAAACAGTGAGCGCATGTGCAAAAGAGCTCGCATGTAGGCAAAACAGAGGCGCATATGGTGAAAGGGGTCGCTAATGAGCAGAAAGAGGTCGCTTGTGGTAAAGTGAACCGCATATGATAGGTGTAGGAGAAAATAGCAGATAGATAGGCAGATTTGGATATGAATGATTAACGGAATGGACTGACAAGAGTAAATGGATGATGCAGGATGTACTACCGCCATTGCTATCACGGGAGCCCCATCCGAGAGATTTGCGGCTAGTGAGACAGTTGGATGCAGAGGAGCTACTGGTGTTAGAGATCCTGGGCTTAGAGCATGTGTCACGATTAGAGCCAGTGCAGGCACATCGAGGACTGATGACTGCGATGGTGGAGCGATGGATGAGCGAGCACAGTTCATTCTTGTTACCGACAGGAGAGGCGACCATCACCTTAGAGGATGTGTTCCGGATTTTGAGGATTCCGATAGATGGGGATCGGGTAGATTATGATCCGGAGATGGGCCCAGCTGCATTCAGGAGATTGTTTGGGACACCAGACATCGGAGCAGAGGGTTCGGAGATACCGATGGGGAGGATGGAGGAGCTCTGTGACAGGTTGCAGCGAGTGGTAGTGGCTATCATTAGATGGCTAGTGGGTGATAGGAGAGCGAGAGGGTTTCCTGTAGGATGGGGGACAGTGATGGAGGGCATGTTCTCCTATGGCACGAGATATGCATGGGCAGAGTGCGTGTTGGGACAGCTCTATCATTACCTACATGATTGTGCATATATGTTCGGAGCCAGTATGTCAGCAGGAGTGACAGTGTTGCACGTATGGGCTTATGAGCACATTCCAGTGACGAGACCAGAGGGATGGGTGGCTAGAGCAGCAGGAGAGCCATTTGCACGGATGTATAGAGGAGCCTTGACGTATCGACAGCGCCGAGGGGTGGTATACTGGCGACGGAGGTTGGATGAGATAGACAGGTTTGTATGGAGGCCATGGCTAGGATGTGAGCAGTGGGAGGAGGAGGATGCCGAGCTTGCTTATGCGAGACAGGCGAGGTACATTTTTGGACGCGGCTTGTACATTATCGAGCGCTATTTGCCAGAGAGAGCCCTGAGACAGTTTGGAGAGGCACAGGCAGTACCTGTAGGGGATGCCATTTTTGGGAGGACGAGGCAGGAGGTGTTCGATTGGGGTCCAGAGGTTGTGGTGGACACAGCCTTGGCAGAGAGAGATGGATTGCAGCCAGTAGCATGGCAGTGGAGACAGGGTCCGGCAGAGCCAGGTACATTGCCAGAGTATGATGCATACTGGGCGACAGCTAGGCCGACTCGGTTGACACGAGATGGAGAGATTGGGGAGATTGGGATGGAGAGACCAGTTCGGAGGCGACGACGACGGGCTCCACCAGCACAGGCAGTAGTGCCAGCTGCACCAGGGATACAGATGCCAGGGCAGGTGCTAGGTCAGCCAGCTATATTAGCACAGCCACAGGCACAGATCGGAGCAGGGGATGATGTGGGCATTCAGCAGCTGCGGAGATGGATCAGAGAGGAGAGGAGATGGAGGCAGCGAGCACAGATGAGGCTGAGGAGGGTGGAGATGGATAGGCATCAGGCCGTGATCAGTCTGAGGCATGCTAGAGCACAGGCACAGGCTTATCAGACGCAGCTACAGTTGGGAGCGCAGAGAGGAGATGGACAGGAGGATGGTGCGCTCGCGAGAGTTACAGGAGAGAGGGATACAGCTAGGCAGCATGAGCAGATGATGAGGCTTGAGCGAGATACTGCAGTACAGCAGGAGCAGGCTATGAGAGCAGAGAGAGATGGTCTGCGAGCTGAGAGAGATAGTCTGCGAGCTGAGAGAGATAGGGCAGTACAGCAGCTGCAGGTTATGACTAGTGAGCGGGATAGAGCAGTGACTGCCTTGGGCACTGATGGAGCTACTATGTACTTAGCCACACAGTTGACAGCAGTACAGGCCGAGCTTCGGAGAGTGCAGGGTGAGGCTGAGTATTATAGAGGCTTATATTATGGAGCTGTGCCGGCAGAGCAGAGACAGCCTAGCTTCAGGAGCAGGTCAGGGGCTTAGAGCTCACGAAGGTCAGGTGGATCTCGGTCAGTAGCTTCAGTGATGGGGCCACCGAGAGATGGAGGACCAGGTACAGGACCTGTTGGTGGTGGTGGTCGGGGTGAGGGAGCTGGCAGTAGTCGCTAGGGCACACCTGGTTGACATTGTATCATGATGAGGCCTAGAGCCATTGTTGTACATTCATTCTTTTCAGGGCTCAGCTTGTATTGTAGACACTTGTATTTTGACACACATGTATATATATATATATAGCAGTTTTGGCGATCTATATGATGTTATAATGGTTGTGATGTTGATATTATGATGGCTATGCATGTTATGTGTATGGATTATATATGGATTATGGATAGATGTTTATGCAAATGGTAATGGATAGAAAATATGTGAAAATGTAAAGGGTAATGACATGAATAGATGTATGCATATAGGTAGATGGTAAAGAAAAAGATATGTAATGGACTTATGTATGGCTAACACTTGTTTTGCAGGAGCGGGAATATGGACAAAGGATGATGGAGATGATTGATCTTGGCTGAGGATGACGGAACGAATGGATAGAGAAAAATAGATAAGATAAGATGATGATGGGCAGCTTTCAAGTAATTGCTCAAAATGAAAAGAAATGCAGTCCTTATGTTTGATATAGCATATGGATGTTATGCACCAGGGTATAAGAGACCAAGGTGTCGAGGTATCCAATGCGTAACTAACGTGTTACAATCTTGTCTGAACGCATGTGGTCAAGATGGTGAGCCAACATACACAAGATATGAATAACAGCTAGTGTTGGACTTTGACGCTACAAACAATGGTTTGAGCTTATCTCCACTACACATAATGATAGCTTGCTGGTTATATGTATGGAGTTAGTCTTAACATAGAATAGTCTCTAATGCATAAGAGACTGTTTAGCTTCTCAGATGCTAGAGATATTGATATGTAAGATGCTAATCCCAACACGTACAAGATACCAAGACGCATAGGAAGAGAATAAGATCATCCCGCAAACACGGCATACGAAAGCTATATGACCATGCCCCAGTCCTTACTTCATCGCAACATACCAAGATATAAATAGATCAAGGCAGTCTTGACTAGGTACAGAAAAGGGACAAAAGATAAATCAAAAGATAAAACAAAAGATACTGTCATCACGTTCTCTTGCCAAATTTGGGTGCTCGTGGATAGATTAAGCTGGCGCCTTGTTAAGAGGAAAGCTACATCCTGTTGAAGGCTAAAGTTGTTGATAAATGGCTATAGCAAATGTTGGCTTAAGGCATTCGGACAAATAGCTTCTGTCTTACCTGTGATTGGTTATAGTGCTGGAGCCTGCAATAGACACATGGTTTGCTTCCTGTTTGAGCTGATCAAAGAGGAAAAGATGGATGATGAATGAAGATGAAGAAGATGGGGGGATCATCGGTGCTTGAGTACTGGAAACTTCCTTCGTATTCCAGACTGCCTACATACCCTGTATCCACGGGATCAAAGCACATTTACGATGAAGATGAGACATGATGAATATGTAGTTCTGGGTTTTATTGATGATGTAAGTGATGAAAGATAGAAGAATATGAGTTGAAAGATTGAAGAATGTTTAGAATGACAGATGACTGATGAAAGGGGCTATCGTCTTAGCCTGAATCAGAGTGCTTCCTTCGCATCTCCGATTGCCTACATACCCTGTATCCATGGGATCAAGGCGTCAACGATAGAGCTGGATGTAGTTCTTATTGATGTGGCTAATCGATTGGATGTTTTGATCAAGCGATGTTTGTTGCGATTGTTGGATGAGTGTGGATGAATTGTGAAGGTATGAGTCCTGGTTGCAAGTCGTTAGGTCATAGTTGTCGGTGGACATGTGCCATGGCTGAAGTTGATAAGGTGTGCTGTGTTGAAAGCTGAGTTGGTTGATGTGTTATGAGCTAGAGATAACAGGATCCACTTCCAAATAAGACTCAACAAATGCCCCCAGTGTGGGATGAGGTTTATTATGCAGAAGCGACAATGCAGAAAAGATGTGGCCAAGATGCTAAGGTGCCAAAAGATATAGATATCACGACAATGTCTCACATATGATAACTAGCATCGGCAAAGGATGAAGAGGAAAGGCTATGTGTGAGATTGCGATAGGGCTTATGAAAATAGCTTATACAAGATGCAGTGGGGAAAATGATCAAACGAACCAAACAAATGAGGGAAGCTGGTCACTACACATAGCGCCTGTTTGCCAGGTTTTCACTATGGTACTTATCCAAGGCGCCTGTTTACCAGGTTTTCACCAGAGGACGGATTATTTATCTTATGTTTTTTTTTTTTTTTTTGTTTTTTTGTTTTTTTTTTTGATTTTTTTGTTTTTTTTTGGTGTTTTTGTGGGATAGCTGAGATTCATGGATAAAACTTCTTGAGATGAACGCTGTTGACGGGTTCATCCAAGGGAATGCCTTCAGGTGTTGACAAAGTGTATGCACCAGATCCATAAACTGCTGTGATAATGAAAGGACCAAGCCAATTTGGTTCAAACTTGCCCTGTTTCTCTCGATGTTGTTGATTCCTTTGGTTTTCTTTAAGGACAAGGTCGCCAACCTGAAATCTGCGTTCTCTGATCTTTTTGTTATAGCTGCGACGTAGCCGGTTTTGATAGACTTGAAGATGGTTCAATGCTGTAAGGCGGCGTTCATCTAAGAGCTCAAGATCATGGAGTCGGGAGACTCGATATTCTTCATCTGAAATAGTATGTTGCAAGGATATGCGCAAAGAGGGGATCTCAACCTCGATAGGCAAAATAGCTTCAGTGCCATAGACTAGAGCATAGGGTGTGGCGCCAGTAGGAGTTCTAACACTTGTTCTATATGCCCATAAAGCAGGATGCAGTTGTAGATGCCAATCTCGACCAGTTTCGTTAACAGTCTTTTTAAGGATCTTGATGATTGTCTTATTAGAGGCTTCAGCTTGACCATTGCTCTGAGGATAATAAGGCGTAGAGAACCTATGTTGAATATGAAACTTATTGCAAAGATCTCTAACCTCTT
This sequence comes from Cunninghamia lanceolata, assembly GCA_027924645.1. Lineage (NCBI taxonomy): Eukaryota > Viridiplantae > Streptophyta > Pinopsida > Cupressales > Cupressaceae > Cunninghamia > Cunninghamia lanceolata. Next base: position 6,462,710 of record BSBN01000620.1, read on the forward strand.
GGTTCTTGAAAGGCCGGCCATTATCTGTGACAATAGCTTGAGGAACTCCATAACGGCAGATGATGTAATGTAGGATGAATTTAGCTATTTGTTTACCTGTGATGTAGGTCATTGGTATGGCTTCTACCCACTTTGTGAAATACTCAGTGGCAGTGATAATAAACTTATGACCATTTGATGAAGTAGGATGGATTTTACCCACAAGATCAAGTCCCCATTGCGAAAAAGGCCATGGAGTGACAATAGGCTGAAGCTCATGTGCTGGTGCATGTATTAGATCTCCATGTTTCTGACATTGTAGACATCGCTTTGCAAATTGTTGGGCATCTTTTTCCATAGTTGGCCAATAGTATCCTGCTCGCAGAAGTTTCTTAACAAGGCCAGGGCCAGCGGAATGCGAACCGCAGACACCTTCATGTACTTCACGTAAGGCCGTTTTTGCTTCCTCAGAATCAAGACATCTAAGAAGGATACCATCAAGACTTCGGCGATAAAGGGTGTCTCCTAAGATAGTGTAACGAGAGGCTCGACGGATAAAAGTTTTACGTTGGGTGTTGGATAGTTGAAGAGGCAAGGTGTGATTACGGAGATACTCGTATATATCTTTGTACCACAACGAGTTGGGACCAACAATCTCACATATAAGCTCGGACTGTGGAACTTCAAATGCGGGGATCAAAAGCTGTTCGACCAAGAATTCACATTTATGGGTGTTAGATGGCATATCTAAGAGAGACCCAATCATAGCCATGGCATCAGCTGCTCTGTTTTGTAGTCTTGGAATTTGCTCAAAGGTAATGTCCTCGAAATATTGCTTGAAATCATCCACCATTAGTTTGTATGGAAGAAGCTTCTCGTCTTTTGTTTGATATTCATCTAAGACCTGTTTGATAACTAGCTGAGAATCACCAAAGACTCGTAACTGTTTGATAGCCCATTGTACTGCCATGCGCAAACCTGTGATTAAAGCTTCATACTCTGCTATGTTATTGGTACAGGGGAATGCTATTCTGTATGATTTAGGTATGCAGTCTCCTTGGGGAGTGACAAACAAGATACCTGCTCCAGATCCGTGTTGAGTGTATGATCCATCAAAGTATAGCTGCCATCGTGCTGGAGAGCTGAAAGTAAACAATCCTTCATCAGGGAATTTGGGATATATTGGCTGAATGTCTGTGATAGGTGCTGCAGCTAATTGATCAGCAATGACTTGTCCTTTGATAGCTTTACGGTTCACATATTGTATGTCAAATTCACTCAAGATCATAACCCATTTTGCTAATCTCCCTGTGAGAAGTGCTTTTGAAAGGAGATACTTGAGGGGATCCACATTAGAGATGAGCTTTGTTGTTTGGTTCAACATATAATGTCGCAACTTTTGGGAAGCAAACACTAATGCTAAACAAGCTTTTTCCATGAATGAGTAATTAAGTTCATATCCCACAAGAGTTCTGCTAATGTAATAGATGGCTTGTTCTTTTCCTGAATCATCATGTTGAGCTAGAAGTGCACCTAATGCTGCGGTTGTTGATGATATATAAAGCAGTAATGGACGATCAAGTACAGGAGGTATTAACACAGGAGGTGTTGCCAAGTATTCCTTTATCTTATCAAAAGCCTGTTGACACTTTTCATCCCACTTAAAAGGTTCACCCTTGCGAAGAAGATGCTGAAAAGGATGACATTTATCTGCGAGTTGTGAGATAAATCTGCGGATAGATTGTAGCCTACCCTGTAAACTGCGGAGCTGTTTGAGATTCGTTGGTGGAGGCATTTCTATGATAGCTTTTACCTTAGCTGGGTCCACTTCTATGCCTCGTCGAGACACAATATATCCCAATAGTTTTCCTGATGTTACACCAAATACACACTTCTTTGGATTTAGTCTGACTTGGTATTTCTCTAATCGATCAAAAATTTGTGCCAATACTGGTAGATGTCCTTCCCTTGTCTTAGATTTTCCCAGGATGTCATCAACATAGTCTTCCATGATAGTATGAAAAAGGTCATGAAAAATAACTGTCATGGCTCGTTGATAGGTAGCTCCAGCGTTTTTGAGACCAAAAGGCATTACAACCCAGCAATATGTGCCCCATGGACAAATAAAAGACGTTTTATCTTGATCTTCCTCTACTATTCTGATTTGATTATAACCAGAAAATCCATCCATCAAAGATAGCATTTCATGTCCTGCTGTAAGATCAACAATGTTGTCTATGCTTGGTAATGGAAAATCGTCTTTAGGACATGCTTTGTTAAGATCTCTAAAGTCCGTGCAGCAGCGAACTCGTCCATCTGGTTTTGCTACAGGTACCAAGTTTGAAACCCATTCTGGATAATCAATAGGCTTTATGAACTTTGCTTCTAATAGTTTCTGAATTTCTGCTTTAACCAATAAGGCAACTTGTGGATGCATTTTGCGCAATTTTTGTTTGACAGGCTTTGCATCAGGGAATACTGCTAAATGATGTACCACAAGTGAAGGATCTAGTCCTGGCATGTCTGCATAAGTCCATGCAAAATTTATAGCTTGTCTCAGGAAGAATGCTGTGAAGTTCTTTCGTTCTTGCTCTGATAGTGATGCTGCCAAAAAGGTGATCTTCGGATTTTGTTCTGTTCCCAAGTTCATGTCTTGTGATTTTTCAACTAGCACAGTTGGTTTCTCATGGTAATCAGCGGTGACAGGAAGATCAAATCCCTCATCCTCAGGTGCCTCAGAGAGGTTTTCACCTTCGGATACGTCCTTTATTTTTACTTTTTCACGGTCAAGAGGCGCCTTGCGGTTTTCACCTAGTGACCTATTTTGTTGAATTTTGTTTATTTCACTTTTGCGACTGAAGGATTTGATACTTCCGCCAAAATATGCTAGTTTAGGTAATTCCATCATGAAACCTGCTTTGTGATCACCCAATGGGATACCTTGTCTCAAACCCATGAATTCTGCAATGGCTTCGTCATTTTCAAATGTATCTAATATCGGTGCCCCCTGTTGGTCCCAATCGATGAGGTCAGGATATACGAGTGAGAGGCTAATGGAGGGATCGTGATGGCTAGAAGAGATTGCGGAAAACATGAAGATGGAATGTTCTTGAAAGAGGTCGGTGATATGAAGGGAGGAGTCGTCGATGGTATCCGAGTTAGAAGTCTCTCCTACCGAAGAAGATCCAACGTCAATATCGGAAATACACTTAATGTCTTTGGATCGTGGTACCTCCGGTTGGTAACCAAGGCCTTGCTTATTAAACTTCTTAGACACAATAAGGGGCTCAATAGGTCCTTGTTCCTGTGATCCCAAGCCGCCATGTCCTTTATAGCCCATGTTCTTGATGATACGAAACCCGTTGTTGTATCGCTCTACTTCAAGTTGGACTTGGTCATTTTCATCAAAGAATATCCAAGAGTCTATGTCCTCAATGTCTTCGTCATCCAAGAAACCACCTTTAATGAATACGGTAGGGGGAGCTTTGATAACAGCGGAGGATGAAGTGGGCTTAGATATAGAAAGCTTACCGTGGGATTTAGGAGATAACGGAAGGGTGCCAACGCAACAGGATTCCTGCAATTTGTACTCACCAGGGCCATGTTCGGTATATTTGATATGGAGGTTGGAAGCGGCTTTGCTAGATGAGGGCTTGAGGAGATCGGATGGGTCGACATAGGAGGATGATGGATATGCCTCGGTGTTGAGAGGGATACGGTTTGGACTCTGATATTTAGCTTGAAAAGCACGGCAAAACTCAAATGGATTAGGATCAGCTTGAATGGTAACTTCAACACCCTTATGCGGAAATTTAAGGCATTGGTGATATGTAGATGGAACTGCTTTAAGGGTATGGATCCAAGGGCGACCGAGGATGATGTTGTAAGGCAGATCAATATCAAGGACTTGACAGCGAGTTTCTGTAATGACCGGTCCAACTTGAATAGGCAATAAGATGATCCCTTCAGTATCTCTTTCAGCGTCATCATATGCTCTGATAGTTATAACCTTGGAGGTGTCAACATTTTTCTCAGAATATCCCAATTGTTTGATAAGTTTCAAAGAACATATATTTAGACCAGCTCCCCCATCTATCAAGACTCGTTTGATACGGCGTTGGTTAACAAATACTTCAATATGGAGGGCCTCATTGTGTGACGGATGCATGGAGGGTTGAAGATCTTTGTCAGAAAAGGTTAAATGACAAGGGGCTGCAATGCTAGCGACCATGGATTGAAATTGTGTGATATTAATATTATTAGGCACCGAAGATTCTTGTAAGGCCTTATCAAGGATAGCTTTATGTGCGGGGGATAGGCGGAGCAGCTCAAGGATAGATATGTGTGCGGGGGTTTTGCCAAGGTGATCCAAGAGGTTATAGTCAGAGAGAGGTCGAGGAGGATGAGGAGGTGCTCCTTGAACGGTAACTCGACCTCTTCGCATGGTTACGACACAATCAGGTGCTCCTTGGATGGTAATGGTAGAAATGCGAGCATGGTCAATGCGGCCAATGGTAGATGATGCATAGCTATAGGGAATAGCATTTCCAGCTTGAAGGTTATTTGTCTGATCATGAGATGGCAGTGGATTCTTGAAAGTCTCTAGATCATAGTTTGATGTGGATTGTTGAGCAGGTTGAGGTGTTGAAGGTGTGACGTTGATTAGACCTTGATCAATGCAGTCTTGGATAACATGTTTTAAGCGCATACAACCATTTGTTTTATGTCCTTTAACTCGATGATAATCACAATACTCATTCTCTTTGTACCAAGGAGCTCGAAAGAGTGGTTCACCATTTGGTGGTGCATCGGGTAGAATAACATCTCCGGCTTGAAGCAGCTTTCGAAGAATAACTTCCATGGGTTCCACTAATGGTGTAAATTGTCGGCGTGGATTAGAAGTTTGGCATTGGTTTCTTTGTTGTGGAAAAGACTGTCTTGGTGGAGAGGCTGCTTGAATGTTGATAGGAGCTCTCAGAGTTTGGATATTCTTTGTATCAACAATACCGTCATTGACAACATTCTTGTTCTTGTTCCAAAAGCGAGACTTATCATTGGAATTTTGGGGAGAATCTTTGTTATCACGAAAGATCTTGATAGTTCCTTTGGCAATTAAGGCTCGTTCAATAATAACTCCTTTGGAAACTAGTTCGTCAAAGGTGCTAGCACTTTGCAATTGTAATTGGAATGACAGCTCAGGATGAAGATTTTGAACAAAGATGTCAAGCTGTTGTTTCTCAGGGATTTCCCATGATAATTTGCTAGCCATATTACGCCATCGTTGGGTAAATGAGGAAAAGGTTTCACCATTGCGTTGTTTGTTGTTGACAATGTCATTCATGTTTACCTCATGTTCAATATTGAAGGCAAAATGTGATCGAAACTTGGTTGCCAATTCGGAAAAAGTCTTAATTCCTGGAGGTAAATGGGAAAACCATTCGAGAGCTTGTCCTGCTAAGCTTCGAGGAAATAGTCTCAAAAGATATGTATCATCATAGGCAACATCGAGACATGCCACGAAAAAGGCTCGAAGATGGTCATCCGGATTTCCTTTCCCTTTGTATTTATCAAATTGTGGGATTTCAAAGTGTGGTGGAAAAGGTATCATATTAAGAGACTTGTCAAATGGATAAGCGCATATGTTTTCGAGAGAGAAGGGTTTCTTGCCTTGTCCTACCCTTTCATCGATCATCTGTTGGATATCGGCTGAGGATAACTGCTGTTGTTGCAAAGGGGGTGGAGTGTGATATGAAACATATTGTGGTTGCGGTTGTGGTATATGTGGAGTTGTGACAGTTTGTTGTGGTTGTGGGATGTATGAAGCTGTAACGGTTTGTTGGGGTTGTGTGCCCACAATGTATGTCAAAGGAGTGGTATGTGACATGTATGTGTTAGAGGATTGCTGTCCTTGAGACACAAGTGGTAAGTGGGTGTGCATTACATGAGAAGTGGATGTGGGATTGATAGTAGCAGATGGTTGGGAAGTTGGAATTGAATTCATGACATGGTAAGTGACGGAGGGATTGGTAGATACAACAGAAGGGTGAACATTGGGATTGGTATTTTGGACAATATGAGGATTGGTATATGTCATGTGTTGGGTGATATTAGAGAAGCCTTGGGTAGCATAAGATGGATTGATAGTGTGTGAAGGATTGGAAGAAGAGGACAGCATGGATGTAAGTTGATCAACATAAGCGATCTGATTGTTTGGATTGGCTTGAGAAATGAGGGGATCACTCATGTCAATAAGGCTAACATTGGGATTATAGGATAACATGAAGGAATTAGCAGTTGGTGTATGAGATGTGGTAGATCGCAATGGTTGTGAAGCATGGAGGACATGTGTTGTTGGAATGGTTTGAGAGGTATGCACACCATAAGATATGGGAATTGCTTGTGATGCTCGAAGTGTTTGTGCTTGCGTGACATGGACAGCTTGTGTGACGTGAGGCATGGAAACAGTCATGGTAGAAGGAGAGATATGTTGAGGGACATGAAAAGGTGGGATGTTGAGATTTTGTGACATGAGAGGAAGCACATTGGTGGGCACTATCAATGGTTCTAAGGTATGCTCTGATCGTGGTAACTCAAATGAAGCAACAAGAGGCAATGAGGATGGTGTTTGCGAGGTAATAGGAGATGATGTGACTATAGTAGATGGTTTATTCGCAACAATAGCAGTAGTGTTGGGATCGTGCTCTCTAATAGTGGATATATCAAAGTCTTTAGGTAGTTTAGCACCCATGCGAGCAAGTTGGAGAAAACAGCGATCAGGCTCAGATATCATGAGTTTCTCAACTTGGTCCCATAGATAGGTATCTTGAAATTCTGATGAGTCGTCTTGAGATTGTTCTTCGAAAGTTTCCAAGGATGGTGGAGGGTGCATTTGTTGTGAAGATGATTCGCCCCTAGTGTACCCTTGAGGTATAAACATATGAGAAGGCATACCAGTTGTGAATTGAGTTGCGTCCTTAAGAGGTGTTGTGAATTGTTTCATCTCAGCTTGCAATTTGGCATCCATTTCAGCTTTCAATTTGGCTTCTACTTCAGCTCGATATTGACTCCTAGTTTGAGGCATGATGTTGATGATGAAGTTGAGCTTGTCAAAGTTTTAAGACCCAAAAGATGATAGTTGGCTGATTGGTTGTTGTTTTGGTTTTGCTAGTTTGGCTAAGTTGCTTGGTTGATTTGGTTTGGCTGAGTTGTTGTTGGTTGTCCCTAGAGGTAGCTTAATCACTCAAGGGAAAGATTGTTTGCTGTTGATGTTTGTTGGAGCTAAAGCTAAAAAGAGATTGTTTGCTGAAGCTAAAGCTGAAGGTTGTTTGTTGGCTGAAGCTAAAACTGAAGGTTGTTTGTTGATCAAAATGATTGGATTGATGTCTGATTTGCTGGTTGGGATCTCAAAAAGATGGAAAAGCTCATGAGTTGTGATTGATTGATAAGCTCAAAATAGGAGACAAAGTCCAGGTGTTTGCTGTTGATCAAAGGTAAGTCTGAAAGCTGATGTTTGAGGTTCAAGCAAGCTGGTCCTGAGATTTGCAAGAATTTTAGCTACAGGCGACTGATGATAGCTCAAAGGCGACTCAGAGGATGCTAAAGGCGATTATTGATAGCTCAAATGCGACCTGGTTTAGTTTCGACAGGAAAATGCCAGTGCTAACCAGAAGCGAATGCTATGCCAGAGGCGATGACTGTTGGTTCAAAGGCGATTACTGTTGGTTCAGAGGCGACTCAGATATCTCTAAAGGCGACAATCTGTTGTTCATAGGCGAGCTTGTTCTGGAATCACGTGAATAACTGTGGATTAAAAGTGACTTGGCTCAAACAATATGCGACTGGTAATGAATCAGATGCGACTTGGTTCAGACAGTAGGCGATTAGCTGTGGTTCAGAAGCGATTCTGTTCAGGAAAAAGGCGATCAACTACGGTTTAAAAGCGACTCTGTTTAAGCAGTATGCGGGCAGTTGTTATTTAAAAGCGATGCAGTTCAGGCAGAATGCGAGTCACTACAGTTCAGAAGCGATGTTGATGGTCTGTGCGAGCAGTTTAGGTTCAAAAGCGACTGTGTTTGTGTACCGGTGGTCTGATTTTTGCAGTTTTTTTTTTTTTTCAGCGAGAAAACAATGATAACAGTCACTCACACTCACAACAAGCACAAACTGATACAACCTAGGCTAGGATAGGACAGTATCTATTGAATCCCCTAGCTGCGCCTATTCAAAGCGGGTAGCTCCAGGATCTTGATAGCACCGGCTCCTCCTTACATTTGCACACACTTCTCACGCATACCAAGATCCAGGATTCTTATAAGGCTTGACCCTCTCCAAACCTTTAGATTGTCCCTGCTACCTCGGCTAAGAACCGCATGAATCGGGGCCGCTTCAAGGGTTTTGCCCTCTGCGTCAACAGATAGAAGGTTTTTGGCTACTACACAAAGTTGCTAATGAGGGCATCCGTTCGGGTGGCTATACATGCGGCAGCGCTACTCTCCGTTATGGAGTCTCCCAGCCTCCAAGGGTTGCGCCTTGGAGGGTTTTGGGGGAGGTTGGCTGTCGGTATAACACAACTGCACCCGTTGTTTGTGGCTTTTGACACAAACACTTTTCTTATATAGCGGTTCGGAAGGACTTGGCTTTAGCCCGTTACCGCTTGGGTCGTATCCTTTCTCACACCGGGAAGGCAGGCCCTCTAAAGATAATGACAAGTTCTCATGCACCCAAGATCCATTTGATAGGCAAGGGGAGAGGATACTTTTGTCATTAAATTTGGGTTACAATCAGGCACATGCAAGCAATCAAAAAGATAAATCAAGCACGGAGCAAACAGTAATTCATTTTAAGCACCAAGCCCAAATATGCCTAATTTAGTGAAAAAAAAACCACAAATCTTGGACCGATCGAACCTGCAACAGATATGTCAGTAGTTTGATAACCTCCTTTCTTGGACAGATCGATAAGATGCTGCGCAAATACCCAGTTAATAGCCAAAAATCAAACTGGAACTGAAACAGGCTTGAAAACAACAGAGCTTTACCAGATGCGACCCACTGTTGATCAAAAGCGACCTCTATTATGTCATAGGCGAACGACTGCAGATCATATGCGACGCGCAAAAACACAGTATGCGACGCCTGTTAGCTCATAAGCGATGCATATTTTCCATAAGCGATCGGTTGAGGGCTGGATGCGACCTGTTTCTGCAAAAACACAGCCGATAAACAAAAACCCTAGCCTAACAGGCGAACAATATTAGTCCATAAGCGACACAAATATATTCAAAAGCGGCGTCTGTCGTCTCATATGCGATCGCAATATACCGGAAGCGACCAGTTGGAAGTCGAAAGCGACCTGTCTCTGCAAAACAAAAATCAAAACCCTAACCTGCACAGGCAAATATTATTAGCTCATAAGCGTATCATATCAGAATAAAAGCGTGCACCGTTAGGTCAAAAGCGATGCGGATTTGTGCAAAGGCGACCCCTGTTAGATTAAAAGCGATCTAATTATGCGCAAAAGCGGCGGCTGTTAGATCAAAAGCGGCGAATACAGTGAACACAGTCCCAGGCGATCATTTTAATGATAAAAGCGATGCGTTTTACCTAAGGCGACGACTGTTAGGTCAAAGGCGATCCAGAGAGGTTTATGCGGCCTGCTCCAGCTCAGAAGCGACGCAGAAATCTCGAAGCGGCGGATTTTCCTTTAAAAGCGACTGGAATTTTCTGCGAGCACCTGCAAAATCTGATCTTCAAGGAAACAACTCCAAAAAACGAAGTTAATCAGGGACGTGAGTCCCACCGGGCGTGCCAAAATGTGATAGGTGAAAGTCAGGTGTGGAAGATCAGACATAGTCATGAAACCCTAACCCTACCATCATCAAGGAATCTAATCTAAATGAAGCCAAAAGAACAATGCAATGCAAGCATAACATCACCTAGACCGTGCGATTCCTTGTTTTGAGAGGGAAATGTGGACTGCTTCTTCAACAATGAGCAATCACAAAGCTGAAAGCTGCCATTGATGGATGATAAAAGCTCAAATGCTCGAATGCTCAAGATGATAATGGAGTTGCTATCTGATTGCTGGATTGCTAGATACTATATGAATTCTGGATTGCTAGATTTCTGGATTTCTGGATATGGAATGAGAGGCTGTTTATATAGGACTCAACCAAGATCAATCAACGGTGGAGATTCAAAGGCTATGTGAATGGCTAAGATTGAAAGTTACTAAATTTAGGTCCAATTAGTTGTACATGTGAAGGATTTTAAATGAAAGTTGTCTTACAACACATGATAAATGGGAAATGGACAAGTGTTGAAATGTGATAAATGATAAAGGCTTAATTCAAATAAAGTATTTGAATTAGTGGGATATGAGTTGGAAATTAATTAAATAAATAAAATTTATTTAATTAATATGATAAATGCATAAAATGAGATAAGACATGATGTGGAATTAATTAAATAAATACAATTTATTTAATTAATTGGCTAAGTGAATGAGAATGGGATTTTAATTAAATAAATAAAATTTATTTAATTAATTGGATAATGGATTAGGGATGTAACAAGGTGTCGCTAGACATGGACAAATTTGGGTGTCTACAGGAGTAACTTAACATATTGGGATGAAGCGATTATGTCTTGCTGACTCACAAGTCATGGTGATTAAAAGGTGTCAGAGACACTTTGATAGACTCTCTCCGATAAGGAAAGTAAAATGGCCATCGGGGAGATAATTGGGATCAGGTTATCTTTTAAAAAACTATCCCGATAGTATATCTCATTCCGATGGAAATAAAGTCATACCCGTTGATAAGAAGATGTAACTATATCGGCGAGACATTAACAGAGTCATTCTGATCCAAAGTAAAGAAGATTATCGGTAAGACGACGAAGCTCGGGGAAACATAAATATGTTATCCCGATAGTATTGATCACCCTGATAAACAAATTATTATCGGTGAGACTTTTACTGATAGTCATATCGGTAAGACTCACTATATCAGAGGGAAATCCAAATCACACGGCGATGGAACAAGTCCTACCGATGGTCGCGCCCACTTAGATATGATTCAACATAACATCAGGAATACTATTGAGGGGTCACGCCGATTGATTGTTCGCACCATAAGAAGTATTAAGGTCGCCCAAACATTTTAAAAATCACGCCGATGAGAGGAGTTATGGTGATGTGACATTTCACAGCGATGAACGGCATTGAATTGATTAGACAATTAAATGCAAACGGCTACGAAATCTTTTACGATCATTGTAATTACAGGGTTGTTTCAGAGGAGAATACAGAGGAACTCTTGAAGCAAAAGCAGAGGATTTCAATTACAGCCACCGAATGATAGGTACATACATACAAACCATTGTATAGCCTGTGTTTTTTCTACCAAAGTTTAAATATGGAGACTTCGGGAAAAGGAAAAGGAAGAAAATCGCAAGGGGAAACCAGTAAGTCTAAAAAACAAAAAACTGAACAAACCCCTGAGGAAAAAGTAAAAGACAGAAAACTCAATTAGGACTTAATTGACCAATTGCCTGGGTCAACTCCCAAGGCTAGAAGGTCTACTCAACTCAGGGTAGAAGTTGAGAAATTAGAAGATAAACATAAGCGCCTGGGAGATATCTGGACCCCAATCAGGGGATATGAGCTTTTTAGATTCCATTATAATAGAAGATTTAGGAATGCTCCTGTGTCAAACCCATGGCACTTGAATTTAGGGAAACTGGTTGTGCCTAACGTATTCCTAAATGTTGAGCTCCTCCAACTGCTTGCCAAACATTACAATTCCAACCTGAAAGCCCTATGCAACCCACAAGGGGAACCAATTGTACATCTGTCAAAGAATGTTGTTTGTGAAGTGTTTAATCTAGATGATTTGTGCACTGTCCCTATTATTTACGAAGACCTGGAGAAAGAATATTGGAGAATGGACACAACCTACAATGGATGGAGGTTGCCATTCATAGGCCCAGGGTTGAAGGAGAAGTGTGGCCCCTAACTGAAAATGATGGTCCTCCCTTTCATGTAGCTATATTTGAACCATATATACAGCATACTTATTATTCTGTGGGCCAAGTTCTTGGTTTAGAGGTCCTTGAGTTCATGACTATCCCTTTAATGGTTATAGCCTCTGACATTCAGTGTCATAATGTGAGGCAGTTTGATTATGCTTCCTATATTGCTAATAGAATAGATTATGGCTTATCTGCAATAAGAAACAATGCCCCAGCATGCTCTTTTGAGCATTACTCACTGCGTATGCATTTGGTGTTGTATTTCGGCTAGGAGGTAGGGTTATGGCCAAGTGAGCTCAAAGTTGTTGCTACAGATAAGAAAGGGGAAAAGACACCCATACAAATGTGGACTAGAATATGGGACAGTAGGTATGCCCATTCTAGCTATGCCCAATTTGAAGAACACTGTGTGAAAGTGTTGTACAGGTATTTCAATCACCCCTGTGAATATTCAATTTCAACTGAAATAAAAAGGTTCCTCAGGCCAAAAGATTTTGGTGCCCCCCCTACTATCACTCACAATTGGGGAGACTGGTATTGTTTTGAGGATGCTACCATGATCAAGATTTATGGTTTTGAAGATACTCCATTCATATTGCCCAAGACTGTCCCTGACAGACTTGCATATTTAGAGATAATCAGGCAAATGCATTGCTCAAATGTAATGCATTTGAGTTCACATGATAAACAATCATTTATGCCCAGCACTTTATGTTTTGGAGATTTTACTGTGGTTTCAAAAGAAGGTTATAATCTCATTTTGGATAAGTTGATGCATTATAACATGAGGAGTGCTGAGGCAAGGAAAGGGTTTGACCCTAAAGGTTTTATTGACTCTGCACGAAGAAAACAAAATCTCAGTGGATATATGCACATACATTATCCACATGATGATGTTATTAGAAATCTAGAAGAGGCTGAAGTTGAATTGGTCGTAGAAAAGTATAACAGGGATTTAAGTGAAAAGAAAAAGCAGATAGCAGAGATTGAGGTTGTATCCTCTGAAGATGAAGAACTGGTAGGGCAAGAAGAGCCACAGGATAAAACAGTAGAAATGCCCAAGAGGAAAATGTTATAATATCAGTCTCCTGTTATGATACATGATGAGGAGGGGTTTGCTAATGAGGATCCACGCCAGATAGCTTATGATTCATTCATCTCTGATGATAAATTTATTCAGTCAAAAGAATTTAAGTCATTCTTGTATAAATACAAAGGAAAAGAGATCAGAGAGTCAGTAGATGATGTTTCTGCTGATAATGAAAGACAACTGTTCGATATGCTGAAGGTGACAGTAGATAAGGAGATGCAAGAAATGACTCCTAGCAGGGGTAGACAATTACTCAAAGATACAGGAGTTATGATTTTTCCTAGTCTTGATTTGAATTCTGCTTTGGTTTTTGACAGTTTTCTAAATAGTATAGATGATAAGTATAGACTCACTCCAGAGGGAGTTAATGAAGTTTACATGGGTACAAAATACAACAATGATGAAGACTCCTTGATGATATGGGCACTATATCCTCCCCATAAGAATACAGCCATCATAGATACTGAAAAGACTTTCAGCCATGTCATGACTTTAAAAATAGGGGAAACTGACCCTCTGATTATAGCAGACATCGGTATCAATGTTGCAAAATTGAATAAGGCACAAGCTCAAATGTTGATCAAAGAGAGAGATGCATACAGATTGAGCTGTAAGATTGACAAAAGAAAATGACCACTTGAAGGATGCTATTAAGAGTACTTTTGGCCAATCAACAAAGAGAATAACCCAGGGTGAGAGTTCACAAGGCACTCAAGCATTATCCCCTAACCAGGCCACACAAATTCAAATAGATGCATTTGTCACAATGCTGCAGAGCAGATATGCAAACATGGTACACTGGTTAAACCTGTTTTGGGACAACTACTCTCAAAATTACAAAGCAGTTAAAGAACATGAAAGACTTGAACAAAGAATGCAGGAAAAATTGATTGAGATGCAAAGCAAAGGTGCTTCTGATAGTGCAGATATCTCCAATATAGGAACATTGCTCGAACAACACCAGAAATTCTATGACAAACTCAAAGCTGATGCTAAGGAAGGTACTGAAGCTTCAAATGTAGGAGTGCCCGTGTTATTTAAAGACAATGGAGAGGTAAAGAGCAAAGAAGAATGGATTGTTGATTGTCGAGTTATATTACACGAGGCTACAGGAGCTTTGAAAGACAAAGTCTCTGCATCTAGAGAAGCTTGCAAACACCTGGAAAGGATGGTCACACTTGATATAATTACCAGAAGTGCTATTGAGCTTACTGACTCTCATCATGAGTAGGAGTACTTGGATCACTTGGCTAAAGTTTACTTATGGCTGAATAATGCCTAATCATGATTATGTAATAGTTGTTAATGCTTGTTAAGTTCCCAAAAGACTTATTGAAGAGTTATGTCTCTTCATAGAAATATCTATATAAGTTCAAACAATCGGTGTTGAAAGATCATCAGCAGTAGAATATATACATATATATAATATACAATGTTTCAAAATGACCATGTTGCATATTTTATTTGAAGAAGTTTGAAGTTCTTTGATTCAGTGGTTCTACTTTGGTATCAGTTGTTTGTTAAAATTATTCAATTGTGTGGCTGTCTCCATTTCTACATTTCCTTGTTATTCAGATTAATGTATCAAGTATATATTTAATCTGTTAATACACATTTGCTGTATCTATGTGATTAAATAGGTTGGTGTCCATTTGAGGAATTAAACCCTTCTGATTCAGTCACAGTAGCCTGGAAGTATTAAGTTTGGATTACTAAGTAAAGCCATATAATTAGGATTGCCATTATGTCTCCAAGACAATATTATCTATTAATCTTGCTCATTCATTTCATTTGGATCCTTCAAGTAAGGATTAAAATACCTTCTGGTGAATTATAAGATATCTGATTATATTGGTTGGATTATCAAGAAGAGTTTGTCAGTCATTTCCTTGCATGTTTATACAAGTTATAAACTAGAATTGTGCCAAACAATTAGAATTATTACCATTAGGAAACCACTAGTCCTAGTCCTTCAATTGACTCTGTTACCCAACAAGGCACTGGTCCTATTAACTCATTATTTAAATCCTTTTTACCTTGATATTGCTTATACAATTTCTACCAATTACTTATTAGGCATTAGATATAGAATCAGTTAGCAAGCTTTTCATCTATCCTACATCCTTTGCCATTGTAGATAGATTTTATTAGTCCACATATTCACATTCAGTCTGCTTTAATTTTCCAAGGTTCACCCGCCTAGGTGTAGCAGGACCTGAAGTGTAGGAAATCATCAAACCTTGAAGGTTGATTTCGTCAAGTTAGTTCAAAAACGTTGCAAATCTAAACATAGAGCTTGGCATCCTCTTAGGATTGGCAACCTGCATTTTTGAGACCTAACAGGGGGTTGGGGGGTTGTGGTGTTTGGGAGCTTGTCTTAGTCAAGCCCCATAATGGCATTCAAGCCTGAACCAACACCATTTTTTAATAAAGAGTGCATATCCTTGCGAGATAGAGGTAAAAACAAATTGATAGATTGATAAATGATTGATTCAACACAAAAAGATATCACCTTGGAGGTGTATCTCGCATGTAGATGAATATCCTTCAACACATGAGAAGATGAAGCCAAATTTGCATAATGAACACAATAACAATATTCTGCTCTACAACAATGAATGCCTTGAATGCTCTAAAATCATATGTTCACCAAAAGTTCATAATCATCTTCTAGTTTACAAAAGAAACCCTAAACATGCTTATATATGCATTCCCGCTACAAATTTCATAATTCAAACTTAAGATGTCAGCAACAGAACCTTTTAATGGTCACATAACTAACATTTAAATTTTAGGTCCCTACCAAATAGGGCAAGACTAGGGCGCGAGTGCCCAAGCCCTAGGCCCCTTTATCAAGGATTCAGCTTAATAAGGTCCCCTTAGCCCCATTTGACATGGGTTTTTAGGGATTTTGCATCAGGAGTTAAAATGAACATGCAATATGAAAAACAAGGGACCTGGGAGCTAAACTTAGAAGGTAAAAGTCTTAAGGGGACATTTTACGACTAAACATTTAGCCCCCACTTTAATGTATGTATGAACACAAGACCCATACATCCATTAAAGTACGGTCAAAACACACCAGGCACTTGAAGCTAATGCATACATAAAGATTGAGGAACTATTTCTAGCCCCTAGTCTCAAGTAGACATTAGAGAAAACACATCGCAGACATGCCAAACACAATGAAGACAGTAACTGACACGTAAAACATGGAGAAGATAGTAATAGGCATATAAAACACAGAGATGACAGTATTGAAGACACATAAAACATGATGAGTATAGTGAATATTTGTTTTTTCATTTTCAAATATATATAAATGAATGCAGATACATGGAAAGTAAAAATGCAACACACAACCCAAAATGTAGGAGGGGCATTTCGCCACACCCTTGAGACTACATATGGGGGAGAAGACACACAATACAAATCCCAAATTGTAGGAGGGGAATTTCGCCACACCCTTGAGACTACACTTGAGAAAAAGCATGCCATACAAAACCCAAAGCATAGGAGGGGTGTTTCGCCACACCCTTGAGACTATGCTTGGGAGAAAACACAACATATAAAGGTTGAGTGTAGGAGGGGCATTTCTCCACACCCTTGAGACTACACAGGGGGAAAACACATGGAAGACACATGGAAAACACGAGCACCATATAGTATGCCAAAGACATACTATACGTCTAAAACACGACAAACAAGGTGATGGGAGGAACTTATTGCTAAGCCCCTACCATCTCAAACATGCTATAGGCACACCTGATGGTTGGGCTTATGCCATAACAACCACCAAAGACATGCTTAAGGGAGGATATACACCAACTCCGCCTACTCAGAGGACTTCTGAAATAAAAAGGATGTGCACTAGCTCAAGAGATGCACCATTCCCGCCTCCACAGAGGGCTTTGAAAAAAAAGGATATGCATGATATCCTACCTCCGTAGAGGGCTTTGAATAAAAAGGATATGCATGATATCCCACCTCTGCAAAGGGCTTTATGATTGAAATATAGAAAAGATGTGCACTCATGCCAGAGATACAACATCCCACCTCTGCAGAGGGCTTACAAACATGCTTCGTTAGTACCAAAATAATCAGATAGCTTACCTTTATATGCCCCCATGTTAAGGTGGTTGATATCATGTACCAATATCAAGCACTTTAAGGTAGAGAGAAAACACACAAGGGAACAAGAGCTTTCACAAAGCCCATGCCCCTAAAGGAGACATGTGCTCCACAATCGCCGAATGTTCCCACAAACACACAATATGCTAAGAAAACTATACATTTGCATGAAAACAATCACATAAAGAGCCAAGGCTACATAAATGGGTTCGAGTCCGAGTATAGCCCTGGGGCTTATATTGCAGGCATCTCAGAACCGAGTGTAACAATAAGGCGACACCCAAAACAATCAAAGTGCATGGAGCAGATGTATTGTTATGATTTGTTAGCAAAGATAAGACACCATCAAATATCACACTGAGTGATTCTACTAGCCAAGCGTCAGATATATAATTCAACCCCGTCTTCATATATGGACTAGGTTTATTTTTTCTTTGCTTGCTAAATAGACACGTGGTCCGTATTAGTATATGTTTGTTTTTCATCATCTACCAGCTAGATAGAACCACTAGAAGAAGGTAAACAATAAAAAGAGAGAGGAGAACAAGTGTCTTAGGAACAATCACATAGGTAGATGCCCCCATGTCATCAACCGTGACACTATGCGCCTAAGACACAACACACAACAATGAAAATAGAGAAGCAAGATAGAAGAATGATGATACAAATAGAAGAAGGGTCACAACAGAAGCGGTCTCCTGGTATCCTTAACATTACAAGAGTATCAAGGGTTATCCAAGGAGGCCTAAACAACACACAACACATCGCGGGGGGCAAACAACACAAGAGAGGAGGTCACATAAATGAGCAAATAAAGCTACAACATAAGTGACCACCAAGGTTAGAAATACTTACCTAATACAACCCAATGCTAATAACATATATATCTAGGAGGAGGCCACCCTTGAGGGCAACTAGAACAGGTGCTACAATGAGTGTAGTGAAATGAGGGAGAAATACTAACCTATTTTAGTGGGATATTACTTGGTGGATAAATCATGTCTATGATCTTAGGATATATCATATTTAGTCTTGAAATTGTTGATATTGTAGTAGCATTAGTACATTTATTCACTATCCTCTTAGGAGGTGGAAGAGGTGATTTGTTTTGAGTGATCTCAACATCCATCCATAAGGAATTTAATGTGAGAGACTTTTCTTCATTCACTATTGTTGCATCTTTTGGAGAGGGAGCATAGGAATGAAGGGAAGGTAAGGTCTTGTGAGAATAATTGTTAAAGTTTGTATCTTTAGTGATGTTAAAAGAATATGCAACCAAAGGAGAGGTAGTCAATGTTTTTAACTCCTTAGTGATATCCCAATGACTTAAATATTTAATCAAAGGAGGGAGATTAAGGGTCTTCTCTTCTTTAGTGATGTCCAAGGTGTGTGAGCAATCAACTAAAGGAGGAAGGTCGATGGGATGATCCATAGAGGCTTCATGCACTATGGTAGGGATATAATTTTTTATATTGTTAGATGAATGCTCATTATCCATCCATGGAGTGTTCTTTGTTAGAGAGGGTTCTTCATTCACTAATGCTTCATCTTAGCTAGAGAGAGCATTGGAATGGAGAGATGGTGGTGGTTCTTCATTCACTAATGCTTCATCTTGGCCAAAGAGAACATATATGGTGGTATGATGTTAAGGGATGTGTCCATGAATTCATCCTCTTTCACCAAAGTGTCCTCATAAGTGGGGACAACTTTGGGAGAGAGATCATAAGGTAGAACTAAGTTACCATCACATGTTTTAGCAATAAGATTCATAGTGGAATGTTCAATAGAGATAAAGTCATCTAAGGGTTCATCTAACATATTGAGGTCATAACTACTAAATGTATTATTAGCTATGAATTTAGTGAGATCATCTAATATCAGAGGATATGTTCCCATGAGACTTGTGAAGCTATCAAAATTAGATATATAGCAAAGGATTTCATATGTGGAACACATAGAAATATCAACATCATATATGTATGCTATTTGTTTCAAGACTTGAGGATATTCATGAGTAAAGTAGAAAAATTATCAATGTCTATGATGTATACAAACAGAGCTTCTGAAGATGAATAACAAGAAGTATCCATGATGCTAATTTGAAAGAGCTCAAATACACACAAATTTCACAATGATCAACAAGGTAAAATAAGTGAGACTATTTCGCACCAAAGCACTTTTTTAAGGGAAACGGGTACTAAAAGACACATGGAGTCCAAAACAAACATAGTGGGTAGGGGGAAAGAGTCTAACACAACAAAGCCCAATTGATGATTTTAGAGGTTTTGATCAAAAGATGTGAATGGAGTGTGTGGACAACTAGTGTTGAAATACACACTGTAATTAAAAAGATGCTAATTTTCACACAATTTAATGAAATAATGCCAAATTTTCAAATGATAACTGAATGAATGCTTTAATATGGATGCTTTAATTTAATATGGATGCTTTAAAATGCTTTAATATGAATGCTTTAATTTAATATGGATGCTTTAAAATGCTCAAATTTTCCACTTTTTTCAAAATTTTCAATGCAAATGACTAAAAGATGAAATGTTGTAATGAAATTGATGAAGGGAAGTGAATAAAAACCTTTTTAACAGTCCAATAATGCATAAATATTCTTCATAACACACCTATAATGCAAATCTAATTAGATGATAAGTCAAAATTTAGTGAAAATGCATGAATTTTAAACCTTAATTGTGAAATTAAAGCATGAAACTATGCAAAATGATGTATGAATGAAATATAATCAGATTTAAGATGTGAAATAGCTCCGCTCAGATCTGAAAATTATGTCACAAGTTCTGCAATGCTCAATGCAAGTGCAATTTTAAGGAGAAATGAGTGAATATGCTAGTTTTTGTTGAAATTGACTATGTGTAAATGTATCTAATCTAAGATGTAAATGCAAAAAAACAATATGATGAAACACTAAAATCTGAAATCAAACCTAAAAGAGTGTTTAGAGCAGTAAAATCTGAAACAATAACCACAAACCCTAGCTTTTGGAAAAACTAGGTTATATGAAAAATGCACAATTTCAAGCAAAATCTAACAATTTAAGCATGAAAATGCAATGAAAATGATTATAGAATGATGTATTGCTGTAATTTATATCAGATCTAATGCAAAAATTAGAAATTAAATGAAAAGCAATGAAATAAATACAAACTATGCAAAAATGCAAGCCTAGGATGCCAATTTTTTTCAAATTTTTCAAAATTTTCAATTTTTTTGTAAATTTTCAAACGTAATGAATGAATGTAAATATGAAGTACAACACTTAAAAAGGTGCAAAATTCAATAAAAACATGGGTTCACCAAAATGTTATGTAGGAAAAGAGGGAAGATGGGATTGATGGTGGTTAGGTTAGATCCTCCTTTCACTACATATCATTCATGGACATTCAACCGAGTTGAATCACAACTTTTGCAAGAGGATTCACTTACAAGTTGGTTGTCACTTGTAACAATGTGGAAATTTGGAATTTTGTTGATTAATGTATTGATTTAATGCCCAATTATGCAAAATCATAAATAAACGGATGAATTCCGACAAATGCTCATAGACAAAGATGTAATATTTAGAGTAGATACATACCAAACTTTGAGATTCTAGATCCTAAAATGTTGGGGGATAAAGAGTAGGTACCCAAGCCCAAGGTAAGGTTTTCTACTAAGAATCCCAGAAATGGTCGGTAACTTGTTTCTATTATTCTGATGGTTTTCAAGTCTACAAATTTGGAGGGCTTCGGGGCAGGCGCCCAAGGCTAGGAAGTGCTTTTCTTCTCTCCTAACTCTATAGTCCCTGTCGTAGCCTCCTACAACTCCACTTCCACAGAACATGACACCTATCACCTGCAATCACAAAGAAGGGGGTTGGGGGTTGTGGTGTTTAGGAACTTGCCTCAGTCAAGCACTAGAATGGCATTCAAGCCTTCCAACACCGTTGTTTGATAAAGAGTGTGTATCCCTATGGGATAGAGGAAAAAACAAATTGATAGATTGATAAATGATTGATTCAACACAAAAATATATCACCTCGGAGGTGTAGCTCGCATGTAGATGAATATCCTTCAACACATGAGAAGATGAAGCCAAATCTGCATAACTAACACAATAACAATATTCTTCTCTGCAACAATGAATGCCTTGAATGCTCTAAAATCATAAGTTCTCTTAAAGTTCATAATCATCTTCTAGTTTACATTAGAAACCCTAAACATGCTTATATATGCATTCCTACTACAAATTTCATAATTCAAACTTAAGATGTCGACAACGGAACCTTTTAACGATCACATAACCGACATTTAAATTTTAGGTCCTGACCAAATAGGGTAGGACTAGGACGCGAGCACCCAAGCTCTAGACCCCCTTTTCAAGGTAGGATTTAGCTCAATAAGGTCCCCTTAGCCCCATTTGACATGGGTTTTTAGAGATTTTGCATCGGGAGTTAAAATGAACATGCAATATGAAAAACAAGGGACCCAAGAGCTAAACTTAGGAGGTAAAAGTCTTAGGGGGACATTTTACAACTAAACAGTTACTAATCTCCTATTTAGATTCTCAAGATTCCAATGCTTGGATGGTTGTCTATTGTTGTCATTTATGATTCAAAGGCCTTGTAGTCTCTCTTCAAAGTGTTGTATTGCTAGTCGTGTTCGTTCTCTTTGCTCTATCAACCTAAGCATATGTTCTTGTTCCTCTATTGTTGGTTGTGCTTGTTGAGGCCTAGGGTGGATAGCTTCAATCTCCTTTAGGATCATCCTCACCCACTCACCTTTAAGTCCAGGGCTCATTTGAATGCTTGAACATAGAGGGTTGGCTTGAGTTGATCAAGAGTTGACTTTGCATTGACTTAGTGTGAGTATCTAGGTTTCATTTGATTTTTGCTTTGTTTGTTGAATAGGTTGACCTCGTGATGGAATTGAGGGGTTTTTTTCTTGCTTGTTTTTGTTTTTCTTATTTTTTTATTATTTTTGATGTTTTTGTGGGTTTATGTATGAATGCAATATAAATGTATGCAAAATGATATTTTTGTTCTTTTCTCTGATTTTTGAAATGAAAGTGAACTAATTATTCTAAGAATTTAAATATGAATGCAACTAATATGAATTTTACCTAATGCAATTAATCTATGTTTTTTGTATTTTTTCTGAAGGTCATTTTTAACTATTCTAAGAAATGAAAGTGCAAAATTATAAATCCAATCTAACAATGCAATGTCCTTGAAACAAACTAATTAAATGCAATCTAACTAGCCTATCAAGGAAATTGTAACAATCAAATTACTATTTCCAAGAGCAAGACTTTGATTATCTAATTACTATGAAAGCATAAAAGAACCTGAAATTGAAGGTGCATGAGCCTGATGTATCCTCAAAGATCCTTTTTGGCAACCTTTCCTTCCTCTGCAGTAGTAGGGAACTCCAAGATTGGATGGCAATTGATTCAAATGAGAGCTTATGAAAGCTTGAATTGAGCTACGAGAGCTTGGATTGAAGCACTTTGGCTTATAAATGGATAGCATAACAATAATGTGTGAAGTGTTTTGAATAGCTTGGGCAAAATAACACTAAAGAAAAGGCTCATATGTCCTACAGCGAGCATGAAAATTCTAGTGAAGAGCAAAAGCATGATTGTAATAATGAATTTGCCTCCTAAATTGCTTGTGGTAGGGGGGTATTTATAGGTTGGATTGAAGAATGATTGGTGGGGTTGATTGGGGAGTTAACTCCCTTGATCAGAGAGAGTCAACTCAATTGACTACTCAGCAAACTAGGTTGATTAGGCAGTGAACTAAGCTTGAAAGCTTATCACTCATGGAGGATTCAGAGTTAGCAAGAGAGAGATATGAGTTAAGAATAGTCTAATTAATCTAATTAAAGCTAATTAAAATAGAAGAATGAGTTAAAAACAAGTTAGGCTTAGTTAGCGATGAATTAGCATGCAAACTGGAGCAAAAACATAGCTATTTTGGGCTCGAATTGAAGAGAAACTCACATCCAAAAACCTGACAAGGTCGCTACTTTTACTAGTAGAGTCACTGGGGGGTGACCATGGTCAAAAGAGGGGCGACTAGGGTTAGATGAGGTTTAGGTGGAAATAGAGTGATGGAGAGTGATCTTGGGAGGCTGAAGAAGACACCTGTCAACTTTAGTTTCCAAATTAATGCCAAAAAGGTGGGTTGCCCACATTACTAGTAAGATCCCTTGGGGGGCGACCCATAAATAATAGGAGTGACTAGGTCTAGTTGAAAGGTGAACATAAACTAGGGTTGGGGATGAAATTGGTATGTCAATTTGAGGTCTCTAGAGGTTGGAAAAGATGAAATCAAGATCCCTAAGATATGACACTTGTAGGTCTTGTGACAAGGCCAGAAAGTGAAGAAGGTTAAGAGTCGACAAAGGGAGAATCAAGAATGAACAAGTTTTCACAAGTTAACTAGGGGAAAATAAAAGAAGAAAGGAAAAGGGAAATCCAATCCACATGTCATCAAGAGTGTTAGGAAAGGTGTCTCAACCTTGCAAAAATAAAAGGTTACTATTCTTCCCAATTTTGGTCTTTTCGAATACCCTTTATCTTGAAGAATGGTTTAGAACTTTCAAAGTTTCCAAAAGGGACTAAAAATGGTAGGGCTTACTATTTTTAGTAACTCTACATTTAATCATGGATGGACCCAAAATTTTTCCAAAAGGTATGGAATTGCCAAATAAACATCTTGGGTGAGTTTCAACTAAAGATCATGCTTAGATTGCAAGATATTAAAGTTTCTATTTTTTGAAACTCTTGAAAAGTTTCAAACTCAAATTTGAGGCACTTAGAGGTCCCTAAATAGCTCGAAAGTTGTCATAACTAACAAAGTTAGTTATATATTGATATATCTCTTCACAACCCTTCCAACGCATCAAACAGTTCATCAATTAGACACCCAGATCAAAATTTATGGCCTCTGGAAGTTGTCTCCTATTTTGGGAAATGTGAAAACATGTTGGACACTTAAAAGAGTTGTAAAGGGGAGAGTTACACATGTTGGTGTGTGATTTGACACATCACAAGGCATCTTTGATTGGAGATAATTTGGGCACTACTTTTGGGTGATTTTAGGTCATGGTTTTATAATTACCGTTAACAATTTACTATATTGTATCTCCTATATATTAGGAGATTAAGATGGAGGTTGTGTGTAAGAGTTATATAGACGTTGAGTTGCCTCTAGATTTTTGGTTGGTTATACTCTTATGAAATCTTGCTCTACAAGTATATTGTAATCTTCTTGATTCTTGAATAATATATTGGGTAGCTTTGGAGTGTGGGGTTTTTCTCCCGAAAGGGTTTCTATTGAACACATCTGGAGACTAAGAGGGGGGTGAATTAGTCTATACAAAAATTTAACTACTCCATTTCCATATTAAATCAAATTACTTAGAGAACTGAAAGTAAAGCATGCACCACATTAATCAACACAAGAACATTAGGATTTTTACATGGAAAACCCAAAATAGGAAAAACCACGGCGAGTGTTAGCTCACAATATATAATGCTCACTATTATAAATATTTACAATGTTGTTTTAGGGCTACAACCCAAGGAAGTTGCTACTCCTTGTTGACTTGCAAACTAGGGCTACAACCTTAGAGCAAGATACAAAAGACCTATTGAAGAGACTCACTGTCTGATAGTAGGATACATGAGAATTACAATGAAAACATAGATATGAAATGCTTGCAAGGAAGCATCTGACTTATGTTGTTGTTGCAGCCTCCCTTTTCTACACCATCACTTCATTATACTGACTTAGCACATTTCATGCTTTTTATTCATCTATGCTTACCATTACATTCACAAATGACCAATTTTCTTCTATATATATCCTCTGCAACACTATAAAGCCTCAATTAGGTCGACACAAAAAATACCTTTAGATGAAACGTGTGATTAACAATCTTGGTTGGCCCTCAAAGAGCTATGTGGTAGAGGAGTGTAAAATATCAACATGCTGAGCATGATATAATCATTATAGTCCTTGAAATCATTACCAAAACTTCATGCAACAACCACTGATAGAATATTGAGAAATTGTTCCTTTACACTAGGCTAGATACATAGTTCTACCTTTCACTACTACAGAAACATTTTGTGGAGATCCAAAACACTTGATACATGGATATAACATATAAAACACTTGAATACACCTTCTATCCGAACCGTAAAGATTTATCTACAACTACGAAGAAATGCAGAGCAGAATACATTCTCTTTTATGATTGTTTAAGCACTAAAGCCTGTTTTCCAAATTGCTAAACCAAAAATACTCTTCCGCAAGTCCAAATGATATGAAATTTTAAACATACATTCACAATACCATTATCTTCCTGTCCTCAAATCTGTAAAGTCATATCTTCAGTAGTGGTAAAGTGCGGAGTAGAATACAGATCTAGAGTAACCAAAAACTCTTATAAAAATACACTAAGTATATATTTTGAAGTATAGTGGATCATGTCCCAACAACTTAAAAATGCAAGGGAGAGCATATGTAATAGTCTTCTTCTGCAACACCTGTGCAATACTTATGTCTAAGGGAAACACTTCTTCTTGTGCATGACATCAATACAATATGTATAATCAATCTTCAAACATAGTTGATATCAATGACAACCAATGTAGACAGTCTTTAATGCAATCTCCAACCATTGTTGACATTAATGACAATCAAATGCCAATAATCTCCCCCTTTGTCACTAATGGAAACACATGCCAAAACTTCTCCCCCTTTGACATCAAGGGCAAAGGGTGCACTATATACACTGATAAAAAATTCCCCCTATCTCAAAATTGATCTTATCATTTATATTTGCATTCTCCCCCTAAGAGGTATTTTATATTATCCCAGAATTGGATCTATGTACACAAAATTGATATCTTCTATTCTTCTGCATATGTGCATTATATCAGGACATAGACAAAAAGAAGTAATCCTTACTTGCCAGTAGGAAGAATGTTCTTGTAGATAGCTTTCAATTGCAGTAGCGCATAGTCCCGATGTTTCTTAGCAGAAGTAATTATTTGCGCTTGCCTAATGATCTACAGATATAACTCTTCTGCTTCTTCTATTGAAGATGGTGCAACTGCCATTTGCAGTACCTTATCATCTTTTGTTAGCATTCCTGTCAGTTCTTCCATTCTTAGACTAATAATTTCTCTCAATTTACTTATTTGGTCCTTGATTTGTTGTTTTTGATTTTGAAGCCATTTGATAAGTGCATGATATTTTTCAATTTGAGCCCTTAATTCTCCATTTTTATCTTTTAAAGGTTCATATGTTGTAGAAATATTGGATATCTGCAACTCAAGGCCATCAATTTGGTCTTTTAGACCCTTTGTTATCATAGGCCATGTTAGGCAAAATTGATACAATACTTTTGCTTCTTCCAGAGCATTTTGAATGCTCTTCACACTATCTGCCAACATATTATGTGCATTGGAACATTTTTCTGATAGAGCTATCAATCTCTTATATTATTTATTTGTTCCAATACCTTTTTCTCACCTTCTTTTTCTAAAATTGCATTGTGATTGTTGAATGACTCTAGTAGTTGTATCATTTATTGAGTAGGAGTCAGGGAAGCAAACCTCTTAGCTTCCAATACCACTTTCTCAATGGCTCTCATTGCTTCTTCCAGAAGCTCATTTCCTTCTACTTGAGACTGCAAAATTTCTTCTTAAGCAATGGCTTGGAATACATTTCCCAATTGAAGCTTCCATAGAGGAGAAATATTGGACAAATTAATTTATCCATTCAGAGTAGGTAACTGAAACAATTGAGGAGAGGCAACAGACTAAATCTGTCTTTGTTGTGCCAAGAATTGTTTAATGGAGTCAATTGGGGAAACTGTTGAGTCATAAGCAGAGCTCCCAACATCTGTATTCACTTGATCCTTTCTTGAATTAATGACAGGGTCATCTCACAATAATGGGTTACACTTTTTGGCCAAACTTGACATTGAAATCAACATTTTGAACTAAATTTTCACTTTCTAACACCTATAGCCACTAAACCATTAGGAATTTCAAGATGATGCAAACTAGTGATTTGTGAGATTTTGTTTGTAGATTTTTTTTAAAAAAATTGGAGTTAAATTGTAAATTTTTTTGCATCTCCTTTGATAACTAGTTTTTAATACAAAACAACATTTTTTTAAAGTGATGTGTATTCTGTAGCACATAACTTTTTTTCTACAAAGGATAAAATTCTGATTCTTTTGAATTTAGATTGGTAACACTGATATATAGGGCATGCATTTGGTTTCATAATGTTTTGTTGAATAATTTTTTTTTAATTAAGTTTTGAAGTCAAACCAATTATAATTTAGACATAGGCGTATTTCGTAAAACATAACTTTTTCTATATGTAGTGAAATTCAATTTTTTTTTTTTGGTTGAAAAAAGGACATCAATACCTAGGGCATAGATATTTTTCAGAATTTTTTTTCACTAATTTACTAATTTTCCATGTGTGTAAAACAGAGAACTTGATGTTCGGTGAAAAACCTACATTCACAAGAAATAAAAAATAAATATAATAATCAAATTAAATATATTTAAAATTATAGTTTTTGGAAAGCTTATAATAAGGACTACATACTTACAAAAAATAAATTTTAAATGAATTCATTTGATCTCCCAAAAGGTAAATCAAAAGTAGTTTTTATCAACATTTTGATAGGTGTAGAGGAGACTCCATTATAGGTATGGTTTAAAACTAGTGGGGTTCTATCCAAGGGGGTTTGAATCTAAGGGGGTTTGATCAAACCCTCTTCAATTAAAATCTTTTAAATGGAACCTTTCAAGGATTAATCATTATATTTTCTAAAAATATGTGTTTTCAGTAAAAATCAGGATGTCCCAAAAAGTGTAACCCATTATTGTGGCAGCACCCAACATTATGTGATTCTGGGTTCTCTGGAGGGGAATTGTCCATATCATTACCAGCATCATCATGTGCCCCTTTATCTTCTTTGTCCTTGGCACAGTACTCCGTGTTTTCTAGAGGAGGAGGAGTATTGTCCACAATATTTTTAAATTGTTCATTTTTCTGAGAGATTTGCTCACTCTGTCTTCCTTCCTCTTCACCTTCCTTAACATTGTTTTGCAGAGCAAATTCAACATTTTCTTCAACAATAGTGTTCACATCTCCTTGCACATTTTCCTCATCCTTCTCCTTTCCAACCTGTTCTGTGTTCTGCGGAGAAGATGTAACAACTTGATGTGGTGATTGTGGTGGAGAATCATGTGGCTACTTCACCTTCTCTATTTCTCTTACCTCTCCAAGTATCTTCTGAGTAATTTCCTCAATTTCCTTTGTAATATTTTCAATGTATTCCTTTCTATTCTGCATAAGAGTATCTACTCTATGCTTTTTTTGAGCTCTTGGGCTTGCCTTTGAATCAATCTTCCTTTTTCTTTCTCAGACAGGGAAGCACCATCTTTATCCAAAGCTTCTTGTCTGAATTTATAGGGCAATGACTCCTTCTCTATCCCTTCTTAGATCTTTTTGTAAATGTTACCTAATTTTGCTTTTAGCTAAATCATGTAGAGCTGGAATAGTATTTGAAACTAAAGATAAAAGGTACACATTGATTTCTACTAAAAGTTACATTCATATGCACAAAAGTATTATCAAATAAATTGCAGTCAGTTTGCAAATATATACAAGAGAAAGACTACACATATTTTGCATGAGTGTTGTCTTTTATTGATAATCATAAATGTATGGTGTCCCACACAAGCCGTGGGAATAACTTTTTCAATGCAATATGAAAATAAACTATACATTTGAATGAATAGAAAAGGAAAATCATATGAAAAGAGTAGGGATCCATCATTACCTTGTTACTAATGATGAATCACAAGTTGAACTGTTGCATCCTTGTTTCAGTTCCTATTGCTTTGTTGCCCCAGAGGTTGACCTGTTGCTGCTTGAAATCCTTGCAAGGGATGAGGAAAATTGTGTTAGAGCTTAGGATCCATATTCCTTGCATATACTATATCAACAAATATATAGTTTATTCTCCTAATGCATTGAAACAGTTTTGCAACATCACATATATCAGGAAAAGGAAAAGAGTATCATCAGTCATCATGAGCATCATTGAAATCTTCTGAGCTTCATTGTTTTATCTAACATGTTTGTTCATTGTGCAGGTATAGGTGAAATTTTTATTGCTGGATTGTTTCATTTTAAAACATCATAGCATGTGGAGTAAAATGGGCTCCCACAAGGGTTGAGCCTAGCATGTTGCCCTCTTAGCTTTTTGAGATGGATAAGAGTGTAAATTCACCACATTTATTTACAATGAGCAAGTACTCATCACTCATGATAGTGAGTTGATTGGTTTCACTATCATAAATGACAAATACTTACTAAATGAAACCATAATAAAAGGAGCAGTGATCTCAATTGGTATGAGGTTGAACAACAATGACAGGGCAGCCCTTATAATGAAAAAGGAGGGCAGCAAGAAGTCACACTAAAGCAATCAAAAGACAGTCATGGAGGTTGTGATAATACAATGGAAGTTTCAGCAGTCATGTTCAAGGAGAAGACAGTCATGTGTAAGCATGACAACACTAAACCTGAGGCAACCAGAGACTATTATGAAAAGTGTATGGGTTATGACAGTGATAGAGTTTGTGATAAAGGTTTGCATGTAGGAGAAGAGCCTAGGTTGTGTCAAGGAGTTCTATATTTACATCAAGATCTTGAGGAGCCAGTTAGCTTGAATACCCCTTACCAAATCTGACTAACCAATGTCTGCAGAAACCATCCAAAGATTAAGCAATTCCTAGAACAACCCATGAATGTGTGGTCAGGTGTTTTAAATTAGTTCTGGTGATCTTGCAATCTTACATGTACTTGCAAATGAGTTTAAGATGTAGGTTGTCTATGACATGAATGAGGAAAAGTCAAGGAGAGATAATCATATTACATCAAATGAGCAATGATTTTAAGGGGATTGTCACAAAGTTTAAGGTCCTTTAAAGACCCTAATAGGCCTGCACCTATACTAGGAGACTATAAGACCATGGTAAAATAAAGTGAAGATGCTATAGAGAGATGGAAGGAAGCTACAATGAACATGCAAAGGTCTGATAAGCACATAGAGGGCTAAGACAGTTACCAAGTCTTTGAGTGAGAGGGCATAAGGAGCACACCCCAAATGTAGTCATACACAAGAAAGTTGTAGTGGTCTGCTAGAATGTGTGTTAGAGAGTATTGCAAGGAGCAAAAGATATCATGCAGATTCAACATACCATGGTATAAACCCTCTTTTATAACCATCTATCTTTCTCATAGAAATAAGCCTTTAACCCTATGTCTTGTCTTAGAGTCTCAAATATCTATAAGGTTTAATGGGTGTTGAAAGTATGTCCAACAATAGAGAAATGGTTTCTAAATGCTAGATCCTACTAAAAAGTGCTTAGTTTTCAGAAGGCAATCATGGCAGGTATTTAAAAGACTGTTGTTAATAGTCAGGGGGTTGTTAAAGACAATCACCATGACTAGAGGTCTGCTTTAAGCCTTCTAAGAAGTAAGAGAAATGTAAAGAGGGTCTATATTGACCGTGAATGGATAGTCACAGTCAAAAAATAAGGGAAACAGTCCTATCTGGAGAGGACCATCAAAATGAGGATGGAGTGTGTAGGGACATCATTGAAAATTGATAATGAACATATACGAAGTCTACTATTGGAAGCCAAGGTATACAAAGAAGCTAGTAAGGAAAATGCATGATGTGTGAAGTTCTAGAACCACTGCCAATCCATTAAGATCTAAAAGCCCTGTCAGAGGTATTAGAGGTCTCCAGGGTACATGGAAGTGTCATTAGCATGTAGACAACAAACAATCATGAGAAGGTGACTCTCATGAGAGCAACATGTTCAGTATGAGACCTTATTCATAGGTAGATAATGATAATGGAAAATATGAAGCCTATATATGCACAATGTCAATACCTTAGAGTTAAGCCACATATATGAAGGTTTATGGTATTGAGTCCTTCACAAAAGACTCAAGACTATGAAAACCTAAGAGCATAGTAGAGTCATTAAGACATCAGCCTTTGGACTGTCCTCAAGGAGCAGACCATTATCATGCCAAAGAAGACTAGTTTTAGGTAGATGTAAACAAAAGACTTGAAATAGTGATAGGACAGTCATATGGAAGGTACATCAGTCAAGAGTTGCACATATATCTTGAGTTTTTGGGATCATAAAGAATCCTCATGAAGTCTGTGGCAACAATCTATATAGTCACCATGGGACAGTCATGGACATCACTGTTTAAAAAAGGAAACAACAAAAGATTGTAAGGAAAAAATGGCATTTAGATGGAGCTAATAGTAGAGCAATCATGGATGCAAAGCATAGAGGAAGATGTTTAGGTCTGTAATAACCTTCATAGAATTATACAAAGACTGACAAGCTTTCATCAGTGAGAAAAGTGACACAGAGACATCATTACTAATGCAGATATAGTGAAAGTGAAACAATAGTCATATAGTAGTACACTTTCAGAGATGAAGAATAGCATCAACAGTAAAAGGCATAATGCAGAGAAAACTGTAGAATAGATGGTAGAGGACAGCTAAACTGACAAGTGCATTGTCCTAGTATAGTCTAGAAATCATTTCTTGCAAAAGTTTGTCAAGCATATGAAAGAATTGATAAGGGGAACTATAATGGAAGCACTGGAGTAAGATCTATATATTATAATGATTGAACAGTAAAAAAACATAGAGTAGCTCATCATCCTGCAAACAAATCAAAACTCTCAGCTATCTGTGCCTAGTGTTCCAGAGTTGAACCCACACATTTGCAACAAAACTTTCCCTTTCATAAAAAGTCAACGACTATAGAGGAGTATCAAGCATGAGATAGTATTTTATTCACAGATATTGAAAAGAAAAGGGCAGATTTTGAGTGACATGGAGCTTACCCAAGCTTTTCTTGTTGATTTCTTGTGAAAAGTGCATCCAAATTCTGCCATCAAAACCTCCAAAAGCTCAAGCATTTTCAACCATGACAGCGCCCATAACACAAAAGTTGAAAATACAAAATGAAAATGTGAAATAAGGGTTGTTCAAGCCTTTTGTCATTAGGGTTTCTTTTTACCCTAAGTGTGCTGACAGCTCAAAGGCATTTTTTCCTTTTGTTTTGGACTTTGCTATAAAAATAATACTCTCAACCTTGTGCATTTTCCTAGCAATAAAGGTATGTCCCTTTATCTTTATTTGCATTGACTTCAGATATGGTCGAATCATGGCTTTTCTTTTGCATTTGTTTTGAAATGTAAAACATTAATCGAAGTGGTGTGATTATAAACCACTTAGTTAATGTTATTAAAATGTAGAATAAAATGTATTTATGTCATGTAAGTGCATTGAAGGGATATGGTTAAGTTTTTATGTGTATGCCAAGCATATAGGGAGGTTGGAGGAAGTTGACCAACATGTGCAGGAAATATAGGAGTGATTTGACTTGGTTTTCAAGGCATTAGAGAGCATCTAGGAGCATTTTTTGATGCCTTTATGATAAGAGAGGTCATGACCATTTCTTCATTTTAGACTCATTTTGGAGGGAATTTAGGGACTATTTTTTAGGCTTTTTGGTTATGCACAACCAAAGGGTTTTGGGTCCCTATTTTGGTGCAACTGATGGATAGCAGGATATAGTCACTTCATTGTTCATTTTTATAGTGAGTTCTTTCTATTCTTATGCTTCATTGTAGCTCATTTTTGGAGTTATTTTAGCAGGAGACAACATTATAACTCAATCTCAAGCATGTGCAAAGTTGCTAACACCTTTTATCAATGAAATTCAGTGTTTTTGCCTTCTCAGAAGCTGTCTCATAGTGTGCAGTGTGTGATTGATGAATGTTCTTGTGAGTTTTGATAATTCCTTTAATGTTTGTCTCATTTTAGCACCTTTAGGCAGAAGAAACATATATTTTTGCAGGTTGTAAGTTGTGCAATGATTCAAATAGATACTTTAGTTGTGAAAGAACTCTTTTCCTTCAAAAGTGTTAAGAGAATCAAGCCTCCTTGCAAAACATTTATGTATGGATATATTAAAATATCTGAGTTGTGTTAAGCTGAGCTATTGAGAAAATTGTGTGTTAAGATAGAAGTATAGGCTTGAATCAAATTTGGTGTATCACCTTAGGAGTTAGGTTCATTTTCATGCAATCTTTCTTACACTTTTACCAACAAGAATAGTTTTAGGTGAGTACCTTAAGAGCCAGCTTACTTTGGAGGTTAGCTTCTATTATCTGAACCCACAATCAAGGAGGCTTTCCAATGTTTCCCCAATAGGCTGAGTTTACTCGGCAAGGGTGCACTATTAGGAGATAACAGTAAACTTTCTGGTACTTTGGGCAAATTTTCATCAAGAGACTTGTTGTATCTCATCATATATACATAGCAATCGCCTTTTCAATAGTGGCTTGATCCTCAGGAGGAGCTCTCGGATGAAGTTTCATAGTTTCATCAAACAAATTGAAATAAATAATGGCATTGCAGACTGCATCTGGAGACATAGGTTCTCTAAGAGGAGGTGTTGGTATCTGGGTGGCACTCTTTGTTGGAGTACAATCAACACTAAGAGGGGGGGTGAATTAGTGTGTATCAAAAACAAGTTATTTACTTCTTATCAAACTTGAAAAGAGAAAGTGAAGGAATCAAACTTGACAATATGCTTTATCAAAGGAAGGAGTCAAATACTGAACAATACATAAGACTAGATGTTCAAGCATAAACAACAAATGAATCACACAATAATTGAAACCATGACACAATAGATTTCATGAGTGGAAAACCCTCATAGGGATGAAAAACCACTCTAAACTGCCTCACTGGCTTAATAAAAAACCTCACTGGTTAGATTCAAACCTCACTGGCTACAAATAGGTCTCACTGACCAAGCAAGCCTCACTAGCAAAATATTTGTCTCACTGACTTGTACAATCACCTTGAATACAAAAAAAACAACACAGGGGATTACTCTGATTCACTTCTTCACAAAAAATTATCTCTCCTTTTTCTTTCACTTGACAAAATTCTTTTCAATCACAACATGATCAAACAAGCTTCTGATACACATGACAAGCTCTGCAATAAACACTATATTCCTTTGCCCAAGAATCAATATCTGCATTTATTTTCTCTTGTACTGAATATAACCTTCATACTCTAATTCATCTTCAAGCTTCAAATACACTAAACTCCATTATATTCTTCATAAAATTAATAAACCCCATACTAGCATGTAGATATACCTTCAATCATCTCAAATCCAAAATTAAAATTCATAAAAACTTCAAACAGATCCCTAACAAAAATTCTCTGGCACGCTGCATCAAAAGAGAGAGTCAAATAACTAATTTTCTACCTTTTATAGAACCCTGCACGTTAATTTTAAACACCAAGGGATGACCGTTGAGCTTCAAAAAGAATTTAAAAGGCAACCATCTGATTTGCCTTTCATGCCAGCATCCTTTTTAATCTCCATCGTTAGATTTTGTTTGGTTCTTAAGAGCCTTTTGCAACCTGTAGCTACCGGTAGCCCTAGGAAGTTGGGGCTGGTCAACTAACGTTTCAAAGCCCATAAAACTTCACTTAAGTTATTTTATAACTTGCCGATAAGGTCAACACAAAAATAGAAATAAAGTGTATGACAGGGAACTTAGGGCTTTTTATGATGAGCTTTAAGAACTTCAATTTAGGGTTTTTGACTCCTTAGTTTCTTTACAACACAAACCCTAATAGGATAAATGAAAATTTATGCATCTTAGACCCATCAAATTAAATAGTGATGACTCTGTACAATCCACAAAGACTTCAAAGTGATACCTCTGTCATGAAACAATTCTTCAGATCTATGTCACAAGAAACCTCTACCATATGCATTGAGAGCATTGAGCCATATCGACATCAAACCAAGCATTGAGATCATATTGAGAGCATCAATATGAATCATAGAAGTATCACCACTATGAACAAGAGTAAAGATTCTTATCAAAAAAAGACACCATGAAGATTGTAGACAACATTAAAGAGGGCACAGTGAAATCCTATTTCCATCAAACATGATCAACTCCCAACAACCCTAACTATGATCTGCATTAACATCCTAGTACTGGCATGAGGTACAAGGTAATGAAGACATACAACATCCTCTTGAAGCAAGAATGAAGACACATGAAACATTGACAACAAAGAGTGTTGGAATTAGACCAGACAACTGAGAGGGGGGGTGAATCAGTTGTCACACAATATAAAATTTTTCTGCTTTTAACCTCTATTAACTTGCTACCAGAATGATGTAAACAATAAAGCATAGATCAACAACATAAGAGCAGAAACATAATCAACACACTTGACACCAAGATTTTGATGTGGAAACCTAGTTAAGGGAAAAACCACAGTGAGGGTTAACCCACAAATATGTGTACCTTGTTAAAAGTAATTTTAGAAAAATAGAAGGCACATGCCTTCGGGCGTACTGCCCAGAGCTCACTTCTCAAAAGGGAGTCTCACTACCTACATAATATATTTTAGAATAGAATGAATTAACTGAGAAATAACATCTACTTCATGCCTGGTTCAGTTTCAATGAATGCTCAAAACTTCTACTTTGCTCTGAATTCTTCTTTACCAACTTCACACTCTATACTGCTCTCGTTCCTTTCCTCTCTGCTCTGCTTCTGATCCTTTATTTGAATTTGATCTATTTTACACAAGGATAAAGTTTAACAACTCTTCAACAAGTATTTATACACTTCATCCATTTTGGAATGATCAACAAGGTCGACCAAACTTAACGTAGATCTTTACATTGTCGGCCAATCATCGCTAAGACTTGAGTCTTCCTCTGTTAACATGCCATGCTTCATAAAATGATCTTTAGATCATCCACAACACGCTAGGAACATCCGGTCGGCCAAGACTAGGAAAAATAACAACAACCAAGGGGAAAAATTTAATCACAAGCTCCTTTGTCTATGTGGACCACTAACACAATAGCCACACGATCTAGAGACCACCACAAGCATAATTAAGTCAACAGGAACAGCCACACCACTTCGCATCATCACAATTACTTGCATCTACACACTGAACCTCAAGAACACACACTGCCATGACTATCATACTAAAAAGATTGCTTCCAGACCTCCAAACCACAAACCACTTGAGTTGAGGGAACACACCAACATCCTAGACATGCCTATAGATCTGTAAATCACAATATGCTCATACCGGACCAATCTGGACCAACTTCTTGCCACTCTGTCATTACTGAACAACTGTAGAAACCTATTTTACTCAAAGGGCCATAACTTCACAAAATCTTCATGCGGACCTCTCAAATCTTAGCTAGAGCAACAATAGACAACCCCATACAAGCCCTTTAATCCACATACTCTGATCTTCACCTTACTAGAAATACTATTCACTCCTTTGTACTGTCTTCACTATTTATGACAGAAAGATATGTTGACATCAATGACAACACATTAGGCACATATTTGCAATAATCTCTGCCTTTGTAATTGATGGCAACATATGATGTGAAAAACTAATTCAACCATCAAGACAAGAGCTTCTCCTCCTTTCTCCTGTCACACCTGCAACTACTTTCTTCACCGCTCCCCCTTTCACTAGCAACTGCTTACTTCCAAGTTTTTCACATGACTTATCTCCCCCTTTGACATTAATGGAAAAGGGTGCATAATTGGAATCATCTCTTCCCCTTTTTATTTTAGACTGATCTCTAATGTTTGCATTTTGACTACTCCTTAGAGTAGTATTTTCTCAACATCAATCCAGATCACAAGATATGACTGAGAATTCCACCGGACTGATGCACCTTAGTGCATCTTAGTTCTGATTCAGAGGGGTAATAACCCCTAACTTCTCTCTGAGATATTCAAAGGTATCCTTGGGAAGAGGCTTAGTGAAGATATCTGCAATTTGATCTTTGGATGACACAAACTCCAACTTGACTTCATTTTCATTTACCTTCTCTCTTAAGAAATGAAACTTGATAGATATATGCTCTATTTTTGAATGCAACATTGGGTTCTTTGAGATACTTATTGCACTAGAATTATCACAAAAGATTGTGACTGGCTCCTCAAACACAACTCTAATGTCCTTCAACATTTGTTTCATCCACAGAACATGAGTACAATTATTTGTTGCTGCTATATATTCTGCTTCTGTAGTAGACAAAGATATTGCCTCTTGCTTTTTGCTCATCCAAGAGACCAATCTTCTTCCCAAGAAAAAGGCACCACCACTAGTACTTTTTTCTGTCATCCACATCTCCTACCTAATCAGCATATGTATATGCATGAAGAGTAAAGTCATTGTCTTTTGGATACCACAATCCATAATCAATTGTCCCCTTGAGATATCTAAAAATTCTTTTGACTGCCACAACGTGGGATTCTTTTGGATCAGATTGAAATCTAGCAACAAGTCCAATGGCGTTCATGATGTCAGGTCTGGTCTAGGTTAGATAGAGCAATCCTCCAATCATTGGTCTATACCATTTCTAATTTGCCTTGGGTGAATCATCATCTTTACTAAACTTGCATCCGATTACCATAGGTGTACCTACTCACTTTGAATCTTCCATTCTAAACTTCTTCAATAATTCTTTCACATATTTGGACTGAGATATAAAGATGCCTTTGTCTGACTGAACAATTTGAAGTCCTAGGAAGAAATTCATCTCTCCAAACATTAACATTTCAAATTCACTTTTCATTTGGTTAGTAAATGCTTTGCACATACATTTATTTCCACCAAAAATGATATCATCAACAAAGACCTCAACAATCAGGATGTCCTCATGATTAATCTTGAAGTAAAGGTTACTATCAGTAGTACCTTTGCTAAAACCTATCTTAAGCAAATATTTGTCCAATCTTGCATACCAGACTCTTGGAGCTTGCTTTAGTCCATACAAGGCTTTTCTCAGTCTACAAACCATGTCACCCTAATTAGACAACTAAAATCCTTCGGGTTGCTCAATGTAGACTTCTTCCTCCAAATCTCCATTCAAGAATGCTGATTTGACATCCATTTGATACACTTTAAAATCTTTGAAAGCAGCAAATGCAAGAAATAATCTGACTGCCTCTATTCTTGCCACTAAAGCAAAAGTTTCTTCAAAATCAATTCCTTCTACTTGAGAATAGCCTTTGCATACCAACCTTGCTTTGTTTCTTACAACTTCACCATCTTCATTTAGTTTATTTCAGAAGACCCATTTGGTTCCAATTACATTTTTGTCCTCTGGTCTAGGAACAAGATCCCAAGTGTGGTTCTTTTCAATTTGCATTAATTCTTCTTCCATTACTTTTACCCAATTTTCATCAGTGTAGGCTTCACTAACTGATTTAGGTTCAATCCTTGAAATCAAACAAATCTCTTCTTGATCTTCAACAACTCTTTTCCTAGTTCAAACACCTTTATTTCTATCCCCTATGATTTGATCTTTAGGATGATTCATTCTTACATACCTGGGGGTTTTGGGAATTGCTTGGGCTTCTATTTCTTGAGCTTGTTCCTCAACATATGTACTGATTCCTTGAGTCTCTGGAGTTTTTGGATCAATCTGTATCTAAGTTAGAGTTTGAACTAACCTTCCTTGACTTTGACTTTCATTTTAATCATCTAAATCATATCCACACAACCTAGAATGTCCTTCCTTGTTCTCATCAACTCTAACATTAGCACTTTCAACAATCTTTTTCAACCTCTTGTTAAAGCACCGGTAAGCCTTACTTTGAGTAGAGTATCCCAAAAATATTCCCTCATCACTTCTTGTATCAAATTTTCCTAAATCCTCATCTCTTTTGATATAGCATTTACTACCAAAAACTTTGAAATATCTCACAGTAGGAGGATGACCAAACCATAGTTCATAAGGGGTCTTACCAGACTTGCCTTTGATCTGCACCCGGTTAAGAGTGCAGACAACAATACTTACAGCGTCTCTCCAATAAACTTGAGGAACATTTGTTTCCATCATCATGGTCCTGCTATCTTCTTGAATGGTCCGGTTCTTTCTTTCCAAAACTCCATTTTGTTGGTGAGTCCTAGGAGCAGACAACTGTCTTTTTATGCCATGCTTTTCACAGAAAGCATCAAACTCATGGGAAGTAAATTCTCCACCTTTGTCGAATCTCAAACATTGTAATTTTTCACCAACTTCATTTTCCACCATCACTTTGAACACCTTAAATTTTTCAAGAGCTTCTGATTTTTCTTTTAGGAAGGTTACCCACATCATCCTGGAGTAGTCATCTATCAGCAACATGAAATATATATCTCCTTGCACACTCCTAATTCTAGTAGGACCACAGAGATCAGTATGTACCAGTTCCAATCGTCCATTTGAAACTTGTTCCTTACTTTTGAATGAAATTTTGCTCTATTTCCCCAATTTACATTCTCTACACATGCTATTAGGCTTCACAAGTTTTGGAAGATCTCTCATAGCCTGAGTGGCACTAATTTTGACAATATTATCAAAATTCACATGACACATCCTCCTATGCCATAACCAACTTTGATCTATCTAAGCAATCAAACAACTTTTTCCAGAGCTACTTAAATGAAAAATGTTACCTCTAGTTTGAGTACCAGATGCAATTTCAGTTCTGGAACTCTCTAAGATTCTGCACTTTCCATTTTTAAATCAAAGATCATAACCTTTATCAACCAACTGTTCAACACTGAGAAGATTATGTTTCAGTTCTTCCACATACAGAACATCATTGGTGCTATTCTTACCATCAATAGAGATGGATCATCTGCCACAGATTCTACCAGCTGAGTTATCTCCAAATTTCACAAGCCCACCTTCATAATTTTCAAAATTCACAAACTTACTCTTGTCTCCAGTCATATGATGAGAACATCCACTATCAATCACCCATTCATCTTTCTCAATAACCTGAGTAGCCAAGGCACTTTCCATATTTGCATAGCTAGCAGATTCAGTAGACACCGGATCTTCTTCTTTGATGGCAATGAACACCCAATCATTTTCAGGGGAACCTCCATGATCAGATTCATCATCTGTGACTCCTTCTTCTCTAGTTTCTTGGACATAGTAACATTTGTTCTGATTTCTATATCTATTAGGGTTTGATTTTGAAAACCTCTCCAGACATCTTGAGGCAAAATGACCAATCTTATTACAAGCAAAACATTTGAGTGGCAATTTTCCTTCATACTTACCGGATCCTCTTGGCAATCTTTTGGCGAGAAGAGCTTCAAGATCAGCAGTTTTAAGTTCAATATCTTCAAGATCCTTCCTTGTCTACACTAATCTGTTTGATCTTGCAGAAGAGCTTTCACCTAGATCATATCTTTGTTTTCCATATACATTGGCCTTAAATGTAGATTCAGACTTGGGAAGAGAATCACCAAACTCACTTAATTCAAAAGCTAAGATTTTGCCAACCAGATGATCTCTTGTAACATTTGAGACACTCTGGATCTCCTCTATAGCAGCTACCTTATGTTTTTATGAATCAGGTAAAGATCTGAGTACTTTTGATACAATCTCTAATTCTTCCAAAGTTCCACCGGTACACCTGATACCACACACAAGTTCATTTATCTTTTGCATGTAGATTGTGATGTTTTCATCTTCACTCATTCTCATAGTTTCAAATTTTCCTCTCAGACTTTACAGCTTGGCACATTTGACATATTTATCACTTTCATATAGATATTCCAACTTTTTCCAGATTTCATAAGCAGTTTTTAGACCAAAGACATTTGTCATTTCTGAATCAGTCAGGGCACTCAACAAGGCTTCTTTAGCTCGAAGGTTATTTTCAGCATCTTTGACTTGATCTGGAGTTGAAGGACCTTTCTCCAGAGGTTTATACTCAACATTGGTTATCGCCCAATAGGCATCACCCATGCATTGTAAATGGCATTCCATGCAATTCTTCCAAACATAATAATTTGTTCCATCAAATCTCAGACTATCCTTCTTGTAGGTCGGCATCCTGGATCTCCTCAAGTGGTCAGGCGTTTATAAGAGGATCTAGCACTGATCCCAATTGTTGGAATTAGATCGGACAACTGAGAGGGGGGTGAATCAGTTGTCACACAATATAAACTTTTTTGGCTTTTAACCTCCTTTATTAACTTGCTACTAGATTAATGATGTAAACAATAAAGCATAGATCAACAACATAAGAGTAGAAACATAATCAACACAATTGACACCAAGATTTTGATGTGGAAACCCGGTTAAGGGAAAAACCATGGTGGGGGTTAACCCACAAATATTTGTACCCTGTTAAAAGTAATTTTAGAAAAATAGAAGGCACATGCCTTCGGGTGCACTGCCCAGAGCTCACTGCTCAAAAGGGAGGCTCACTACCTACAGAACATATTTTAGAACAAAATGAATTAACTGAGAAATAGCATCTACTTCATGCCTGGTTCAGTTTTAGTGAATGCTCAAAACTTCTACTTTTC
This sequence comes from Cunninghamia lanceolata, assembly GCA_027924645.1. Classification (NCBI taxonomy): domain Eukaryota; kingdom Viridiplantae; phylum Streptophyta; class Pinopsida; order Cupressales; family Cupressaceae; genus Cunninghamia; species Cunninghamia lanceolata. The sequence goes on from BSBN01000620.1 coordinate 6,504,526, forward strand.
TCTGAATTCTTCTTTACCAACTTCACACTCTATACTGCTCTCGCTCCTTTTCTTCTCTTCTCTGCTCTTGATCCTTTATTCGAATTTGATCTGTTTTGCACAAGGATAAAGTTTAACAACTCTTCAACAAGTATTTATACACTTCATCCATTTTGGAATGATCAACAAGGTTGGCCAATCATAGCTAAGACTTGAGTCTTCCTCTATTAACATGCCAGCTTCATAAAATGATCTTTAGATCATCCACAACATGCTAGGAACATCTGGTCGGCCAAGACTAGGAAAAACAACAACAACCAAGGGGAAAACTTTAATCACAAGCTCCTTTGTCAATGCAGACCACCAACATAATAGCCACATGATCCAGAGACCACCACAAGCACAATTAAGTCAACAGGAACAGCCACACCAATTCGCATCATCACAATTACTTGCATCTACACATTGAACCTCAAGAACACACACTGCCATGACTGTCATACTAAAAAGATTGCTTCCGGACCTCCAAAGCATGAACCACTCAAGTTGAGGGAACACACCAACATCCTAGACATGCCTCTAAATCTGTAGATCACAATATGCTCATACCGGACCAATCTGGACAAACTTCTTGCCACTCTGTCATTACAGAACAACTACAGAAACCTATTTTACTCAGAGGGCCATAACTTCACTAAATCTTCATGTGGACCTCTCAAATCTTAGCTGGAGCAATAATAGACAACCCTATACATCAATGGAAAGACAACCAACATGCCAAACATAACACTCTTTTTCTTCTTGAGCAGGGGAGATGGCCCCTCTTCTTCTTCTTCTTCACTTGCTTCAACACCTTATTTCTTCTTCCTTTTGGCCTTCACCTTGACCCTTGGTTTCTTTTTATGTTCCTTCTTCTACTTCTTTGAAATTACTTCTTCTTCTTCATCACTATCAATCTCCTCTAAAACAATTTCTTTCTTCTTCTCTTATTGTTTACCCTTAGATTTCATCTGTGTCTAAATCTCCAAAACATGTGTATGTCTAGTAGAGGTTGCCCTTGTAGAAGAGGCAGGTTGTGGACCACTGGTAGTAGATTGAGAAGTAGATCTACCTAACCTTCTTGGTGTTGAATTCTCATTGGTAGGTGGCACAACATATTCCATAGTATTCTGAGCAGTGAAACCTCCTGGTGGGATACCAACCTTTTTGAATAACTTTTCTTTGTTCTTCTCTACATCTTCTTCAACATATTTTTTGCACAATTTGTCTTGAATCTCTTCATATGTTTCAAATCTCTCACCTTTAGGGTCTTTAGGATGACTTACCAAGATCCCTACATAAGCCTTAACTTCATCATCAGGTACTTCGTATGGAAGCTTGGAAATCCATGAAGTCCTCGGCTCAACAGATACTATGTAGCAAAAATCCTTATCTATTGGGAATTAAGGTGTCTCAACCTTGCTAATTCCTTGCATTTATTTATTGTATGTGTTTATTTATTGCCTATTAATGTATTTTGGATGCAAGTCCTATTTCGTCATCTTGTGGGAGTTGGCACAGTGATGTGTCATCCTACGTGGAAGGTGACCACATGTAACTTTTGTTGGCAAGAGACACTGTAAGGCATGTCATGTGTTGTCATTGATGGAAACTCAGTCCATTTCACACATCCCTAGTGCAGTATCAGATCATACCGGAAGTTAGTTTCAAGATTTATCCAGTCCAGATAGACAAGAATAGGGTATATGGCAGAGTTTGGTATTTTGGTCAGCGGATCTCTCCAGTTAATTATTGTATGTTGCAAATCTGAGGGAGTGTAGAGGAATGTCAAAAAAATCCAAATCCAAGATTTTATCCTTCGGTGACAAATGGATTAAAAGTTATGAGCATCTGAGTACCAGGTCCTAATATGACAGGACAGTTCAGTGAAGAACAGGCCAACTTGTGTTAGATCCTTGTGCGGATCTAGTAGAAGTGTTTTGGTGAGTTGTGTATGGGATATAATGTTAGTAACCGATATGAATGGTGACCTGCAAGTGTTATTTCTAGTACGCATCAATATTGATGTATGGATTCAGCTGACATAACATAGTACTTGTATTGTTAAGTTCTTCATAAGGCCGACAGATAGGTGATTGAGTTTGTTGATGAGGATATATATAACTAATGGATTTGAGTAATGTGGTGTGTGATAGTGATGTGAATATGGAGTAAGTGTGAAAAAGGTAGATAGAAGTGTGAAAGAGAAGAGATGTGAGGTCCGGATTATGGCAGAGCAGTAAACAGGGCAGAATAAAGATGAAGTGTGTAAAATTAGTATTATGTACTTAATTGGAACTAAATTCTTACACTGGAAGATGCTACTTATTAGTTCAACAATCTGTAATCCTTTGTAAACATTCTTGTAGGCAGTGAGCCTCTCTTGAGCAGTGAGCTCTGGGCAGTGAGCCCGAATGCATGTGCATTCCTCTCTTTGTAATACTTTTAACAAAGTATAATCTTTGTGGGTTAACCCCCACCATGATTTTTCCCTTAACTAGGTTTCCACGTCAAAATCTTGGTGTCAAGTGTGTTATTTATGTTTTAACTCATGTTTTATTAATTCTTCCTTTTCATGATTATGTCATTAATTTGTTAAGAAGTGGTAAAGAAGAATTAGCTGTAGCAAGCTTTAAAAGTTTTAAGACAACTGATTCACCCCCCCTCTTAGTTGTCAGCCCTAATTCTGACAATTGGTATCAGAGCAAGGTTCCTTTGAAAAGTTTAACAACTTGAGGAAGATCTCGGAAGGTAGTAAAATGGATGAATACAACCTCCAAGGACAACTTAAACTCGCATTAGAAGATCTTGAGCAGTCTAGAGCAGAATCCAAAGAGCTGCAAGAGGACCTTAAAAATGTTGAAGACTTCATTGAGACTTTAAAAGTAAAATTGAGAAAATCTAATGAAAAGAGGTAGGAGCAACCTCTTCAACTGGGAAATCATTATGAAGACAACGACAAGGACAAGGCCCTAAAAGAGAAAACAAAGGAATGTGAGAAGTTAGCTAAAGAATTTGTTATCCTAAAACATGAGATGGAATCCGGGGTGATGAGGCTAACCAAGGAAATTAAAGATAGGAAGAAAACTGAAGAAGACTTGAATCAAAATCTAAAAGAAAGAGTTGAAGAATGCTGCAAATTGGATGATATAGCTGGCCTCCTAGAATCTAATCTACAAGAAAGCAGAGACAATGAGAAAGAACTTGAGAGGCAAATTGTCATTCTCAAACATGACCTAGAAGTTGCAAATGAATACAAGGAGAAGTTTAAGATAAGCTCAGCTAAACTTGAAGTACTACTTGAAAGTCAGAAAAAGGGTGATGACAAGCATGGTCTTGGATATGAGAAAGGTGAAAGCTCTGGATCCGGACAAAGAAACTTTCAACCAAGGAATGGGAGAAACAGACCTAGAAGATCTCTAAATTTGGTCATAAAGCTACTCAGTGCAGAAGTAGAGTAAATCAAAATGGTCCATACTTCTCTGGTCAATGATTCAAATGTAAGAGGTATGGTCATAGATCAAATGAATGCAGAAGTATGATAATGAATAACTCTAGAGGAAATGGCAACTCTTTCAATGGTTACTGCTTTACTTGCAATGGATTTGGACACATGGCTAATTAGTGCAGATCAAGAGGAAATCAAGTATATAAGCAAAGAAATGTTGTGTGCTTTAATTGCAATAGATTTGGTCATATTGCAAAATTTTGCAGAAGTAGGAATAATGAAAGAGGAGGTCTGGTAAATAGAAAATCGGATGAGCAGAGACAAGGCAAAGGCAAAGGCAAAATTGATGTGAATGAGATCCAAAATGAAATGAGCAAGACATGGGTCAAGAAAAGTGTTGTGAATAATAGTAATGGGTCCGCACTGGAATCCGGTGCTGATAATTACTCCAGGAATTGAATTAGGAGCTTTGGCTCAAGGGGAGCTGCAATAAAATCTAAATTCCCCCAACCATTAAGTGGGTGCCTAAATTTAGCACAATGAGAGAAAATAATTTGGATTATTATACATCATTTGAAAGGATTTATGGAAGATAAAAAATGGATATGATGATTTGTGGAGCAATTGAAGATCGACTATATGTAGAAACAGTGTAACCGGATGTGTTAGGGTAGAGCATTTATTACAAAATCAAATTAGGTTTTGTGAAGCATATAAAGGTCATTCATTCATCATTTGAATCACTTTGCACCCAAAGAAATTAAGAAGAATAGTGTCTAAGCTGAGATTACAAAGAATTGAAGTGCGATCGATGAATTTATTTGTCAAACCTAATTTCATGAAAAAGGTATTTATCTGTGAAGCTTTGAACTTATAATCTATTTGCAATGGCTACACCTTTGGTTGTTGATATTACTGAAAGGCCTCGACCAAAATTTAAAAAGCATCCACACAAGTCAATATAAGTTGACCCATTAGGTGCATTTTCAAGTGTTCCATATGGTGTGCTACATATTGAAGATATTAGGGTTCATATTCATGCGAACTTAGATGAATATGGGGACTCAAGGTATGTAGATCTGTTTGAGAGTCATCTCAGGGATGAAAATCACAACCTTAAACCCGAGTATAAGGCACTACTTGATAAACATTTTATTCAGATTATGGGGTTTCCAACATTTGATGAAGATGAGTGGGTCTGATATGTTTTGAGTCAGATGCATGATGAATTCATATGGCTGTTAAAACCATTCAAGATTACCAAGGATGTTATCAAAATTGTGACTGGGTTAAATTCAACTGGTGGATTACCCATGTTGAAATTTGTGAAAAACCAAACTATTATTGATGCAACCGGTGCAAAGTTTGACAAGAGGGCAATGACCATCAATGACATTATAGAACCGGATGTTAAGTTTGCTTCCATGCTGATTGGCTACAAGATATATCACTCCAGTAGGGAGAATTCTGTCTCCAGAACTACCATATATGCAGCATATCAAATGTTGAAGGAGAATGCAGATTATGACCTATGTGAGTTGTTACAGAACTAGCTGATTGAGAACTTGAACAAAATCAAGAAAGATAAGAAAAACACTTTTAAATATGGTACATTGGTTGTATGCTTGTTCTTCTACTATATGAATGAAGTACCTGGAGTAAAGGGTGTTCATTGGACTAATGATAAGCCAATTGTCATTCAGATCAGAAATCATCTATGCAACATTGGTGATTATAAAGCTCAGAAAACTACAATCTGGGGATACTTCAAGAATTTTTAGAGTATGATGAATTTAAGGGAAAGAATCCCTAAATTGATTGTTGAGAAGTACAAGAATGAAATATGTTTTATGGTTGACACTAATCAGTGCTTAATGGAAGCAGTGGAACCCAGAACTATTTGGATCATGCCCATGGGGTATGAAGTAGATGAAAAAATCTTGAATATGTAAGCTCAACATCTTTTGAGCAAGCCAAAAGACACAACAGTTGAACAATTTGGGACATATGAGGAGCTAAGTTTAAAACTGTATGTTGAGCTCAGAGAACCTAAAATCAATAGAAAAGTAAGAAAAAAGTTGAGCAGTTGGCTGAGAATCTAGGTCTCACAAAGGAAGCCGTGAGACAATTCAGGGAAAGGACTAAAAAGGCAGAGATGGAGAAGCAGGATAAGAAACAAAGAAGTGCTCTGGTAGGATCCTCCTCCACATCAAGGACTACTAGAAGCTCTGTTGCTACCCCTGTTCCCCCTAAACCTACCTATCCTGAGAAGCCGGAAGGAAAATCATCAAGAAAAGAAGGGAAAAGAGTAAAAACAAAGGCCACAAAAACTTATAAGAGCACAAAAGTTGATGTAGAAGAAATAGATTCAGATGCTGAGGTAAAGGAGTTGAAAGCCTTTGGAACAAAAGATGCCAAGGTGACTCAGGAGAAGCCATCTAGAAGCAAAAGGGCAAGCAAAAGGTAGAAGACAGATACATATGTTGAGAAGCCCACACTTTCTATGGAAGATGTAATAAAATCAGTCACTGTAGATGAAGATGGTCCAAATGATGAAGATATCATCTTTCACACAAGCTAAGGCAAGTGAAAAGATATTGAAATCCCACATAGAGGATAGTGAGTTGTTAGGCCTTGCATCCGGTATATTGGAGAAGATAATGCCAACCTTCCAAAAGAATCCATCTAATTCTCCCTCTGGTAATCTGAAGAACCTTGTAAACTCTGTAAGTATACACTTTGAGTCCTTTGAGAAGTCTATAGAGATTAAAATCTGGAATGAATTTTTGGATAAGAGATTTAGTGAGCTAAAAGGGCCAATAAGGAATGATAAAAGGATACTTGATATTAGTATAAAGAGTATTCAAAATGCTCTTAATGATGGAGGTGATGTATACAAATTTTGTCTATCTTGGCCCAAAGTTATTGAGGATATTGAGAAGAAGATAAAGGAGTAGGAACAAAGATTGCTAAATGTATCTCAACATTTTGACCCTCTAACAGTTTCTCCGGTAAGTCAGGAGTGTCAAGAAATCAACCTGACTGATGAAATAAATAAGCTTGCTAAAGAAAAGAGCAATATTGTGGAGAGAATGTGTGAGCTCAGGGGATTGATTTCCCCCAAGTTAGAAACAATGTTTTATGCTTTATCAGAAGCTCAAATTACAGTCCGGACAGGTGATCCTTCAGATCTAAAGAAAGAAGAAACACAAACATTCCTACTAAGAGAACACAGCTCAATTTTGGATGGCATGAAAAGTAGTTGGGCCTCTGAACTTGTGCAGTTGAAAAATAGTTTTGCAGATATCCTCAAGTTCATGTAAATATAATACATGGATTATCTATACATATGCAATCTTATATACAGATTTCTTGTGGAAATTTTGACTTGCGGACCCCACCCCTTGCCATTGATGTCAAAGGGGGAGTGAGAGATAATGAAAAATAAAAAGAAATGAAGAATCCATCAAAGGGGGAGCAGTGGAAGAATATATAAGTGTACATAGTAGGGGGAGTCAGTCATGACACTTAGTCATTTTTCACTAAGTGTTGCCATCAATGCCAAAGGGAGAGATTGTTGGCAAGAGACACTGTAAGGCATGTCATGTTTTGTCATTGATGGCAACTTAGTCCATTCCACACATCCACAGTGCAGTATTAGATCATATCAGAAGTTGGTTCCAAGATTTGTCCAGTTCGGATAGACATGAACATGGTATATGGCAGAGTTTAGTATTTTGGTCAGTGGATCTCTCCAGTTAATTATTGCATGTTGTGAATTTGAGGGAGTGTAGAGGAATGTTAGAACAATCTAAATCCAAGATTTCAGCCTCTGGTGACAAAGGGATTAAAGGTTATGAGCATCTGAGTACCGGATCCTAATATGACAGGACAGTTCAGTGAAGAACAGGCCAACTTGTGTTAGATCCTTGTGCGGATCTAGTAGAAGTGTTTTGGTGAGTTGTGTATGGGATATAATGTTAGTGACCGACATGAATGGTGACCTGCAAGTGTTATTTCTAGTATCATCAATATTGATGTATGGATTCAACTAACAGAATAGAGTACTTGTATTGTTAAGTTCTTCATAAGGCCGACAGATAGGTGATTGAGTTTGTTGATGTGGATATATATAACTGATGGATTTGAGTAATGTGGCATGTGATAGTGATGCAAATATGGAGTAAGTGTGAAAAAGGTAGATAGAAGTGCAAAAGAGAAGAGATCTGAGGTTTGGATTATGGCAGAGCAGTAAACAGGGCAGAATAAAGATGAAGTGTGTAAAATTAGTATTCTGTACTTAATCGGAACTGAATTCTTGCATTGGCAGATGCTACTTATTAGTTCAACAATCTGTAATCCTTTGTAAACATTGTTGTAGGTAGTGAGCCTCTCTTGAGTAGTGAGCTCTGGGTAGTGAGCCTGAATGCATGTGCATTCCTCTCTTTGTAATACTTTTAACAGAGTATAACTTTATGGGTTAACCCCCACTATGGTTTTTCCCTTAACTGGGTTTCCACATCAAAATCTTGGTGTTAAGTGTGTGATTTATGTTTTTGCTCATGTTTTATTAATTTTTCCTTTCCATGATTATGTCATTGATCTGTTAAGAAGTGGTAAAGAAGAATTAGTTGCAGTAAGCTTTAAAGCTTCAAGACAACTGATTCAGCCCCCTCTTAGTTGTCAGCCCTAATTCCAACAATTTTGTCCTCACATGAGGAAATAGGCATCCCACTTAATGGTAGAGGTATTTTGCCATGTGTCGATACTTTGACTAGTGTGTAAGTGAATCTTGACCGAAACTGTTATGACAAATTCCTATGACAGAATCTATGATGCATAAGAGTCGTAAATGGAATGTTCTATGACAGGTGAAGACATGTGTCACAAGGCATCTTGGAAGAAGGCATCTTTGGGTGCCCCAAGGATGGTTATGACATGTTGTAAGAGGAATATGCTATTTTTAGGTAGTTATGACATATTATCTTACAGTTGTAAGAGTTGTCAGTTATGACAGATTCTATGACAGTCATAAGATGCGTAAGAGCATCTGTCATTGCCCAACTTGGGAATAGGTGACCATTTTGGGATGGGGTGATGTGACAAGTGTCATGACCATGCTGCAATGTTGGACAAGTGTCCCTAGGCGTGCTTTTTGGGCCATGAGGCCAAGTTGGACACCCATTCCAAGAAAGGTTCATTTTTGCCCTTGTAAACTTCTATTTAAGGAGGTGCTTGGAGTTGAGATGTATTATGTGATTGACAGGTACCGTTATGCTACCAGATTGTCTCTAGATACAAGTGTCAAAGACTCCTACAAGAACACTGGCTCTGAAACCTTATTGTAACATTCATTGTTTATTGGAATACATTTGAGCTATGTTTTGGAGTGTGGGGTTTTTCATCCGTAAGGGTTTTCCCCACGTATATCTTGTCTCTCTCTCTTCTGTCTACTTTCTGTGTGTATGTGTTTTGTAGTAATATCTCTATTATTGTGTTCATAACTCTATAACTGTAAATATTAAAACTAATTTGCACTCATCTCTCCTCTTTAGATTAGTGTAGGAAGCGATTTCTGCACACCTAGCTTCCTTTGAGCTGGTATCAGAGCCTGGTAAGTTTTGGTTCTAGCTGTTGGGTAGGGGTTTTTTGAGCTAATCTTAGGTTGAGTGGGAGTCTGTGTAGAGTATTATGAAATCTTGTTGCATGAAGGAGATGGCAGGCACATCTGGAAGAATAGAGGTGGAGAAGTTTAATGGCACAAATTTTGAGTTATGGAAACTTAAGATGGAAGACATGCTTGTTGATCGAAACCTATGGGAAATCATTTCCAGTGTAAAACCAACTGCAATGGCACAAGCTGATTGGGATCTCAAAGATTAGAAGGCTAAGGGTCTCATAAGACTCAGTCTAGCTGACTCTATCCTATTAAATGTCCATGAGGAGAAGACCACAAAAGATCTTTGGAAGAAGCTGGGAGATGTTTATCAGGCCAAATCCCTGGTGAAGAAGCTTTTTATCTGAGAAAGAAGTTGTATTCTCTGAAGATGGAGGATGGAGGATCTGTTACAAATGCTTTCAACATGTTAGTTGCACAGTTGACTTCTATTGGTGTGAAGACAGAGGAGGAAGATTGTTGTATGACCTTGCTTTGTTCTTTGCCAAACTCATGGGATCATCTTGTTATGGCTATTGGGAGCACCACATCCACTTTTAAAATGGATGAAGTGGTATCTTTACTATTATCTAAAGAGATGCGGAGAAAGTCCTCTAAAGTAGCTAAAGAGACTCTTGTGATTTGTGGAAGACCCAAGGAGAAAGGGAAAAAGAAGGACAAGAAAGCTGAGAAGGGTGGATCCAAATCTCCCGAAAAGTCCAAGGCTCTCTGTTGGAACTGTGGAAAAACTAGGCATTTCTGAAAGGACTACAAAGGGGTAAAGAAAAACTAGAAGAAGAAGAATGTCCCAAACTCAGATTCTGACAAGTCACAAGATGATGGTGATGCCTTCATCGCAGCCCTAGCCACCCATGCATCTGATGATGTGTGGTTGATTGATTCTGGTGCATCATTGCACATGACCTCATATCAAGGTTGGTTCATGAAGTATGAAGAGTTCAATGGTGGAAGAGTGTACCTGGGTGACGATTCTCATCTAAAGATTGTTGGTTGTGGAAGAGTCTCAATCCAATTCCTTGATGGACAAGTGAAGGAGATCACTGGGGTCATGTACATCCAAGGCTTGGCATGGAACTTGCTTTCTGTAAGTAAGTTGAATGATGTAGGTGTGCAGGTTGTCTTTTCGAAGGACAGATGCAAGATGACTAGAGGATCTATGGTTTTTGTGAAGGGTACTCAGAGAGGTACTCTATTTCAATTGGAGGCATGCACTTCACAATGCAATAGTTCTTCTGACTCGAAGAAAAGATCTGCAGTCACTTCATCCCCACCATTGGAACCGGTAGTGAAAAATTCCGTTGTAACAAATTCTAATGGTAGTGCATTTTGAGTACCTAAGGGTGCTCATGATTTGGAAGTTAAGCTTCTTGTTGAAAAGACAATGTTATAGCATAAGAGATTTGGCCACATTGGTGAGAAGGGTCTTAGAACCCTGAAAAATAAAAACCTCGTTGAGGGGTTAAATGATTGTAATCTTGAGTTTGACTTTTGCGAACATTGTATATATGGAAAGCAAAACCGTGTTCAATTTTACTCTAGTTCCCACAAGTCTTCTGGTGTGTTGGACCTTATTCATTCTAACATGTTTGGTCCTGTTAGTGTTCCTTCGATTTCCAAATCTATATATTTTGTATCTTTCATAGATGATTATAGTAGGACATAGATTTATTTTCTTAGAAGCAAGTCTAAAGTCTTTAGTCGGTTCAAAGAGTTTAAAGCTTTTGTTGAGAATTAGACTAGTAAAAAGATTAAGTGTTTGAGAACTAAAAATGGTGGTGAGTTTTTTTTGGTAGAGTTAGATAAGTTCTGTAAAGAGTAAGGGATTGAAAGACATAAGAGAACTCCATACACCCTGTAGCAAAATGGAGTTGTAAAGAGGATGAACATGACACTGATGGAGAAGTCTAGGAGTATGCTTAATGGAGCAAGCCTCGAACAAAAGTTCTGGGCTGAAGTTGTAGCCACTGCTTGCTACCTGATAAATAGGTCTCCTACATTAGCTCTTGTTGGTAAGACACCTATGGAGGTGTGGTCTGGTAAGAAGCCTTCAGTTAGACATCTTCATGTTTTTGGTTGTGAGGCATATGTACATGTGCCTAGGGAGAAACGGTCTAAATTGGAGAACAAGGTTGTTAAGTGTATTTTCATTGGCTATGGTGTCAGTGTGAAAGGATACAAGCTTTGGTATCCCGTGGCTAAAAAAGTATTGTATAGAAGAAGTGTTATCTTTAGAGAGCTAACACCTTCTTTAGTTGTTCTATAGCCAGAAGAGAAAGAAAAGAAAGATGTGGTTCAGTTTCCTTCTACCCTTGAGAAGACTGAACCGACAGACCTTGTGAGACCTGATGATGAGGAGAGCTCTAGAAGCTCTGAAAGCTCATAAGAAGAAGAAGAACCTCAACCTCAGCCCTTGAGAAGGTCTACAGGAACAAGAAAGCAACCTGATAGGTTTGGTTATTCATTTCTTGATTCTAGTTGTGCTTTTTCCTTGCTTACTAACACTAATGAGCCTAGAACTGTGACAGAGGCTATGGGCATGAAAGATGTAGGTTCCTGGAAGGAGGCCATGGAAGATGAGATGGCTTCTTTGGAAAAGAATAAAACTTGGGACTTGGTGCCTTTCCCTGAAGAATGGAAATATGTTGGATGCAAATGGGTGTTCAAAAGAAATTCGGCACAGTTGGTAGTGTTGAAAAGTACAAGGCCAGATTGGTTGAGAAGGGGTACTCACAAGTGGAGGGAATTGATTATGGTAAAATTTTCTCTCCCATTGCAAAGCTAACATCTATTCAATTCTTGTTATCTATTGCAACATCTTATGACTTAGAGGTGGAATAGATGGATGTGAAAACAACATTCCTTCATGGTGATTTTGAGGAAGAGATTTACATGTCACAGCCAGAGCATTACATAGAGAAAGGTAAAGAAAATTTGGTTTGTAAACTGAAGAAGTCTTTGTATGGTTTGAAGCAGTCTCCTAGGATGTGGTATATGAAATTTGATGCCTTTGTGTTGTCCATTAGATTTATGAGATCAAAATCTGATCATTGTGTGTATTACAAGTTTGACAATGATCGCATTCACATTATTGCATTGTATGTTGATGATATGCTGTTAATTGGGAATGGTAAGAATATGATTTCTGATTTGAAGTCTCAGTTGTCAGCATAATTTGAGATGAAAAATCTAGGGGTAGCCAGGTACATTTTGGGAATGGAAATTAGAAGAGACAAAGCTAACAGAAAACTTTGTTTAAGCCAGAGTAAGTATGTGAAGACCGTGTTGGATAGGTTCAGCATGGCAGATTGTAGACCATTGTATGTTCCTGTACCTTTGGGGACAAAGTTTTCTTTTAATGATTGTCCAAAATCTCCTAGTGAGGTGGAGGACATGAGGAGAGTACCTTATGCTAGTGTAGTTGGCAGTTTGATGTATTCCATGGTCTGCACAAGACCAGACATTGCCCAAGCAGTGGGAGTCCTTAGTCGATTTATGGCTAATCCTGGATGGGTACATTGGGATGTAGTTAAGCGAGTGTTTAGATATTTGAGGGGTACTTCTAAGTATTCCATATGTTATCATGGTAATCCTACATGACCTCTGCATTCTATTTGTATTCGTGGATTCATGGATTCTGATTGGGCAAGTGACATTGATAGTAGGAGATCCACTAGTGCTTATGTGTTTACTATGTTCGGTGGTGCAAATTAGTTGGATGAGTAAGCGGAAACCTATGGTCACTCTATCCATGATAGAAGCTAAGTAGATGATAGCAACTCATGCTTGTAAGAAATCCATTTGGCTTAAGAGATTGTGTTCAGATATTGGTGTTAATGCAGGATAGATTATGATTTGTTGTGACAATTAGAGTATGATTTGCCTAGCAAAGAATCCAACTTTCCATGCCAAAACAAAGCATATTGATGTACAGTTTCACTTCATGGGAGACATGGTAGAGGATGGGAAGGTGAATTTGGAGAAGGTAGACGCCTTGAAGATTGTTGCAGATGCATTGACGAAACCAATGGGCACAGACAAGTTCAGATGGTGTTCGGAGTCTATGGGCCTCTCGGCCTATAGCAGTTAAATCCTGTCATTTCCATTGGCTCTTACAAGGTGTTCGACAAGTGGGAGACTGTTGGGAATTAAGTGTCTCAACCTTGGTAATTCCTTGCATTTATTGTATGTATGTATTTATTTATTGCCTACTAATGTATTTTGGATGCGAGTCCTGTTTCGTCATCTTGTGGGAGTTGGCAGGTGATGTGTCATCCTACGTGGAAGGTGACCACATGTAATTTTGTCCTCACATGAGGAGATAGGCATCCCACTTAGTGGTAGAGGTATTTTTCCATGTGTCGGCACTCTGACTAGTGTGTAAGCGAATCTTGATTGAAACGGTTATGACAGATTCCTATGATAGAATCTATGACGCGTAAGAGTCATAAATGGAATGTTCTATGATAGGTGAAGACATGTCTCGCAAGGCATCTTGGAAGAAGGCATCTTTGGGTGCCCCAAGGAGGGTTATGACATGTGTTAAGAGGAATATGCTATTTTTAGGCAGTTATGACAGATTATCTTACAGCTGTAAGAGTTGTTAGTTATGACAGATTCTATGATAGTTGTAAGTCATTCCCCAACTTGGGAATAGACAACCATTTTGGGATAGGGTGATGTGAAAAGTGTCATGATGATGCTATAGTGTTGGACAAGTGTCCCTAGGTGTGGGTTTTGGGCCATGAGGCCAAGTTGGACGTCCATTCCAAGAAAGGTTCATTTTTGCCTTGTAAACTTTTATTTAAGGAGGTGCTTGGAGTCGAGATGTATTATGTGATTGACAGGTACTGTTATGCTACCAGATTGTCTCTAGATATGAGTATCAAAGACTCCTGCAAGAGCATTGGCTTTGAAACTATATTGTAACCTTCATTGTTTACTGGAATACATTTGAGCTGTGTTTTGGAGTGTGGGGTTTTTCACCTGTAAGGGTTTTCCCCACGTATATCTTGTCTCTGTCTCTTCTATCTACTTTCTGTGTGTATGTGTTTTGCAGTAATATCTTTGTTATTGTGTTCATAACTCTATAACTGTAAAAATTTAAATGAATTTTCACTCATCTCTCCTCTTTAGATTAGTGTAGGAAGCGATTTCTGCACACCTAGCTTCCTTTCATTATCCAGAAGAAATGTTGTTTCATATTTGTATTTTCTTTCCAAATCAAAAGAAACTCTATCCCTTTTGTGCATTACAATTTGAAAGTTTTTGAAAAATCCCTAGAAGATAGTATTACAACTTTGTGAATCAAAGCTTCTCATATACTATTTAATTTGTGTTGCTACATGCCTATCTTGTTGCCATATTTTTCCTTTATATACTGGTAACTTGTTCATGAAACAAAATGCTAGGAAAATGATCAAGGAGCAATACTTAAAGTTGTAGCCTGTCTCCTTTGTTTTTCTTAGGTTCTCTAGAAACTGAAGAATGATCAAGATCACCATGTGAATACATCTTAAGTTTAAGTATGAGCATCCTTAAACACTATGAAGACATCTTAAACACCATACATGAACATTGGTATGACACAATGAACCAACTCAATCAACCCAAAGAAACAACAACACTACCACTATATCTCAACATCATTATCTCCAAACCATAGCATCAACCTGTCAAAAGATTACAAACATGAGCTCCTTCCTGTTACATTACAACAAGTATCAAGTAATGATGATAAGACAAACTCACATGACCATCAACAATGAACACCTCATGATGAACAACATGGACCTCATTCAAACACCATGGAAGCATACATGGAAAAATCATATGAACATGTCAAACATTATGATAGATCTGCTACATCATCACAAAGTCTTGTCAAAAAGAACATTTCAAAACTATCTTTGACCTTCTTCACATTACAACACCAAAGACTACTATACTCTTTATCTTTTCAATGGGGGTTAAATGAGAAGACAATAATCAACTCCACCTAAAGTCATGCTACATCTTTATGCATTTAGAGGTGTTTCTTGTACATTATGCACAAGCATAGGATCCATCTTCTCTTTCTCTTCCTTTGGTCTTCTTCTCCAAACATTTACACTATCCTTCTTTCGCTTGGTTGCAATATCTATCTTCTTGTCGTATTTAGGTGATTTCACAAGACCATTTCTACAAAAAGATGATGAATGACCAAAGTTGTTACACTTATAACGTTAGACATTATAGTCCAGAACCCAAGAATCATAGTTTCTTCTTGACAAACCATAGGAACTTATATGATTATATCTTCCATATAAGCTACAATCTCTTTCCTTGTGACCTACTTGATTGCACTTGTAACAAACGAGATCAGTATTCCTTATTAAAGGAGATTGACTTCTTCTACAGTTAACTGCTTTGTGTCCAAAATGATTACAAGTAAAACAATAACCGAAAAATGTGTAATTGTACCTGTACATATATGCTTGCCTTGCTGGAGCAGTTCTTCTGAGATTTCTTCTTTGATTGTGCATTTTGACAAACTCTTCTTTGGTTTTCACCTCAGCTTCAATCTTCTTTTTGCCTTTAGTCTCAAGAGCATCAGCATGATGACTTAGATAAATTGAATGTGAGCATTGTCCTTCTTCAAACCCTAGACTAGTTTTGTCCTTGTAGCCCTTTTGTTTTCCCAATAGGTCTTATAGTTTGTCACTACTGCTACACATGTCAAGTCTTCTTCTCAAGACTACAATTTCAGCTTCTAAAGCATGGCAATCCTTTACTTTGACATCTAACTCCTTGCTTGTGACTTTAACAACTCTTTTACTCTCTTCAAGCTTCAGCTTTAGATCTGCAATTAGTTTTTCAGAATCAGTGACTTTGCTAATCAGATTTTCATTATTCTTTTGAGACTTATTTCTTTGAGCAGCTACCTCCTTTTTGAGCCTTTTGATCTCACCAAGTGCACACTTCAATTAACCTTAAAGATCCACCTCTACTTCCTCATTTTCAGATTGATCTTCACACCTATCATTCTGATTTTCACTTATAACTACCATGAACAAGGTTTCATATCCTTCCTCAAATGACTCCTTTGAACCACTAACTGTTATATCAACATATTTTGTGAACAAACTCTTCTTATTTTTGAAGTTGTTTTTCATTATTAGGATTGAATTGTTTCTTCTTTCCTTCTTCATCACTATCTGGATCTTTGTATGGACATTTAGTAGCAAAGTGTCCTATCCTACCATACTCAAAACATTTGAATGGAATTTTACCTTTGTACTTTCCTACTAACCCCTTTTTCAATCTGTTAACAAAAGAAGATTCTTGATCATCATCCAACTCTTCTAGACCAGACTTTATTTCCTTTTCCTTTTTGACTGATTTATATGTAGCTTCTTTACTTGTAGGAGTATCATTACAAACCCTAATCTCAAAAGTAGTAAAAGTACCATAAAGTTCATCAAAGGTTACTTTGCTCAAATCTCTCTCTTCTACTACAGACACCTTGGATTCATATTTAGGAGTTAAAGTCCTTAAAACCTTGGTTACAACTACCTTTTCTTCTAAAGTATCACCTAGACCCCTAATAGAATTAACAACCACTTGAACTCTAAGAAGGTAATCAACCACCTCCTCATCATCATTCATCTTGAGACTTTCAAACTTAGCTCTGTAAGATTGTAACTTAGCTTCTTTTATTTTTTCATCTCCCTGATAAATATTGGACAACTTATCCCAAATACCCTTAGCTAACTTATAATCCATAATTTTGACAAGTATCTCATTAGACAAACCACAACAGATTACATTCTTGGCCTTAGCATTATTGTCATAGGCCTTCTTTTCATCAGGAGTTAAAGGAGGTTTTGTTTCTTTATACTCATTTTCTATTGTAGATCAAACATCATAACCCAAGGAAGACAAATAGGATTCCATCCTAAATTTCTAGAAAACATAATTAGACCCATCAAATAAAGGTGCTTTGTATGTAGAAAATCCTTCTTGACTGGCCATGACTAGTACTCCACTTATAGGACCTACCCAAGCTTGTTAGGCTTCTATAGGGAACCTATGCTCTGATACCACTTATTGGAGTATAATCAACACTAAGAGGGGGGGTGAATTAGTGTTGTATCAAAAACAAGTTATTTACTTCTTATCAAAATTGAAAAGAGAAAGTGAAGGAATCAAACACGACAATATGCTTTATCAAAGGAAGGAGTCAAATACTAAGCAACAAATAAGACTAAATGTTCAAGCATAAAAGACAAATGAATCACACAACAATTGAAACCATGACACAATTGATTTCATGAGTGGAAAACCCTCTTAGGGATGAAAAACCACTCTAAACTGCCTCACTAGCTTAATCAAAACCCTCATTGGTTACATTCAAGCCTCACTGACTACAACTAGGTCTCACTGACCAAGAAAGCCTCATCGGATTTACAAAATGCCTCACTGGAAAAATATTTGACTCACTAACTTGTACAATCACCTTGAATACAAAACAAAACAACTCAGGGGATTACCCTGATTCACTTCTTCACAAAAACTTATTTCTCCTTTTGCTTTCACTTGACAAAATTCTTTTCAATCACAACATGATCAAACAAGCTTCTGATACACATGACAATCTCTACAATAAACATGGTATTCCTCTACCCAAGAATCAATATCTTGGTGCAATCACGGTAGGAGGGTTCATAGAATGAACTGGACCATGCAGCAAGAGTAAACACAACGGAAACAACTCAAAGAAATAGAACAAATGCAGATTCGGTCATTCGGTATATCATAGAATTCAAATAGAGATCGGTTGGCAACATGCGTGCTTACAATTAGGGCTCATAGGCCTGATTACATACATGCACAAGATAAATCTTTGAAGTTCCTTCGCACGAAACTACCAACTATAAATCTTCTAAATCATGAGAACTATGTTAACTTCTTTCTTAAGGATGTATTACATCAATATATATCAACTCCAGACCAATAGATTCCTCTACGTCAGCCAAGGAAGATCACAAATTCCAAAGAAGAGATGTAACGTGTAAACACAGATAGGTTGAACCTAAATGCATAGAACACTTCCAGAAAATGAATGAAATAATGTGCGGATCTTCTGGGAAGGTCGACCATGAACCAAAGATCATTGAATGATGTGTCATTAGGCTCCAAAGATCGAGGAATACTTCTGCAAGTTTCTCCTTCAGCTGGTTGCCAGTGAATATCAGGATGCTCTGCTATGAGAAACAATCAACTTCTAATAGAGATATCTTTCCAGTATTGAAGTGCGGATCTCTAAATTCTGGATATGATGTAGATGAATGAATGCAGATGCTAAATCTAGCTCCACAAGATCTGAAATGCAATTATGGTGAGATATCAGACCAAAAGTAGAAACTGCTTCTGACTGAACTGCCTGAACTGAACTGGAAAAATGAAAAGAAACAAGTTGAACTACAAGCAAACTGAAATGTAAATGTTTTTGGTTGATGCATGATTGTTCTTGAACTAGGGATGCTCCTGCATCAGACATCCAGGGTTATTGAAAAAGTGAGTCCCTCACTTTGCTGGGGCTAGGGGAGAACCAAGACGGTCCACCTCAGCCTAAGAAATCCATGATGAATCTTCTTCTAGTCTTCCTTTCCACTTCATAAGATATTCTTTGTATTGTCTTCCTCTAGTGTTGGGTCCAACTTTGTTGTCCAAAATGTCTTCAATCTGCTCTGGTGCTTGTTGTGGTAACTGCTTCTTTAGGTCTTCTTCCATGCTATCACTGAACTCTACTTCATGATACTGATACAAGTCTGCATTGTTGAAAATAGGTGAAATGCCCAAGGTCTCTAATAATTCCACTTCATATGCATTTCCTGAATAAAATTTCCTGAGTATCTTACAAGGTCCAAACTTCTTCATGTTCAACTTGTTATATGTTCCAACTAGAAATCTTTATTTTCTCAAGTACACCATCACTTCATCTCCAACTTCAAATTCCTTATGTCTTCTCTTCTCATATGCCTTCTCCTTATACTTAATATTCATATTCTCCAAATGCTTCTTAACCTGATCATGTACTGTCTTCATGTGGTCTACAAATTTGTCTGCTTCTACACTCCTCTTTTCTTCTACACTAATATTTCTTAATTCTGCTACTCCTCTAGGATTCACTTTGGTCACAATCTCAAAAGGTGTCCTTATGGTACTCCTATTTACTAAATTATTATATGCAAACTTTTCTTGTGAAAGAATCAAATCCCAACTTCTGCCTTTCTTTCCAACCAAACATCTCAACAAATTTCCCAAATTCCTATTCACTACCTCTGTCTGTCCATCAGTTTGTGGATGAAAAGATGAACTGAACTTCAAATCTATCTTCATCTTCTTCCAAAGTGTCCTCAAAAAGTATCCAACAAACTTTGTATCTTTGTCTGAAACTATACTGTTAGGTAATCCATGCAATCTCACAATCACCTTGAAAAATAGGTTTGCTACATGCACTGCATCAGTTGTCTTCTTACAAGGTATGAAATGAGCCATCTTTGAAAATATCTCCACCACTACAAATATTGAATCATGTCCTCTCTGTATCTTTGGCAATCCCATCACAAAATCCATGCTTATGTCTTCCCAACGTCTCTCCGATACTGTCAAAGGTTTATACAATCTGGTATTCTAACTACTTCCTTTTGCAACTTGACAAACTCTACAACTCTGCACAAATCTCTGAACATCCTTATGTATCTAAGGTCAAAAGTAATTTTCACTCACCAAAGCCACTATCTTATCAATGCCAAAATGTCCTACCAATCCACCACTATGCTTCTCCTTGATCAAATTGTCTCTCATTAAACTTCTAGGTATGCACAATTGACTTCCTTTGAACAACATATCTTCTTGAATGAAATAGTCCAACCACTTACTCCTATATGTCACAATAGGTTGTTTACATGCTTTCCAAGGTTCTACAAAATTAGTGTCTCCCTCATACATGTTCTTCAATTCATCAAAACCAACACCTCAACTCTCATCTCTATCAACAAGTTTCTTCTTCTACTCAAGGCATCAACAACTTTGTTTGATTTTCCACTCCTATGCTTCAACACAAAAGTATAACTTTGCATGAACTCTACCCATCTCATATGTCTCTGATTCAACTTACCTTGACTATTCAAATATTGCAAAGCTTGATGATCCGTATACAACACAAACTCCTTAGGCAACAAATAATGTCTCCACTTCTTCAAGGCTTGAATTATGGCATAGAACTCTAGATCATAAACTGCATATCTTCTCCTTGCATCATTCAACTTCTCACTAAAATAAGCTACATGTCTACCTTCTTGACTTAACACTGCTCCGATTGCATTTTCACTTGCATCACAATCAACTTGAAATACCTTATTGAAATCCAATAATGTCAAAATAGTTTGCTCTATCACTTTTTGCTTCAACAACTCAAAACTTTTATCTACTCCAGATGTCCACTTAAAATCCTTTCTGTCACCTCTCATTGTCTCTGTCATAGGGTTACAAACTGAATTGAAATTCTTGATGAACTTCTGGTAGAAACTAGCCAATCCATGAAATGATCTAACCTCTCCAATGCTCTCCGGTGTAGGCCATGTTGCAAATATGTGCCTAAGTGGTGTTGTCATTGATGTCAACATATTCTTGTTGCCATTACTATCAACTGTATACTATTTTGCTATTTGTGTAGAAGACCGGTTTGTTGAGGATATTGAGAAAATTAATGACAATCAATGCATACAGATCATGTGACTGTGTAGAGGATTGTCAGAGGTTTCTCCAGTCAAGATTTGAGAAGTTCGCATGAAGATTTGAAGGAGTTATTGCCATCTGAGTAGAACTGGTTCCTACAATAATTAGGAAAGACAGAGTGATAGGAAAGAGGTCTGGATTGATCCGGTAATATAAGATTATGATCTATGAATCTGAAGGCATGTTTGGGAAGTTAGTGTGTATCATCAACTCTAGTGGTTTGTGGTTTGGAGGTCCGCAAGCTATCCTTCCAGTCTGATAGTCATGGCAGAGTGTGTTCTTGAGGTTCTGAAGGAAGATTCAAATGTTTCTGATAATATAGTTTAGAGTGAATGTTATTGGTGATTACAATGTGCTTGTGGAGGTCTCTGGATCATGTAGCTACTATGTTGGAGGTCCGCATTAAAATTTGAGCTTGTTGATTGAAGATTTCTTCTTGAGGTTAATGTTCTTCTCAGTCTTGGCCGACCGGATGTTCCTAGCCTATTGCAGATGCCTGTTGGGTGAATATTTTGTGTTCAACTAACTGAAGGCAAAATGGTTATATCGACCATAGTGTAATGAGATAAATCTCTCCTCTCAACAAGGGGAGGTTCCCTATCAATTATCACAAACTTATTTAAACTAAATACTAACTTGGGGGTGAGACCATATCATCTATTTCTCTTTTTTCAGAAATGATATTTACAAAATGAAATAGCACTTTCTTGATACAAACTGAATGAACAAGAAACCCATGAGAGCACAAAGTCTATCATTGCTTCTTTTACTAATTTATAACTTAGAACCCAGTAGAATAAGGTACAGCCCCAAAGTCTTTACCAAAAACTACGATAAAATAAATGATCACAAAAGATAATAGTACTTCAAAGCCTTTTCAATATCTTTTACTTTAAAACACTAAATCAAAAACTAAAGGTAATTGTTGTAGCACAAAGTCTCCACAATCAACTTTAGAACATCTCCCAGATTATTCTCACTCATACTACTATTTGATCAAATAGATAAGATCGTATTAGGAAAAGGACATAAGAACAATTTCCAATACGCCACAAGTTATTTCAACACAAAGTTTGAACGATCACTTGCTTGCTTTCTTATTCACTTGATAAAATTTGATTTACAATTTGAACACAACGTCTCAAAATGCTCTTCAATTTGGTAGAGTTTTGCTTCAATAACTAAAAGATGATATTTACAATGAGGGTCCTCTTTATTTATAAGAGGAACCGAGAGCAAAAATAGGAAAAGAAAAACTAACTATGACTTATTCAACAAAGGAGTCCTTTTTGATTTGGACTTCCTATGTTTTTACATGTAATTACATATTAGAAAAGTACATGTAAATATGTCTAAAATTGTTTCAAAAGTACATCTGAAAAGCAGAAAAATAAACTAAGTGTTGGGAAAAACTGCTTCAACTTATATCGCCATCTTTCTTCATATGACAATCATACATGGTGAAAGCTGCTTGCATCCCAATACTGTCTGGACTAACCGTGTTCCTGAAATTCATCTTGGCTCTAACTATGGCATCTCTGACTGTGGTGACTGATTTTGCATGACTAGTTAACTTGGTTTTCAGATTATCCAAAGTTAACTGATTGTCCAGAATATTGTCCATGGAGGCCATTGAAAATGCTTTATCCTCAAACTCTTTCTGGAACATATGTTCAAATTCTGGAACCATTTCTTCTGCAGAGAGAAATTGATTATCCTATGACACAAGCTTGCATGGCAGCTCCTCCAATTTATGCAGAAGACTAACATCACTCTGTTCATTGAGTTTCCTTGCAGTTTCCAGGTCATTGAGTAAATCTTTCAGCACATGGCTCCTATATGTCAATGCCTCTTTGGTCTCTGTATAAGAATCCCTGTTAGGAATAGCACCAATTGATATTAGAGTGCTTATTTTCAGCTTTCTCATTTCCACCCATTTATCATGATTCTTTTCTATGTGCTCAATATCTTGAGAAATAACATCAATGAGATCATCAAGTTTTGCTTTTATTTTCTCCATTTTATCTGTCTTCTTAGATAACTCTTGTTGATGATTATTTTGAGACAGTCATAACAATTAGTTAAAATTCACATAAAATGAACCAAAACTGACTTGAAAGATATGAAGGAATCGGTTAAGATTCACTTAATCCCAAGTTTAATATGGTCAGGTCTTGACCTGTTGGGCAAATTCAGTTGGTTGATGTGAAGCTGTAATGTTCAAGGGGCCTTACACGATTTAGGGTTTCTTGTTGGTTAACTAGACTCAAGCTATGCAAAAGATCATAAATAGCAGCATGTTGTTTATTCTTTTGCATAAAAATGTTATTGTGCTGCAAAGCTTTAAATGATTTATATTATTGCAAGCTTTCTCCTCTTAAATATTTATGAAAACTGTCTACTTTTAACTCAACTATGCATGCTTTTTTAAATATGAGACAAATTTCCTTTAAATTTTTGCGTTTTAAGCTAAGTATTTTTAGATGGGTTGGAAAAAGTTAGAAAGATCTAAACTAAACATCATTCATTCTACCAAAGGATCTAATTGTTCTATTATGCACTTTGTAAATCATACAACAATTTGATCAAATCCACAGACTAAACCTTAAATGTAAGTTCTAAGCATTTTCACAAACATACATTTAAAATTGCAAGCTCTAAGAGAAAATGTTTCAAACACAATGAAGAGCAGGAAAACACTCAAAAAATAGATGCAGAATTCTAGATTCAAATTGTATTAGAAACAAACAATCATGTAAGATTTACAATGTCTGAATGACTCTTAGCTTCATTGTCAGACTACAGAAAAACTTACAAAGCTTTACAGATACAACAAGGAGGCAGGATGTTCCACACGCTCCTTGTTGCAGACATAGACGACCTCCTTCTTCTACTCCTAAATGCTAAGCTAAATTACTAAAATTCCTGCGTAGCCCCTGTGTAAAGTATTACAATGTAGAGAGGCACAATATATAGACTTTGATTGTCCTCAATACATGTTAAAACCCAAGTTAAGCAATGGTTCAAACCTTTGGTTATAGCAATAAATACTGGAGAACAAGTCTCTTGAAATATCTCTGAGCATACATCAAATCTAGGTGAAATATGCCCTTCTGGAAACCCTAGCAGCTCAATAATAACTTTTGTTTGTCCACTGTAATAATGTTTCCATCTGCATTTGGTCTTCATTAATGAAGGCCCCTTTGACTTCCTCGCCCTTCATCCTTATCTTTCTCCGCTCCTGAGATCAGATCTCCCTTCCATGACGTCATCGCCATCAAGTTTCAGCTCCTTCTTCAACTTGAAACCTGCAAAAATAGACCAGCAATAAGTATGACCATTTAATAAACCTACAGGAAGATAAATATTTACTAAATCCAGTCGTGACTATGTGATTGTAGAAATCGGGCCCTAAATCCATGAAAATCGCGCGTCCAAAATGCATATTCAACGCTAAACTGGTCGGGTCAACTAGCGTTGACCAGAAACATGCATTCGGGCCCTAAATCAGCCTCAAAATTTCATCGCTTTGTTCTCCCACTCATTTCCTTGTTTAAATCTTTGTATTTTCTGATATACAAGCCGGGTGTGATACATTCGTTTAATCAGATTTCAATCTTTTTCAGTTCCGCGGCTTGTATGCATGCCATGCACATCGGCTTGTATATCGCTATATACAAACACAAAAATATACAAGCACTTAACTCCAATTTATAACCTTTCAATTCTGCTCAATGTATAAATGCATTGTATCTTTTAGATATTCAATTCGGACGTGATACAAGCATAAATCCGACTTCAAATTCATTTGGATTCTAGCACTTATATGTTCAACCTTGCATATCGGTTTGTATATTAGAAATATACAAACGCTTAAACATACAAGCATTTTCACTTTTTTAATTTCTCCTTCGAGTCTGCGCTATGTATGCTTGATAATATACAACCCAGAATTATACAACGAATTAACATTGTTTAAAACCCTTTTCATGTCCTCCATTGTATATTTCGTTGTATGTTACCCAAACATACAAGCCCGCAGACATACAACAAATTAACCATGTTTCATAACATTTGAACTCCGCGCGATGTATAAAGCCAAATGCATATTTGCCTTGTATATTTTGACCTACCAAACATACAACGTGAGATATATGCAATGGAACTCAAATACCTATTCATTTCAACTCTGAGTTATTTCGGATCCATCTTGTATGTATACATCAAAACTTTTACCAAATGCATACAAGGCGAACAATGCATATAAACCCGATTGCTCATGCGACTAAGTATAAAACGACCTTGCACATACAAAGGACTTTGTATATGCAAAGCGATATACAAAGGTCTTTGTGTATGAGTGAACTCGCATACAAAGGGCCTTGTATATGCAACATGTATATACAAATAGACTTGTATGTGCAAACAACAAACCCTTCCTTGTACATTTTACCAAAATGATCATAACTTTCAAAATATGGCAAATTTTAAGATGGTTCAAAAAACAACCCTAGCTCATTTTTCACAAGGAATCCAACCATATTATGCCCTGGTACTGAAAATGTATTTTTTCTCTATTTTTAATAAAGTTTGCAATTTTAACCCTCTTTTTCCCCTTACCACCAAAACAAACCCACACACACAAAGCAAAAGAGCAAAGCAATCAGCAGGGGTCCTCATTTTTGCTAAGGAGTAAAATGGGGCGTGTTGTGAACATCACAACAACTAGCAACCAAACAAAACAATTAAATTCAAAGTATTCAAGAAAACTAAATGAAATAAATCCATAACTTCCAACTATCTTTTCTGCAAATTGTTATCCAACTTGAGACCTAAGGTATTCAATAATGGTGCATGAATTTTCATTTTTAGTTTAAGTGTGTGCACGTGATTAATTATCCTCATCTTGAAGATTGGTTGAACAAACCAGTGACTGATATTAGCCTACATAGTTGAGGATATTCTCTCATAGCCAACCGGATAGAGCCTTGCTGCCAGCGAGTGTCCATAGCCCTAGCAAGGTTATCGTTACAATTCTCCTAAGTAGAGCCCCACTGCCAACGAGCGTCCATAGCCCCAGTAGAGTTACTTAGATGGCTTAATTTAGATTTTCAGTATAATCTGCTTTATTATATTTTTACATTTTTATACTTTGTTGATTTTGATGCTTGATAGAAATTTCACAAGATATAGCAATTTGTAACTTTATGATGCAAGGAATGAGCACTTGCTGAAATTAAGCTAAGAATAGTTATGGTAGCAAGGGTGACCTCAGATTTTTTACCTAATAACTACACTGGTAGGTTCAACAAACCCAAGGATTTTAGGTGTGTCATCGTGAGAAACTTTCCTTGAATTCTCAATCACTATTATTGAATACTAAATTTCAGAAGCTAAACAACTCTCTACATTCATGATAGTCACAACAAGTTATGCATACATTGCAAATGGTTAACTTGAATATTTTAAATTTTATATTGCTTTCAATGGTTGTTGGCTTGCTCCTTAATACTCTAAAGAAAAACAACGATCCCTGCTGAGGAGACTACAACAAACAACCCACAAACAGGCAAACTGTACAAGAAAAACAAAAACCAAGCAAAAGAAGACTGTACAAACAACAAACAGAAAGAAATAAAAACAAAACTATACAAACAGCTAACCTACAAAAGAAATAGCACAAGAGAACAGTGAAAAGGGAAAACTGTACACTTCTTACACTATATTACACAAAAAATGGACTGCCCTTTACCTCAAGCCTGGAAGTAGTGTTTCAAATGTTGGCCATTAACTGGTAATGGCACATCTTCCCCTGTCAAGGTCTTAAGTCTAAATGTGTTGTCTCCTATTATTTCTGAGACTTGCAATGGGACTAACCATAGTTTGTTGAATTTTCCATGACTCCCCTTCTTTTCATGTGCCTTATCCCAACACAACACTAAGTCTGATATCCTAAATGTTTTGACTCTTTCCCTCTTATCAAACCACCTCTTAACTATTGCTTGGTGTTTGTCAAATTTCTCGATGGCTTGACCTCTTTCTCATCTAGTTGTAGCATTTGTACTAGCCTGGCTTCCCTATGGTTATCAAAGCCTAAATACTAATTGGCAAACTTCCAGATTGGTATTCTCAGATTTACTAGAAGTATGGGATCAGTCCCATAAACTAAATGATAAGGTGTACTACCTAAGGCTGTTTTGAACTTGGTCCTATCTACCCACAATGCGTATTTTAACAGGGTATTCCACTCTCTAGGACTCTTTGCAATTAGCTTCTTGATTATATCTAATAAAATTTTGTTCATAGACTCAGCTAATCCATTCCCTTGAGGGTAATAATTTGAAGAAAACTTTAAAACAATCCCATATTCAAATGCCCATTTAGAAAACTTTAAAGAAGAGAAAGCAAGGTCGTTGTCACATACCAATGAATAGGGAGTTCCAAACTTGGTTATGATGTTCTCTTCAAGGAACTTGATAACTACCTCAGTTGTGGAGAACTTGCAGCATGTGGCCTCAGTCCACCTTGTACAGTAGTCCATCATTGTCAGTATGAACTTGTGTCCTACAGAAGATGGAGGATTGATGACTCTAATGAAATCCAGGCCCCATTGTGCAAATGGTCTTGATTCAATCACAGGTTGTAGTGGATTGGCCTGATTTCTTCTCTTGATTGCTGCAGTCTGACAGGTGTGGCAACCCTTGATGTGACTCCTGTATCTTTGAACATCGTGGGCCAATAATAGCCTGCCCTCAATATTTTGTGTGTTGTAGCTAGATGGGAACCATGACCCGTTCCATACTTGTCATGCAGTTCTGTTAACACCTTATCTGTCTCAGCTCTGTTTAGACATCTTAAATAAATTCCATCATGGTTCTTCCTAAATAGAAGACCGCCTTGCACCATATATTTTTGTGCTTTAATCTTCAAAACTCTCCTTTGAGAAGCTTTCATCTTATTAGGGTACTTTCCAGATATTAGAAAAGTGTTTAAATCACCATACCAGTCTGATGCATACTGGGAATTCAGTACATACTGCTGTTTTATCAAATTTGGGTCTGTGTTTGCTAATGTTTGCACCAACGCCTGCCCTCTGACCAGCTTCATGGGAATGATTTCCATGTCAAACTCTTGCAGCATGGTGATCCATTTGGCTCTCTTTTCTCTAGGTTCATTCTGCATCAGCAGCATCTTTACTGTTGCATCTGACACTATGGCCTTGACTTGGCTGCACAAAATATAGTGTCTGAATTTCTTTATGGCCTTTATTAGTGTGAATACTTGTCTTTCAGTGTCTGGATATCTCAGTTGTGCGTCCTTCAGAGCTGCGCTCATAAATGTAATGGGTTTTTCTTCATTGTCTTCACCCTTTTGTGTCAAGGCAGCCGCGACTGAATGGGAGGACGCAAAGGAGTAGATATAAAACAACTTAGCATAGTCCGGGCTTGTCAGTACAGGGGCGTCAGAAATGGCCCACTTGATATCTTTGAATGCAGCCCTAGCCACAGGCATCCACTCCATCTGCGCATCTCTCTTCAACATGGCATTTAATGGCTGCACGATTTCTGCAAAACTCGTGATAAACTTCTGAACAAAATTAATTTTACCAAAAAATGATTTCAACTCTTCCCTACTATTTGGTCTTTGCAAATTTTTTATTGATTCTATTTGATCTGGGTCAATCGATATTCCACCTTCAGAAATGACATGCCCTAGTAATTTACCTTCAGTTACCCCAAATGAACATTTTTTAGGGTTAAGGGAAATTCTGTACCTCTCACACCGCTTAAGTATTTTCCTGAGGTCTTCAACGTGAGTGGATGCATCCTTGGAATACATATTCAAATCGTCCATATACACGACAATGCACTTACTTGATAATCCACATAATGCAATGTCCATAGCTCTCTGAAAAGTGGTACCGACATTGATTAGACCAAAAGGCATTCTTTGATATGCATAATTTCCCCATTTACAAGTGAAGGTGGTTTTAACCTATCATCTCTATCAATTAAAATCTGGTTATAACCCAAGAAACCATCTAAAAAAGACATCATCTTTCCTCGTTTACTACTTGCAGCACCTCGTCCATTGGAAGCAGAGGATAATTATCCTTTTTAGATGCTTTATTCAAATTTCTAAAATCTACGCATAACCTGATATCTCCATTTTTCTTCCTTACTGGTACTAAGTTAGCTACCCAGACTGAATGTCTGACTGGGAAAATTATTCCAACAGACAACAATTTCTTAAATTCCTCAAAGATTAAAGGCTCCAAAATGGTGTTCACAGGCCTTTCTTTCTGCCTGAATGGTTTAACCTTTGGTCTCAAAGGTATCATGTGAGTTATGATGGACGTATCATATGTCTTCAAGTTTTCATACGTCCATGCTATTATGTGTTTATAATCTTTCAGAGCATCAATAATTTCTTTTCTTATTTTCTTAGAGCAAGCCCTCACGATCGACACATTTTGTGGATTTTGCTCTGTCCCTAAGTTGTGTAAATCACACTTACCCCTTCTGTTTTGGGCAAGTCCTTCTGTCTTATTACCCCATCGAAGTCAAAAATATGCTCCAATTCAATTACCCCTTTGGGTAAGAAGTTGCTCTTCAAGTTGATTATATCCTCTTCGTCCCATGTTATCTTAGGCCTTTCTTGCTCATCAATGATTTGAGCCTCGAATACCTTCTTACAAGTCAGAAAATCAATAATTTGTTGATCCTCTCCAAATACTTGAAAGTGTGTAACATTGTCTGGGATACTGGGAACATTAACTAATTCAACAGCAAATCATCTTAGACCTAACAGTGTCAAGGGTTCTAATGTGCTAGCAGCAACTGCTAGTGCATCCATCCTGTGGTTCAGTTCTCTAGGGATATGCTCTATGTTAAAAGCATCAAATGAATCTATTAAACCCCATACTTTATGTTTGTAACTAATCATTTTCTTGTAATTGCAAGCATATAGTTTCCTTATTTGTCTGACTACTAGTTCAGAGTCTGAAAATACCTTAATTGCTTTCACCCTTTTCTTGATGGCCATGACAAGTCCCAAAATTAAGGCTTCATATTCAGCAGTATTGTTAGTACAGGAAAACTGTAGTCTATATGCTGCTAGATATGATTTACCCTGAGGATCTATGAGTTCAACACCTGCACCTGTTTTGATTTGGACCCGTCACATTTTAGTGTCCACATGCCATCTTTACTTTTTTGACCTTTTACTTTGGCATGTTTTTCCTTTTCTATCACTTGTGAGGTGCTGGTTTGTTTATTCATGGGTATTTCCGTTTGGTCAACTCGCATATGCGTATTTTTAGCTTGCAAATCAGAAAGACAACTACCCTTGTCTTTTATTCCCTCTTCTAAATCTGAAATCAGAGCATCTACACTACTCTGAAAGTATCTTTGGGGTTGATCAGGGCTCACATTTCCCTCTTGCAACCCTACCCTTTTCATGCATTTTTTGTATTCATATTCAATGATGTCTTTGCACATTCCACAACTCTCCTCAGAATGTGGCCTATCGTGAACTCTACATCTGTTTTTATACAGTTTGCATTGGACTGGCAAATTTTGTTTAATGCATTCTTCCACCTCTTGTCTAATGGTATGACCAAATTTGTCCATCGCACTATTTTCTTGATCCAAAGAATTTCCATTAGACTCAATGAATAATGTTGTCTCCTTGCTGACATGTTTTTTTCTAAAGTTTATCATCATGATCTCTTCAATTTGTACCCCATTAGTAGTAATCCTATAAACACCAGCTTCAACAACAGCATATAATATTTCATTCATTCGATTATACTCTGTTATCATGTGTTTCATCCAGGGTTCTGCCTCTATTCTAATCTAGTTTGGGACACCTCTACAAGGTAACCACATATGTGAAAAATCAGTGGCCATATATCCATTTGATGTCTTGGACTAGTCCCTACTTAGCAACATCCCATAATTTACGGGTATATCCACTATTTGAATGTCAATGAATTGGCTTACCTTAGGGTCTGAAGCTAATTGTATTTGAATGTTCATTAGTTCTCCTATCACACTAACCTCAGTTTTATCTAACTGTGTGACAACCTTGGCATATTTGGTGGGAGTTAGCCCTAGAGTTTTACATATCCCTAAGGGCATTACGTTGGCTGATGCACCAGAGTCCACCATGCAATTGTGTATGTTCTTCCCACACAATCTAATAGTTAACAAGAAAGGAGGAGCATCCTTCTTATCAGCATACATTACTACATTTGTATTGGAAGGCAGCTCAACTTTCTTACTTTTCTCTTTAGGTGGTGAATCTCTATTAGGAACAACTATATCAGCAGCAACCTCATCTGTCATGGATACATCCAGAGATTTTATGAACACATTTCTGATCCCTGGAGTTTTCAATAATTCATTCAGAGGTATACTAACCTTAATTTTCTTTATTTCCTTTGACAAGTAACTCATTAACCTTGTTGTCTATACTGTTTCAGTTTTACTTGTTTGGGCCTTTTGTGCTATTGTTCCATTATTTGCATGATAATTAACTTTGAGTATGGCGGGATTGTTGCTAGCATTCTGATCTGGGGGTATATTAAAGTTGTTAGGAGGAATGGAAGTGGTGAAAGGTCCTCCTGGCCTAGTGTTGTTCCTTAAATTGTAGATGTGGTTTTTTTTTGTCTGTTGAAAGGCCTACACCTCTTCTGTTTCAGTCAATACCTCATTTTTAGTTTCAAAAGGAAACTGA
This sequence comes from Cunninghamia lanceolata, assembly GCA_027924645.1. Lineage (NCBI taxonomy): Eukaryota > Viridiplantae > Streptophyta > Pinopsida > Cupressales > Cupressaceae > Cunninghamia > Cunninghamia lanceolata. Next base: position 6,536,190 of record BSBN01000620.1, read on the forward strand.
AAAGCATTTAACACAAAGGCTAATTCAGGATAAAGATTTTCACAAAAGTATGGTTCATCCTCTAACAATTCATTTTCTTTCTCTTCTGTAGTTGCAAAGGTAAAGATTTCTAAAACTAAAGCTGTATCATACCCTGAGGGTACTACCTCATTACCTTTGGGAATGAGAAATTTAGAAGTAGGAGGCTGCACATCTATATTAAAAATGCTGGCTGCTAAATGGAACTGTGGACAGTCAAGCTCAGCATGGGCATTAGTATTGTGAAACCTGCACCAATTTTTTAGTGATGTATTGGTCATTTGGATGCCAGCTATTTGTTTTGCATCATGATTATCTGTATTCTCAAAAGGAGAAGCTAGAGTACCATTGTTTGGCCCAGTGTTCCATGTCTTAGGTGGCCTAGGCTGATTCTGATTTCTGTTATTGTTACCCCAGGCCCTATTATCTACCACTGGCCCTCTATTTTGTATTAGTTGCCCTTGGTTATGAGTTTGATGCCTATTATAGTTTTGGCTCTGATTTGAACATTGGCTTTGGCTATTATTTTGGGTATGGCTCTGATTATAGTTCTGATTGTAATGCTGATTTTGATTAGAATTATAGTTTTGATTTTGGCCTTGGTTATAATTCTGATTTTGATTGAATCCTTAGTTGCCTCTTCCATAATGATTCTCATTTCTTAGTTGTGTCACTTTGGTGGTCAATCTTTTCAAATGTGCAGTGATCTCTTTGATTTCTTCCCTTTCCTCTTGTGCTTTTGCCATAGTTGTATCTCTAGGAGGTCGGAAGAAAGGCTGACCATTATTTTGACTGTTATTAGCAGTGTTACCTGTGTAAGGAGTTATAGTTTGGATTGGGGTAGGACTATATATAGGTGTGTAAGAAGGAACTGGATTTAATAATGGAGTGTACTGCATAGGGATTCCATTCCAAGGTTGTGCCTAATTTTGCATCCCAAGATTTCCTCCATTAACAAATGGACTATAGGTTGTATGCCTCATCTCTTGGTTTACTGAAGCTACCTCTTTATAGGCTTTGGATATTGAATCTATGTCAGGTTTTCTTTTGACAAACATGGTAGTTAAAGGATCTAAGGCTGCATAGTACATAGCCAACAAGGTATCATCATCCACAGTGTAAAGGGCTACCAACCTAGAGTAGGCCTTTTGAAATTTGTCATTGAAATTATCAATCAACTCTCCCTCATTATGATACAAGATGCAAGGATCAATGGGTCCTCTAAATCTAGACAGAAATGCTTCTTCCATAAGTGACCAAGAAGAAATGTAGCCACTGGGTAAGTTTACATACCAGTTAGATGCTTGTTCATTAAAGGTGTAGGGAAACAATCTACACACAATGTCCTCATGTTCTAATCTGGCCCTAAAGCATGCTTCCTTGAATATTCTAATGTGGTCTTCTAGATCTTGGTGCAACTAGTATTTGGGACATATCTTTTCCAGATTTTTGGGAATCTCATTATAATCATTGAACTGTATGGGGGAATGGACATTGAAATAAGCCATTGTAGGTATTTGTGCTTGACCTGGACCTGTAGGAATACCTGAATTTACTAGTGGGATAGGATCTCTGTGAGGACTAGGACCTCTAGGATTACCTGAACCAAGATTTAAAGATCTGAATGAAGAAATGTTAGGACTCACAATGTTATGAATAGTATAAGGTGATCCCAGGGGTGTGTTAGATAAGCTCCCTAGGTGTGTTATTTTAGGGTTCCAAATCAAAGGACTTCTACTTCACCTTATATTAGGTAATTATACAAATATATCCCCTAAACTGGACCTAGACCTAGTCACTCTACCACTGTTGTCAGCCAGTTTTTCTTGAAACAAACCCTAATTCAAGTTGGCCCTCCTTCTAGCGCTAGAAAACTGTTGATGATTGTTTTGAGACGATTATAACAATTAGTTAAAATTCACATAAAATGAACCAAAACTGCCTTGAAAGATATGAAGGAATTGGTTAAGATTCACTTAATCCCAAGTTTAATATGGTCAGGTCTTGACCTGTTGGGCAAATTCAGTTGGTTGATGTGAAGCTGTAATGTTCAAGGGGCCTTACACGATTTAGGGTTTCTTGTTGGTTAACTAGACTCAAGCTATGCAAAAGATCATAAATAGCAGCATGTTGTTCATTCTTTTGCATAAAAATGTTACTGTGCTGTAAAGCTTTAAATTGATTTATATTATTGCAAGCTTTCTCCTCTTAAATATTTATGAAAACTGTCTACTTTTAACTCAACTATGCATTCTTTTTTAAATATGAGACAAATTTCCTTTAAATTTCTACTTTTTAAGCTAAGTATTTTTAGATGGGTTGGGAAAAGTTAGAAAGATCTAAACTAAACATCATTCATTCTACCAAAGGATCTAATTGTTCTGTTATGCACTTTGTAAATCATACAGCAATTTGATCAAATCCATAGACTAAGCCTTAAATGTAAGTTCTGAGCATTTTCACATACACTTAAAATTGCAAGCTCTAAGAGAAAATGTTTCAAACACAATGAAGAGCAGGAAAACACTCAGAAAATAGATGCAGAATTATAGATTCAAATTGTATTAGAAACAAACAGTCATATAAGATTTACAATGTCTGAATGACTCTTAGCTTCATTGGTCAGACTACAGAAAAACTTACAAAGCTTTACAAATATAGCAAGGAGGCAGGATGTTCCACATGCTCCTTGTTGCAGACATAGATGACCTTTTTCTACACCTAAATGCTAAGCTAAATTACTAAAATTCCTGCGTAGACCCTGTGTAAAGTATTACAATGTAGAGAGGCACAATATATAGACTTTGATTGTCCTCAATACAGGTTAAAACCCAAGTTAAGCAATGGTTCAAACCTCTGGTTACAGTAATAAATGTTGGAGAACAAGTCTCCCAAAATATCTTTGAGCATACATCAAATCTGGGCAAAATATGCCCTTTTGGAAACCCTAGCAGCTTAATAATAACTTATGTTTGTCCACTGTAATAATGTTTCCATCTGCATTTGGTCTTCATTAATGAAGGCCCCTTTGACTTCCTTGCCCTTCATCCTTATCTTTCTCTACTCCTAAGATTAGATCTCCCTTCCATGACATCATCACCATCAAGTTTCGGCTCCTTCTTCAACTGCAAACCTGCAAAAATAGACCAGCAATAAGTATGATCATTTAATAAACCTACAGGAAGATAAATATTTACTAAATCCAGTTGTGATTGTGTGATTGTAGAAATCAGGCCCTAAATCCATGAAAATCACGCGTCCAAAATGCATATTCAACGCTAAACTGGTCGGTTCAACCAGCATTGACTACAAACATGCATTCGGGCCCTAAATCGGCCTCAAAATTTCATCGCTTTGTTCTCCCGCTCATTTCCTTGTTTAAATCTTTGTATTTTCTGATATACAAGCTGGGCATGATACATTTGTTTAATCAGATTTCAATCTTTTTCAGTTCTGTGGCTTGTATGCATGCCATGCACATCAGCTTGTATATCGCTATATACAAATGCAAAAATATACAAGCACTTAACTCCAATTTATAACCTTTCAATTCTGCTCAATGTATAAATGCATTGTATCTTTTAGATATTCAATTCGGACGTGATACAAGCATAAATCTGACTTCAAATTCATTTGGATTCCAGCACTTGTATGTTCAACCTTGCATATCAGTTTGTATATTAGAAATATACAAATGCTTAAACATACAAGCATTTTCACTTTTTTAATTTCTCCTTCGAGTCTGCGCTATGTATGCTTGTTAATATACAACCCAGAATTATACAACAAATTAACATTGTTTAAAACCCTTTTCATGTCCTCCATTGTATATTTCATTGTATGTTATCCAAACATACAAGCCCGCGGACATACAAAAAATTAACCATGTTTCATAACATTTGAACTCCGCGCAATGTATAAAGCCAAATGCATATTTGCCTTGTATATTTTGACCTGCCAAACATACAATGTGAGATATATGCAACGGAACTCAAATACCTATTCATTTCAACTCTGAGTTATTTCGGATCCATCTTGTATGTATACATAAATTTTTTTACCAAATGCATACAAGGCGAACAATGCATATAAACCCGATTGCTCATGCGACTAAGTATAAAACGACCTTGCACATACAAAGGACTTTGTATATGCAAAGCGATATACAAAGATCTTTGTATGTGAGCGAACTCGCATATAAAGGGCCTTGTATATGCAACATGTATATACAAACAGATTTGTATGTGCAAACAACAAACCCTTCCTTGTACATTTTACCAAAATAATCATAACTTGCAAAATATGGCAAATTTTAAGATGGTTCAAAAAATAACCCTAGCTCATTTTTCAAAAGGAATCCAACCATATTATGCCTTGGTACTGAAAATGAATTTTTTCTCTATTTTTAATAAAGTTTGCAATTTTACCCCTCTTTTTCCCCTTACCACCAAAACAGACCCACACACACAAAGCAAAAGAGCAAAGCAATCAGCAGGGGTCCTCATTTTGCTAAGTAGTGAAATGGGGCATGTTGTGAACATCACAACAACTCTATGAGCAGAGATATCCCTTGTGTGCACATCCTTTCTAAGGACTCTTCAAGTACTTTTCCTTTGAGATGAGTCTTCTCTGCTTTCTGGATGATGGGGTCTTCTACAGAAATGGCCTTAGGAGTTATTACTTCTGAATTCAAAGTGATTTTCCTTACCACTGCAGTCAACTGTTCAACCATTGCTTTGTAGTGATCTTTCATTTCTTTCTCCCTGTCAAATTTCTTAATCAGGATGTCCATTGCTGACTGCATATCATTCTTGGCACTTTCATGAGTTATCTTTCCTAACTCAACTCTAGAGATAGAGTAGTCACTCATACTAAAATTTTCCACTATTGCATCCTATGGAGGTTTTGCAATCTCTAGAAATTTGTGTCCCTTATCCCCAAGCATTCTTGAAAGAATCTTTGGCTTCTTCGGGGTCTTGGCTTTTACAGGCACCAACTTACTAAAATCAAAGTCATTTGGGGAGATGGCTTGTTTCTTCCTTTTCGATGTATAAGATGACAACCATGGTGGAAGCACATAAGTACTCACATTAGGATCTGCTCCCATTGTTGGCATCACCAGAACTGCACTTGCACTGGTAGTGGAAACAATAGGTGGAGTGTTAGTAAAAACTGTACCTATTATATTTACATTGGAAACTTGCTCAGTATTCATTACAAAGTGATCAATTATGGAAGCATCCCCAATATCAAAAGATGAAGAAGACAAGCTAGCAATAGATTCTGAGGAATGAAGAACATCTTCAAAAGTATTTTGTGGATTGTCAAAAATTGTTTTGGAAGGAGAGGGAGATTCAGAAGAGGGAATATCAATAGGGAAAATAGACAAAGGGACTGTAACAGGTATGTTAGGCAAGGGAGAAGAGATTCCTGTTTCTTGTTGTACATTCTTCTGAGGAGACAAAACTTCCTCTTCTTGTTGATTTGTAGGTCTATCTTCAATCTCCATTTCCTCAGTGGCTGGCTCCTCAATGTTCTCTTTCTCAACTTCCATATCCTCTATTTCAAAATCTTTCTCCCTATCTTTTGACTTCTTCATCACAAATTTGATTCTGGGCTTATGTGGCTTGGAAGAAGAGGGAACATCACTTTTGTTCTTCATCCTGTTCTCAAATCTACCCAGACATCTTCAACCATATGTTCATGGAACTAGGTTTTCCTCTTGATTTTGTCCTTCATGCCCCTGTAATCAAACTTTGGCCTTCTCTTGAATTGCTTCATAGTTACAAGCTGTATCTTCATTTCCATGACCCTAGCCTTCGCAGCAGTTAATACTGAGAACCTACCAATTTCAACTAGAAACTTGAAACCTTGCTTCTTGAGCTCCATTTGTTTATTATGCATGACAATCATTTGTCTACATAACTCCATTAAGACAAGTTTGTCTGAGGGGAACCTTGGCAACATATAGGGATGACCTTGGAAAAATCCAACCTTTAGATATGAGAAAGAAGGGAACTGTAAGAACATGCATCCAAAATCATTTACCACTGTCCAAGCCTCATCTGACACTCTTCTTTGTTCTAATTAAGGGTCAAAAAGACACAAGAATACTGCAAAGAAAGCTTCATTTACTCTCCTAAAATGATGAATAGAACCCTTCAAAGTTAATTGAGAGTAGTATTGATACACAGGGATTACCCTTCTATCTCCTTCTGATGTTAGACCTGGAAAGATTCTCATAGAAGGGGCTATATACATCAGGTAAGAAGTCATGTAGAATTTGAAGGTGGTAGATACCTTTGTCAATTGCTCATGTAGAGCAATACTAATTTGTTCACGCTAGAAGACAACTTGTTTGCCTTGGAGTATCACCTTGATGAAAGGATACATCCATTCATGAAACAGTGAAGAAGAAGCCAATCCTCTTATCCTGCTGAGAAGAGTAATCAAATCACCAACCTCTTCTATAAAGTTACTCCTAGGAAACCTCCATGGCCACCTAGACAAGTTTGACCATGGAGTTTTGAGCCATTTAGTATTGATTACCTTCTTGACTTTCTCTGGATTTTTGTCATACTCTTTTTGTGCATCAGCAAAATCAAGCTTTATCACTTCTGTTGCAGGAGGACACATAAAAACCTTATCAATGAATTCAAGATCTAGTCTGATTATCACATTGCCACCTACGTCCACCAAAGTCCTGGTATCTTGGTTATAGAACTAAGCACACTGAAGAACAAATTCTATGTTATGTGCTGCCACCGGGAAAGATGACACCAAATGGATGTTACTGTCAATTATCTTCTTCATTGCAGAGCTGGGATTATTTGACTTGGTTCTCTCCACAAATTCAGCCATGTCCACATGGTCAATCTCTGTATCCCTAATTTCATCAACATTAGAAGTAACTGAAGTGATTGGGAAAATGCCTTGATATTTATACTTCATCGTCTTTGACTTCTTTGGAGACAACTCAGTCATCGGAATGAGCTATCATGAGAAGGATGTTGATGAAGAAAGAAGATCCACAGAAGAAATTGCAACAAAAAGTCATGATCATGCAATTAGGGGAAATACTGGTAATCTAGGAAAATTGCATTTCGATGATCACGACTATGGGAACATGCTTGAAATGGCTAGAGTGTGAGCAGGCCAAAAAATGGAGGAAAGCAGGCTCAGAAAAGCAAAATTGAAAATATCCCAGAGTTAGGAAAATTTGAGAGAATGTTTGCATGGGCGGCAAAATTTGCCACCCTTGCATGTGAGGGGTATTGTGCATGTGCATCGGCGGTAAAATTCGCTGCTATTGCATATTACAAGAAAAAATGGTTATATGTTGGAGTGACAAAAAATGCTGACGCTGCAGGTAATAGGAAATTGCAAGTGTTATGCATCGGTGGTAGAAAACGTCATCAATGCATATTGGTATGAATCATGTTTGATGTTCAGGTGGCGAATAATGCTGACACTGCATGTGATAGGAGTTTCAAGGTTTTCGTGTAGGCGCAGCAAATTTTGCCACCCATACACTTGCATTTTGATAAGCCTTTAAACACATAAGCAGCAGAAAAAGCCGACTTCACATTTGCTCCAGTTCATTAAAAAATGTGGGTGGTGAAAATCACTGTCACTACACATGGACATGTTTGAGTGGAAATGATCTCTAACTAATCACCAAAAGGTCATTTCTTGTATATCAGCAATATCCACCGATGAAACGTTTACTAACCAGGGTTTGAAAAATCATTCGAGAAATAAAAATGAAGAAGGGGATGATTTGCCTTAATACAATTCAGAGGAAACACGGGTTTGATGACTCCAAAGAACGAAAAATAGAAAACCCTAAACAAAAATGAATAACAAAAACAATGATTAGAGGACTTACCAGTCAAAAGGAACGAAAACCCTAAAATGTGATAGCAATGAGTCGAAATCTATTTGAACCCAATGTCGGTGTGACCAAGCAGCTTGAGGAAGGGTTTACTAATCAATTGGAAGACTTAAAAAATAGAAATAACAAAAGACAACGATATAACACACTAAAAATCTTAAAAACAAACCCTTAATGCTTAGCACGAGTGGCCATTAATGTCACTTGAAGTTCATGATTTTGGAGATCTTGCTCAAGCGACAATTTCAGCCGACATGACACGTGTTTTACAAAAATGCAAGAGCGGTAAAAACCACCGACTCTACATTTGCTTCTTGGCGAGGAACATGAAACGACAACAAAAAGTGTCGCTCGAGCATGTTGAAAATGAAAAACTATGCAAAAGCGGCAGAAATTGCTGACATAACACAAGTGGACAAAAAGACATGCAATAGCGGTGAATTTGGCCAACTTTCCATATAAGACTCAAAATTTCACTAAAACCCCAAAAATGACCAAAATTGATATTTTGGTCAATTTACAACCAAATCAATTTGTGCAAATATCGAGGAATCGATTTGAGGGAATGTTGTAAACTAGTTTAGGATGCCATAAGACTTCGTATGAGACCAAGAGAATCTTGTCTCAATTTGTGAACTTAGAGTGTAGATTACAAAACAGACAAGTTTCGTAGGGGTTGTCTACAAAAATGAGCGTAGCTGATTTTGAGAACAATAGCTGGCTCTAATTGGGGAACTTCCATCGATCAAACTTTGAAACAATTGAAGGGAGGAGAATCTAGTCTCTAAGTGCCTTCATCCATGCCATTGGGCTATAGAGTCAAGCTAAAAAGAAAAAAACACAAAAGACTAAAAAAAACACAAAAATAAAAACACAAAACTATACAAATGTACAAAAGAACTTATCTGCTACTTCAAGGATTGAAGTGCTTTAGATGTTGTCCACTGTGAGGTAGCAAGAATGGTGTTCCATCCAGATACTCCAGTAAGAAGCTATTTTCACCACAGAACTGATGAATGGTGAACGGAACTCTCCACAAGGAATCAAATTTCCCATGCATTCCTTTCGGTTCTCTCCTCTTGTCCCACAACAAGACTTGATCTCCAATTTGAAACTCACAAGCCCTTGCTTTCTTGTCAAAGAGTTTCTTTACCTGACTTTGATGCTCGGTGATACGATCAACTACCATAGTTCGCTGCTCCTCAAGTTCAGTTAGGTACATGATTCTTTTATCTATAGAACTATCAAAAGTTCTATCCTCCATTGCCTTTACCAACTTCAGTGCTGGCAATTCCAAGGTAATTGGTATCTCCACATTCAGACCATACAGAAGCTAAAATGGCGACATACCTATTGCCCTTTTAGGGGTAATCTTGTCTGCCCATAAAGAATCAAACAATGCTTTATGCCAAGTTCTTTGATTCTCATCCACCAGTTTCCTGATAATAGTAACCAGATTTTTGTTACTTGATTCCGCCTAACCATTTCCTTGCGGATAATAGTCTGAAGAGTGGGAAAGAATGATCCCATGCATATAGCAAAAGTTAGTAATCTATTGGGAAGAGAAATAAGTAACATTATCTGCTACAATCTTGTTTGGAACTCCAAACTAGGAAATAATGTTTTCCTTGAGGAAATTACATACCACTTAAGAAGTAGCATGCTTAACTGGGATGACTTCCACCCACTTGGTAAAATATTCTATCACGGTGAGAACATAGTTGTGTCCTGCACTTGATGGTGGGTTCACAGCGCCAATGAAGTTGATGCCCCATCGCTGAAAAGGTTCTTCAATTACCATTGGCTTGAGAGGTAATGTGGCCAACTTGGGTTTCCCAACAAACTGCTGACACAACTCACATCTACGTACCCAATTGTACGCATCTTGAAATAGTGTGGGCCAATAGTATCTGGCTCACAGAATCTTGTGAGCTGTCACGGGTGCAGAAAAATGTCTTCCACAAGCCAGATTGTGGAAAGACTCCAGAAGTCTACTTTGTTACGCTTTGTCCACCCAACGGAGAAATAAACCATCAAGACTTCTTTTGTACAAACCATTGTCCCATATGTTGATAACTGAGAGGGGGGGTGAATCAGTTATCTTAATTAAATTAACTTTCTGTTCTTCTTTAACAACTAGTAAAGAAATAAGCATCCATGAAAGTAGAAACATAGTCAATACACATAACACAATGATTTTGATGTGGAAAACCCTGTTAAGGGAAAAACCATGGGGTGACTAACCCAAGAATGTATTCTCTGTTAGAAGAATAGAAATACAAAATGGCACTTGCCAATTAGGGCTCACTGCCTGAGCACACTGCTCACAAGAGGCTCACTGGCTACAAGAGACTCACTGTCTACAAGTTATAAAGAGAGTAACAAGATACTTGAACTGATGAGAAGCATCCACATATGCTGGAGTTCAGTTCCGGTTAGGCTCAGTATACTGATCTACTACACTTCATTCTTTCTCTTCTTTTGTGTTGTTGTCCTTTCACATACCAGACCTACCTTACTGCTTCCACAATGCTCTTCTACTTTTCTTCACACACCTCAACACACAACACACACCTTCACATCCAAATCCATTTGGTATATATATCCGCACCAATGATTTCAACACCTTTCTAGTCGGCATCTGGAATAGTCAATATTTTCCCAAACTCTGATCTGTCGGCTGAAACCTTACTTATCAAGTGATGCATATCAAGGAGATGTCTATAGAAGTCATCAATCATGTTAGCCAATCATGAATGATACTTTAAGAAACTTGATCACCACCAATAACTCATCCGGATTAAGGTTTGATGCTCTGTCGGTCAATTCTTCCTGTGTCAATTCAGCCAAACAGTAACCCAACACTTAGGTACTCATATCTTTTCACTCTTTCATCACCGGAGGCTCAATCTCTAGAACGTATCAGTCAAGGTACACCTCTTGACTTCCCCAAGTCCGTACTTTACTAAGATACTTCCTCTGAGAGATCCAGACCTGACTATTGGATCTTGCCACATGCTCTGTTCTTGCTTACTGGACCACAACACTCTTCAATCTGACTTCCGGTATAGGCACACCATGTCCTGCAGATGTGTGGGATGAACTTTGTTGCCATCAATGACAATAATCATGAAGCTACAATGTGTCTCTTGCCAACAATCTCCCCCTTTGGCATTGATGGCGACACTTAGTGAGAAATGACTAAGTGTTATACTACACTCCCCCTTGGTTTATGCTCTGTTCTAATGTACACTTTACCGGAGCTCCCCCTTAGCTGGATTCCACATTTTTCAGTGTTCCTCACTCCCCCTTTGACATCAATGGCAAAGGGTAGGGTTCACACACCAAAATTTTCAAGAAAAACAATCTATACATATCCGCATAAGTGTATATACAAGTTGTACTTACATGTACTTAAATATGTCTGCAAAAGTATTCTTCAACTTTATAACTTATGTAGCCCAACTCTACTTCATCCTATCCAAAATTGAGATGTGACCACTCCACAGGAATGCAAATGCTTCTGCCTTCTTAAGATCTGTCGGATCATTGGTCTGGGCTATGGCCTGAGCATCAGTTAGGGCCTCATGCATGGCCTCTAACTTGGGGATGATGATCCCTCTAAGTTCACTCAACCTATTTATTCTATTTTTCTTCTCCTTCTCAAGCTTCTTTATTTCATCTATGACTACAATAGTCTTACACTCTTGATTTATTATGGAGGAGGAGAGAGGATCAAAACTTTGAGATAAACTTAACAGTTTATCCTCTTGCTCTTTTACTTTCTTCTCAATATCCTTGGTCACTTTAGGCCAGGATAAACAAAATTTATAGATATCTCTGCCATCTTTAAGAGCATTTTCTAAGCTCTTTATCCAATATCCATAACTCTCCTATCATTGGTTATTAGACCTTGTACTTCAGAGAATCTCTTTCCTAAAAACTCCTTCCAGACCTTTTCTTCTGCTGACTTCTCTAAGGAATCAAAATGCGTATGAACATAATTTATAAGAGACTTTAGATTACCAGATGTGGAGGCCAAAGAATCCTTTTGGAAGGATGGCATAATCTTCTCCAATACACTGGATACAGCTTCTATGAGCTCATAGTCTTCCATGTGAGACTTTAGAAGTTTTTCTTTTGCCTTTGCTTGAGTGAAGGATGCTAGCTTCATGGTTTGCACCGGAGAGAGGGAATCAAAATTGAATGGACCTTGAAGCAACTATGGTTCATCAAATTCCATCATTTCTTTGGTTAAGAAATCTTTGACTGCTTCTGCTATGTCTCCTACCGATGATAGGGTTTTCTCCCCTTCTGTAGCCTTAGCATTGTCATCTATGGTCTTTTCTATTTGACCTTCTTTGTTTCCCTTTACTTGTTTTTCTTCACTAATGCTCTCTTCTTTTCTTTCTTCAATTCTGGAGTATACAGGAGGATCCGAAAGAGAAGTGTCTTCTTCTTCATGAACTTCCTCTTCCAGAGTAGAGGAATCTAAGTCCTTAGCTTTTTCTTCACTAGTCTCCTTTGCCTCTTTTGCTACTGTCTCAGTTGATTCTTCTTTGTCATCCATGGTAGAGGTTTCATCATCTAAGTCCTCTATAATAGGAAGATTAAATCTTTTATAGGTGTTCCAGAGGATATCTTCAGTCTCTTTGGCTAGTTTGTCAGTCTCTCCAAGCATAAGCTAATTCATTCTAACTTTGCTCTGGAACTCATCCTTGCAATCTTTGAAAATCATATTCATTTGTTTCTAAGTGATTGAAGGATAGAGCTGAATAGCTATCTGTTCCTAGATCTCAAGATCCTTTGCATTAGTATTATTCTTCCTTATTTCTAGTTCCTTCTCTAGGCTTTTGGGAATGAGAGATATGATTGCAATAAAAGCCTTACTGTAGATATTCAGATACCTAACTGTAGCTTCTTGCAAGATCTTCTGGTCAGCTTCATTGTAATCATCATAGAATTCAGTCATTAGTTTTAGGTTCCCATCCACAGTGACTAATTTGACTACATCATCAATGGATAGAGTGGGCCTTTCAACAAATTCTTCTACCTTCTCTTCCTTATCTTGACCAGTAGAGGGTTCACCGGATATTTTCTTTTTCTTCTTCATTTTCTTTACCTCTTCATCAGATTCAGTCTCTTCATCATCCTTTTGACTAGCATAAGATCTTGTGGCCTTTGTCTTAGTTCTTTTCTCTCCTTTGTCGGATGATTTTGCTTCCAATTTTGATGCCTTTGAGCTCTTAGCAGTGATAGGTGTAGAGGTATTAGAGGATCAGGTCCGAGAGGGGACTTCCACCGGAGCACCTTCTTTCTTTACTTTTTCTTTTTCTTTCTCTGCCCTTTCTATCTTCTTTCTATTGGCATCAAGTGCCTCTTTTGATATGCCATACCTTTTGGCAACATTCTCTACTTCTTTTCTCACTTTTCTCTTTATCTCCGATTGTCTAAGTTCCACATGAATCTTTACACTCAACTCTTCAAAGGTTCCAAACCTTTTTGCCTTGGGATCCTTAGGTTGACTAAGCATGTGTTGAACATGTAGCTCTACAATTTTTTCATCTACTTCATACCCCATTGGCATGATCCAAACTATCCTTGGCTCCACGGCCTCCATTAGGCACTGATCAGTTTCTACCATAAAGCATATTGTATCCTTATACTTTTCAACTAGAGATTGGGGAATTCTCTCTTTCTTGCACCATACTCTGAAAGTTCTTGAAATAGCCCCAGAGTGCTATATGTTGTGCATTGGCATCACCAAGCCCATGTATATAATCTCTGATTTGAATGGCTACAGGTCTATTATTCTGCCATACCCAACCAATGGATCCAGGAAGCTCATTCATGAAGTAGAAGAATAAACATAATATCAGCCCACCATACTTGAATGAGTTCTTCTTGTCCTTTTTGATCTTTTGTAGGTTCTCCAATAGTTGGCTTAGAAGAAGTTCACAAAGATCATAGTCAGCATTTTCTTTTAGTATCTGATAAGCTGTATAAATTACAGTTCTGGGTACTGAATTTTCCCTGCTGGAGTGATATATCTTGTAACCAATTATCATGGATGCAAATTTGATATCCGGATCAATGATATCTTCAATTGTCATAGCTCTCTTGTCAAATTTTGATCTGGTTGCCTCACTCACTGTCTGATTCTTGACAGATTTGAGAGTAGGTATCCCACTGGATGAGTGCAATCCGATAACTGCCCTAATGACATCCTTGGTTATCTTGAATGGCCTTGTCAACCATATGAAGCTATCCTGTATTCTACTTAGAACATACTGGACCCATTTATCTTCTGCAAAATAGGGGAAATAAATGCATTATGCAAAATGTTTGTCTCGGATAGCCTTATACTATGGTTTGAGTTCAAATGAGTCATCTATTAACTGATTGTGATAGATATCTATCAGCTTGGATTCCCCAAAATCTTCAATGTTTGCATGAATATATGCCCTAACGTCTTCAATATGCAAAACCCCATGCGGAATGCTGGAAAATGCCCCTAAGGGATCCACTTCTAGAGATTTGTAGGGATGTTTCTTAAATTTGGGGCGAGGCCTATCAGAAATCTTTACAACATTCAGAGTAGCCATCTTAAAGATTCAGAGAAAGTTTGATCAAGAGTGAAAAATACCTTTTTATGCTTCTAGGTTTCACAGAATGAGCTGGATCAGATTGTTGGAAGAATTATCTTCTATGGTTGATCTTTGAGAGGCTTGAGACAATTTGTTTGCAGAGCTCTTTTTCTCTTCTTCTTGAGTGCAAATGTGTAAATGATGATCAAATGAACCCTTTTATCTCTGAGCAAACCCTAATTCCATATTGCAATAAATGTGCAACTTAAGTTATTCTGGTTGCCTTGTTCTCCTTGTTCTGAGAAAGATCTTTTCTGGATTATTGAGATATACTTAGAATTATTCTCAGTGATTGATGAAAATCTATCTTCCTTTCCCCAAACATTTGATCTATCCGTAGATCAAACTACCTCAAATTTGGGTCATACCAGATCTAACTGTGAAAATCCTGTTCTTACTGAATGACTGTTAAACCGTATTAATCTCAGATGATTAACTTCTTCAAATTCATTATGGATTTTTCATATCTTCCCCAAGGGTTAATTAGATGTTTCTCTAAGAGTCCTTTTAGTCTGCAACCTTCCATGTGCCAATTTTAGGTACCAATTGACTGGCTGGGGGAAAATATTTTCTTTTGTGACTCCCCCTGAGCCAGAGCTCATCTATTTAGTTTCTAAAAGGAATATCAGCACCAGATTTTGGTGCAGATCCATCCCCATCATTTTCTATACTTCTCTTCACCCATATCTTGTTCATATCCCTTTGAACTTCATCCGCATTCACTTTTCCTTTTCCTTTGTCTTGGTTTTGATTATGATGCACTGGACCCTTTTTGTCCTGATTCTTACTTCTGCAGAATTTGGTAATGTGACCAGATGTATTGCAATTGTAGCAAACAACATTTCTTTGCATATTTGACTGATATCCTCTTGATCTACACTAATTCGCCATATGTCCCATTCTATTGCATAAAAAACATCTACCATTGAATGAATTGTTCATTTGCATATTTTTGCATTCATGAGTTTTGTGACCATACCTTTTGCAATTAAAGCACTATTCAGAGAAGGATGAATTAGTCTGATTCATTCTTCTTCTGTACTGATTTGCTTTATGACCAAAGTTATTGCAATTGTGGCAGTATCCATTGAAGGAAGGATATCTTTGAGCATTTAGTTTCCTTACCAGAGGTCTTCTCAGCCTATTTCTTGGATTTTCTGATCTGGAGTTCTTTTGACCGGATTTGGAGCTTTCACCTTTTTCATACCCCAAGCCTTGCTTGTCATCTACCCTCTTTTGGCTTTGAAGAAGAACTTCAAGTTGAGCAGTGCTTATCTTGAATTTCTCTTTGTATTCATTTGTTGTTTGAAGATCCCTTTTAAGAGTGTCAATCTGATTCTCAAGTTGTTCTTCATTATCTCTAGCTTCTTCAAGATCGGATTCTAGATGCCTGATTATTCTATCCATTTTGTGGCAGTCTTCTGATTTCTCCTTGAGAGATTGTCTTAGATTATCTTCAGTTTTTCTTTTCTCTTCAATTTCTTGAGTGAATTTTATAACACCTGATTCCATTTCATGTCTTACCATAATGACCTCTTTTGATAACTTTTCACATAACTTGGTTTTCTCCTTTAGGTCTTGATTTGTATCATTGACTTGCTAATTGTTGAAGTAGATCCTTTCTCTTTTTCATAGAGATACTCAGTTTCCCTTTTAGTTCATTTATGAAATCATTAGCTTGTTTGAGTCTTTCCTTCAATTCATTGACTTCAGAGTTAGATTGCTCAAGATCATCTAGGGCAAACTGAAGTTGTTCCCTCATACCATACACATCCATTTGAATTCCTAGATCTTCCTCAAGCTATTAGGCTTTGTTTGGAGGAACTTGGCTCTGATACCAATTGTTGATAACTGAGATGTGGGGGGGTGAATTAGTTATCTTAATTAAATTAACTTTTTGTTCTTCTTTAACAACTAGTAAAGCAAATAAGCATCCATGAAAGAAGAAACAAAGTCAATACACCTAACACAATGATTTTGACGTGGAAAACCCTGTTAAGGGAAAAACCATGGGGTGACTAACCCAAGAATGTATTCTCTGTTAGAAGAATAGAAATACAAAATGACACTTGCCAATTAGGGCTCACTGTCTGAGCACACTGCTCACAAGAGGCTCACTACCTACAAGAGACTCATTGTCTACAAGTTATAAAGAGAGTAACAAGATACTTGAACTGATGAGAAGCATCCACATATGCTAGAGTTCAGTTCTGGTTAGGCTCAATATACTGATCTACTGCACTTCATTCTTTCTCTTCTTTTGTGCTACTGTCCTTTCACATACTGGACCTGCCTTACTGCTTCCACACTGCTCTTCTACTTTTCTTCGCACACCTCAACACACAACACACACCTTCACATCCAAATCTATCTGGTATATATATCCACACCAATGATTTCAACACCTGTCTAGTCAGCATCTGGAATAATCAATGTTTTCCCAAACTCTGATTTGTCAGCTGAAACCTTACTTATCAAGTGATGCGTATCAAGGAGATGTTTATAGAAGTCATCAATCATGTCGGCCAATCATGAATGATACTTTAAGAAACTTGATCACCACCAATAACTCATCTGGATTAAGGTTTGATGCTCTGCCAGTCAGTTCTTCCTCTGTCAATTCAGCCAAACAACAACCCAACACTTAGGTGCTCATATCTTTTCACTCTTTCATCACCGAAGGCTCAATCTCTGGAATGTATCAGTTAAGGTACACCTCTTGACTTCCCCAAGTTCGCACTTTACTAAGATACTTCCTCTGAGAGATCCGGACCTGACTGTCAGATCTTGCCACATGCTCTATTCTTGCTTACCGGACCACAACACTCTTCAATCTGACTTCTGGTATAGGCACACCATGTCCTACGGATGTGTGGGGTGAACTTTGTTTCCATCAATGACAACAATCATGAAGCTATAATGTGTCTCTTGCCAACACCATAGGACATAGTTAGTAGCCTTCAACTTACTAGTTCTTTTCTCCTTATAAGATAGATGAGAAGGACACTCACCATAGGTAAGAAAATGAGCAATATTTGAATACCACTCATCAGTAGTAGTGACAAAAAGAATAGTTGGCATAGCTTCAACTTCTTCTTCTTCATCCCCTATCTCCTTTGGTACATTATCAGCGATCAATTGACACAAACCTCTACCATGTACAAGCTTTGTAGGTTTGATATCCAGATCAAACTCTTGGATCTTAGCAATCCAATTACCTCTTTTTGTTCTGAACTCCTGTTGAGTCAGAATAGACATTACTATTGTATCAAGCACCAGGACAACAGTATGTGAATTCAGAATATAGAACCAGAAATGCTTTACCGCTTTGACCACGGCATAAGCATGTTTTTCCATATTTGAATATTTCAATTCATGAGCTTTGAGAGGACAACTCATAAATGATATGGGGGATTCCACACCTTCTTCATTCTGCTGAACCAAAATAGCTGAAAGTGTATGTTTATAGCTATAGTCAGGACAAACAAGGACTGGAGCATGAGCAATAGCCCTCTTAATATCCTCAAATGCCTCTTTTCCTTCCACAATCCAACAGAAAGTAGCCTTACCCTTCATCATCTTGACGATGTGATGGGTTTTCTCTACAAATTCAGGAATGAACCTTCGCAGAAAATTCACCTTTCCAAAGAAAGAATGAAATGCAGTCTTACTAGCAGGCAGAGTAAGACTTTGAATGGATTTGACTCTTTCAGAGTCAATTTTAGTACCTTCTTGGGATACAATGTGACCAAGAAGTTTACCTTCTGTAACCCCAAAAACTGACTTCTTAGGGTTGAGAGAGATACCATTTTGCCGACATCGTTCCACAACTTGTCATAAATGGTACGCATGATCATGATGGTGTTTGGAGAAAATAGTCAAGTCATCAAGATACACCACGATGAATTTCCCCATCTCATCTCTAAAGGCGAGGTCCATTGCTCTCTGGAATGTGGCGCCAGCATTGATTAGACCAAAAGGCATTCTATGATTTGCAAATGTGCCTATATTGATCTTCTTCATTGACCTCCACTTGATTATACCCCGAAAGACCGTCTAACATAAACAACATTTCTGAACTAGTTACTATTTGCAATACTTGATCCATGATGGGTAGGGGATAGTTATCTTTTAGGGAAGACTGGTTGAGATTCTTGAAATCAACGCAGATACAGATTTCTACGTTCTTCTTCCTTACAGGGACTATGTTTGCGATCCAGGTGGAATGATGAATTGGAAAAATTATCCTTGCATTCAACATCTTCTGAATCTCAGAGAGGATAGTACCTGATATTTTGGGGTTGTATTGCCTTTGTTTCTACTTGTGAGGCAATGACCCCGCTTTGAGGGGAATTTCATGCTGAATTTCCTTTGGCCTGAAGGACTTCAGGTCATCATAGGAATACACCAAAACATCAATGTAATGGCAAAGGAGTGTAATGAATTTGAACTTCTCATCAGTAGTGCAACATTACCCAATGTTGACCATTTTGCGATCTGCCTCCGAACTCAAATTTACCTGCTCAAATTCCATAGAGGAACTTGAATCCTATTGTTGCTACTGCTTGATATATCTGTCATGCTTATCAAATAGCTTTTCAAGGGAAACCAAACCTTTTGGAATCTTATTCCCTTTCAGTTGAAGAATCTCTTTTCCAGTTTGTGAATCTATTTTGGAAACATATTCCCATGGTGGAGATTCACTGCCTTCAAAATAGAGCTCATCAAAGCTATCCATCTTTTGCAAGAAAGCAATGATTTGGTTATCACCATTGAACACCTACCAATGGTTAGCATTATCAAGTACACTTGGTCAAAAGACTAGCTCAATAGAGTACTTATTTCCTTTAAAATCCTTATGGGGAACCATAAGGGTTGTGGAGAGAGCTAATGAATCTGCACAATCATTAAACTCTCTTGGCACTGCAGAAATGTTGAAAGCATCAAAACCTTCAATGCAATCCCATACGCAATTGTGATAGTGTCTCAATCTTTCATTCTTGGTTTGATACAAATTTCTCACTTGAAAAACCACTAATTCAGCATCTCCTTGAGCATGAATAATTTTAACACCTCTAGCATGAGTAGCTTTTAATCCGAGCAACAATGACTCGTATTCAGTGGTGTTGTTGGTGTTGTTCGAATTGCAACTTGTATGAGAAAGGTAGGATATCACCTTGCGGAGATATCAAAACCACTCTAGCTCTAGAACTGGTAGAGGAATAACTACCATCAAATTCTAAGACCTAGACCTCATTAGAATTTGATTTTTTTGAATTTCTTTGACCAGAAGATTCTTCTTCATTAGTGAGGGAAGAATCTGGCATTACTATATCTTCACTTGAACTTTCATCTGAGTACTCTTCTAATTCTCCATTTGAATTATCTAAGCTCTCACCTGATGAACTCTCATCTGATGAACTAGGAATATCTTCAGTGGATAGGAAATAATTACCCATTCCCGAGGACTCAAACAAAATTTGAGCTTTGGGATTTGCCGTTTGGGTAACAATGTATTTTCCCTCTTTCACAGGAAGCAACTTCTGCATGTCACCTTTAACAGGTATCCTTGCTTCGGATAGATCCATATTGAGATCACCACCCACATCTTAACAGAAATTACACCCGAGCAAGATGCCATAAGAAGCTGCAACATCAACTACTAGGACAGTCATTTTAATCGTCTTATTTGGAAAGGTTGCAAATGCAAATTGGGCATCTTTGATTTAACCCAATAATGGTACTTGTTTATTTTCCATGGATAAATGTCTCCCAAAGGTCTTAGTTAAAGTGAGGCCAAGGGAGTCATCTACTTTGGTGGGCACAACATTATCAGAGGCTCCAGAATCTATTATGCAATTACTCAACTTATGACCATTTACCAATAAAGAAACATAGAAAGGTTCTATTTTTCCAGAGGTGACAAAGGGAGTAGTGACAAGATTATATTGAGTGGATTTGTTCTTTGAGGAATCATGGGAAACATTTGGAAAATCTTGTCCTAGAGGGATGGTCTTGTTTTTGACATATTTAGCTAACCTATCAAACTGTTCAAGATTAGCTTGTAAACACTCAACCTCAGACATTTGGATTTTGGTGTTCCTAGCATGATCTATTATATCAAATAGCTGAAATGAACTAGGGACAAAGGAAGGGAATCCATCATTATGAGTTTTATTAGGGGTAGAACTAGTCTGAGGGACAGAAGTAGAAGATACAGGATTGTTAGATGTACTTACTTGCTTATTACCCACTAGGTCCTTTGGTTGAAAAGGCAACGGAGTTTCTTGTTTAGCAATTGAGATCACTGGTTGAGGTTCTTCTCTTGCTTTTTGCTTATCAACTTGCTGGTATGGCTAATTTTGAGACCTAGTAAAAACAACATATGCTCCATCATACACTTCTCCTTCTCTTTTGGCTTCATCTTGGTAATTCAGAAAGCCAATGGTAGAGTCACCAACTAATTCATCTTCTCCTTCTGCAAAGAGATTAACATCATTCTCTTGATCCAACTCAGGTTGGAAAGAATGATCATGTTCAACTTCATAATAGCCAATTGCTGAGTTGACTAGCGTTGGTTCAATGGCAAGCTTCCCTTGTGTAGGTGGAAGACGATTGGGTTGCCCTTGATTTTTAGCAGCATTGCCTTGATATGAATTGTTGGGAAATGTCCTCCTTCGTATATCCCGATAAGAAGGAGGGGCAGATATACCTTGTGACATTTGCCTTTTCAGAGCTAGCAATTCATTTGCTAACTTTTGCACCATAGGATCCATGGTGCTTGTGGAAGTATTCTCAGTAGAAGAGGGACCTCTATTTCTATTAGAATCTCTTCTTATCTTACCCGCAAGGATAAGATCATCTTCTACTTCGGTAGCCAAAATCTGAACTACAGGAAGATCTACAAGGCCAGCCTGACTTAATAGAAAACTCACTTCAGGAAGTTGAGTACTGATAAAGAAACACTTAAGATTCTCTGTTGTTGGCTGAGCGGTTGCAGGAATCTTGTTTCTCAACTTGTTGAACTTAGCAATGAAGTCTCACATAGGTTCATGAGGCTCTTTCTTCATTTATGTAAGCTGAGCCAATAAGGCATGTGCATCTTTTGCAGGTTTGAACCTAGCTTCGAACTTGGTCTTGAGAGTGTTCCAGTTGGTTATAGTTTGAGCTTGAAGATGATAAAACCAATCTGCAGCAGCACCTTGCAGTGTTTCTACAAAAAGCCTTACTTCTACATCTTCATGCTCAACACCTATCACACCACAAGCTATGCAAAAAGCTACAATGTGTTCATCCGGATGAACTTTCCCATCACCATAGAATGTAGGAAAATTCTTCCTCGAACTACGAGGTAGTTCATGCAAAGGTGGAGTTAAATTCAAAGGACAAAAAGTGTTACCCCAATTGACTTGAGCTGCCATGATGTGCTAATTAAAGGGTGGGATAACAAACCTTTGTGGAGTATGAATAGTCAAAACTCTGCTAGCACTAGAACTAGAAGCTTCACCTAGTATTGGAGACCTGGCATTGGTAGTAGGAAAACTCCTAGTTCGCTAAAGTCGAGGTCATGGAGGCAAAAGACCAAAGTTATTTTGCTGCATAACCTCAAATACAAGATCAATAATGCCTTGAGCTCTCTTGCCTCTTGTATACTGTGAATCTGCCAGAATGTAGTATACTAAACAAAATTTTGAAATGAATGGAAAAGAACTGAAATGCTTCAACTCAAAGCGCGAGGCTTCAAGTTGCATGTTCCTTTCCCAGTAGAGTCACCAAAAACTGTTGGGTGAATATTTTGTGTTCAACTAACTAAAGGCAAAATGGTTATATCGACCACAATGTAATGAGATAAATCTCTCCTCTCAGCAAGAGGAGGTTCCCTATCAATTATCACAAACTTATTAAAACTAAATACTAACTTGGGGTGAGACCATATCATCCATTTCTCTTTTTTCAGAAATGATGTTTACAAAATGAAATAGCACTTTCTTGATACAAACTGAATGAACAAGAAACCCACAAGAGCACAAAGTCCATCATTGCTTCTTTTACTAATTTATAACTTAGAACCTAGTAGAATAAAGTACAACCCCAAAGTCTTTGCCAAAAACTACGATAAAATAAATGATCACAAAAGATAATAGTAGTTCAAATCCTTTCCAATATCTTTTACTTTAAAACACTAAATCACAAACTAAAGGTAATTGTTGTAGCACAAAGTCTCCACAATCAACTTTAGAACATCTCCCAGATTATTCTCACTCACACTACTATTTGATCAAATAGATAAGATTGTATTAGGAAAAGGACATAAGAACAATTTCCAATACGCCACAAGTTATTTCAACACAAAGTTTGAACGATCACTTGATTGCTTTCTTATTCACTTGATAAAATTTGATTTACAATTTGAACACAAAGTCTCAAAATGCTCTTCAATTTGGTAGAGTTTTGCTTCAATAACTAAGAGATGATATTTACAATGAGGGTCCTCTTTATTTATAAGAGGAACTGAGAGCAAAAATAGGAAAAGAAAAACTAATTATGACTTATTCAACAAAGGAGTCCTTTTTGATTTGGGACTTCCTATGTTTTTACATGTAATTACATATTAGAAAAGTACATGTAAATATGTCCAAAATTGTTTCAAAAGTACATCTGAAAAGCAGAAAAATAAACTAAGTATTGGGAAAAACTGCTTCAACTTATATCACCATCTTTCTTCATATGACAATCATACATGGTGAAAGCTACTTGCATCCCAATAATGTCTGGACTAACTGTGTTCCTGAAAATCATCTTGGCTCTAACTATGGCATCTCTGACTGTGGTGACTGATTTCACATGACTAGTTAACTTGGTTTTCAGATTATCCAAAGTTAATTGATTGTCTAGAATATTGTCCACAGAGGCCATTGAAAATGCTTTATCCTCAAACTCTTTCTAGAACATATCTTCAAATTACTGAACCATTTCTTCTGCAAAGAGAAATTGATAACCCTGCAACACAAGCTTGCACGACAGCTCCTCCAATTTATGTAGAAGACTAACATCACTCTGTTCACTGAGTTTCCTTGCAGCTTCCAGGTCATTGAGTAAATCTTTCAGCACACTGCTCCTATATGTCAATGCCTCTTTGGTCTCTGTATAAGAATCCCTATTAGGAATAGCACCAATTGATATTAGAGTGCTTATTTTCAGCTTTCTCATTTCCACCCATTTATCATGATTCTTTTCTATGCGCTCAATATCTTGAGAAATAACATCAATGAGATCATCAAGTTCTGCTCTTATTTTCTCCATTTTATCTATCTTCTCAGAAAACTCTCTGAGAACAGATATCCCTTTTGTGTGCATCCTTTCTAAGTACTCTTCAAGTACTTTTCCTTTGAGATGAGTCTTCTCTGCTTTTTGGATGATGGGGTCTTCTACAGAAATAGCCTCAGGAGTTACTGCTTCTGAATTCAAAGTGATTTTCCTTACAATTGTAGTCAACTGTTCAACCATTGCCTTGTAGTGATCTTTCATTTCTTTCTCCCTATCAAATTTTTGAATCAGGATGTCCATTGCAGACTGCATATCATTCTTGGCACTTTCATGAGTTATCTTGCCTAACTCAACTCTAGAGATAGAGTAGTCACTCATACTAAAATTTTCCATTGTTGCATCCTATGGAGGTTTTGCAATCTCTAGAAATTTGTGTCCCTTATCCCCAAGCATTCTTGAAAGAATCTTTGGCTTCTTCGGGGTCTTGGCTTTTACAGGCACCAACTTAATAAAATCAAAGTCATTTGGGGAGATGGCTTGTTTCTTCCTTTTCGGTGTATAATTTGACAACCATGGTGGAAGCACAGAACTACTCACATTAGGATCTGCTCCCATTGTTGGTGTCACCAGAACTGCACTTGCATTGGTAGTGGAAACAATAGGTGGAGTGTTAGTAAAAACTGCACCTGTTATATTTACATTGGAAACCTGCTCAGTATTCATTACAAAGTGATCAAATATGGAAGCATCCCCAATATCAAAAGATGAAGGAGACAAGCTAGGAATAGATTCTAAGGAACGAAGAACATCTTCAAAAGTATTTTGTGGATTGTCAAAAATTGTTTTGGAAGGAGAGGGAGATTCAGAAGAGGGAATATCAATAGGGAAAATAGACAAAGGAACTGCAACACGTATGTCAGGCAAGGGAGAAGAGACTCCCGTTTCTTGTTGTACATTCTCCTGAGGAGACAAAACTTCTTCTTGTTGTTGATCTGTAGGTCTGTCTTCAATCTCCATTTCCTCAGTGGCTGGCTCCTCAGTGTTTTGTTTCTCAACTTCCATATCCTCTATTTCAGACTCTTTCTCTACAACTTTTGACTTCTTCGTCACAAATTTGATTTTGGGCTTATGTGGCTTGGAAGAAGAGGAAACATCACTTTTGTTCTTCATCTTGTTCTCAAATCTACCCAGACATCTTCAACCATAGGTTCATGGAACTGGGTTTTCCTCTTGATTTTGTCCTTCACACCCCTGTAATCAAACTTTGGCCTTCTCTTGAATTGGTTCATAGTTACAAGCTGCATCTCTATTTCCATGACCCTAGCCTTCGCAGCAGTTAATACTGAGAACCTGCCAATTTTAATTAGAAACCTGAAACCTAGCTTCTTGAGCTCCATTTGTTTATTATACACGACGATCATTTGTCTGCATAACTCCATTAAGACAAGTTTGTCTGAGGGGAACCTTGGCAACATATAGGGATGACCTTGGAAAAATCCTACCCTTAGATATGAGAAAGAAGGGAACTATAAGAACATGCATTCAAAATCATTTACCACTGTCCAAGCCTCATCTGAGACTCTTCTTTATTCTAATTGGGGGTCAAAAAGACACAAGAATACTGCAAAGAAAGCATCATTTGCTCTCCTGAAATGATGAATAGAACCCTTCAATATTAATTGAGAGTAGTATTGATACACATGGATTACCCTCCTATCTCCTTCTGATGTTAGACCTGGAAAGATTCTCATAGAGGCAGCTATATACACCAGGTAAGAAGTCATGTAGATACCGTTGTCAATTGCTCATGCAGAGCATTACTGATTTGTTCACCCCAGAAGATAGTTTGTTTACCTTGGAGTATCACCTTGATGAAAGGATACATCCATTCATGAAACAGTGAAGAAGAAGCCAATCCTCTTATCCTGCTGAGAAGAGTAATTAGATCACCAACCTCTTCTATAAAGTCACTCCTAGGAAAAATCTGTGGCCACCTAGACATGTTTGACTGTGGAGTTTTGAGCCATTTAGTATTGATTACCTTCTTGGCTTTCTCTAGATTTTTGTCACTCTTTTTGTGCTTCAGCAAAATCAAGCCTTATCACTTCTGTTGTAAGAGGACACATAAAAACCTTATCAATGAATTCAGGATCTAGTCTGATTATCACATTGCCACCTGCGTCCACCATAGCCCTGGTATCCTGGTTATAGAACTGAGCACACTGAAGAACAAATTATGTGTTATGTGCTACCACCAGGAAAGATGACACCAAATGGATGTTACTGTCAATTATCTTCTTCATTGCAGAGCTGGGATTATTTGACTTGGTTCTCTCCACAAATTCAGCCATGTCCACATGGCCAATCTATGTATCCCTAATGTCATCAACATTAGAAGTAACTGAGGTGATTGGGAAAATACCTTGATATTTATAGTTCATCGTCTTTGACTTCTTCGGAAACAACTTAGTCATCTGAACGAGCTATCACCAGAATGATGTTGATTAAGAAAGAAGATCCACAGAAGAAACTACAACAAAAAAGTCATGATCATGCAATTAGGGGAAATACTGGTAATCTGGGAAAATTGCATGTCGACGATCACGACTATGGGAACATGCTTGAAATGGCTAGGTTGCGAGCAGGCCAAAAAATGGAGGAAAGCGGGCTCGGAAAAGCAAAATTGAAAATATCCCAGAGTCAGGAAAATTTGAGAGAATGTTTGCATGGGCGGCAAAATTTGCCACCCTTGCATGTGAGGAATATTGTGCACATGCATCGGTGGTAAAATTCACCGCTATTGCATATTACAAGAAAAAATGGTTATATGTTGGAGTGGCCAAAAAATGCCAACACTGCAAGCAATAGGAAATTGCAAGTGTTATGCACCGGAGGTAGAAAACGTCGTCAATGCATATTGGTATGAATCACATTTGATGTTCAGGTGGCGAATAATGCCGACACTACATGTGATAGGAGTTTCAAGGTTTTCGTGTAGGTGCGGCGAATTTCACTACCCATACACTTGCATTTTGATAAGCCTTTAAACACATAAGTGGCAGAAAAAGTCGACTTCACATATGCTCCAGTTCATGAAAAAATGCGGGTGGTGAAAATCACCATCACTACACATGGACATGTTTGAGTGGCAATGATCTCTAACTAATCACCAAAAGGTCATTTCTTGTATATCAGAAAAATCCACCGATGAAATGTTTACTAACCAGGGTTTCAAAAATCATTCGAGAAATAAAAATGAAGAAGGGGACGATTTGCCTTAATACAATTAAGAGGAAACACGGGTTTGATGACTCCAAAGAACAAAAAATAGAAAACCCTAAACAAAAATGAATAACAAAAATAATGATTAGAGGACTTAGCATTCAAAAGGAATGAAAACCCTAAAATGTGATAGTGACGAGTCGAAATCTATTTGAACCCCATGTCGGTATGACCAAGTAGCTTGAGAAAGGGTTTACTAATCAATTGGAAGACTTAAGAAATAGAAATAACAAAAGATAACTAAATAACACACTAAAAAGCTTAAAAACAAACCCTTAATGCTTAGCATGAGTGGCCATTAATGTCACTTAGAGTTCAGGATTTTGGAGATCTTGCTCAAGCGGCGATTTCAGCTGACATGACATGTGTTTTACAAAAATACAAGAGCGGTAAAAACTGCCGACTCTACATTTGCTTCTTGGCGAGGAACATGAAATGTTGACAAAAAGTGCCGCTCAAGCATGTTAAAAATGAAAAACTATGTAAAAGCAGCAGAAATTGCCGACATAACACAAGTGGACAAAAACACATGCAATAGCGGTAAATTTGGCCGACTTTGCATATAAGACTCAAAATTTCACTAACACCCCAAAAAAGACCAAAATTGATATTTTGGTCAATTTACAACCTAATCGATTTGCACAAATATTAAGGAATCAATTTGAGGGAATGTTGTAAACTAGTTTAGGATGCCATAAGACTTCACACAAGATCAAGAGAATCTTGTCTCGATTTGCGAACATAGAGTGTAGATTACGAAACGGACAAGTTTCATAGGGGTTGTCTACAAAAACGAGCGTAGTTGATTTTGAGAACAGTTGGCTGTAACTGGGGAACTTCCATCAATCAAACTTTGAGATGATTGAAGGGAGGAGAATTTAGTCTCTAAGTGCCTTCATCCATGCCATTGGGATATAGAGTCAAGCTAAAAAGAAAAAGACACAAAAGACTAAACAAAATCACAAAAATGAAAACACAAAACTATACAAATGTACAAATGAACTTATCTGCTACTTCAAGGATTGAAGTGCTTCAGATGTTGTCCACTGTGAGGTAGCAAGAATGGTGTTCCATCTAGATACTCCAGCAAGAAGCTATTTTCACCACAGAACTGATGAATGGTGAACGGACCTCTCCACAAGGAATCAAATTTCCCATGCATTCCTTTCGGTTCTCTCCTCTTGTCCCACAACAAGACTTGATCTCCAATTTGAAACTCACGAGCCCTTTAGTTTCTTGTCAAAGAGTTTCTTTACCTAAATTTGATGCTCAACGATATGATCAACTACCATAGTTTGTTGTTCCTTAAGTTTAGTTAGGTACATGATCCTTTTATTAATAGAACTATCAAAAGTTCTATCCTCCACTGCCTTTACCAACTTCAGTGCTGGAAATTCCAAGGTAATTGGTATCTCTACATTCAGATCATACAGAAGTTGAAATGGCGACATACCTATTACCCTTTTAGGGGTAATCCTGTCTACCCATAAAGCATCAAACAACGCTTTATGCCAAGTTCTCTGATTCTCATCCACTAGTTTCCTGATAATAGTAACCAGATTTTTGTTACTTGATTCTGCCTAACCCTTTCCTTGCAGATAATAGTCTAAAGAGTGGGAAAGAATGATCCCATGCCCGTAGCAAAAGTCAGTAATCTCATGGGAAGAGAAACAAGTAGCATTGTCTGCTACAATCTTGTTTGGAACTCCAAACCAGGAAATAATGTTTTCCTTGAGGAAATTACATACCACTTCAGAAGTAGCATGCTTAACTGGGATGGCTTCCACCCACTTGGTGAAATAATCTGTCACAGTGAGAACATAGTTGTGTCCCACACTTGATGGTGGGTTCACAGCACCAATGAAGTCAATGCCCCATTATTGAAAAAGTTCTTCAATTACCACTAGCTTGAGAGGTAATGCGGCCAACTTGGGTTTCCCAACAAACTGCTGACATAACTCACATCTACGTACCCAATTGTACGCATCTTGAAATAGTGTGGGCCAATAGTATCTGGCCCGCATAATATTGTGAGCTGTCACGGGTGCAGAGAAATGTCCTCCACAAGCTAGATTGTGGAAAGGATCCAGAAGTCTACTTTGTTGCACTTTGTCCACGCAACGGAGAAATAGTCCATCAAGGCTTCTTTTGTACAAACCATTGTCCCATAGGACATAGTTAGCAACCTTCAACTTAATAGTTCTTTTCTCCTTATAAGATAGATGAGAAGGACACTCACCATAGGTAAGAAAATGAGCAATATTTGAATACCGCTCATCAATAGTAGTGATAAAAAGAACAGTTGACATATCTTCAACTTCTTCTTCATCCCCTTTCTGCTTTGGTACATTATCAGTGATTAATTGACACAAACCTCTACCATGCACAAGCTTGATAGGTTTGATATCCAGATCAAACTCTTGGATCTTAGCAATCCAATTACCTCGTTTTGTTCCCAACTCTTGTTGAGTCAGAATAGACTTTACTCTTCTATTAAGCACCATGACAATAGTATGTGAATTCAAAATATAGAACCAGAAATGCTTTACTGCTTTGACCACGGCATAAGCGCGTTTTTCCATATTTGAATATTTCAATTCATGAGCTTTGAGAGGACAACTCAAATGATATGGGGGATTCCACACCTTCTTCATTCTGCTAAACTAGAATAGCGGAAAGTGTATGTTTTGAAGTGTAGTTGTAAACTATGAAATCTTTGGTATAGTCAGGATAAACAAGGACTGGAGCATGAGAAATAGCCCTCTTAATATCCTCAAATGCCTCTTTGCCTTCGGCACTCCAATGGAAAGTAGCCTTACCCTTCATCATGTTGATGATGTGATGGGTTTTCTCTGCAAATTCAGGAATGAACCTTCGCAAAAAATTCACCTTTCCAAAGAAAGAATGAACTAAAGTCTTACTAGCAGGCAGAGTAAGACTTTGAATGGATTAGACTCTTTTAGAGTCAATTTTAGTACCTTCTTAGGATACAATGTGACTGAGAAGTTTACCTTCTTGAACCCAAAAAACTGACTTCATAGGGTTGAGAGAGATACCATTTTACCGACATTGTTCCAGCACTTGTCGTAAATGGTACACATGATCATGACGGTGTTTGGAAAAAATAGTCAAGTCATCAAGATACACCACGATGAACTTCCCCATCTCATCTCTAAAGGCGAGGTCCATTGCTCTCTGGAATGTGTTGCCAGCATTGATCAGACCAAAAGGCATTTTGCAATCTGCAAATGTGCCCCAAGGTGTTGTAAAAGAAGTCTTATACTAATTTGCTTCATTGACCTCCACTTGATTATACCCTGAAAAACCGTCTAACATAGACAACATTTCTGAACCAGTTACTGTTTGCAATACCTGATCCATGATGGGTAGGGGATAGTTATCTTTTAGGGAAGACTAGTTGAGATTCCTTAAATTAACGTAGATATGGATTTCTTCGTTCTTCTTCCTTAGAGGAACTATGTTTGCGATCTAGGTGGAATGATGAATTAGAAAAATTATCCTTGCATTCAACATCTTCTGAATCTCAGAGAGGATAGTACCTGATATTTTGGGGTTGTATTGCCTTTGTTTCTGCTTGTGAGGCAATGACCCAGCTTTGAGGGGAATTTCATGTTGAATTTCCTTTGGCCTGAAGGACTTCAGGTCATCATAGGAATACACCAAGACATCAATGTAATGGCGAAGGAGTGTAATGAATTTGAACTTCTCATCGGCAGTGCAACATTTCCCAATGTTGACTATTTTAGGATCTGCCTCCGAACTCAAATTTACCTGCTCAAATTCCATTGAGGAACTTGAATCCTGTTGTTGCTGCTGCTTGATATATCTATCATGCTTATCAAATAGCTTTTCAAGGGAAACCAAACCTTTTGGAATCTTATTCCCTTTCAGTTGAAGAAACTCTTCACCGGTTTGTGAATCTATTTCAGAAACATATTCCCATGGTGGAGATTCACTGCCTTCAAAATAGAGCTCATCAAAGCTATCTATCTTTTCCAAGAAAGTAATGATTTGGTTATCACCATTGAACACCTGCCAATGGTCAGCATTATTAGGTACACTTGGTCGAAAGACCAGATCTATAGTGTACTTGTTTCCTTTAAAATCCTTATGGGGAACCGTAAGGGTTGCAGAGATAGCTAATGAATTTGCATGATAATTAAACTCTCTTGGCACCGCAGAAATGTTGAAAGCATCAAAACCTTCAATGCAATCCCATACGTGATTACGATAGTGTCTCAATCTTTCATTCTTGGTTTGATACAAATTTCTCACTTGACAAACCACTAATTCAGCATCTCCTTGAGCATGAAGAATTTTAACACCTCTAGCATGAGCAGCTTCTAATCCGAGCAACAATGACTCGTATTCAGCGATGTTGTTGGTGTTGTCGAATTGCAACTTGTATGAGAAAGGTAGGATATCACCTTGTGGAGATATCAAAACCACTCTGGCTCCAGAACCAGTAGAGGAACAACTACCATCAAATTCTAAGACCCAAACCTCATTAGAATTTGATTTTTTGGAATTTCTTTGACCAGAAGCTTCTTCTTCATTAGTGAGGGAAGAATCTGGCATTACTATATCTTCACTTGAACTTTCATCTGAGTACACTTCTGATTCTCCATCTGAATTATCTGAGATCTCACCTGATGAACTCTCATCTGATGAACTAGGAATATCTTTAGAGGATAGGAAATAATTACCCATTCCCGAGGACTCAAACAAAATTTGAGCTTTGGGATTTGTCGTTTGGGTAACAATGTATTTTGCCTCTTTCTCAGGAAGTAACTTCTGCGTGACACCTTTAACAGGTATCCTTGCTTCGGATAGATCCATATTGAGCTCACCACCCACATCTTTATAGAAATTACGCCCGAGCAAGATGTCATAAGAAGCTGCAACATTAGCTACTAGGACAGTCATTTTAATCCTCTTGTCTGGAAAGGTTGCAAATGCAAATTGGGCATCTTTGATTTGACCCAATAATGGTACTTGTTTATTTTCCATGGTGAAACATCTCCCAAAGGTCTTAGTTAAAGTGATGCCAAGGGAGTTTGCTACTTTTGTGGGTACAACCTTATCAGAGGCTCCAGAATCTATTATGCAATTACTCAACTTATGACCATTTACCAATAAAGAAACATAGAATGTTCTATTTTTCTAGAGGTGACAAAGGGAGTAGTGACAAGATTATTTTGAGTGGATTTGTTCTTTGAGGAATCATGGGAAACTTTTGGAAAATCTTGTCCTATAGGGATGGTCTTATTTTTGACGTATTTAGCTAACCTATCAAACTGTTCAGGATTAGCTTGTAAATACTCAACCTCAGACATTTGGATTTTGGTGTTCCTAACATGATCTATTATATCAAATAGCTGAAATGAACTAGGGATAGAGGAAGGGAATCCATCATTCTAATTTTTATTAGGGGTAGAACTGGTTTGAGGGACAGAAGTAGAAGATATAGGATTGTTAGATGTACTTATTTGCTTATTGCCCACCGGGTCCTTTGGTTGAAAAGGCAATGGAGTTGCCCTTAGCAATCGAGATCACTGGTTGAGGTTCTTCTCTTGCTTTTCCCTTATCTACTTGCTAATTTGGCTAATTTTGAGACCTAGTAAAAACAACATATGCTCCATCATACACTTCTCCTTCTCTTTCGGCTTCATCTTGGTAATTCAGAAAGCCAATGGTAGAGTCGCCAGCTAATTCATCTTCTCCTTCTGCAAAGAGATTAGCATCATTCTCTTGGTCCAACTCAGGTTGGAAAGAATGATCATGTTTGGCTTCATAATAGCCAACTGTTGAGTTGACTGGCGTTGCTTCAATGGCAAGCTTCCCCTGTGTAGGTGGAAGACGATTGGGTTGCCCTTGATTTTTAGCAGCGTTGCCTTGATATGAATTATTGGGAAATGTTCTCCTTGGTACATGCCGATAAGAAGGAGGGGCAGATATACCTTGTGACATTTGCCTTTTCAGAGCTAGCAATTCATTTGCTAACTTTTGCACCATAGGATCTATGGTGCTTGTGGAAGAATTCTCAACAGAAGAGGGACCTCTATTTCTGTTAGAATCTCTTCTTATCTTACCCGCAAGGATAAGATCATCTTCTACTTCAGTAGCCAAAATTTGAACTATAGGAAGATCTACAGGGCTATCTTGCCTTAATAGAAAACTCACTTCAGGAAGTTGAGTATTGATAAAGAAACACTTAAGATTCTCCACTGTTAGTTGAGCGGTTGCAAGAATCCTATTTCTCAACTTATTGAACTTAGCGATGAAGTCTTGCATAGGTTCATGTGGCTCTTTCTTCATTTGTGTTAGCTGAGCCAATAAGGCATGTACATCTTCTATAGGTTTGAAACTAGCTTCGAACTTGGTCTTGAGACTGTTCCAGTTGGTTATAGTCTAATCTTGAAGATGATAAAACCAATCTGCAGCAGCACCTTGTAGTGTTTCTACAAAAAGCCTTACTGCTACATCTTCATGCTCAACACCTATCACACCATAAGCTATGCCAAAAGTTGCAATGTGTTCATCCAAATGAACTTTCCCATCACCATAGAACTTAGGAAAATTCTTTGTAGAACTACGAGGTAGTTCATGCAAAGGTGGAGTTAAATTCAAAGGACCAAAAGTGTTACCCCAAGGGCCTTGAGCTGCCATGATGCGCTGATTAAAGGGTGGGATAACAAACCTTTGTGGAGTATGAATAGTCAAAACTCTACTAGCACTAGAACTAGAAGCTTCACCTGGTATTGGAGACCTGGCGTTGGTAGGAGGAGAACTCCTAGTTCGCTGAAGTCGAGGTCGTAGAGGCAAAAGACCAAAGTTATTTTGTTGCATCAACTCAAATACAAGATCAATAATGCCTTGAGCTCTCTTGCTTCTTGTATACTGTGAATATGCCAGAATGTAGTATACTAAACAAAATTTTGAAACGAATGGAAAAGAATTGAAATGCTTCAACTCAAAGTGTGAGGCTTCAAGTTGCACGTTCCTTCCCCAATAGAGTCGCCAAAAACTGTTGGGTGAATATTTTGTGTTCAACTAACTGAAGGCAAAATGGTTATATCGACCATAGTATAATGAGATAAATCTCTTATCTCAGCAAGGGGACATTCCGTATCAATTAGCACAAACTTATTTAAACTAAATACTAACTTGGGGGTGAGACCATATCATCCATTTCTCTTTTTTCAGAAATGATTACAAAATGAAATAGCACTTTCTTGATACAAGCTGAATGAACAAGAAACCCACGAGAGCACAAAGTCTACACAATCAACTTTAGAACATCTCCCAGATTATTCTCACTCACACTACTATTTGATCAAACAAATAAGATCGTATTAGTTATAGGACATAAGAACAATTTCCAATACACCACACGTTATTTCAACACAAAGGTTGAACGATCACTTGCTTGCTTTCTTATTCACTTGATAAAATTTGATTTACAATTTGAACACAAAGTCTCAAAATGCTCTTCAATTTGGTAGAGTTTCGCTTCAATAACTAAAAGATGATATTTACAATGAGGGTCCTCTTTATTTATAAGAGGAACTAAGAGCAAAAATAGGAAAAGAAAAACTAACTATGACTTATTCAACAAAGGAGTCCTTTTTGATTTGGGACTTCCTATGTTTTTACATGTAATTACATATCAGAAAAGTTCATGTAATTATGTCCAAAATTGTTTCAAAAGTACATCTGAAAAGTAGAAAAATCAACTAAGTATTGGAAAAAACTGCTTCAACTTATATCGCCATCTTTCTTCATATGACAATCATACATGGTGAAAGCTGCTTGCATCCCAATACTATCTGGACTAACTGTGTTCCTGAAAATCATCTTGGCTCTAACTATGGCATCTCTGATTGTGGTGACTGATTTCACATGACTAGTTAACTTGGTTTTTAGATTATCCAAAGTTAACTGATTGTCCAGAATATTTTCCACGGAGGCCATTGAAAATGCTTTATCCTCAAACTCTTTCTAGAACATATCTTCAAATTCCTGAAACATTTCTTCTGCAGAGAGAAATTGATTATCCTGCGACACAAGCTTAAGCAAAAGCTCATCCAATTTATGCAGAAGACTAACATCACTCTGTTCACTGAGTTTCCTTGTAGCTTCCAGGTCATTGAGTAAATCTTTCAGCACACGGCTCCTATATGTCAATGCCTCTTTGTTCTCTGTATAAGAATCCCTATTAGGAATAGCAACAATTGATATCAGAGCACTTATTTTCAGCTTTCTCATTTCCACCCATTTATCATGATTCTTTTCTATGCGCTCAATATCTTGAGAAATAACATCAATGAGATCATCAAGTTCTACTCTTATTTTCTCCATTTTATCTGTCTTCTTAGATAACTCTGTGAGCAGAGATATCCCTTGTGTGTGCATCCTTTCTAAGTACTCTTCAAGTACTTTTCCTTTGAGATGAGTCTTCTCTGCTTTCTGGATGATGGGGTCTTCTACAAAAACGGCCTCAGGAATTACTGCTTCTGAATTCAAAGTGATTTTCCTTACCACTACAGTCAACTATTCAACCATTGCTTTGTAGTGATCTTTCATTTATTTCTCCCTGTCAAATTTCTGAATCAGGATGTCCATTGCTGACTACATATCATTCTTGGCACTTTCATGAGTTATCTTTCCTAACTCAACTCTAGAGATAGAGTAGTCACTCATACTAAAATTTTCCATTGTTGTATCCTGTGGAGGTTTTGTAATCTCCAAAAACTTGTGTCCCTTATCCCAAAGCATTCTTGAAAGAATCTTTGGCTTCTTCGGGGTCTTGGCTTTTACAGGCACCAACTTACTAAAATCAAAGTCATCTGGGGAGATGGCTTGTTTCTTCCTTTTCGGTGTATAAGCTGACAACCATGGTGGAAGCATAGAAGTACTCACATTAGGATTTGCTCCCATTGTTGGTGTCACCGGAACTGCACTTGCACTGGTAGTGGAAACAATAGGTGGAGTGTTAGTAAAAACTACACCTATTATATTTACATTGGAAACCTGCTCAGTATTCATTACAAAGTGATCAAATATGGAAGCATCCCCAATATCAAAAGATGAAGAAGACAAGCTAGGAATATATTCTAAGGAACGAAGAACATCTTCAAAAGTATTTTGTGGATTTTCAAAAATTGTTTTGGAAGGAGAGGGAGATTCAGAAGAGGGAATATCACTAGGGAAAATAGACAAAGGGACTGCAACAGGTATGTCAGGCAAGGGAGAAGAGACTCCTGTTTCTTGTTGTACATTCTCCTGAGGAGACAAAACTTCCTCTTCTTGTTGATCTGTAGGTCTGTCTTCAATCTCCATTTCCTTAGTGGTTGGCTCCTTAGTGTTCTATTTCTCAACTTTCATATCCTTTATTTCAGACTCTTTCTCCGCAGCTTTTGACTTCTTCGTCACAAATTTGATTCTGGGCTTATGTGGCTTGGAAAAAGAGGGAACATCACTTTTGTTCTTCGTCCTGTTCTCAAATCTACCCACACATCTTCAACCATAGGTTCATGGAACTAGGTTTTCCTCTTGATTTTGTCCTTCACATGCCTATAATCAAACTTTGGCCTTCTCTTGAATTGCTTCATAGTTATAAGCTGCATCTCCGTTTCCATGACCCTAGCCTTCGCAGCAGTTAATATTGAGAACCTGCCAATTTCAACTGGAAACCTGAAACCTGGCTTCTTGAGGTCCATTTGTTTATTATGCACAATGATCATTTGTCTACATAACTCCATTAAGACAAGTTTGTCTGAGGGGAAACTTGGCAACATATAGGGATGACCTTGGAAAAATCCAACCCTTAGATATGAGAAAGAAGGGAATTGTAAGAACATGCATCTAAAATCATTTACCACTGTCCAAGCTGTTGCAAGTATGGGCCTAACCGGTTTTGTCATTGATGTTGACATACTCCTATTGCATTGACTAAAAGGATTGGATGAGTTGAGTACTAAGGATATTGAGAAAATTAGTCCTAATCAGGAATAGAGATGAACAGTGAAGACAGTAAGGTAAAATTCCAAGATAAGATGCGGATCAGAGGATGCAGTTTAAAGGGTTTTTAGATATGTGTCTTAAAGTGATCCAGTAAATATTTCAGAGGTCCACATGAAGATCTGAAGAGGTTGTGGCCGTTCAAGTAAAACTGGTTCCGACAGGTGTTCAGAGGTGATAGAGTGACATAGATAGGTCTGGTGAGATCCAAAAATGCATTATCCTATTCTGTAGATTTGAGGGAGTGTTGAGGAAGTCTTAGTGAATTGTTAACTTGATTGGTTCATGGTTTGAAGGTCCGCAAGCATCTATTCCTTTGTGACAGTGGTGACAGACTGTGTTCTTGAGGTTTCGGATGAAGGAGAGAAGGATTTCAGTAAGCAGATGAAGTGTGGATGTTCTTGGTGATTTAGGCAATCTTGTGGAGGTCTTTGGATCATGTCTAGTTCATGTTGGTGGTTTGCATTGAAGTTGGAGCTTGCATTTGAAGAATATCTTCCGGATGATGGTGTTCTTCCTAAGACTGGCTGACCGGATGTATTACACATCTTGCGGATGTTCTTGTAGATGTTTGCCAACTTAGATGATTATTCCTAATTCGATGCCTTGTCTAAATAAGGGATTGTAAAGTCATTTTAAAGTGTGTCTTGTGGAGATGTTAGTGTGGTAGAGAGGAAGAGAGCGAAAGGCAGGACAGAAGTTTTGAGGCTTAAATGGAATTGATTCAAGCATGGTGAAGATGCTATTCTCCAATTCAAGTATGTGATTCTGTAGATAGTGAGTCTATTGTAGGCAGTGAGCCTCTTGTGAACAGTGTGCTTGGGCAGTGAGCCCTAATTGGCATGTGCCATTTTGTTCTTTCTATTCTTCTAATAGAGAATACAATCTTGGGTTAATCACCTCGTGGTTTTTCCCTTAACTGGGTTTTCCATGTCAAAATCTTGGTGTCTTATGTGTTGATGTATTTCTCCTCCTGATTTAATGCATTATGTTTCCATGATTGATTTATTGATATGCTGCTAAATAACAAGAAAGATTTAAGTGTGTAATTGGAAAGAAAGTTTTAGACAACTGATTCACCCCCCGTCTCAGTTGTCTATCTTGAATCTAACAATTGGTATTAGAGCTAGGTTCCTCTAAAAGAGCTTAACCGCTTGAGGAGATCCAGGATGTCATCCTACAAGAAGGATAGTATGAAGTTTGATGGAACCAATTTTAATCTTTAGAAAAGTTGAATGAAATGTCACTTGCAATGTATGGGAATGCAGCACTGGACCATGGCTTCAACTAAGTATACTCCTCCATAGGGTGGTTTGAAAGCCCCAAATGAAATCACAGATGCTGAAAACAATCTGCGGACTATAGAAGCCCTTCTAAGCTCATTATCTAATTTAGATCTTTCAAATGTTGTTGACCTACCAACTACTTTTGAGATTTGGGAAAAACTAGAACTTCTGCATGAAGGAGACAAGTATGTTAAATGTGCAAGGCTACAGATTTTAAAAGGGAAATTTGAAAATCTGAAGATGAGAGAAGATGAAAATATCACTACTTTTATGCCAAGAGTAAATGAGCTTGTTTGTGGAATTAGATGTGCTGGTGGAGTCTTGGATGAAGATGAGATTGTTGGCAAAATTCTCAGATCCCTTCCTGCTTCTTATAAAATCAAGGTTGCTACCACTGAAGAATTCAGAGCCCATACAACTGTCACAAGAGATCAATTGGCTGGTAAATTGGCTACATTTGAAATGACCAAGTTTTGAGATGCCCCCTCTAAGACTGAATCAATATTCAAAGCTAGTGCTTGGTAAAAGGAAAACAAAGGTTTGATCCAGGAGAGAACTCTTAAAGGAAACTATCTTGGTATGAAAAAGCAAGAAAAGACTTGGAAGAAGAGGAAACTAAAACTGCTTAACTTGAAGCCCTTATTGCAAAAAGACTGCCAAGAGGATCCGGTAAGTATGAAGGGAAATTGCCTTTTAAGTGTTTTAACTACAATAAGATTGGTCATTTTGCCTCAAAGTGTCTGGAAAGATTTTCAAGGCCAAATCCTAACAGATCAAGGTTCCAAAAGAATTGTTACTATGTTCATGAAGAGGATGATAATGAAGGAGTAACAGATGATGAATCAGAGACAGGAAACAAATCCGGAAGTGATTGGGTGTTTATTGCCATCAAGGAAGAAGATCTAACACCCTCTGAATCTATCAATCATAAAGTTATAGAAAGAGCTCTAGCTGCCCAAGTTGAAGAAAAGGATGATTGGGTCATTGACAGTGGATGCTCTCACCATATGACAGGTGACAAAAATAAGTTCTTAGATTTGGAAAGGTATGAAGGAGGAGTGGTAAAGTTTGGTGATAATTCTGCTGGTAGAATCAGAGGTAGAGGAACTACTTCTTTTGATGGAAAGAACAAAACCAGTAATGTACTGTATGTTGAAGGATTGAAGCACAATCTTCTCAGTGTTGGACAGTTGGTGGATAAAGGCTATGATCTCCAATTCAAGAATGGAAAATGCAAGATCTTTGAAAGTTTCAGAACAGAGATTGCATCCGGTACTTAGACAAAAGGTAATATCTTTCATTTAGTTGGTACTGGTAAAAGTTGTCTATTTGTGCAAGTTGATCAGAGTTGGCTATGGCATAGAAGGATGTGTCATGTGAATTTTGATAATATCATCAAAATAAACAACACTCAGGCTGTAAGAGATCTTCCAAAACTGGTAAAACCTACAAATAGTTTGTGCAAAGAATGTCAGTTGGGAAAACAAAGCAGAGTCTCATTTAAGAGAAAAGAACAATCTTCTATCAGAATATTGGACTTAGTTCACATTGATCTATGTGGTCCGACAAGAATTAGGAGTGTGCAAGGTGATAGATACTTTATGCTTCTAATTGATGACTACTCCCGGATGATGTGGGTAACTTTTTTGAAAGAGAAATTGGGAGCTTTTGAAAAGTTCAAAATATTCAAGGCTATGGTAGAGAATGAAACCGGATTGAAATTTAAGTGTCTGAGGTCTGATAGAGGTGGAGAATTCACATCCGGTGAGTTCATAGAATTCTGTGAGAAACATGGAATAAAGAGATAGTTGTCTGCTCCTAGGACTCCACAATAGAATGGAGTAGTGGAGAGAAAGAACCAGACCATCCAGGAAGCATCTAGGACAATGATGATGGAAGTAAATGTTCCTCAGATCTATTAGAGAGAAGCTGTCAACACTACAGTCTATAATCTAAATCGAGTTGAAATCAGAAGCAATACCAGTAAGACTCCTTATGAACTTTGGTTTGACATCACTCCTACTGTGAGGTATTTTAGAGTTTTTGGTAGCAAATGTTTCATCAAAAGAGATGAAGATCTAGGTAAGTTTGATGCTAGAAGTGATGAAGGAATATTCTTGGGTTACTCTACTCAAAGCAAAGCATACCGATGTTATAACAAGAGATTGAGAAAGATTATAGAAAGTACAAATGTGAAGGTTGATGAAGGAATTGAAAAAACCCTCTAGGTTTTATGAATATGATGAAGATGATTAGAATGATGTTCTAACTCAAGGAGCCCAAGCCCCTTCTGCAATTCAGATTCAAACTGATCCGGTAAATCAGGAAGGAGAGATGAGTTTCACTAAACCTGATCAAGAATCAGAAGTGCAAGAAACTTCCAAAGTTACCAGATATGTAAGACTGAACCACTCTGAAGATCAGATCATAGGTGATAAAAGCAAATGTGTACAAACAAGAAGGAGAATTGCTCAAGATTCAGATGAATATTGTCTGATTTCAAAGATTAAACCTAAGACAATGAATGAAGCTTGCAATGATGAAAACTGGACTAAAGCAATGGAGGAAGAGCTGATGCAAATGAAGAAAAATCACACTTGGGATCTTGTTCT
Source organism: Cunninghamia lanceolata (assembly GCA_027924645.1). Taxonomy (NCBI): domain Eukaryota; kingdom Viridiplantae; phylum Streptophyta; class Pinopsida; order Cupressales; family Cupressaceae; genus Cunninghamia; species Cunninghamia lanceolata. Next base: position 6,577,240 of record BSBN01000620.1, read on the forward strand.
CAGACCTAGAAACAAGAATGTGATTGGAACAAAATGGGTCTTCCGGAATAAACTGAATGAAGTTGGTGAAGTAATTAGAAATAAAGCCAGATTGGTCTGCAAGGGTTACTCTCAAATAGAAGGAGTTGATTTTGAAGAAACTTTTGCTCTGGCGGCAAGAATTGAAGCAGTCAGATTATTTCTTGCTTTTGCTGCCTTCAAGGACTTCAAAGTATATCAAATGGATGTCAAGTCTACCTTCTTGAATGGTGACTTAGAAGATGAAGTATACATTGAGCAATCGGATGGATTTCAATTGTCTGATCATGGTGATATGGTCTGTAAGTTGAAGAAAGCTTTGTATGGACTAAAGCAAGCTCCAAGAGCCTGGTATGAAAGATTGGATAAGCATCTTTTGAAGATTGGTTTCAACAAAGGTACTGCTGATAGTAATTTGTATTTCAAAATTGATCATGAAAACATCTTGATTGTTGAATTATTTGTTGATGATATCATTTTTGGAGGAAGAGATAGTATGTGTAAAACCTTTGCAAATCAAATGAAAAGTGAATTTGTGATGTCCATGCTTGGGGAAATGAATTTCTTCTTGGGTCTACAAATCACTCAAACAAAGAAAGGAATCTTCATTTCTCAGACCAAATATGTGAAAGAATTATTGAAGAAATTTGGGATGGAAGACTCAAAACCAATGAATACTCCCATGGCAACCAGATGTAAATTGGACAAAGATGATGACTCTCCTAAGACTGATCAGAAAAAGTACAGGTTAATGATTGGAGGATTGTTGTATCTCACTCAAACTAGACTTGACATTATGAATGTTGTGGGTCTTGTTGCTAGATTTCAAGCTGATCCTAGAGAATCTCATGTCATGGCAATCAAGAGGATTTTTAGATATCTAAAAGGAACAGTTGAGTATGGATTGTGGTATCCCAGAGATCATAATTTCTCTCTTCATGCATATACAGATGCGGATTGGGCATGAGATGTGGATGACCAGAAAAGTACCAGTGGTGCAGCATTCTTTTTGGGGAAGAGATTGGTCTCTTGGCTGAGCAAGAAACGAGAGGCAATATCTCTGTCCACTGCAGAAGTAGAATATATTGCAGCAGCAGGTAGTTGTACCCAGGTTTTGTGGATGAAGCAAATGCTAAGAGACATAAGAGTGGAGTATGAGGAGCCTATCAAAATCTTCTATGATAATTCAAGTACAATAAATATATCTAAGAATCTGGTGTTGCATTCAAAGACTAAGCATATATCTATCAAGTTTCACTTTCTGAGAGAGCAAGTGAACAAGAATGAAGTCAGATTGGAGTTTGTGCCTTCCAAGGATCAAATTGCAGACATCTTCACTAAACCTCTACCTAAGGACTCTTTTGAGTATCTCAGGGAGAAGTTAGGGGTTATTGCCCCTCCGGTGATGAACTAAGATGCACTGGAGTGCATTAGTTTGATAGATATCATAGTCATATCTTGTGGTCCAGATTGATGATAGGGAGCTGCCAGTCAGGGTGAGCAGCCAGTATGATTCTGAAGGGTTGGAGTTGCAAGTATGAGCCCTTTGCCATTGATGTCAAAGGGGGAGAGAAGACATGTGAAAAATAAGTGGTTGATGATTAAAGGGGGAGCAGTATTGGAAGAGAAGACATGTGAATGGTTGTTGCTGATAGGGGGAGATGTGATCGTAAGGAGTTTTTGTCTTGAATGGTTAAAAAAGTTTTTCACATCATATGTTGCCATCAATGACAAAGGGGGAGATTGTTGCAAGTATGGGCCTTACTGGTGTTGTCATTGATGTCAACATACTGCTGTTGCATTGATGAAAAAGATTGGATGAGATGAGTGCTGACGATATTGAGAAAATTAGTCCTAATTAGGAACAAAGATGAACAGTGAAGACAGTAAGGTAAAAGTCCAAGATAAGATGAGGTTTAGAGGATGCAGTTTAAATGGTTTGTAGATATGTGTCTTAAAGTGATCCAATAAAGATTTCAGAGGTCCACATGAAGATCTAAAGAAGTTGTGGCCATTCAAGTAAAACTGGTTCCAGCAGGTGTTCAGAGGTGACAGAGTGACACAGATAGGTTCGGTGAGATCCGAAAATGCATTATCCTATTCTGCAGATTTGAGGGAGTGTTGAGGAAGTCTTGGTGAAGTGCCAACTCGATTGGTTCATGGTTTGAAGGTCCGCAAGAATCTATTCCTTTGTGACAGTGGTGACAAACTGTGTTCTTGAGGTTCCAGATGAAGGAGAGAAGGATTTTAGTAAGCAGATGAAGTGTGGATGTTCTTGGTGATTCAGGCAATCTTGTGGAGGTCTTTGGATCATGTCCAGTTCATGTTGGTGGTCCACATTGAAGTTAGAGCTCACATTTGAAGAATATCTTCCCGATGATGGTGTTCTTCCTGAGATTGGCCAATCGGATGTATTACACATCTTGCAGATGTTCTTGTAGATGTTTGCTGACTTAGATGATTATTCCTAAGTCAATGCCTTGTATAAATAAGGGATTGTAAAGTCATTTCAAAGTGTGTCTTGTGGAGATGTGAGTGTGGTAGCGAGGAAGAGAGTGAAAGGTAGAGTAGAAGTTTTGAGGCTTAAATGGAACTGATTCAAGCATGGTGAAGATGCTATTCTCTAGTTCAAGTATGTGATTCTATAGACAGTGAGTCTATTGTAGGCAGTGAACCTCTTGTGAGTAGTGTGCTCGGGCAGTGAGCCCTAATTGGCATGTGCCATTTTGTTCTTTCTATTCTTCTAACAGAGAATACAATCTTGGGTTAATCACCCTATGGTTTTTCCCTTAACCGGGTTTTCCACATCAAAATCTTGGTGTCTTATGTGTTGATGTGTTTTTGCTCCTGATTTAATGCATTATGTTTCCATGATTGATTTATTGAAATGCTGCTAAATAACAAGAAGGATTTAAGTGTGTAATTGGAAAGAAAGTTTTAGACAACTGATTCACCCCCCCCTCTTAGTTGTCTGTCCTAAATCTAACACAAGCCTCATCTGACACTCTTCTTTGTTCTAATTGGGGGTAAAAAAGACACAAGAATACTGCAAAGAAAGCATCATTTACTCTCATAAAATGATGAATAGAACCCTTCAATGTTAATTGAGAGTAGTATTGATACATAGGGATTACCCTCCTATCTCCTTCTGATGTTAGACCTGGAAAGATTCTCATAGAGGCGACTATATACACCAGGTAAGAAGTCATGTAGAATTTGAAGGTGGTAGATACCTTTGTCAATTGCTCATGCAAAGCATTACTGATTTGTTCACCCCATAAGACAGGTTGTTTGCCTTGGAGTATCACATTGATGAAAGGATACATCCATTCATAAAATAGTGAAGAAGAAGCCAATCCTCTTATCCTACTAAGAAGAGTAATCAAATCACCAACCTCTTCTATAAAGTCACTCCTAGGAAAGCTCCGTGGCCACCTAGACAAGTTTGACCGTGGAGTTTTGAGCCATTTAGTATTGATTACCTTCTTAGCTTTCTCTGGATTTTTGTCATACTCTTTTTGTGCTTTAGAAAAATCAAGCTTTATCACTTCTATTGCAAGAGGACACATAAAAACCTTATTAATGAATTCAAGATCTAGTCTAATTATCACATTGCCACCTACGTCCAGCACAGCCCTAGTATCCTGGTTATAGAACTGAGCACATTGAAGAACAAATTTTGTGTTATGTGCTGCCATCGGGAAAGATGACACCAAATGGATGTTACTGTCAATTATCTTCTTCATTGCAGAGCTGGGATTATTTGACTTGGTTCTCTCCACAAATTCAGCCATGTCCACATGGCCAATCTCTGTAGGGAACATTAGAAGTAACTGAGGTGATTGGGAAAATGCCTTGATATTTATACTTCATCGTCTTTGACTTCTTCAGAGACAACTCAGTCATTTGAACGAGCTATCACTAGAAGGATGTTGATGAAGAAAGAAGATCCACAAAAGAAACTGCAACAAAAAGTCATGATCATGCAATTAGGGGAAATACTGGTAATCTGGGAAAATTGCATGTCGACAATCATGACTATGGGAACACGCTTGAAATGGCTAGAGTGCGAGCAGGCCAAAAAATGGAGGAAAGCGGGCTCGGAAAAGCAAAATTGAAAATATCCCAGAGTTAGGAAAATTTGAGAGAATGTTTGAATGGGCAGCAAAATTTGCCGCCCTTGTATGTGAGGGATATTGTGCATGTGCATTAGCAGTAAAATTTGCCGCTATTACATATTACAAGAAAAAATGGTTATATGTTGGAGTAGCAAAAAATGCTGATGCTACGGGTAATAGGAAATTGCAAGTGTTATGCATCGGCAGTAGAAAATGCCATCAATGCATATTGGTATGAATCGTGTTTGATGTTCAGGCGGTGAATAATGCCGACACTGCATGTGATAGGAGTTTCAAGGTTTTCATGTAGGTGCGACAAATTTCACCGCCCATACACTTGCATTTTGATAAGCCTTTAAACACATAAGTGGCAGAAAAAGTTGACTTCACATCTGCTCAAGTTCATTAAAAAATTCAGGTGGTGAAAATCACCATCACTACACATGGATATGTTTGAGTGGCAATGATCTCTAACTAATCACGAAAAGGTCATTTCTTGTATATTGACAAAATCCACTGATGAAACATTTACTAACCAGGGTTTCAAAAATCATTCAAGAAATAAAAATGAAGGGGACGATTTGCCTCAATACAATTAAGAGGAAACACGGGTTTGATGACTACAAAGAACAAAAAATAGAAAACCCTAAACAAAAATGAATAACAAAATCAATGATTAGAGGACTTACCAGTCAAAAGGAATGAAAACCCTAAAATATGATGGCGACAAGTCGAAATCTGTTTGAACCCAATGTCGGTGTGACCACGCTGCTTGAGGAAGGGTTTACTAATCAATTGGAAGACTTAAGAAATAGAAATAACAAAAGACAATGAAATAACACACTAAAAAGCTTAAAAACAAACCCTTAATGCTTAACACAAGTGGCCATTAATGTCACTTGAAGTTCATGATTTTGGAGATCTTGCTCAGGCGGTTATTTCAGCCGACATGACACGTGTTTTACAAAAATGTAAGAGCAGTAAAAACTGCTAACTCTACATTTGCTTCTTGGTGAGGAACATGAAACGACAGCAAAAAGTTCCACTCGAGCATGTTGAAATTGAAAAACTATGTAAAAGCAGCAGAAATTGCCAACATAACACAAGTGGACAAAAAGGCATGCAATAGCGGTGAATTTGGCCGACTTTGCATATAAGACTCAAAATTTCACTAACACCCCAAAAATAACCAAAATTGATATTTTGGTCAATTTACAACCTAATCGATTTGCGCAAATATCGAGGAATCAATTTGATGGAATGTTGTAACCTAGTTTAGGATGCCATAAGAGTTTGCATGAGACCAAGAGAATCTTGTCTTGATTTGCAAAGTTAGAGTGTAGATTACGAAACAGAAAAGTTTCGTAGGGGTTGTCTACAAAAACGAGTGTAGCTAATTTTGAGAACAATAGCTGGCTCTAACTGGGGAACTTCCATCGATTGAACTTTGAAACGATAGAAGGGAGGAGAATCCAGTCTCTAAGTACCTTCATCCATGCCATTGGGCTATAAAGTCAAGCTAAAAAGAAAAAGACACAAAAGACTAAAAAAAAACACAAAAATAAAAAATAAAAACTATACAAATGTACAAATGAACTTATTTGCTACTTCAAGGATTGAAGTGCTTCAGATATTGTCCACTGTGAGGCAGCAAGAATGGTGTTCCATCCAGATACTCCAACAAGAAGCTATTTTCACCACAGAACTGATGAATGGTGAATGGACCTCTCCACAAGGAATCAAATTTCCCATGCATTCCTTTTGGTTCTCTCCTCTTGTCCCACAACAAGACTTGATCTCCAATCTGAAACTCACAAGCCCTTGCTTTCTTGTCAAAGAGTTTCTTTACCTAACTTTGATGCTCAGTGATATGATCAACTACCATAGTTCACTGCTCCTCAAGTTCAGTTAGGTACATGATCCTTTTATCAATAGAACTATCAAAAGTTCTATCCTCCACTGCCTTTACCAACTTCAGTGCTAGCAATTCCAAGGTAATTGGTATCTCCGCATTCAGACCATACAGAAGCTGAAATGGTGACATACCTATTGCCCTTTTAGGGGTAATCCTATCTGCCCATAAAGCATCAAACAACGCTTTATGCCAAGTTCTCTGATTCTCATCCACCAGTTTCCTGATAATAGTAACCAGATTTTTGTTACTTGATTCTGCCTGACCATTTCCTTGCGGATAATAGTCTGAAGAGTGGGAAAGAATGATCCCATGCCTGTAGCAAAAGTCAGTAATCTCATGGGAAGAGAAATAAGTAGCATTGTCTGCTACAATCTTGTTTGGAACTCCAAACCGGGAAATAATGTTTTCCTTGAGGAAATTACATACCACTTCAGAAGTAGCATGCTTAATTGGGATGGCTTCCACCCACTTGGTGAAATAATCTATCATGGTGAGAACATAGTTGTGTCCCACACTTGATGGTGGGTTCACAGTGCCAATGAAGTTGATGCCCCATTGCTGAAAAGGTTCTTCAATTACCACCGGCTTGAGAGGTAATGCGGTCAACTTGGGTTTCCCAATAAACTGCTGACACAACTCACATTTATGTACCCAATTGTATGCATCTTGAAATAGTGTGGGCCAATAGTATCTGGCCCACAAAATCTTGTGAGCTATCATGGGTACAAAAAAATGTCTTCCACAAGCTAGATTGTGGAAAGACTCCAGAAGTCTACTTTGTTGTGCTTTGTCCACGCAACGGAGAAATACTCCATCAAGGCTTCTTTTGTACGAACCATTGTCCCATAGGACATAGTTAGCAGCCTTCAACTTAATAGTTCTTTTCTCCTTATAAGATAGGTGAGAAGGACACTCACCATATGTAAGAAAATGAGCAATATTTGAATACCACTCATCAGTAGTAGTGACAAAAAGAATAGTTGGCATATCTTCAACTTCTTCTTCATCCCCTATCTCCTTTGGTACATTATCAACGATCAATTGACACAAACCTCTACCATGCACAAGCTTGGTAGGTTTGATATCTAGATCAAACTCTTAGGTCTTCGCAATCCAATTATCTCTTTTTGTTCTGAACTCCTGTTGAGTCAGAATAGACTTTACTATTTTATCAGGCACCAGGACAACAATATGTGAATTCAGAATATAGAAATAGAAATGCTTTACTGCTTTGACCATGGCATAAGCATGTTTTTCCATATTCAAATATTTCAATTCATGAGCTTTGAGAGGACAACTCATAAATGATATGGGGGATTCCACACCTTCTTCGTTCTACTGAACCAGAATAGCTTAAAGTGTATGTTCTGAAGCATAGCTGTAAACTACGAAATCTTTGGTATAGTCAGGACAAACAAGGACTGGAGCATGAGCAATAGCCCTCTTAATATCCTCAAATGCCTCTTTGCCTTCCACACTCCAACAGAAAGTAGCCTTACCCTTCATCATGTTGACGATGTGACGGGGTTTCTCTACAAATTCAAGAATGAACCTTCGTAAAAAATTCACCTTTCCAAAGAAAGAATGAACTGCAGTCTTACTAGCAGGCAGAGTAAGCCTTTGAATGGATTTAACTCTTTCAAAGTTAATTTTAGTACCTTCTTAGGATACAATGTGACCGAGAAATTTACCTTTTGTAACCCCAAAAATTGACTTCTTAGGGTTGAGAGAGATACCATTTTGCCGACATTGTTCCAGCACTTGTCGTAAATGGTACGCATGATCATGACAGTGTTTGGAGAAAATAGTCAAGTCATCAAGATACACCACGATGAACTTCCCCATCTCATCTCTGAAGGTGAGGTCCATTGCTCTCTAGAATGTGGTGCCAGCAGTGATCAGACCACTAGGCATTCTGCAATATGTAAATGTGCCCCAAGGTGTTGTAAAAGTAGTCTTATACTGATCTGCTTCATTGACCTCCACTTGATTATACCCCAAAAAATTGTCTAACATAGATAACATTTCTGAACCAATTACTGTTTGCAATACTTGATCCATGATGGGTAGGGGATAGTTATCTTTTAGGGAAGACCAGTTGAGATTCCTGAAATCAACGCATATATAGATTTCTCCGTTCTTCTTACTTATAGGAACTATGTTTGCGATCCAGGTTGAATGATGAATTGGAAAAATTATCCTTGCATTCAACATCTTATGAATCTCAGAGAGGATAGTACCTGATATTTTGGGGTTGTATTGCCTTTGTTTCTGCTTGTGAGGCAATGACCCAGCTTTGAGGGGAATTTCATGCTGAATTTCCTTTGGCCTGAAGGACTTTAGGTCATCATAAGAATACGCCAAGACATCAATGTAATGGTGAAGGAGTGTAATGAATTTGAACCTCTCATTGGTAGTGCAACATTTCCCAATGTTGACCATTTTGGGATCTACCTCCGATCTCAAATTTACCTGCTCAAATTCCATAAAGGAACTTGAATACTTTTGTTGCTGCTGCTTGATATATCTGTCATGCTTATCAAATAGCTTTTCATGGGAAACCAAACCTTTTGGAATCTTATTCCCTTTCAGTTGAAGAAACTCTTTGCTGGTTTGTGAATCTATTTCAGAAACATATTCCCGTGGTGGAGATTCACTGCCTTCAAAATAGAGCTCATCAAAGCAATCCGTCTTTTCCAAGAAAGCAATGATTTGGTTATCACCATTGAACACCTGCCAATGGTCAGCATTATCAGGTACACTTGGTCGAAAGACTAGCTCAATAGTGTACTTATTTCCTTTAAAAGCCTTATGGGGAACCATAAGGGTTACGGAGACAGCTAATGAATCTGCACGATCATTAAACTCTCTTATCACCGCAGAAATGTTGAAAGCATCAAAACCTTCAATGCAATCCCATATGCGATTGCGATAGTGTCTCAATCTTTCATTCTTGGTTTGATACAAATTTCTCACTTGACAAACCACTAATTCAGCATCTCCTTGAGCATGAAGAATTTTAACACCTCTAGCATGAGCAGCTTCTAATTTGAGCAACAATGACTAGTATTCAGCGGTGTTGTTGGTGTTGTCGAATTGCAACTTATATGAGAAAGGTAGGATATCACCTCGTGGAGATATCAAAACCACTCTGACTCTAGAACCAGTAGAGGAACAACTACCATCAAATTCTAAGACCCAGACCTCATTAGAATTTGATTTTTTGGAATTTCTTTGACCAGAAGATTCTTCTTCATTAGTGAGGGAAGAATCTGGCATTACTATATCTTCACTTGAACTTTCATCTGAGTACTCTTCTGATTCTCCATCTGAATTATCTGAGCTCTCACCTGATGAACTAGGAATATCTTCAGTGGATAGGAAATAATTACCCATTCCTGAGGACTCAAACAAAATTTGAGCTTTGGGATTTGCCGTTTGGGTAACAATGTATTTTGCCTCTTTCTCAGGAAGCAACTTCTGCATGACACCTTTAACAGGTATCCTTGCTTCGGATAGATCCATATTGAGCTCACCACCCACATCTTTACAGAAATTACACCCGAGCAAGATGCCATAAGAAGCTAGAACATCAGCTACTAGGACGGTCATTTTAATCCTCTTGTCTGGAAAGGCTGCAAATGGAAATTGGGTATCTTTGATTTGACCCAATAATGGTACTTGTTTATTTTCCATGGCGAAACATCTCCCAAAGGTCTTAGTTAAAGTGAGGCCAAGGGAGTCTACTACTTTGCCGGGCACAACATTATCAGAGGCTCCAGAATCTATTATGTAATTACTCAACTTATGACCATTTACCAATAAAGAAACATAGAAAGGTTCTATTTTTCTAGAGGTGACAAAGGGAGTAGTGACAAGATTATTTTGAGTGGATTTGTTCTTTGAGGAATCATGGGAAACTTTTGAAAAATCTTGTCCTATAGGGACGGTCTTATTTTTGACGTATTTAGCTAACTTATCAAATTGTTTAGGATTAGCTTGCAAATACTCAACCTCAGACATTTGGATTTTGGTCTTCCTAGCATGATCTATTATATCAAATAGCTGAAATGAAATAGGGACAGAGGAAGGGAATCCATCATTCGAGTTTTATTAGGGGTAGAACTGGTCTGAGGGACAGAAGTAGAAGATACAGGATTGTTAGATGTACTTACTTGCTTATTGCCCACCGGGTCCTTTGGTTGAAAAGGCAATGGAGTTCCCCATTTAGCAATTGAGATCACTAGTTGAGGTTCTTCTCTTGCTTTTCCCTTATCAACTTGCTGATTTGGCTGATTTTGGGACCTAGTAAAAATAGCATATGCTCCATCATACACTTCTCCTTCTCTTTCAGCTTCATCTTGGTAATTCAGAAAGCCAATGGTAGAGTCGCCAGCTAATTCATCTTCTCCTTCTGCAAAGGGATTAGCATCATTCTCTTGGTCCAACTCAAGTTGGAAAGAATGATCATGTTCGGCTTCATAATAGCCAACTATTGAGTTGACTGGCGCTGCTTCAATGGCAAGCTTCCCCTGTGTAGGTGGAAGATGATTGGGTTGCCCTTGATTTTTAGCAACGTTGCCTTGATATGAATTATTGGGAAATGTCCTTGGTATATCTCAATAAGAAGGAGGGGCAGATATACCTTGTGACATTTGCCTTTTCAGAGCTAGCAATTCATTTGCTAACTTTTGCACCATAGGATCCGTGGTGCTTTTAGAAAAATTCTCAGCAGAAGAGGGACCTCTATTTCTGTTAGAATCTCTTCTTATCTTACCCGCAAGGATAAGATCATCTTCTACTTCGGTAACCAAAATCTGAGCTGCAAGAAGATCTGCAGGGCCAACCCGCCTTAACAGAAAACTCAATTCAGGAAGTTGAGTATTGATAAAGAAACACTTAAGATTCTTCGTTGTTGGCTGAGCGGTTGCAGGAATCCTGTTTCTCAACTTATTGAACTTAGCGATGAAGTCTCGCATAGGTTCATGAGGGTCTTTCTTCATTTGTGTAAGCTGAGCCAATAATGTTGGCAAGAGACACTATATGGCTTCATGAGTGTTGTCATTGATTGCAAAAAAGCTCATCCCACCCATCCGCAGAACATGGTGCGCCTATACTGGAAGTCAGATTGAAGAAGTGTTGTGGTTCGGTAAGCAAGAACAGAGCATGCAGCAGGGTCTGACAGTCAGGTCTGGATCTCTCAAAGGAAGTATCTCAGTTAAGTGCAGATTTGGGGAAGTCAATAGGAGTACATTGACTGGTAGATTCCAGGGATTGAACCTCCGGTGATGGAAGAGTGAAGAGACATAAGCACTTGAGTGTTAGGTTTTTGTTTGGCAAAATAGACAGAGGAAGAACTAATCGGTAGAGCACCAGACCTAAATCTAGATCAGATATTGATGGTGATCAAGCTTCTTGAGGTATCATTCATAACTGGCCGACATGATTGATGACTTCTATAAGCATCTCTTGATCCACATTACTTGGTATGCAAAGATTCAGCCGACTAATCAAAGTTTGGGAAAATATTGACTATTTCGAATGCCGACTAGAAAGAGGATGAAATCCTTTGTGCAGATATATATATATTTGGATGTGAAGGTGTGTGTGGTGTATCATGAAGTACGAAGAAAAGTAGAAGGGCAGTGTGAAGGTAGTAAGACAGGTCCAGAATGTAATAGGATAGCAACACCTAAGAGAGTGAGAATGAAGTGCAGTAGATCAGTCTATTTAGCTTAACCAAAACTGAACCTCAGCATTTGAGAATGCTTCTCATCAGTTCAAGTATCTAGATTCCTTGTATAAACTATTGTAGGCAGTGAGCCTCTTGTGAGTAGTGTGCTCGGGCAGTAAGCCCTAATTGGCATGTGCCATTTGTTCTTTCTATTCTTCTAACAGAGAATACAATCGTGGGTTAATCACCCCGTGGTTTTTCCCCTGACAGGGTTTTCCACATCAAAATCATTGTGTCATATGTATTGACGTTATTTCCATTTCATGGTTATGTTTGCTTATTTAATTTAATACCGCACTAATTGATAAGGAAGTTCATAAAGCTCAAATAATTAAGATAACTGATTCACCCCCCCTCTCAGTTATCAACAATTGGTATCAGAGCCAAGTTCCTCCAAAAGAGCCTAATAGCTAGAGGAAGATCTGGGAACTCAAATGGATGTGTATAGTATGAGGGATCAACTTCAGTCTGCCCTAGATGATCTTGAGCAATCAAACTCTGAAGTCAATGAATTGAAGGAAAGACTCAAATAGGCTGATGATTTCATAAATGAACTAAAAGGGAAACTAAGTATCTCTATGAAAAAGAGAAAAGATCTACTTTAGTAATTCGCAAGTCAAAGTGAAGACAATGGTACAAATGAAGATCTAAAGGAGAAAACCAAGTTATGTGAAAAATTATCAAAAGAGGTCATTATGATAAGACATGAAATGGAATCAGGAGTTATGAAATTCACCCAAGAAATTGAAGAGAAAAGAAAAACTGAAGATGATCTAAGACAATCTCTCAAGGAGAAGTCAGAAGACTGCCACAAAATGGATAGAATAATCAGGCATCTAGAATCTGATCTTGAAGATGCTAGAGATAATGAAGAAAAACTTGAGGATCAAATTGACATTCTTAAAAAGGATCTTCAAACAACAAATGAATACAAAGAGAAATTCAAGATAAGTTCTGCTCAACTTGAAGTTCTTCTTGAAAACCAAAAGAGGGTAGATGACAAGCGTGGTTTGGGATATGAGAAAGGTGAAAGCTCCAGATCCGGTCAGAAGAATTTTGGATCAGGAAATCAAAGGAACATGCCTAGAAAACCTCCGGTAAGGCAACCTAATGCTCAAAGATATCCATCCTTCAATGGATATTGCCACAACTGCAATAACTTTGGTCATAAAGCTAATCAGTGCAGACAGAGAATAAATCAGACTAATACATCCTTCTTCGGACAGTGTTTCAACTGCAAAAGGTATGGCCACAAATCTCATGAATGCAGAAATATGCAAATAAACAATTCATTCAATGGTAGATGCTTTGCATGCAATAGATTGGGACATATGGCTAATCAATGCAGATCAAGAGGATATCATTCAAATATGCAAAGAAATGTTGTTTGCCACAATTGCAATAGATCCGGTCATTTTGCCAAATTCTGTAGAAGCAAGAATCAGGACAAAAAGGGTCTGGTGCATCTTAATTAGAATCAAGACAAAGGAAAAGGAAAAGTGAATGCGGTTGAAGTTAAAAATGAGATGAACAAGATTTAGGTGAAGAGAAGTATAGAAAATGTAGGGGATGGATCCGCACCAGGATCTGGTGCTAATATTCCTTCCGAAAATTAAAAAGTGAGCTCTGGCTCAGGGGGAGACACAAGGAAAAACATTTTCCCCCAGCCAGTTAACTGGTGCCTGAAATTGGCACATGGAAAGTTGTGGAATAAAAGGATTTTTAGGGAAACATCTAAAGAAAGATTGGTTAAGATATAGAAGATCTGTAGGAAGATTTGAAGAGTCTAATCTTCCAAAATTGATCCGGTTTAACAGTCATCTGGTAAAATAGGATTATCACAGTGAAATCTGGTATGATTCAAATTCAAGGCATCTTGTTCTGTGGATAGATCAAGTGTTTGGGGAAAGTAAGATAATTTGTTATTAATCACGAAGGATAACTTCAAGTATATCTCAGTGATCTGGAAAAAGATCTTTCTCAAAATAAGAAGAACCAGGCAACCAGAATGACTTGAGTTGCGCATTTATTGCAATATGAAATTAGGGTTTTTCCCAGAAATAAAAGGGTTCATTCACTCGTCGTTTGCACATTTGCATTCAAGAAAAAGAGAAAAGGAGCTCTACAACTAATTATCTCAAACTCTCAAAAGATCAACCATTGAAGTTGATTCACCCAGCAAACTAATTCGGCTCATTCAACAAACCCTAGAAGCGCAAAAGGTATTTTTCGTTATTGAATATTTCTCTGCAAAATCTTCTGAAGATGTCTACACCAAATGTTGTAAAGATCACTGATAGGCCACGTCCTAAATTCAAGAAACATCCATATAAATCCCTAGAATTTGATCCTCTAGGCGCCTTTTTAAGCATTCTACATGGGGTTCTGCATGTAGAAGATATTAGGGCATATATTCATGCGAATATTGAAGAATTTGGGGAATCTAAGCTGGTTGATATCTATCACAAGCATTTGAGAGATGACTCATTTGAACTCAAAACTTAGTATAAAGCCATCCGGGACAAGCATTTTGCACAATGCATTCATTTCCCCTATTTTGTAGAAGATGAATGGGTCCGGTATGTTCTAAGTAGAATGCATGATAACTTTATATGGTTGATGAGGCCATTTAAGATAACCAAGGATGCCATTAGGGAAGTAACTGGATTACACTCATCCCGTGGGATTCCTATTCTCAAATCCGTCAAGAATCAAACTGTGAGTGAAGCTACCAGATCAAAATTTGACAAAAAAGTAATGACAATAGAAGACATTACCAATCCGGATGTCAAGTTTGCCTCCATGATCATCGGTTATAAGATATATCACTCTAGTAGGGAAAATTCAGTACCTGGAACTGCAATTTACACTACTTATGAAATGTTGAGGAAAAATGTAGATTATGATCTTTATGAACTCGTTCTGAGCCAACTAATGGAAAACCTGCAAAAGATCAAGAAGGACAAGAAGAACTCCTTCAAGTATGGTGGGTTGATACTATGCTTGTTCTTCTACTTCATGAATGAGCTTCCCAGATCCAGTGGTTGGGTATGGTAGAATGATAGACTAGTAGCCATCCAAATCAGAGATTATATACATGGGCTTGGTGATGCCAAGGCACAGAATACAACACTCTAGGGCTATTTCAAGAATTTTTAGAGCATGATGCAAGCAAGAGAGAGAATCCCCCAATCTTTAGTTGAAAAGTATAAAGATACAGTATGCTTTATGGTAGAAACTGATCAATGTCTAATGGAGGTAGTAGAGCCAGGAATAGTTTGGATCATGCCAATGGGGTATGAAGTAGATGAGAAAATTGTTGAGCTACATGTTCAACACATGCTCAATCAATCCAAGGATCCTAAAGCAGAAAGGTTTGGAACCTTTGAAGAATTAAGTGTGAAGATCCATGTGGAGCTAAGACAACTAGAAATAAAAAGAAAAGTGAGGAGGGAAGTAGAAGAGTTTGCCAAGAGGCATGGAATTTCAAAAGAATCTCTTAATGCAAATAGAGAAAAGATAGAAAGGACAGAGAAAGAAAAAGAAAAAGTAGAGAAAGAAGGTGCTCTGGTGGAAGTCCCCTCCTGGACCAGATCCTCTAAGACCTCTGCACCTACCACTGCAAAGAGCTCTAAGGCATCAAAACTGGAAGCAAAATCATCCGAAAAGGTGAGAAGAGAACCAAGAAAAAGGCAACAAGATCTTACATAAGCCAAAAGGATGAAGAAGAGACAGAATCAGATGAGGAAGTAAAGAAAATGAAGAAGAAAAGGAAAACATCCGGTGAACCTTCTGCTAAAGAAGTAACAAAAGAATTTGTTGAGAAACCTACTCGGTTCATTGATGACATCATAAAATCAGTTACTGTGGATGGGAACCTTCAACCAATGGCTAAATTCTATGATGATTACAATGAAGCTGACCAAAAAATCTTGCAAGAATCCACAGTCAGGTATCTGAATATCTACAGCAAGGCTTTTATTGAAATCATATCTCTTATTCCTAAAAGCCTAGAAAAGGAATTAGAAATAAGAAAGAATAATGCTATGGCAAAGGATCTTGAGATCTGAGAACAGATAGCTATTCAGCTATATCCTTCAATCACTCCTAAGCAGAAGAATATGATCTTTACAGATTGTAAGGACGAGTTTCGGAGCAAAGATAGAATGAATCAGCTTATGCTTAGAGAAATTGACAAAGTAGCAAAAGAGATAGAAGAGATCCTCTGGAATGCATACAAAAGATTCAACATTCCTATTGTAGAGGACTTAGGAGATGATCCCTTTGCTACAGATGGTGGAGAAGAATCTACTGAGATAGTGGCAGAAGAGGTAAAGGAGACAGGTGAAGAAAAAGGTAAGGACTTAGATTCCTCTGCTCCAGAAGAGGAGGTCCATGATCAAGCAAACATCTCTCCTCCGGTTTCCCCTACAGACTCTAGATCAAAAGAAAAAGAAAGAGTACAAGAGAAGATCAGTCAAGAAGCAAAAGATAAAGAAGATGATAGTGGTAAGGCTGCAGAAGGGGAGAAAATTCTGTCTCCAACAAGAGACACAGCAGAAGTAGTCAAAGAGTTCTTGACCAAAGAGATGATAGATTTTGATGAACCGGAACTGCTTCAAGGTCCATTCAATTTTGATTCCCTCTCTCTGGTCCAAACCATGAAACTAGGTTCCTTCACTCAAGCAAAGGCAAAATAAAAAATGCTGAAGTCTCACATGGAAGACTGTGAGCTCTTAGAAATTACATCTGGTGTATTAGAAAAGATCATGCCATCCTTCCAAAAGGATCCTACAGCCTCCACATCCGGTAATCTAAAGTCTCTTGTAAATTCTATTAATACACATTTTGATTCTTTAGAGAAAGCAGCAAAAGAGAAAGTCAGGAAAGAATTTTTGGATAAGAGATTCTCTGAAGTATAGGGTCTAATCTCAAATGACAGGAGAATTATGGATATTGGGATAAAGAGTTTAGAAAATGCTCTCAAAGATGGCAGAAATATTTATAAATTTTGTTTATCTTAGCCCAAAGTGACCAAAGATGTTGATAAGATAGTAAAAGAGCAAGAAGATAAACTACTAAGTTTGTCTCAAAGTTTTGATCCTCTCTCATCTCCTGTAATCATTCAAGAATGTTAGACTATTGCAGTCTTGAATGAAATTAAGAAACTTGAGAAGGAGAAGAAAAATAGAATAAGTAGGTTGAGTGAACTTAGAGGGATCATTATCCCTAAGTTAGAGGCCATGCATGAGGCCCTAAGTGATGCTCAGACTACAGCTTGGACCAGTGATTTGACAGATCTAAAAAGGGCAGAAGCTTTTGCATTCTTGTTGAGTGGTCACATCTCAATTTTGGATAGGATGAAGATGAGTTGAGTGACAGAAGTGGTACAACTAAAGACCACTTTTGTAGATATATTTCAGTATATGTAGGTAAAACCTGTATATATGTTTTATGCGGCTAAGTATAGATTGTCTTTTTTGGAAATTTTGGTGTGCGGACCCCACCCTTTGCCATTGATGTCAAAGGGGGAGTGAGGAGTAGTGAAAAATGAGGAATCCAGCTAAGGGGAGCTCCGAAAAATGTACATAAGAACAGAGCATCAGCCAAGGGGGAGTATAGTGTGGCACTTAGTCATTTTTCACTAAGTGTTACCATCAATGCCAAAGGGGGAGATTGTTGGGAAGAGACACTATATGGCTTCATGAGTGTTGTCATTGATGGTAAAAAAGCTCATCCCACCCATCCGCAGAACATGGTGTGCCTATACCAGAAGTTAGATTGAAGAAGTGTTGTGGTCCGGTAAGCAAGAACAGAGCATGCGGTAGGGTCCGACAGTCAAGTCCGAATCTCTCAAAGGAAGCATCTCAGTTAAGTGTGGATTTGGGGAAGTCAATAGGAGTACATTGACTGGTAGATTCCAAGGATTGAACCTTCAGTGATGGACGAGTGAAGAGACATAAGCACTTGAGTGTTAGGTTTCTGTTTGGCAAAATAAACAGAGGAAGAACTAACTGGTAGAGCACCAGACCTAAATCTGAATCAAATATTGATGGTGATCAAGCTTCCTGAGGTATCATTCATAACTGGCCAACATGATTGATGACTTCTATAAGCATCTCTTGATCCGCATTACTTGGTATGCAAAGATTCAGCCGACTAATCAAAGTTTGGGAAAATATTGACTATTCCGGATGCTGACTAGAAAGAGGATGAAATCCTTTGTGCGGATATATATATATATATATATATATATATATATATATATATATATATATATATAAGATATATTTGGATGTGAAGGTGTGTGTGGTGTATTGTGAAGTGCAAAGAAAAGTAGAAGAGCAATGTGAAGGCAGTAAGACAGGTCCAGAATGTAATAGGACAGCAACACCTAAATATATATATATATATATATATATATATATATATATATATATATATATATATATATATCAGATATATTTGGATGTGAAGGTGTGTGTGGTGTATTGTGAAGTGCAAAGAAAAGTAGAAGAGCAATGTGAAGGCAGTAAGACAGGTCCAGAATGTAATAGGACAGCAACACCTAAGAGAGTGAGAATGAAGTGCAGTAGATCAGTCTATTGAGCTTAACCAGAACTGAACCTCAACATTTGAGAATGCTTCTCATCAGTTCAAGTATCTAGATTCCTTGTATAAACTATTGTAGGCAGTGAGCCTCTTGTGAGTAGTGTGCTCGGGCAGTAATCCCTAATTGGCATGTGTCATTTGTTCTTTCTATTCTTCTAACAGAGAATACAATCTTGGGTTAATCACCATGTGGTTTTTCCCCTAACAAGGTTTTCCACATCAAAATCATTGTGTCATATGTATTGATGTTATTTCCATTTCATGGTTATGTTTGCTTATTTAATTTAATACTGCATTAATTGATAAGGAAGTTCAGAAAGCTGAAATAATTAAGATAACTGATTCAGCCCCGCCTCTCAGTTATCAACAAATAAGGCGTGTGCATCTTCTGCAGGTTTGAAGCTAGCTTCGAACTTGGTCTTGAGAGTGTTCTAGTTGGTTATAGTCTGAGCTTGAAGATGATAAAACCAATCTGTAGCAGCACCTTGCAGTGTTTCTACAAAAAGCCTTACTGCTACATCTTCATGCTCAACACCTATCACACCACAAGCTATGCAGAAAGCTGCAATGTGTTCATCCGGATGAACTTTCCCATCACCATAGAACTCAGGAAAATTCTTCCTCGAACTACGAGGTAGTTCATGCAAAGGTGGAGTTAAATTCAAAGGACCAAAACTGTTACCCCAAGGGCCTTGAACTGCCATGATGCACTGATTAAAGGGTGGTGTTGATGTGTTTTTCTTGCACATGCAGACTCAGAATAAAATACTAAGTATTCTATCCTCTCTTGAACAAAGTCTCTCGAATGCTAAACAATGTGATCAATCGAGACAACTCCAAGGTTCCTTATTCGTGTTTTGCTATGGATAGACTCAGTAGTTGATGTGATCATGCTGGTAATCACAAAGGGACTTACGCTGAATATGCTCCTTACTCCACTCAAATGTGTTGGAACTTCTTCCTCATGAAATGGAACTTCTTCTGATTGGCTACGAAAAGAAAATGCAAAAGACAAAGGTTGAGAAAGCTAATCTAAGGACAATGGAGTGATGGATCATGTCAAGATAGACAAATTCCTCACATAACCCAACTCCGCTTCGCCATGAGGACCAACAACTACACAAAGTTTGGTGCAATCTTCTAAGGTAACTCAAGGATTTTCAAATTGCGAAGCATTCATCCAAACACCCACAGCTGGCGTAGCTTGAACAATCTTCACAATTGAACTAAAGCATGTAAAGGTTCAAGCTAACTTTGCAAAGTGAGTTGCCATCGACAATCCACAAAAAGTATGAACCATTAAGGAATTCATCAAATCTCTTAACATATTGGCATCACATCAATGAACTTCTAATCTAACTCTACTTGGAAACATTTCTCAATCATCCGCGAGAATTTGAAACCATGCCAACATCCCACAATCACACAAATTACCATGAAAAATCAACAATGAGCTTGTATTGATTCAGGAAGTATTTTTACAACAATTTCACAAAATCTCTTCAATGACATCGAAGATTTTCCTCTACTCTACTTGCTATTCTACTCTCCTACAGCAACTCTACTCCTAATCCCTTCCTATATCTCCTGTACAAATGAGAGAAGTGAGCTTTATATAGACTCCAGAAATTACATGAAGGGCCAAGATTGATTTGACAATCAATGGCCGAGATCGAGACAAGGCAGTTTGTTACAAAATTTGCTATTTTTAGAACATGAAAGAGGCAATGAAGGCATGTTTCCCAATGTGATAAGCATCTTTGGAGTGGGCACTCTTGAATAAATGACATGGCAGAATTTGATTGGCCTGATGATGTGTACGTGCCACCTCAGCATCTTCAAACGAACTAGTGTGATTCACTTCATGTTCACTTAGAATATTTTCTTCTTGCTGTCTTGATGTAACTCATGGATCGCTTTGATGATCATGCTCATCTCTCATCTTGTGATGTTGTTGTGCTTGTGCAGGATCATGCCTCTGGACAATTTCATGGACTCATGGAGTAGACTAGTGCCTGATGAGAGTTCTTCTTGTCTGGCACATGATATGTGAGCTTCTGGATGATGACCTTCTTCAAGATGTGCATGGTAAAGTGACAACCTTCCACTGATTCTCGCCTCGAACGGATGATGCTCTTGGTGATGAACTACACTTGTAACCTTGATCATCTTAGACAAACTCCCCTTCGCATGGAATTGATGTCTTCCTCATCCAGACATACGGAGTCTTTGAACTAGATGTTGGAGCTCTCCTCCATGTGGTGATGATGATGAACTTGAACAACATTCCTCCACCTTCAAAGCTTCTCATGTATGAGATTTTGCCATTCACCTGCTTGGATCCTCCATCACCTGCAAGAAGAAACACCTCAAATTAAGACTCGATATAAAGGATTTTCAATAACAAATTACATTCATCTTATGCATGTGGGATCAAAAATGACATTCCAAAGCATCCATCACTTGTCAAAATCAAATTTGAAAGTTACACTTTGAATTCACTTGACAACTCACCTCTTTCTCTGGCCTACCTGCTTGAGCGGGTTTAAAGGTCATGTTTGAATTGTGGAACATGAAATTCCATGCTTGAGTGTCTAGGCCGACGACCTTGGGCGGGTTTAGAGGTGATAGGCAGAGAGTGTCTTGTGAATGACATGACATTATCTAGGCAAAGTGCCCAAGACCGCCTAGCATGGGCAGGTTTGGAGGGTGTGTGTGGACAAATTCATGTGGAAGGTAACATTGTCCATGTGAGGGGTCTAAATCCACCTAGGAAGGGTGGGCTAGAGGATGACCTTCGGATTTTTCAACTTAAACAACTTTGGACTTGTTCATTTCACCTTTGACATGTTCATCTTCATTATTTCCATTGATTTTACTTTCAAATTGTATTGTCTACATCCCAGGGTGGTTCTAGAGGTGTTGTCTAGAGAATGCATTGTGTCAGGTGACATAATCCACAAGGACCTCTTGAGGCCGCCCAGGTAGGGCGGCTTTAGAGGTGACCCTTGGATTTTTCCTCAAAATGCCTCAAAAAAACATTCAAACCTATGAACTTCCATCAAATCTTCATGATCTCATTGTACTTCAACTCAAATCATCGCAAACTTGATAGGTCTTCTACTTGAGTGGGTTTAAGGTTGATGTCTGGAGAATGTGTTGTGCAAGAGGTGAAGTTGTCCAAGCATAGAGGTCAAGGCTGCCCAGGAAGGGCAGGCTAGGAGGTGGTGAGTGGATTTTCAACATTTAGGAACTTCTTACCTTTGAACTTGACTATCTCCTCTCCTTTGTACCATCTTGATCAAACAAACTTAGCAATTTATGTTATCCCTCATCCTGGGCAGCTTTGAGGACAGTGTATGGAGAATTTCATGTGGGACATGACATAGTCCATGAGCACCCCTTGAGGCCGCCCAGGTAGGGCGGGTTTGAAGGTGGTGCTTGGAATGCAAGTCTCGTTGCCATATCGGAAATGTCCTGAATGGAAGTATATTGAAAATATGTTTAAGTATAAGTCAGATATTGAATTTCTTATACTTTAAATATTTATCAATATACTTCTAGGATGTTTGAGATGGGTCTTGGATCCATATAATTTAACATGTAGATTCTAGATTTTGGAGGATCCACCAGATTTCAGACTTAGCCAATTTTTAGGATTTCAGGACATCAGGCTTAGTGATCTTTTATCATTCTTTCCAAATTGATTCATCCTTGTTGGGAGGAGTTTAAGTAATGCTTGGTGTCATCTTCATCATTCTCATCAAGTAAACTTGCAACTTATGCCACCTTCATCCCTGGGTGGTTTTGGAAGCAGTGCATGGAGAGTTTGATGTGGGAGGAGACATTGTCCATCACTCCCTCATGAGGCCGCCCAGGTAGGGTGGGTTGAGAGGTGATGCATGGATTCTTCTTTGAAATGCACTTGATTCTATCTAACTTGCAAACTTCCATTGGAATTTCATCATATCCTAGTGTCTTGTGCAAGAAAACCTTGAAAACTTGACCACTTTCCTTCTTGGGCAGATTTAGAGGGTATGTGTGGAGGATTTCATGTGACAGGCAACATTGTCCAAGACCCCCTCCTGAGGCCGCCCAGGTAGGGCAGGTTTGGACATGACCCTTGGATTTTCATCTTAAAACTCACTTAATCATTCTAAAACCTTCAAGTTTCCATCAATCTTTATCACCTTCTGATGTTTTGTGTTGAAACACTTTGAATTTTACATAATCTCTCCTAGGGTGAGATTGGAGATGCTGTGTGGAGTATTTGATGTGGAAGAGGTAAAGTTGTCCACAGGAACCTCTTGAGGCTACCCAAGTAGGGCGGGTTTAAGGGTGACCTTTGGATTTTCATTCAAAACTCACTTAATCCTCTCAAACCTTCACATCTCAGTACTCCATGCATGCAAAACTTCAACACTTAACCATTTTTTCCTGTAGGGCGGTTTTGAGAGCAGTGTGTGGAGAGATTGATGTGCAAGAGACATTGTCCATCAACACCCTGTGAAACCACCCAGGAAGGGAGGGTTTGGACATGGAGTGAGGAATTTCTTACCTTAGTCAAATTTTGGATTTCCTGAATGGAAGTATATTGAAAATATGTTTAAGTATAAGTTAGACTTATACTTTAAATATTTATCAATATACTTCCAAGATGTTTGAGATAGGTCCTGGATCCATAGGATTTAGCATGCAGATTCTAGATTTCTGAGGATCCATCAGATTTTAGACTTAGTCATTTTTTTAGGATTTTCAGGATATCAGACTTAGTCATTTTCAGGGTCTCAGTGACATGCATCAAGATGAAGGCATATAGACCTCTTGGCAAGAAACTGTCAAGACATGGGTACACAACACTATCAATATCCTCCAAGCTCAGAGCAAAACTAAACTTTAAAGCAAAACAAAGCAAGAAAGAAAAAAAAAGGGGGTCCCCATTTGCAATGGGGCGATGTGTGATTACATCACAACAGGTGGGATAACAAACCTTTGTGGAGTATGAATAGTCAAAATTCTGCTAGCACTAGAACTAGAAGCTTCACCTAGTATTGGAGACTTGGCATTGGTAGGAGGAAAACTCCTAGTTCGCTGAAGTCGAGGTCGTGGAGGCAAAAGACCAAAGTTATTTTGCTACATCAACTCAAATACAGGATCAATAATGCCTTGAGCTCTCTTGCTTCTTGTATACTGTGAATCTACCAGAATGTAGTATACTATACAAAATTTTGAAACGAATGGAAAAGAACTGAAATGATTCAACTCAAAGCGTGAGGCTTCAAGTTGTGCGTTCCTTCCCCAGTAGAGTCACCAAAAACTGTTGGGTGAATATTTTGTCTTCAACTAACTGAAGGCAAAATGGTTATATCGACCACAGTGTAATGAGATAAATCTCTCCTCTCAGCAAGGGGAGGTTCCCTATGAATTATCACAAACTTATTTAAACTAAATACTAACTTGGGGGTGAGACCATATCATCCATTTCTCTTTTTTCAGAAATGATGTTTACAAAATGAAATAGCACTTTCTTGATACAAACTGAATGAACAAGAAACCCATGAGAGTACAAAGTCTATCGTTGCTTCTTTTACTAATTTATAACTTAGAACCCAGTAGAATAAGGTACAGCCCCAAAGTCTTTACCAAAAACTACGATAAAATAAATGATCACAAAAGATAATAGTAGTTCAAAGCCTTTCCAATATCTTTTACTTTGAAACACTAAATCACAAACTAAAGGTAATTGTTGTAGCACAAAGTCTCCACAATCAACTTTAGAACATCTCCTAGATTATTCTCACTCATACTACTATTTGATCAAACAGATCAGATCGTATTAGGAAAAGGACATAAGAACAATTTCCAATATGCTACAAGTTATTTCAACACAAAGTTTGAACGATCACTTGCTTGCTTTCTTATTCACTTGATAAAATTTGATTTACAATTTGAACACAAAGTCTCAAAATGCTCTTCAATTTGGCAGAGTTTCGCTTCAATAAAAAAAAGATGATATTTACAATGAGGGTCCTCTTTATTTATAAGAGGAACCGAGAGAAAAAATAGGAAAAGAAAAATTATGACTTATTCAACAAAGGAGTACTTTTTGATTTGGGACTTCCTATGTTTTTACATGTAATTACATATCAGAAAAGTACATGTAAATATGTCCAAAATTGTTTCAAAAGTACATCTGAAAAGCAGAAAAATAAACTAAGTATTGGGAAAAACTGCTTCAACTTATATCGCCATCTTTCTTCATATGTCAATCATACATGGTGAAAGTTGCTTGCATCCCAATACTGTCTGGACTAACTGTGTTCCTGAAAATCATCTTGGCTATAACTATGGCATCTCTGACTGTGGTGACTGATTTCGCATGACTAGTTAACTTGGTTTTCAGATTATCCAAAGTTAACTGATTGTCCAAAATATTGTCCGCATAGGCCATTGAAAATGCTTTATCCTCAAACTCTTTCTCGAACATATCTTCAAATTCCTGAACCATTTCTTCTGCAGAGAGAAATTGATTATCCTATGACACAAGCTTGCACGACAGCTCCTCCAATTTATGCAGAAGACTAACATCACTCTATTCACTGAGTTTCCTTGCAGCTTCCAAGTCATTGAGTAAATCTTTTAGCACACAGCTCCTATATGTCAATGCCTCTTTGGTCTCTATATAAGAATCCCTATTAGGAATAGCACTAATTGATATCAGAGCACTTATTTTTAGCTTTCTCATTTCCACCCATTTATCACGATTCTTTTCTATGTGCTCAATATCTTGAGAAATAACATTAATGAGATCATCAAGTTCTGCTCTTATTTTCTCCATTTTATCTATCTTCTCAGATAACTCTATGAGTAGAGATATCCCTTGTGTGTGCATCCTTTCTAAGTACTCTTCAAGTACTTTTCCTTTGAGATGAGTCTTCTCTACTTTCTGGATGATGGGGTCTTCGACAGAAACGGCCTCAGGAGTTACTGCTTCTGAATTCAAAGTGATTTTCCTTACCACTATAGTCAAATGTTCAACCATTGCTTTGTAGTGATCTTTCATTTCTTTCTCACTGTCAAATTTCTGAATCAGGATGTCCATTGCTGACTGCATATCATTCTTGGCACTTTCATGAGTTATCTTTCCTAACTCAACTCTAGAGATAGAGTAGTCACTCATACTAAAATTTTCCATTGTTGCATCTTGTGGAGGTTTTGAAATCTCCAGAAAATTGTGTCCCTTATCCCCAAGCATTCTTGAAAGAATCTTTGGCTTCTTCGGGGTCTTGGCTTTTACAAGCACCAACTTACTAAAATCAAAGTCATTTGGGGAGATGGCTTGTTTCTACCTTTTCAGTGTATAAGGTGACAACCATGGTGGAAGTATAGAAGTACTCACATTAGGATCTGCTCCCATTGTTGGTGTCATCGGAACTACACTTGGACTGGTAGTTGAAACAATAGGTGGAGTGTTAGTAAAAACTGCACCTGTCATATTTACATTAGAAACCTGCTCAGTATTCATTAAAAAGTGATCAAATATGGAAGCATCCCCAATATCAAAAGATGAAGAAGATAAGCTAGGAATAGATTTTGAGGAACGAATAACATCTTCAAAAGTATTTTGTGGATTGTCAAAAATTGTTTTGGAAGGAGAGGGAGATTTAGAAGAGGGAATATCAATAGGGAAAATAGACAAAGGGACTGCAACAGGTATGTCAGGCAAGGGAGAAGAAACTCCCGTTTCTTGTTGTACATTCTCCTGAGTAGACAAAACTTCCTCTTCTTGTTGATCTATAGGTCTGTCTTCAATCTCCATTTCCTCAGTGGCTAGCTCCTTAGTGTTCTATTTCTCAACTTCCATATCCTCTATTTCAGACTCTTTCTTTGCAGCTTTTGACTTCTTTGTCATAAATTTGATTCTAGGCTTATGTGGCTTGGAAGAAGAGGGAACATCACTTTTGTTCTTTGTCTTGTTCTCAAATCTACCCAGACATCTTCAACCATAGGTTCATGGAACTGGGTTTTCCTCTTGATTTTGTCCTTCACGCCCCTGTAATCAAACTTTGGCCTTCTCTTGAATTGCTTCATAGTTACAAGATGCATCTCCGTTTCCATGACCCTAGCCTTCACAGCAGTTAATACTGAGAACCTACCAATTTCAACTGGAAACCTAAAACTTGTCTTCTTGAGCTCCATTTGTTTATTATGCACAATAATCATTTATCTGCATAACTGCATTAAGACAAGTTTGTCTGAGGGGAACCTTGGCAACATATAGGGATGACCTTGGAAAAAGCCAACCCTTAGATATGAGAGAGAAGGGAACTGTAAGAACATGCATCCAAAATAATTTACCACTGTCCAAGCCTCATCTGACACTCTTCCTTCTTCTAATTGGGGGTCAAAAAGACACAAGAATACTGCAAACAAAGCATCATTTACTCTCCTGAAATGATGAATATAACCCTTTAATGTTAATTGAGAGTAGTATTGATACACAGGGATTACCCTCGTATCTTCTTCTGATGTTAGACCTAGAAAGATTCTCATAGAGAAAGCTATATACACTAGGTAAGAAGTCATGTAGAATTTGAAGGTGGTAGATACCTTTGTCAATTACTCATGTAGAGCATTACTGATTTGTTCGACCCAGAAGACAACTTGTTTGCCTTGGAGTATCACTTTGATGAAAGGATACATCCATTCATGAAACAGTGAAGAAGAAGCCAATCCTCTTATCCTGCAGAGAAGAGTAATCAGATCACCAACCTCTTCTATAAAATAACTCCTAGGAAAGCTCCGTGGCCACCTAGACAAGTTTGACCGTGGAGTTTTGAGCCATTTAGTATTGATTAACTTCTTGGCTTTCTTTGGATTTTTGTCATACTCTTTTTGTGCTTTAGCAAAATCAAGCTTTAACACTTCTGTTGCAGGAGGACACATAAAAACCTTATCAATGAATTTAGGATAAAATCTGATTATCACATTGCCACCTGCGTCCACCATAGCCCTGGTATCCTAGTTATAGAACTGAGCACACTGAAGAACAAATTCTGTGTTATGTGCTGCCACCGGGAAAGATGACACCAAATGGATGTTACTGTCAATTATCTTCTTCATTGCAGAGATGGGATTATTTGACTTGGTTCTCTCCACAAATTTAGCCATGTCCACATGGCCAATCTCTGTATCCCAAATGTCATCAACATTAGAAGTAACTGAGGTGATTGGGAAAACGCCTTAATATTTATACTTCATCGTCTTTGACTTCTTCAGAGACAACTTAGTCATATGAACGAGCTATCACCAGAAGGATGTTTATGAAGAAAGAAGATCCATAGAAGAAACTGCAACAAAAAAGTCATGATCATGCAATTAGGGGAAATACTAGTAATCTAGGAAAATTGCATGTTGACGATCATGACTATGGGAACATGCTTGAAATGGCTAGAGTGCGAGCATGCCAAAAAATGGAGGAAAGTGGGCTCAAAAAAGAGAAATTGAAAATATCCCAGAGTTAGGAAATTTTGAGAGAATGTTTGCATGGGCGGAAAAATTTGCCGCCCTTGCATGTGAAGGATATTGTACACATGCATCGACGGTAAAATTTGCTGCTATTGCATATTACAAGAAAAAATGGTTATATGTTGGTGTGGTAAAAAATGTGGACGCTACAGGTAATAGGAAATTACAAGTGTTATGCATCGGTGGTAGAAAACGCCATCAATGCATATTGGTATGAATCACATTTGATGTTCGGGTGGCGAATAATGCCGACATTGCATGTGATAGGAATTTCAAGGTTTTTCGTGTAGGCACAGCGAATTTCACTGCCCATACACTTGCAGTTTGATAAGCCTTTAAACACATAAGTGGCAGAAAAAGCCGACTTCACATCTGCTCAAGTTCATGAAAAAATGCAGGTGGTGAAAATCACCGTCACTACACATAGACATGTTTGAGTGGCAATGATCTCTAACTAATCACCAAAAGGTCATTTCTTGTATATCAGTGAAATCCACCGATGAAATGTTTACTAACCAGGGTCTCAAAAATCATTCGAGAAATAAAAATGAAGGGGACGATTTTCCTCAATACAATTCAGAGGAAACACGGGTTTGATGACTCCAGAGAATGAAAAACAGAAAACCCTAAACAAAAATGAATAACAAAAACAATGATTAGAGGACTTACCAATCAAAAGGAATGAAAACCCTAAAATGTGACGGCGACGAGTCGAAATCTATTTGAACCCAATGTTGGCGCAACCAAGCAACTTGAGGAAGGGTTTACTAATCAATTGGAAGACTTAAGAAATAGAAATAACAAAAGACAATGAAATAACACACTAAAAAGCTTAAAAACAAACCCTTAATGCTTAGCACAAGTGGCCATTAATGTCACTTGAAGTTTGTGACTTTGGAGATCTTGCTCAGGCGGCGATTTCGGCCAACATGACACGTGTTTTACAAAAATGCAAGAGCGGTAAAAACTATCGACTCTACATTTGCTTCTTGGCGAGGAACATGAAAGGATGGCAAAAAGTGCCGCTCGAGCGTGTTGAAATGAAAAACTATGTAAAAATGGAAAAAATTGCCAACATAACACAAGTGGACAAAAAGACATGCAATAGCGGTGAATTTGGCCGACTTTGCATATAAGACTCAAAATTTCACTAACACCCCAAAAATGACCAAAATTGATATTTTGGTCAATTTACAACCTAATCGATTTGTGTAAATATCAAGGAATCAATTTGAGGGAATGTTGTAAACTAGTTTAGGATGCCATAAGACTTCACATGAGACCAAGAGAATCTTGTCTCGATTTGTAAACTTAGAGTGTAGATTATGAAACGGACAAGTTTCATAGGGGTTGTCTACAAAAATGAGCGTAGCTAATTTTGAGAACAACAATGCCTTAAACACATTTCTATGAAGTGTGGAATGGTTGTAGAAGCAGATTCAAATCTTTATTGTATTTGGCTGACAGTGTGATGATCTGCATCGAGTTTAGACGAATTGGTTGATCATTCCAAGGTTGATGAATTATATAAATACTTGTTGAAGAAGTACCAAAATTATCCTTGTGTAAAACAGATCAATCCAAAAAAAGGATCAGGAGGAGAGCAAAGAAGGAAAGGAGCGAGAGTAGTATAGAGTGTGAGGAAGAATTTGGGGCAAAGTGAAAGTTCTTAAGCATTCATTGAAACTAATTCAGGCATGAAGTAGATTCTATTTCTCAGTTAAGTCTTTCTAAATAAATTTTGTAGGTAGTGAGCCTCTCCTTTGAGTAGTGAGCTCTGGGCAATGCACCTGAAGGCATGTGCCTTCTATTTTACTAAGTACTTTTAATAGGGTACGTATTTTGTGGGTTAACCCCCACCATGGTTTTTCCCTTAACCAGGTTTCCATGTCAAAATCTTGGTGTCAAATGTGTTGATCATATTTATGCTCTTATGTTGTTGATCTATTCTTTAATGTTTACATCACTAATCTGACAGTAAGATGTTAAAGAAGGTTAAAAGAAGAAAAGTTTTGATTGTGGGACAACTGATTCACCCCCCCTCTCAGTTGTCTAGTTCCAACAGGCCATTCAACAATTGCTTTCACTTTCTTAGGGTCCATCTTCAATCCTTCCACAAAAACCACAAATCCCAAATATACTAACTCTTCTTTCATGAAACTACACTTCTTGATGTTTATCAACAATTTCTCTTCTCTCAACCTCTGCAAAAATTTTCTAATATGCCACAAATGTTCCTCTTTTGTCTTATTGAAAATAAGAATGTCAGCCAAGTATACAATAACAAACTTACCCAAGAATTTCTTCAAAACTTCGTTCATCAATCTCATAAAAGTACTCGGTGCATTTGTCAATCCAGAGGGCATCACTAACCAGTCATACAATCCTTCATTTATCTTAAAAGCAGTCTTCCATTCATCACCTTCTCTGATTCTGATATGATGGTATCCACTCTTCAAATCTATCTTTGTGAAATATTTTGCTCCACTCAAACAATCCATGATATCATCCATCCTAGGTAAAGGAAATCTATACTTAACTGTGATCTTGTTTATTGCTTTGGAATCAGTACACATTCTCCATTCTCCATTCTTCTTCAGTGCTAACACTGAAGGTACTACACAAGGACTCAAACTTTCTCTGATCAAACCTTTCCTTAACAACTCTTGTATCTGTCTATTTAGTTCTTCATTCTCTGCTGGTGTCATTCTATGTGCTGCTTTATTAGGCAAACTTGCTCCCGGTATAAGATCCATGTGATGACTGATACTCCTTATAGGTGGTAATCCATCTGGCACATTATCTGATATGATGTCTTCATACTCTGTCAACAATTCTTTTATCTCTTCTGGTTGTTCTCCTTCAGTTTCTTTCTTCAATGTTTCAGGTTTCTTAGGAATTAAAGCATAACACATATTCTCATGTCTCAAACCATCCATAAATTTTCTTCCATCTACCAAATAGATTCTAGCATTTCCACATACTTCACTCTTAGGATCATCCTCCAAAGGAATCACAGTAATTCTCTTTCCATTTGCTGTTATAGTATATGTATTCTTTCTCCCATCATGTATAGCTTTTCTATCATACTGCCAAGGTCTACCCAACAAGATATGACATACATCCATAGGCATAATATCACACAAGACTTCATCATGATAAGATCCAATATGAAATTTCACCAAACATTGTTCACTCATCAGTACCTTGTGATCATTCTGAATCCATGCTATCTAATATGGCTTAGGTTGTTTCAGTCTTTCCAACTTCAACTTAGTTACCATCTCTTCTGAAACTAGGTTATCTGAACTACCACTATCAGTTACAACTTTACAACACTTACCTCCTGATTTGCATATGGTTCTGAACAAACTTTTCCTCTACGGTGGTTCCTCATTTGTCTCTGCTTGAAATAGTGCTCTCCTCATCACAAGTGATTCTCCTTTATCACCTTTTGTTTCTTTCCAACTGAACTTCTTTCCACCATATAGCAGCATGTCCTTTCAACTTTGTCTTTGCAAATTTTACCTTCTCTGGATCTTCAATTTCTTCATATTCAAAATATTCTTCTATATCATTTATCCAATCAATCAATTCTTCAGGGTTCAAGTTACCAGTATAATTCGGCACATCAACTCTAGGTCTCTTTCCAATCTTTGAAATAGCTCATAACATCTTGACTTGATCTGATTCTTCTTCTTCATCACCTTTTAGGGTTTTGCCAATTTGTTCAATAGATTGAAATTCTTCTTCATCATCGCTTTCAACATTAGGTCTCGGTGTCAATCTTCTTCACCTATCTTCTTCAACAACATCCAAATGAATTCGCATTATTTTCATTATCTCCATCATCTCATCTATTCTACTAACCATTGTTCCAACAATAGCAACTCTCCTCAACGGCATTCTTCCTAGGATCAAGTGTAAACTGCCTCAGGTTCAGTGATCGCGCTACAAGTGACAACTGCCTCACAATCGGTGATTAGTTGCAACACAAGTAACCTGCCTCAATTCAGTGATCTATCCACAACAAGATCTTACGAAATTCCCTCGCCAACTTCTCTCAATTCACTCCCAAAGATTCAAACTTTCACTTTGATACCACTTGGTGCAGTCACGGTAGGAGGGTTCAAAGAATGAATTGTCTGGACCGTGCATCAAGAGTAAACACAATGGAAACAACTCAAATAAATAGAACAAATGTAGATTCAGCCATTCAGTATATCATAGAATTCAAATAGAGATCAGTCGGCAACATGCAGGCTTATAATTAGGGCTCACAGGCCTGATTACATACATGCACAAGATAAAGCTTTGAAGCTCCTTCACATGAAACTACCAACTATCAATCTTCTAAATCATGAGAACTATGTTAATTGCTTTCCTAAGGATCTATTACATCAATATATATCAACTCTGGACCAATAGATTCCTCCACGTCAGCCAAGGAAGATCACAAATTCCAAAGAAGAGATGTAAAGTGTAAACACAGATAGGTCAGACCTAAATGCATAGAACACTTCTGGAAAATAAATGAAATGATGTATGGATCTTATGGGAAGGTCGACCATGAATCAAAGATCATTAAATGATGTGTCATTAGGCTCCAAAGATCGGGGAATGCTTTTGCAAGTTTCTCCTTCAGCTGGTTGCCAGTGAACATCAGGATGCTCTGCTCTGAGAAACAATCAACTTCTGATAGAGATATCTTTCCGGTATTGAAGTGCAGATCTCTGAATTTTGGATATGATGTAGATGAATGAATGTAGATGCTAAATCTAGCTCCACACAATCTAAAATGCAATTGTGGTGAAATGTTAGACCAAAAGAAGAAACTACTTCTGACTGAACTGCCTGAACTAAACTGGAAAAATGAAAAGAAACAAATTGAACTACAAACAAACTAAAATGCAAATGTTTTTGGTTGATGCAAGATTGCTCTTGAACCAGGGATACTTATGCATCATATCTGCATTTATTTTCTCTTGCACTAAATATGACCTTTATACTCTAATTCATCTTCAAGCTTCAAATACACTAAACTCCATTATATTCTTCATAAAATTAATAAACCCCATACTAGCATGTAGATATACCTTCAATCATCTCAAATCCAAAATTAGAATTCATAAAAACTTCAAACAGATCCCTAAAAAAAATTCTCTGGCATGTTGCATCAAAAGAGAGTCAAATAACTGATTTTCTACCTTTTATAGAACCCTACATGTCAATTTGAAACACCAAGGGACGACTGTTGAGCTTCAAAAAGCATTTAAAAGGAAACCATCCAATTTTCCTTTTGCGCCATCATCCTTTTTAATCTCCATCGTTAGATTTTGTTTGGCGCTTAAGAGCCTTTTGCAACCTATAGCTACCGCCCTAGGAAGTCAAGGTCGGTCAACTAATGTTTCGAAGCCCATAAAACTTCACTTAAGTTATTTTATAACCTGCCAATAAGGTCAACACAAAAATAGAAATAAAGTGTATGACGGGGAACTTAGGGCTTTTTATGATGAGCTTTACGAACTTTAATTTAGGGTTTTTTGACTCCTTAGTTTCTTTACAACACAAACCCTAATAGGATAAATGAAAATGTATGCATCTTAGACCCATCAAATTGAATAGTGATGACTCTACATAGTCCAAAAAGACTTCAAAGAGATACCTCTGTCATGAAACAATTCTTCATATCTATGTCACAAGAAACCTCTACCATATGCATTGAGAGCATTGAGCCATATCAACATCAAAACAAGCATTGAGATCATATTAAGAGAATCAATATGAAGCATAGAAGTATCACCACTGTGAACAAGAGTAAATATTCTTATCAACACAAGACACAATGAAGATTGCAAACAACATTAAAGAGGGCACAATGAAATCCTATTTCCATCAAACATGATCAACTCCCAACAACCTTGACTATGATCTGCATTAACATCCTACTACTGGCATGAGGCACAAGGTAATGAAGACATACAACATCCTCCTGAAGCAAGAATGAAGACACATGAAACATTGACAACAAAGAGAACTCATGATCATGAACATGAAGACAAATAAAGAGTTGATTCCTCATCAAATACATCTACCACTGATTGAAGACATCATCAAGATGCATGTGAACACTTGAAGCAACTTGTGCTTACATAAGATGATTTTGATGTCCTTAACACCATCCTCTGAGCTTTGAATTCAACTCAACTCAACCATAACAAAAAGTATCTCTACACTGCATAATCAAGCATGATGAGCACTTGTAAACCATGAAGATTAATACTCTACATATCTTGTCATGACTAACATATGATGAAGATGAACACCATGAATGCCCATGAACAAGTCCTCATTACATCTCAAGATCCAATTTTGACATCAATGGCAAGACAACCAACATGCCACACATAACACTCTTCTTTTTCTTCTTGAGTGGGAGAGCTGGCTCCTCTTCTTCTTCTTCTTCACTTGCTTTAACACCTTGTTTCTTCTTCCTTTTGCCCTTCACCTTGACCCTTGGTTTCTTTTTATGTTCCTTCTTCTACTTCTTTGAAATTACTTCTTCTTCATCACTATCAATCTCCTCTACAACAATTTTTTTCTTCTTCTCTTATTGTTTACCCTTAGATTTCATTTGTGTTTGAATCTTCAAAACACGTGTATGTCTAGTAGAGACTGCCCTTGTAGAAGAGGTAGGTTGTGAACCACTGGCAGCAAATTGAGAAGTAGATCTACCTGACCTTGGTGTTGAATGCTCATTGGTAGGTGGCACAACATATTCTGCAGCATTCTAAGTAGCGAAACCTCTTGGTGGGATACCAACCTTTTGGAATAGCTTTTCTTTGTTCTTCTCTACATCTTCTTTAGCATTTTTCTTGCACAATTTGTCTTAAATCTCTTCATATTTTCCAAATCTCTCACCTTTAGGGTCTTTAGGATGACTTAGCAAGATCCCTACATAAGCCTTAACTTCATCATCGGGTACTTCATATGGAAGCTTGGGAATCCATGAAGTCCTCGGCTCAACTAATACCATGTAGCAAAAATCATTATCCATAAGAAATGTTATTTCATATTTGTATTTTCTAACCAAATCAAAAGAAATTCTATCCCTTTTGTGCATTACAATTTGAAAGTTTTTGAAAAAACTCCAGAAGACAGTATTACAACTTTGTGAATCAAAGCTTCTCATATACTCTTTAATTTGTGTTGCTATAGGCCTATCTTGTTGCCATATTTTTCCTTTATATCCTAGTAACTTGTTCATGAAACAAAATGCCATGCAAATGATCATGGAGCAATACTTAAAGTTGTATCCTGTCTCCTTTGTTCTTCTTAGGTTCTCTAGTAATTGATCCTTCATAACTTCACATAAATCAAGATCATTACCCTCCTTAGCCATTTGATAGGTAGTATGTATGGATATAGCAGTTGCAGATCCCTCTTTAGTGGAGTAATACACATTGTATGCAATGCCCATTGCTGCATATCTCACACTAGAGTCAATAATGTCATCAATTGTTAAACCCCTCTTGTCAAATTTGGCACCTGTTAATTTAATGACTTTTTTCATTCTTGATTGATTTTAGTTATGGTATGGGTCCGGTGGAACATAACCTTGTTATAGTCCTAATAGCTTCTTTCATTATTTGGTAGGGTTTGTCAATGTACATGATTTCATCATGAATTCTACTGAGGATATACCTAACCCATTCATGCTCATTACAAAAATCTAGAAAACCTTTCCATGTACATCCAATCATTTTGCTTCAATGTTGGCATACTCAGATTTGTAATGAATATCATCATCATCCAACAGTTTATGCCTTAGGGTTTCAAACTTGACATGGTCTATCTCTTCTAATTTTGCGTGACTATATATCCTAATATCTTTTGTATATACCACAAATGCAAAAACATTAGATAATGCTCCATTACTGTCAACTTTTGTTGCCTTATAAGGATGCTTCTTAAATTTTTGGTTGGGGTTCATCAACAATATTGATCAATTAAGGAGTAAAAGGGGAAGCCATCATAAATAACCATGATAACAAGAATTAGGGTTAAGCAATTTGAAGAATACCTCTAAAATTTGTTGCTACGGTTTCACTTTTGCACTTTGTTGCTCCAAGATACCAAACACTTCAAGTGCACCTTTCATCCTTGGAAAAGATCTTTAAAAACTTCAAATGTAGAGTGAGACCGAATCATATGACAATTGCATAAATAGATCTTACTTTTTATCATAAATGCACTTCCTTTTGGTAGATGCTCTATCATTGAAACCCTAAATTATTCCGCAATTTGCTGCATTGAAAGCTTTTTCTCTAGAGTTTTGGGGATATGAAACTCCATTGCCTTGCCTATGTCCTCCCTAGAGGGTTCCATGTCAGCCATTTTGTATGATTTTCTTCTATTAAGAGAAGCCTCAGCAGATCAAGGGATTAAGCTAATATATACTAAATTTATCCCCCTGACCCATGCCATTTCTTTTTAATCAAAAATGAAATCTCCTACCCCAGGCAGAAGCAGTGTGTCTTCCAACCTTATGTCATGAGGTACTTCCCAATTTGACATTCTTTACACAAGGTGCTTGTAGGCTTGATAATCTTGGCATGTCTCTTACTGCATGTATGGAGTTGATTATTACAAGATTGTCAAAGTTGATGTGTCCCATCCTTTTGTGCCATAGCCAACATTCATTTGTCTATCCTAGAATACAACTTCTTCCATTAACACCCTTTAGGTTGTACAAGTTGTTTTTTTTCCTAGAGCCTTCTACCACTAGTTTACTAGAATTTACTCTTCTAATTTCACATCCTTATTCATGAAATATGAGGTTGTATCCTTTGTTGCACATCTGACTTACACTGAGAAAATTGTGCTTGAGACCTTCTACATATAGAACATCTTTTGTTTTAGATTTTCCATCAATACTTATGGTGTCCTTCCCACAAATCTTTTTAGATGATTTTTCTCCAAACTTGACTAATCCACCATTCCACTTAACAAGATTGATGAATTTGCTCTTATCACCTGTCATGTGCCTTGAACATCCACTGTTTATTACCCAGAGATTTGTTTGCCCTTGAGTATTAAATGTTGTTTGGACAATCATTGAAATTTCAACCTCATTGTTTGTTTCCTGACTTTTGTAAGTGCAACTCTCCTTGTCTTGCTCAATAGCATCTACCATCTGAGTTTTTGATTTTGCTAGTCCACTTCTGCAATATCTTGCTATATGTCCAAAATTGTTGCAGATATGACATATCACATTGACATCCACTAGTGAAGCAAGAATATTCCTACTTACAAAATTTCTTCTATTCATTCTAGACTTGCGCTCCACAGCCTTATGACCATATTTATTGTAGATAAAACAATAACCAAAAAATGCATGATTGAACCTATTTATGAAGATCTATCTTGCATGGAAAGGTCTTTCATATCTTCTTCCTTAAGACATGACTAGAATGAGATCTACTTCTTCAGGGTCATCTGGATTTCCAAACTTTGCTTTCTCCAATTCCTTTCTGAGTGAAAAGATTCCTTTCTCAAGTTTTGTGTATTTATTTGTCTTAGCTTCCATTAGAGATTTGTGTTCTTTGTTCTCTTTCCTTACACATTCCAAGTCTTCAAGAGAATAAATAAGTTCACCTTCAAAATCAACTTCATATTCTTCTTCATCTATAGTCTTTTCAAAAATATCAGAGATAACTATGGCCATGAATAGGGATTCTCCTCTTTTATCATCTGATGAGTAGTGATCTATTTCTTCTGAGGAGTTGTAGTCTTCTTTGGAAAGGAGGTTCCTTTTGAAACCCTTGATGTTGTTTTCATTTTTTCCAAAAGGACATTTAGAAGCATAATGACCAACTCTTCCACATTTAAAACATTTGAAAGGTAACTTACCTTTATACTTGCCTGAACCCTTCTTTAGCTTTCTCACAAAGTTTGCTTCTTCTTCCTTGGACTCACTGTGTGGACTAGATGTTCCTTCTTTCTTTGTAGCTTTGAAGGTAGCTTTTGTTTTGGATGTACCTTGGACTTCATTTCTTATCTCATAGGCAGTGAGGGACCCAAACAACTCTTCCATGGTAAGCGTCTTTAGATCTTTAGCTTCTTCAATAGTAGAAAATTTTGAATCAAACCTATGAGGGAGAGTTCTCTGGAGTTTCTTCACAATCACAGAGTCAGTCACTTCTTCACCTAGCCCTCTGATTCCATCGACCACTTCATCCACTTGGAGCAAATAGTTGGCAATGGTTTCCTATTCTTTCATTCTTAGATTCTCAAACATTGCTCTGTAATTTTGTAATCTTGCTTGCTTTACACTATCATTTCCTTTGTAGACATTTTGAGTTTATACGATATCTCCTTGGATTTCTTACACTGCACTACCTTCTTACACTACACTACCTTGACAAACTCTGAATTGGTTAGACCACTTAAAATAGCATTCTTGGCTTTAGAATTGTTTTCATGGGCCTTCTTCGCATTCAAATCTGTAATAGGATGAGTAGGTTCAATATAAGTATCCATTGCAACTCTCCAAACACCATACCCCAATGAGCTAAGATAAGATTCCATCCTTACACTCCAAAAGGCATAGTTAGTTCCATCAAATAGCAGTGCTTTGTTAGAGGAAGAGGACTCTTTCTGAGCCATGTGTTCTAATCCAAGATCTACCTTCAGCTATTAGGCTGCACCAAGGAACCAGGCTATGATACCAAATTTTTAGAACACTCTGATATATCGAGAGGGGGGGTGAATCAGTATATGCCACAGTTTAATCCATTCAACTTTATCAAAAATCTTTCTACTACCTTAAACAAATAATGAAGAAAACTATGTAATTCAAAACACAATCACACAACCATAACACTAGATTTACATGGAAAACCCTAGAAGGGAAAAACCATGATGAATAAGCTACTTGGATCTACTATCAAAATCCAGCCTCACAAATAAAAATAGGTTTACAACAAATTTTATGGGCTACAACTTAGAGGAAGCTACAACTGCCTAGTACATAGTTCTATGGGCTTCAACCCAAAGAAAAAAACAACTCCCTAAAGTGATACAACACTTACAATACTTACAAGACAAGGCTTCAACCTCTGTACCAAAATACTTGACAGATTCTACTGGTTCAATCACCTCTACAACATCATCTCCTTTGACACTAACATATGACTTCAACACCTTTTCTCAAACAACTCTGCTATCTTCAACACACCTCCGCAACACAATACAATACTACCTCTATTATGAATCATACATTATAGTCTCTAGATTTCCTTCTCAACTTCCAAATCATTTATCTTCTTCCCACACACACATGCTCTCACACTTACACCCTCATTCACTCTTACATTTTGCAACAAACTTGATCTTTCACTTATATGCTCCGTAAGTCTTCAAAACTTCACCTTTGTCAGCCTAGACGAAATGTGTAACATGAAATGTGCAACAACCTTGTATCTAACTATCCTCCAAGCCACAAGATCATATCTTCGAGTGCTAAGAAATGCTGAGCACTATGATGTACCTTTGAAACTGTAACAACACTAGATTGTCATTGTCTTCACTCTGCTAGCTCTAAAAGGTTCTGTAGTAACTTTTATGTTCCAAAATTAGGATCGTGCATACTTCATAACTGTCACTGTCTAACCTCCAAATCACAAGACCATAGCTTCATCTGAGGTAGAATGTAGTATAATCTTCTGGGTCCCTTTAGAACAAATCCTTGTGCCTTTGATAGTTTGAAACCTTACTTATACATTTTATTTCATACTTCATGCAATGCTTTTAACAAGAGGCAATGAATGCAACATTCACAACACCATAGACAACATTTATTCATTGAAAAAAAGAAACTACAATTTCTTCATGTCAGCATATCCTTCCACCTGACAACTTTCACCTATCCATGAACTTCAGAACATAAGGTACAACTGTGTACAGATGATGCCGATCCATATCCTTCACCTCACAGCTCTTCTGATCATAACTCCTTTGTCAGCATATGCAACAACATGCCTTCCACATCACAACACGTCTGATCACTGATCACTCTTCTGACATCAATGATTACCACTCTTTTGACATGAATGACAACATATGCAACAATTGAAAGAAAGAATAGAACACTAAGGGAGATGTAAAATTATATGTTTTAATCATAGTCTATAGCCCCATATTTTTGGGCTAAAGCAATCAATTGTGACAACTATATTCAAAACTAGACTCCCCACAAGGTAGTTTAGAAGATCACCCCAAAGGAGGATTTGTCTAATATCAAGCTAGATGTTTCCTTCTTTAGGGTATTTAGTAGTGAGGTTTGGTCATTCATACCAGATGGTTGGCATAAGGCAATGGAGAAGAAGAGACAACCATTGATTTTTTTAGACATTATGAGGATGTGAAGGCTTATCAATTGTTTGATCCAACCACTAGAGATGTCTAATTTTGATGAGATCTCTAGTTTGATGAATCCTTCACATAGATGGATCCTCCATCTACTTCTTCTTCCTTACTACCTACTTTTCCTTCTTCATCACATAAGGATACCTTAGCACTTGAGGATACTTCAGACGATGGTCCTAATCTTCCACCATTACCTCCACCTCCTCCTACTCATGTTTTTCCTAGATGGGCCCATAATACTATTGAAGAGGTTGGAACTTTAGTTGGTGATCCTCTGAGTTCTCACCACACTTGCTAATAGACTTCTGACTCTAGTATTTTGAGTCATGCTATATCTACTAATCCATAGATATTTTTAGAGGCTTCTAGTATTTTAGTGGGATTATGCTATAGCAGAGGAGTATTCTTCTTTAATGAAGAATAATACATGGCATTTGGTTTCACTTCCTAAGGGCAGAAAGTTGGTTTAATGCAAGTGGGTGTATCACACCAAGTATGTAGATGATGATTCTATTGAAAGGCACAAAGATCATCTTGTAGTTAAGGGATTTTCACAGGGTGAGGGTATTGGCTACTTTGAGACCTTTTCCCCTAAAGCCAATATGGATTCTATCCACCTTGTCCATTCTATTGTTGCATCTCATGGATGATTGATTTTCCATATGGATGTGAAGAGTGCTTTCTTGCATGGTGATCTTCATGAGGAGACCTACATGGAGCAACCTCTAGGATTTGTGTAGGAATCTTCATTTGTTTGTATGCTTTAGAATTCATTATATGGTCTCAAACAAGCCCCTCAGGCTTGGTATGAGAAGATTGATGGTTGTTTTGCTTCTAGTTACAGTCATTGCCACTTAGATCACATAGTGTATATTCAAAGACATGGAGATGACCTTTTGATACTAGTCTTGTATGTAGATGGTTTGATTATCACTAGTATCTCCTCATCCATGGTTCAATATATTCAACACACTTTGATGGATAACTTTGACATGATTGATCTCAGGATTCTATACTATTTTCTTAGTCTTTGGGTCTTACAGTCTACTAAGGGGATCTCCATATACTAGTAGAAGTATGCAATTGATTTGATTCATTATTTTAGCATGGATGATTAGAAGGATACTCCCACAACATTTCAATCTAGTGCCACTTTGACTGCTGCTTGCACCATGCTCATTTTGATGCTACTTTGTGTAGACAGTTGGTTGGTAGCCTTTTGTATTTGACCCACACTCATCCTAGTATCACCTTCACTATTGGGATTGTCTCCCACTTTCTCATGACCCTTAAACCAAATTCATTGGTAGGAAGCCAAGCATATTTTGAGGTACATTCAAGGAACCACACATTTTAGCATTTAGTACACACAAGGAGCTTCTCCAATAGTAGGCTTCAGTAACTCAAATTGAACTAGTGATGTTGACTTATGGAAGTCCACTTCTGGGTTTGTTTCTTGTCATGGTTCTAGTCCATTTGCATGGTCTTGCAAAAAGTAATCTACTATTGCATTATCATCCATTGAGATTGAGTATTGAGGTGTAGTATTTGCTAGCTAGGAGGTTCTATAGCTTCAACATCTTATGATAGAGTTTGGTCTACCAACTGATCATCCTACTATTCTTTGGTATTATAACCAAAGTTGGACATTCACATTTATTGAAACCTAGTTGAGAATTAGAGGGTGAAGCACATTGAGATACACATGCATTTCATTTGATAACTTATTCATGATGGTGTTCTCTCCTTAGAGTATTTGTCTACTCAGGAGAAAGTTGCAAACATCTTCACTAAAACTTTAACATTGCCTCACTATCTTGAGTTGAAACATATTCTTGGGACCTAAAGGAAGTTATCCAAGAGGGGGTTACCTTGAGTCCTCCTTCCTTTGTATTTGTCTATTTTTTGAAGAGGATTTTTTTCCATTGTGTTTTCTCCTTTTCTCCATTTGTGAGTGACCTTTTATTGTACATGGCTACCTCAAATACCCCTTTTTGTTGAGACCCATGTTTTTTAGTGTTTAACTTTCTCCCTAAGTATCACTTAAGGGGGCTGCTAGTGTGAAAAGTATTTTATCCTATCTAGTTTACTTTTGCCTAGTAGACCTTTTCATATCACACTTAAGCTCACTTAGAGGATTTTTAGATTTTTATCTTGCCTCATAGGGACTTTAGACATGTCCTAACACTTATCTCAAGTGTTCCCACATGTATCACACTTTTGGAGGGTTAGTCAGTTGTCTACTCCTACCTTCCTTCTTCCTCCTTGTCCTACAAATACAAGGAGCTCATTGTAAATTTTATTCACTTTTGATTATAGTTTTTGGTATTATTGTGTGTATACTCATGTGTGGAAGTTTTTGGATTTGCTACTCCAACATTGCATATCCACCATATAAAATTTAATAATGATCATTTTTAGAAAAGATAAATGTTACATGTCAAGGAATATGTTGGTTTTAACTAGACCTAGACATGATTCAAGAAATCAAATAGCCTAAATATACTAATGTAGAGTCGAAGTAATTTTTATATTTAGTCAATTAGTGAACTACAATTCCTCTAGTTTTGTAGGGAAGGGATATGTAGGTAGTCCATAGTAGACAAACTCAATGATTTAAGTAAATGCTATTCATTATCCTTCTCTTATCCATGTTATTTAGTTGTATAGATCTTGTTATCACTATTAGAGTTTCACCTTATTGGTATAGTGACCTAGACTTATGGGATGATCTCTAGAAATAGTCATGGCATGGTTTAATCAAATCATATATTTAATAGGGTTCTCAAGATTTGATGTTTTTGTACTTCCTCCAAATATATTTTTATATTGGATCTTGGTATGCTGCATGAGATATTTTGGTTTTATGATTAATCTTGCTTACATGTGATGCTTTATGACATGGATTACATGTGATACATTATCACACATATCATCATATAAAATTAAGTTACATATGTTCCATCTCAAACTTATGATTTATTTGTACTTGACTATATGAAGACTTGAGAAATGAGAGTTAGTTCAATTATCATAATTTATTTTTCAATACATGGGTATTGATATATTAAACTATATTTTGAAAAAATTACTTGTTGTAAATAGTATTAGTAAGGAAATTGTGGAGACCTAAAAAAGTACTTTATCATGAAATTTTATTTAGAGATAATAAAGTATTTTAAAGCATTTAGATTACTATGTTATTTTAGTTAGAGTGACATGAAGATGTATGCTAGGTTTTATTTTAAGTTGAATAAATATACTAGTACACATAAGATGCAATTATTAGAACACAAATGATGTAGAATTTCTTGTACTTGAGATGAAAAGTGTCGTTACAACATAATGATAATTCATCATTAGTATTCTTTTCTTATGATAAGTATTAACAATATTCAACATAATATAATAATCAAATTAAATATAAGTAATTCTAGTTGGTAGCAACATCCTAGGTAATGAATATACACCTAGCGATTAGAAACCTTTATAACATTAGAGACCAATCCACTTAATCATAATGAAAAAAAAGATTGTTTTATCCTCTTTTTCTCTCATAAACTAGTAGCAGGTTAGGTTATGACATTAAATATGACTAGGGAATGTACACTAAAATGAGTACAAAAACATAAAGTCAAAAGTGTGAAGTACAAATTCTTTGACCATACAATAGTTTTAAGGATGAAGTAAAGAGGAGATTTAAGATGAAAGATCTTGGTTTAATGCACTTTTTCTTAGAATTCATGTTTTGCAAATAGTTGAAAGAGAATGTGTTTCTTAGTCTAATTATGTGTAGTTAATTTGATGAAGATATTAAACATTGATAAGTGGAAATCAATCTCTTCTCCTATTAGTCAATATTTAGTTTGAGAGCTTAATGGTCTATGCCACATATATATGCTAATTTAAAAGAATTATGTGGGGATAATATTATACTTGAATCATACTTAGATAAATCTTTCCTTTTTACAACTTGTCTTATATCTAGATTCATCCAAGAGTCCGATGAGTGCCGTTGGGTAATATGAAAGAGGATATTGAGTTACATTCAATGTAGTACTCAAACAAATATCATACATACCTTGGAGGAAGTGGTGAGTTCTCTGTGGGATATATCAATGTTGATTAGGCAAGAGATGGAGATGATAGTAAGTTTACTTCTAAATTTTTGTTTCACAGTGGTTCTAGACCTACTTCATGGTATTGCAAAAATAAGAAGCCAATCATGTTATCTATCCTTGAGGAAGATAATATAGGAGTAATGTTCATGTGACATAAGAGGTGACATCAATATGCGAGTTTGTAAAAGATATTAGTTATCCATAAGAATAGTCACCTATTCTTTTCCAAGACAAATAGAATTCTATTCATATTTCTCACAATCACACTACATGTGTTAAGATGAGGTATATTGAGTTTCATCAACACTACATCAAGCAATACATTCAAAAGGAGATACTAGATTTTATATTATTTCATAATTATGATCAAATTGTTTACATTTAAGCTTCTTTTCATGGTGAACTTAATGAATTTGTGAGAGTTACTCAAGTTTTAGGAGCTGTCATGAAGGTA
The DNA here is from genome assembly GCA_027924645.1 of Cunninghamia lanceolata. Taxonomy (NCBI): domain Eukaryota; kingdom Viridiplantae; phylum Streptophyta; class Pinopsida; order Cupressales; family Cupressaceae; genus Cunninghamia; species Cunninghamia lanceolata. The sequence goes on from BSBN01000620.1 coordinate 6,622,169, forward strand.
AATGTAGAGGGATCATTCCTAAAATGTTTGGCTCATTTAGGCCACTTCTTTTGACTATCCATGTTTTGTTTTTTTGATGGATGTTAAAGTGTAAAAGCTATCATTTTAATAGATTGAGAACTTGTAATATTATGGCATGCCTCTAGGAAAATTAAATATTTATTAAGATGTGTTCCTTTGTAGGTCTATATACACACGCACAATGGATTCCACCTTTAAAATCAATTTTTTATATTCATAATTTTTTGGGGTAAAATTCTATTTAATATATTCTTTGGGTGTCTTTTGATATCATCAAATATCCTTATTCTCTTTTACTTGTGAAATTTTATATTTATTTAATTATGAGCTTATGTCATTATTCTTACATATAATTGATCAAATATTTCTTTCAAAATCAATAAAATTGAGAAAACTTGTAAAATATTAAACAAAATTATAATTTTATTTCGTTTATAATTTTTTTGGGTATACTTCTATAATTTAAACAAGTTAGGGCAAATCTCTTAACTATTAAAAAGAATGAGACAATATGCAAGTTTAAGTTTTTTTGAACCAACAAATAAAATTGTTTTGTTATTTGATTTTTTTCCATTTCATCATTCATATTTCTCCATTGTGCACTCTATGGTATCATAAGTATATAGAATATTCTTATTAAAATGGTATTAATTTAAGAGGAATTAAATAAGTTGGCAAGAATAAATAAAAAACAATACATTTAGAGTTTTTTTTTTGGTTAGATGGTTTTTTATATCAAACCCACACAATCGTTTAGCTACCATAGAACATATTTTCACTAAACTTTGAAATGAGACACATTTTCTCCTCGTCTATTTGAATGGCCAGCATTCAAGATGAAGACCACATGGCACACGTTTGACCCATGACATTTCACTTGATTAATTCTACCAAATGAAATTTAGCATGGCTGAAACAACATGAAAGCATGATTCTTAACTCTAAATAAGGCTTAAAAACTTGAAAGTTCCAGTAAATCCAAAACGATACAAATTATTCAAAAATCAAATGACGACGTGCATTACACCAAAGAAACCAAATTTGTAGATGTGAAGATTTTCCCTTAACATAGTCAGGCAATCCAAATTAACTAAACCTTACAACCCTCTATATATTATTGCATCACTTCTCTCTAAACTCATGCAAAGATGCCCAATTGAAAACCAGTATTCTAAAATGCATTTTGGCTTAACACCCATCAATCAAGAACATAACAGATAATTTTGGCCCAGTGACAACCTTAATCAGATCCCACATAAATCCATGGAAGCCATGAACAAATCATTTATCCTTCTCTTTTATCTCCACATCCTTAAGCTTCTTCACCAGCAAGTGAAGCTGCTCCAAGCAAACCAGCATGAATGTGACTCTATAGAGGAGCCAATACAAAACCAGAGCCCCACCTACGAGCAGAAGGTTTCTCTGCATCTTCAAAACAGATCTATAGTGCCTTTCAAGGTCGTAGGAGGTGCAGTCAGGTTCTTCACAGGTGGGCAAGTGCTCATACTTCCAATAGATGTCCATCAAAAGAAAGCATGCAAAGGGAACCACTGTGAGCAGGGGCTGCAGACAAGCTCTAGAGAAAGAGATGAGGCTCTTCCTTAAACTTTGGGCTCCTGGTAATGTTATAAGGAGCAGTAACAGAACTTCTGCTGCTGCTGTCACCCCTATTATTCCCCATTCCAGAGCCATTCATAACAGATCAGAGCAATGTATTCTCTTGATTGGGTAGCCTTAATCTGTATCCTCTCCAAATTCAAGCTCTTATTTGTATCTCTGAAATAGGCTTTCTTTGCTATTGATGGAAAGAAATTTCTAGTGATTAGTGGGTGGAATCCTTGTAATAAAGCAATGTCTTAAAGAACTGACTGAGAAACATAGCAGCTTTTACTTTCGGTAGCTTATTCCTGCCTTTATCTTTTCCTTGTTCGATGAGAATCTCTGTACTCATTTTACTGGTCTTGGTGCCTTGGATGTCGACCAAAGTATAAATATAATGTTCGTTGTCCTAATTGTAAAGTGTTATTTAGGAGTGTAATGGCCCGATGCCCTTGTGTTTCGGGCCCACTTCCATCATAGTGTGTTTTATGTACGTTTATAAATGACATATTCTTGTCTGAAATTTGGTTCATGATATTATTATTAATTTATTTTGTCTTCATCAACATTTATTTTTTGAAATTGATTGTAATATGCTATCTCATATTATTCAAAATTATTCAACAATTTACTAAGAAAGTAAAAGAACATGATAAATATGAGTGATTTTTTTTTTTTAATCATTTGTATAATTACAAAGAAATAAATACATATCTTTTTGAATATTTTTTCAACTTTGAAATTCAATATATTCAAAGATAAATCATAGTGAGAAACACTTCACTTCACATTTACAATATATATTGCATTTGGCAATAAGAATAATTTTACATCATCACTTAAAGAATATTGCATCTGGAATCTTGATATCAGTCACTCAAGTCTTGGCGAGTCTTCTGCTACAGAGAGAGAGCATCATCTGAGTGCTTTATCTCCAACCACAGACCGGTGGTCCTCTGCACACCTTCATTCCTGGAAGTGGCCCCACCTTTCATGAAGAGTATAGAAATAAAGAACCAACAAGTTTGTCATTTGAATCCTAGTGTTGTTTCCTACGTAACACAATCGACAATACAACTCTAGACAATCTTCTAACTAAGTATGATCCTACTGATAGGTTACACCATCTAGATACTATGAATTGACTAATGTATGTAGAGACAAATGCATCACTTTGGCCAATGTTTCTATATAGATAACGTTTACCATAAACGTAGTTGTGAGTTCACACACCTCTAACTCGATTTGGAAACTATTGTTGCAAGTATGGGCTTAACCAGTGTTGTCATTGTTGTCAATATACTCCTATTGCATTGATGTCAAGGATTGGATGAGTTGTGTGCTGAAGATATTGAGAAAATTAGTCCTATTAGAAACAGTGAAGATAGTGAAGCTCTATGAAGTGAAGATCCCAGCTAAGATGAAGATCAGAGGATGCACATCAAAGGGTTTGTAGATATGCGTCTAAAAGTGATCGAGTAAAGATTTGAGAGGTCCGCATGAAGATTTGAAGAAGTTATGGCCATATGAGTAAAACCGGTTCTAGCAGATGTTCAGAGGTGACAGAGTGACACAAATAGGTCTGGTGAGATCCAGAAATGCAATATCTTGTTCTGCAGATTTGGTGGAGTGTTTAGGAAGTCAATGTGAATTGACAACTCAATTGGTTCATGGTCTGGAGGTCCGCAAGCATCTATTCTATTATGACTGTGTTCTTGAGGTTCTAGATGAAGAAGAGAATGATTTCAGTAAGCAGAAGTAGTGTGGATATTCTTGGCGATTCAGGCAAGCTTGTGGGGGTCTTTGGATTGTGTCCAATTTGTGTTGGTGGTCCGCATTGAAGATGGAGCTTTTAATTGAAGAATTACTTCCGGATGATGATTTTCTTCCTAAACTTGGCCGACCAGATGAGTTACACATCTTGCGGATGATCTTGAAGATGTTCTGCAAAGCATGGCGTGTTCCTCAAAGAAGATTGAAGTTCCAAATCTGTGTGGCCGATAGAGTGGTGATTCGCATGAAGTCTTTTGTAATAGGTCAAGTTGTATTTGTGTTTTTGCTCTGTAAAGTATGCCAACTTTGATGATTATCCCAAGTCAATGTCTTGTATAAATAAGAGTTGTGAAGTCATTTCAAAAGTATCGGGGAGAAGATGAGAGTGTAGTAGAGAGGAGAAGAGCGAAAGGTAGAGCAGAAGTGTTGAGCTTAAATGGAACTGACTCAAGCATGGTGAAGATGCTATTCTTTAGTTCAAGTATGTAATATTTATCATTCTGTAGACAGTGTCTCCTATAGGCAGTGGGCCTCTTGTGAGCAGTGTGCTCGGGCAGTGAGCCTTGATTGGCATGTGCCATTTTGTTCTTCTTATTTTTCTAATAGACAATACAATCTTGGGTTAGTCACCCCGTAGTTTTTCCCTTAACTAGGTTTTCGACGTTAAAATCTTGGTGTCATATGTGTTAATGTGTCTCTACTCTTGAATTATTGCATTGTGTTTTCATGATTGATTTATTAAGTGGTTAATAAAAGGAAAGTTTTAAGACAACTGATTCACCCCCCTCTCAGTTGTCTGTCTTGAAACTAACAATTGGTATCAGAGCTAAGTTCCTCTAAAAGAGCTTAACTACTTGAGGAGATCCAGGATGTCTTCCTACAAGAAGGATAGTCTGAGGTTTGATGGAACCAATTACACTCTTTGGAAAAGCCACATGGAGTGTCACTTGCAATGTATGAGAATGAAATATTGGATCATGGCTTCAAAGAAGTATGTTTCTCCAAAGAATGGTTTGACAAATGTAGGTGAAATAAAAGATGCTGAAGACAGTCTTCAAACTAAAGAAGCTTTACTAAGTGCCTTATCTGATTCAGAGCTGACAAATGTTATAGATTTAAAAACTGCATATGAGATTTGGGAAAAATTGCAACTTCTGCATGAAGGAGTCAAATATGTTAAATGTGCCAAGCTACAGAGTCTGAAAGGAAAATTCAAAAACCTGAAGATGAATGAAGATGAGAATATCACTACATTTATGCCAAAAGTAAATGAGCTTGTTTGTGGCATTAGGTGTGCTGGTGGAATCTTGGATGAAGATGAGATTGTTGCGAAAGTTCTCATATCCCTACCTCCTGCTTACAAACACAAGGTTGTTGCTATTGAAGAATTCAAATCTTTTTCAAATATCACAAGGGATCAATTGGTTGGAAAATTAGTTGTATTTGAATTGGTCAAGTTTGGAGATGCACCCCCCAAGACTGAATCTGCATTCAAAGCTAGTGCCTTTGTAAAAGGCAAACAAAAGTTTGATCTAGAAGAGAACTCCTCAAAGAAACTATCATGGTATGAAAAAGTAAGAAAAGATCTAGAAGAAGATGAAGTAGAAGCTGTTCAATTTGAAGCCCTTATTGCAAAAAGACTGCCAAGAGGATCTAGTAAGTATGAAAGAAAATTGCCCTTCAAATGTTTCAACTGCAATAAGATTGGTGATTTTGCCTCAAGGTGTCTGAAAATATTTTCAAGGGCAAATCCAAACAAATCAAGATTCCAAAAGAAATGTTACTATGTTCATGAAGATGATGATAAAGAAGGAGTAACAGATGATGAATTAGAGACAGGAAACAAATCCGGAAGTGACTGGGTGTTTATTGCCATCAAGGAAGAAGATCTAATGCCCTCTAAATCTGTCAATCATAAAATGATAGAAAGAGCTCTAGCTGCCCAAGTTGAAGAAAAAGATGACTAGGTCATTGATAGTAAATGCTCCCACCATATGACAGGTGACAAAAATAAGTGCATAGATTTGGAAAGATATGAAGGAGGAGTGGTAAAATTTGGTGATAATTCTGCTGGCAGAATCAGAGGTAGAGGAACTATTTCTTTTGATGGAAAGAACAAAACCAGTAATGTATTGTATGTTGAAGGTCTAAAGCACAATCTTCTCAGTGTTGGATAGTTGGTGGACAAGGGCTATGATCTCTGATTCAAAAATAGAAAATGTAAGATCTTTGAAAGTTATGGAACAGAGATTGCATCTGGTACTCAAACAAAAGGTAACATCTTCCACTTGGTTGGTACTGGCAAAAGTTGTTTATTTGTTCAAATTGATCAGAGTTGGTTGTGGCATAGGAGAATGTGTCATGTGAATTTTGATAATATTATCAAGATAAGCAACACTCAAGTTGTAAGAGATCTTCCAAGACTGGTGAAACCTACCAATAGTTTGTGCAAAGAATGTCAGTTGGGTAAGCAGAGCAGAGTCACATTTAAAAGTAAGGAACAATCTTCTACTGGATTGTTGGACTTAGTACATACTGATCTATGTGGACCGGAAAGAATCAGGAGTTTGCAAGGTGATAGATACTTCATGTTATTAATTGATGACCACTCCTGAATGATGTGGGTGACTTTTCTAAAAGAGAAATCTAAGCTCTTGATAAATTCAAAATAGTCAGAGCTATGGTAGAGAATGAAACCAGATTAAACATAAAATGTCTCAGGTCTGATAGCGGTGGAGAATTCACATCTAGAGAGTTCATAGAATTCTGTGAAAAATATGAGATAAAAGATAGTTATCTGCTCCAAGGACTCCACAGCAGAATGGAGTAGTGGAGAGAAAGAACCAGACCATCCAGGAAGCATCTAGAACCATGATGATGGAAGCAAATGTTCCTCAGATCTATTGGAGAGAAGCTATAAGCACTGCTGTCTATACTCTTAATCAAGTACAAATTAGAAGCAATACTAGTAAGACCCCTTATGAACTTTGGTTTGGCATCACTCCCACTGTGAAGTATTTCAGAGTCTTTGGTAGCAAATGTTACATTAAAAGAGATGAAGACCTTGGCAAATTGATGCTAGAAGTGATGAAGGAATATTCTTGGGCTATTCTACTCAAAGTAAAGCATACCGGTGTTATAACAAGAGATTGAGAAAGATTATAGAAAGTACAAATTTGAAGGTTGATGAAGGTATTGAAAAACTCTCAAGGTTTTATGAATATGAAGAAGATGATCAGAATAATGTTTTCGTCCAAGAAGTTCAAGTCCCTTCTGAAATTCAGATCCGGACTGATCCAGAGAATCCTGAAATACAGGAAGAAGAGATAAGTTTGAATGAACCTGTCCAAGAAATAGAAGTGCAAGAAATTCCCAAAACTCCCAGGTATGTAAGACTGAATCATTCTAAAGATTAGATCATAGGTGATAAAAGCAAAGGTGTTCAAATAAGAAGAAATATTGCTCAAGACTCAGAAAAGTATTGTCTTATTTCAAAAATTGAACCAAAAATAGTAAGTGAAGCATGCATGATGAAAGCTGGACTAAAGAAATGAAGGAAGAGCTGATGCAGATTGAGAAAAATCACACTTGGGATCTTGTTCCCAGACCTAGAAACAAAAATATGATTGAACCAAATGTGATTGGAAGCAAATGTTCCTTAGATCTACTAGAGAGAAGCTGTAAGCACTGCTATCTATACTCTTAATCAAGTACAAATTAGAAGCAATACTAGTAAGACCCCTTATGAACTCTGGTTTGGCATCACTCCCACTATGAAGTATTTCAGAGTCTTTGGTAGCAAATGTTATATTAAAAGAGATGAAGACCTTGGCAAATTGATGCTAGAAGTGATGAAGGAATATTCTTAGGCTATTCTACTCAAAGCAAAGCATACCGGTGTTATAACAAGAGATTGAGAAAGATTATAGAAAGTATAAATGTGAAGGTTGATGAAGGTATTGAAAAACCCTCAAGGTTTTATGAATATGAAGAAGATGATCAGAATAATGTTTTGGTCCAAGAAGTTCAAGTCCATTCTGAAATTCAGATCCAGAGAATCCTGAAATACAGGAAGAAGAGATAAGTTTGAATGAACCTGTCCAAGAAATAGAAGTGCAAGAAATTCCCAAAACTCCCAGGTATGTAAGACTGAATCATTCTAAAGATTAGATCATAGGTGATAAAAGCAAAGGTGTTCAAATAAGAAGAAAGATTGCTCAAGACTCAGAAAAGTATTGTCTTATTTCAAAAATTGAACCAAAAACAGTAAGTGAAGCATGCATGATGAAAGCTGGACTAAAGAAATGAAGGAAGAGCTGATGCAGATTGAGAAAAATCACACTTGGGATCTTGTTCCCAGACCTAGAAACAAAAATGTGATTGGAACCAAATGGGTCTTCCGGAATAAACTGAATGAAGATGGTGAAGTCAGAAACAAAGCCAGATTGGTCTGCAAGGGTTATTCCCAAGTAGGAGTTGATTTTGAAGAAACTTTTGCTCCGGTGGTAAGAATTAAAGCAGTCAGATTATTTCTTGCCTTTACTACCTTCAAGGATTTCAAAGTTTATCAGATGGATGTCAAGTCTGCCTTCTTGAATGGTGACTTGGAAGAAGAAGTATACATTCAACAACCAGATGGATTTCAATTGTCTGATCATGGTGACATGGTCTACAAGTTGAAGAAAGCATTGTATGGACTCAAACAAGCCCCAAGAGGCTGGTATGAAAGATTGGATAAGCATCTTTTGAAGATTAGTTTCAACAAAGGTACTGCTGACAATAACTTGTACTTCAAAATTGATCATGAAAATATCTTGATTGTTGAAGTATTTGTTGATGATATCATTTTTGAAGGAAGAGATAGTATGTGCAAAACTTTTGCAAATCAAATGAAAAGTGAATTTGAGATGTCCATCTTTGGGGAAATGAATTTCTTCTTGGGTCTGCAAATCATTCAAACAAAGAAATGAATCTTCATTTCACAAACCAAATATGTGAAAGAATTGTTGAAAAAATTTGGGATGGAAGACTCAAAACCAATGAATACTCCCATGGCAACTGGATGCAAACTGAGTAAAGATGATGACTCTCCTAAGGCTGATCAGAAAAAGTATAGGTCAATGATTGGAGGACTACTGTATCTTACTCAAACTAGACCTGACATTATGAATGTTGTTGGTCTTGTTGCCAGATTCCAAGCTGATCCTAGAGAATTGCATGTCATGGCAATCAAGAGGATTCTCATATATCTAAAAGGAACACTTGAGTATGGTTTATGGTATCCTAGAGATCATGATATCTCTCTTCATGCATATATAGATACGGATTGGGCAGGAGATGTGGATGACCAGAAGAGTACTAGTGGTGGGGCATTCTTTTTAGGGAAAAGATTGCTTTCTTGGTTGAGCAAGAAACAAGAGGCAATATCTTTGTCCACTACAGAAGAAGAATATATTGCAGCAACAGGTAGTTGCACTCAAGTATTGTGGATGAAGCAAATGCTAAGAGACATTAGAGTGGAGTATGAGGAACCTATCACAATCTTCTGTGATAATTCAAGTGTAATAAATATATCAAAAAATTCAGTGTTGCATTCAAAGACAAAACATATATCCATCAAGTTTCACTTTTTGAGAGAGCAGGTGAACAAGAATGAAGTCAGATTGGAGTTTGTGCCCTCCAAGGATTAGATTGCAGACATTTTTACTAAACCTCTACCTAAGGACTCTTTTGAGTATCTCAGGGAGAAGTTAGGGGTTATTACCCCTCCGGTTCTGAATTAAGGTGCACTGATGTGCATCAGTTCGGTGGATCTCACAGTCATATTTTGTGGTCTGGATTGATGATGGGAAGCTGCTACTTAGGGGGAGCAGTCTGTATGATTTTGAGTGATACAAGTATGTGCCCTTTGCTATTGATGTCAAAGGGGGAGAGAAGACTCATGTGAAAAATAAAAAGTGGTTGCTAATCAAAGGGGGAGTAGTAAAGGAAGAGAAGACATGTGAATGGTTGTGTTGATAGGGGGAGTTATGTTAGTCAGTGAGGAGAAGTACTTGTCTTGATGGTTAAAATAATTTTTCACATCATATGTTGCCATCAATGACAAAGGGGGATATTATTGCAAGTATGGGCCTAACTGGTGTTGTCATTGATGTCAACATATTCCTATTGCATTGATGTCAAGGAATAGATGAGTTGTGTGCTGAGGATATTGAGAAAATTAGTCCTATCAGAAATAGAGAAGAACAGTGAAGACAGTGAAGCTCTATGAAGTGAAGATTCTAGCTAAGATGAAGATCAGAGGATGCACATCAAAAGGTTTGTAGATATGTGTCTAAAGGTGATCCAGTAAAGATTTGACAGCTCCGTATGAAGATTTGAAGAAGTTATGGCCATATGAGTAAAACTGGTTCTAGTAGATGTTCAGAGGTGACAGAGTGACACAAATAGGTCCGGTGAGATCTGGAAATGCAATATCTTGTTCTACGGATTTGGTGAAGTGTTTAGGAAGTCAATGTGAATTGACAACTCAATTGGTTCGTGGTCTGGAGGTCCATAAGCATCTATTCCAATATGACAGTGATGACAGACTGTGTTCTTGAGGTTCCGGATGAAGAAGAGAATGATTTCAGTAAGCAGAAGTAGTGTGGATGTTCTTGGTGATTCAAGAAAGCTTGTGGGGGTCTCTGGATTGTGTCCAATTTGTGTTGGTGGTCTGCATTGAAGATGGAGCTCGTAATTAAAGAATTACTTCCAGATGATGATGTTCTTCCTAAACTTGGCCGACTGGATGAGTTACACATCTTGCAGATGAACTTGAAGATGTTCTATTAAGCATGGCGTGTTCCTCAAAGAAGATTGAAGTTTTAGATCTGTGTGGCCGATAGAGTGGTGATTCGCATGAAGTCTTTTGTAATAAGTCAAGTTGTATTTGTGTTTTTTCTCTGAAAAGTATGCTGACTTTGATGATTATCCCAAGTCAATGTCTTGTTTAAATAAGAGTTGTGAAGTCATTTCAAAGGTATCGGAGAGAAGATGAGAGTGTGGTAGAGAGGAGAAGAGTGAAAGGTAGAGCAAAAGTGTTGAGCTTAAATGGAACTGACTCAAGCATGGTGAAGATGCTATTCTTTAGTTCAAGTATGTAATATTTATCATTCTATAGATAATGTGTCTCCTGTAGGTAGTGGGCCTCTTGTGAGCAATGTGCTCGAGCAGTGAGCCCTGATTGGCATGTGTCATTTTGTTCTTCTTATTCTTTTAATAGAGAATACAATCTTGGGTTAGTCACCCCGTGGTTTTTCCCTTAACCGAGTTTTCCACGTTAAAATCTTGGTGTCATACGCGTTAATGTGTTTCTGCTCTTGAATTGTTGCATTGTGTTTCCATGATTGATTTATTAAGTGGTTAATAAAAGGAAAGTTTTGAGACAACTGATTCACCCCCCCTCTCAATTTTCTATCTTGAAACTAAGAACTATCTCATCCTACAACTTGATTTGTTTGACTAATAACACTAGACATGAAATGTCTTGACTAAGTTTAATTCCTAGTCAATCTGACTTAGAATTTAATCCTAAATTCTAGGATATAGATACATTAAATAGGTTTAAAAAGATTTAATCTTTTGGAGAGTCCTTTGTTGCATTCTTGCAAACATTAGAGTCTATAACTTCCTGTCATTCTACTCCTCAACTCAAAATTAGGCACTCTTGTGCTTTATGTTGTGTTTTGACTCTATCATTTAAACTTTATCAAAAAGCTTCTTAAACTCTTCCTAAGATATACTTGTCATTATCTATGGATTCTTGACTATTTACTGTCGAGATTTTTAACTTTACTAGACCCATTTGGGTTGATCCTAGGGTTTTATCTTCTCTAACCCAATATACAAAATATCATCAAAACTCTTGTTGTCCAAAAATAAGAACGTAACATAATATTACATGATTATAATAGATTCTAGTCTTCTCTAGACCACTTAGGCTCTAATCAACTTCACATTTCTAAAAAAATAATATAGAACATGCTCGTTTCTATCTTCTCGTAAATAAAATCTAATAAATATTCTCAATACCATGAATACTTTTAACTAAGTTTTCTCTTCAAAACTGGTTTTGGGTCCAAAGAGAATAATAAATAAAGTTGGACCTAATGGTCTCTGTTAAGGGAAAATTGGAGTAAACATGAATAATCAATATATCAATATCAATAATACCCAAAACTCAACGAAAAAGGAAATAATCAAGATCGAACAAACAAAGACAAAAAACCTTTGCAAACCTCAATACTTCATAGCTTCCGTTGATTGCCTATCTCAATCGATCTTGCATGTATGAATAAGGCCCTCAGAGAGTGCACTTCCTTGCTATTCCAAGATTGTCAATGGATAATGGCTATGATAATGCTTTGTAATGAAGATGAGCTTCACAACAATGGTAGAGATATGGTAACAAGTTGATCATAAGCAAAAAGGAATGACGTGGGTGCCAAAGGTGCGCTATAATTCCCGCAGAGTAATAATACTTGGATGAATGAAATGGAAGAATAGGGTTCAATTTATAGACTTGGGAGAGAGAAAATCAATGATATAGAAATAATAAGAAGATCAACGGTACAGAATGGTTGAGGAATGTGTGTGAATAAGAAGAAGACAAGTGTCTCCCTCTATTTTGCATGAGAGGAATTAATAAAATAGAAGAATGAGTTAATTAAAGAGATTAATCAATTAAAAGAATAAATTAATCAGTTAAGAGAATAGAACTAGAAGATGGAAATTGCATGAGGATGAGAAGATATTTTAACTCAATTAAATATTTAGAATATTCAATTGCATGTGCACAATGATTGAATTAAATTTAGAGATAACCCAATTTAGAAGAAGTGGACAACTTAAATAAATAATTGATTTATTTAAATTTAGAGAAGATATTATTGGAAGAGACAATTAAATAATTGATATTATTTAATTTGTTGGAGGAATTAGAAGAATTTTAAGAATTTAATTAAATAAATTGATTTTATTTAATTGCTGGGAGAATATGAATCAAATAAATAAATTTGTTTATTTATTTATTGATAGAGGAATTTGACTTAAATAAATATTAAGAATATTTATTTGGGCAGAGTTGTGTCATTTTTAGGCGTATACAGTCTCCTTTCACCCACTGACTCTAAATATAGAAAGGTTAAGTACTTGGGCACATCATCCTTGCACCTAACAACAAAATACTTGTTATAAAATAAGTGTGCAAAAATAATATATATAAACCACATCTTGTGTATTCCCAATGATATCTAAAATAAAATGAGACCTATCACTAAGTCTTTAAATGTATAATATAAAACATGAATGCATTAAAGAGATAGATAAGATACATCACTATCTTACTTATTGATCTTAACTCCCATATCAAATTAGAGTTCTTTATCTAGGCTCAATTTTGTTTACAACAGATATAAAATTCACAGTTAAATAATAAGACAACAATCACATCTCAATATAAACAAACCTTTTTGCTACGTCTCAGGACCTAAGAAAGATACATAGAAGAGATTTACTAACTACAATGGTATCTATCTTAGCTTGCTAAAGATAAACAACCCTTTGGCCTGCATAGACAAACATAGTGTGCACTAAAAAAAGCCACTGAGTTTCCCTTTGTGGTATTAAGATAAAAGAATACAATCTTTAATAGAAAAACAAAGATAAACCTATCTCATTATACTAACATAATACAAAGCTTAGTTGTTTATTACAATACATAGAAAAAAAGGCTATTTGGCCTTAAGTTTACACAGTTTTAAACAAGCTAGCTGTCATGAACTTGCACAGTAATGTGGTGAGCTATCAGCCTTATGATTATAGCATTAAACTAGGCTTATTTATTATATAGACTTACAGTAACATACTTTGTTTATCAACTAAATAAAAATAGAACAATCTAAGACTATTGGCTATAACATACTCAGAGATAGTCAAAGGCTATCAACCATATAATACTCAGAGATAAACAAAGACTATCACCCAAATGTCTCTCAGAGATAAACAAAGTTTTTTTGATCATATAAGACACAAGAATACTTTGATTCTATCAGCCATAAAAATACAAAGCATCGGCCATAAAGCACATAGTGTATTGGTCATGAAACATACAAAGTATCAGCCATAAAACATACAATGTATCAGCCTTATAACATAGCTACAAAACCAAAATCTTGTGATTCAAAAACTATTCTAAAACTTTCAATCAAAGAAGAGAACTTGTATAGAGATCGACTGAAGATCTTTTCACAGTCTCTAATGAGCTCGATCCTATTTCCCTATTGTCGATGTCCTTTCAATGCTCTTCATGTCTTCCTTCAATTTTCTCTTTCTCCTTTTGAGATAAATCTTTCACGGTGATTAATAGAAATCCTACATAACCGCATCCTTCTCTCCTTAATCATAGCCTACAATAATTCCTCAGAGGCATGCAAATAGTGGACGTGATGGTCATAAAAGACCAGTCCATACGTTGGTTGCTGAGCTCCTCCTTACTCTCTAAATTAGTTAGTGAGTAAAGAAGTTGAGCCACTTTATCATTAAAGTTATTTACAATACCATGGAATCTTAGCTATGTTTATAAACAAGTTTAACAACCACCTCATAGGTCTAGCTCCTTAAATTATATATATATATATATATATATATATATATATATATATATATATATATATATAACCACAAGATGAAGTAAAAAGCACCCAATACTTATGTACGTTGTTACCAACATCCATAAAGATACGAGAATGGGGTCGAGGTATTCTCCCCCTCTATCTTGCAATAACACCAGAGAAATGATAAGTTACCATAATGGAGCACTTATTAGAAATCACTGATAATAAAATAATATAAATTAACCTCTAATTAAATCACTATAATAACATAAACTATAATCATAACACATAAGGAAAATAATGACTATCAACCATATCTTGTCAAGGGTCATTTCTATCCTAACTTGGTTACTAGACAAAACCTATGCTAATGGTTTTTGACATCAAATCGATAATTGTTGAGTCAAAACCCAAGCTCTAACCAAATAGGTCGAACACAACTTACCACCTATGATGAGGTTCACTAAACATTAAAATCACAAGACTTAGATGGCAACAACCTGTTCCTTTCCTTATATCTATTCACTTCTCTCTAATGATACTCTCCCTCTCTTTTGTGGAGGGTGGAAATCTATTTCCTAGTTACATCTTACAATCACCAAATTGGGATTAGTGTATCATTAGTTAATCCATATAAATTAGAAATAAATAATCATGATAACATATAATCACAAGGGAAATGCAAAGAGATGGGGGACCAAAAAGTTGCCACCTTGTCCATAAGCAAAGCAAAGCAAAAAAAACTCATTTCTCCTCACTCACAACTGCGACCATTGCAAGCTTAGCAGCAAAAAACTCTGGTGAAAGCGCGATTGCATTGAAGAAAAGGCTATCCAATCAAGTGCAAGAGATAAGATGACAAATTAATGATGCCACCTCATCACCAAAGACATCGTCATGTGAATTTGAAGGCTCCAACACTAGTAGAAAAACATAAATAAATGACTAAAAAAATACCAAAAATTGGTCATGTGATTGGTAGTTTGATCACGTGACCATTGGTATTTATTGCCGGTCATTTATCTTGCGACCAAATTTATGACCAAACAAATTTTAGTCATTATTTTGGTAGTATATTTGGTAATTTGGTAGTATATTTAGTCATCAATTTGGTACTACGTGTATTTAGTCATTGTAATCATTTAGTCATTGATTGTTGTTAACTGGTCATTTATTTAGTCATGGTAGTCATTTTTATTTACTGGGTTCCATTAATTGGTAGTAAATTTAGTCATGATATGAATAATTTATTAAATACCATAAATTTTATAATGCAGAAAAAACATATTATTAAATTTGAATTAAAACATAAAAGTAAATAAATTTGGAAAACTATATATTTTATGATGCTGCCAAGTAAAGATTGATAAATTTGAGCCAACACTTTCTATTTGAGAATCGGCCAATAAGAAAATGAAACAAGACAAAGCAAAGTGGCAATAAATATTGACACCATTTGGTATGGCATCTCATCAACATGGAAATGCTTTTGGTTTTGTACAATTGCAGTAAAATATGAATTCAACTGCAAGCTCCCGAACTTCAGGAGTAATTTTGACATCAAATGCCAAAATTGCAGCATACTCTTTCTTCTTTTTCTCAAGCATTACACTCGCATGCATGACATATTTTTTATGCATAGGCCCAATACCAATTGCACTAACTAGGATTTTTACAGCTGGGGTCTTCAAGAACTCAATGACAAAGCCTCCAAAGATCCAAGAGTTGAAGCTTGAACATAAACTCATTCCCCACTCTTGTCAATCTGAGACATTACATTATTGATATCTTGCATTGCTTCTTCCTTAATATCCTCTAAATCATCATCAGGTCCAACAACATATAACTGAGTTCCTGCTATGGCATGCTCAAGACCCTAAAATCAACAAATTGCAGCTAAATTTCATTGTCCACATATATTTGATAAATTTATGCTCATATAAATAAAATTATCAGCCTAAAATTTGATACCTGAGCGGTTATCTTGATTTCCTATGCAACCTTCAACTTCTTATGATGTTGATAAGATCCCTGAAACCAAAAAACATCTTAAGCTGTGGAATATATTATATTATTTTAACAATATGATCAATGTGACATGGTTTGAGTAATCTAAATTTGAGGTGTAGATTATTGTATTCTAGCATAGTAGATCACAAATACCACCCATTGATCAATATTTTGAGAGGTGCAATATCATGCCATTAAATTCTCACAGCTATAAAAAAAATTATAATTGGATCCTAGTTTATTTGTTTCACAGTTTGAATTTTTCCTCAACATTATTAGTCATCATTGTATCTGCAGAATTCCCATTATGGTATCTCAACAAGATGCATATAGTAAATACCTCATAAATAACATTTTCTCCTCTTTGTGTTCCATCTCCTAAAATAATATAGACCTATCATAGAAAAGCAACTGAAACTTTAAACAGATTTGATGGTAACATAGAATCATTGTGTGGTAAAAGGATGAACAAATAAGGTCATTGAAGAATCAAGCACCTGGTAAATGCCACGGTCTTGAATGTTGTCAACTATTTTTGAAGTTGCATGACCACCCCATGAAGTACCAAGAATAGTACCTCCACATTTGTGAATATCATTAACAACATTTGGATTTAGGGGATGGTATTATGAGAGTAAAAACCTTTATAACAGGTGCAGGAGCACCTAATCTATGGTGGCCTCCATGAGGCATTTATTTTCATGTTGTGTTTGATGTTCAATTTTGTTGTTTTTCAATAAGGTCCTAAAAGACCATTCATGTAATAAGGACTATGTCCAAGTATCTAGTATTGTCTTAAGAAACAATAGTCATGTTTGTAAGTCTTACAAAAGGGCATGTCCAAGTGTTAGTTGGGAAGTTAGTGAAAAGTCATCGGTTGTGATGTGGTTGAAATGGTTGGACTTCCTCCCGTTACAAGATTGCAAGATAATTGCCAAGATCACGTTTTGATAAAGTCTGTTCTATGGAAGAGCAAAAGTATTGAAGAGAGTGTGTGAGATGCAATTGTAAAACAGAGTATCTGTGTTTGTACTTTTCTCAGAAAGGCAAAAATAAACAAGTCATGTTCTATGTTGTGTATCTTTTTGTTATTCTGATTTCTTAAAGTTTCTTTATATAGTCGAATCTTTGTTTTGATGCCGAGATGGATTCTTAGTCCATTCCACCGGTTAGATTTCTTCAAAATCGGTGGAATGGCTGTACAGTTTCTTTTGTTTTCTATTTTGTTCATGTGGTGTTATGTCTGTAGGACTGAGTATGAAATGCACTGAGAGATCCTAGCATCATCATGTGCTAGGTTGTTAGAAAAGAGGGTCTGTGTAGTTGCAGGGTTTGCAGAGGTTCAAATCAGTGTAAGATTTGTGTTGTTTCCCCAGATATACATTTCATGTGTATATCACAAATGGATGTCAAATATACATTCTGTGTGTATATCACAAAAGTCTGTGCAGTTGTGGAGTTGCAAGGGAGAATCGACAGTCGGGCCGAAGATACACTAAGTGACCAGTGTGGGAAATCGACAAAGATACATTACAAAAATCTTTTGTTATGGAATTGTGTTTAGATACATTTATCGACCTCTGATAGCCGGTGATATGCTTGAGCATGCATCGGATGACCGGTTGTGAGTGGTTAAGTCATGCATCGGAGGGACTGAAGGCATCGGTGAGAGAAAGGTGAAAGCTTCCGATCTTGGAAGTCTGGCCGAAAGAGTATCAGCATATTATGCAAGTCATATACATACATACAAAGGAAGTCAACGGTCAAATGTACATTCTGCAAAGCATGTTGGTAATGTATCCTCTGGTTGTATGTTGAAACATACATTGTGTTAGATACAAAGAGGAAACTGATAGCGACGGTGGAGGAAACCGGTGGTCGCCGGTCATGTCATGTATGTACCAGTGTTTGAGATAGGGAAAGAGTAGACATATACATTTGAGTCGCTGGCATTAGCAGGTCATGCTATGCATATATATGTTAGTTGTATCGGGGTGATTGGAACATCAGAGTGAAGCATGGGGTGAAGGCCAACAGTGTATTGTCTTTCTGAAGACAAGTAAAACATAGACATACAAAGGGGAATGCATGTTAGGGTGTTTGGCTCTGCATCATAGTGGTATCAGAGCCCAACAAAAGGTCTGGGTAGTGGTGTGTTCGGTTCTATCATTGAGAAGGCAGAAGAAGAGTTGAGGAAGAATTAAGAAGTTACAAAAATGAGTTAGCAAGATGCCTCTAAAAAGTACTGGCACTGCTAGAGAATTGCAAGAGATGAAGGAAATGCATGCTAAAGAGTTGAGGGAGATGAAAGAGCTTACAGAAGCCCTTCAAGCCAGGCTTGCAGCCTTGGAGACGAACAAAAGAAGAGAAGTGGAAGAAAGTGAATCAGAAGAAGAAGAGGATGGTGAAGAGTTTGAAGATGTAGAGGAAGATCTGGATCCTGAAGATCAGAGATTTGCAAAACTGTTAAAGGCAATCAAGAATGACAAACCTAAGGTAAAGATTGATGTTCCAAAGTAAAGTGGAAGTTTAAATGAGGAAGAGTTACTTGATTGGATTGCTACATTAGATAATCATTTTGACTGTGAGGAAGTTCCTGAGGAGCAGAAAGTAAAGATTGCAAAGACCAAATTGACAGGTCATGCCTTGGTGTGGTGGGATTACTTACAATCAGAGAGGAGAAAGCAAGGAAAGTCAAGGATTTCTTCATGGGACAAGATGGTAGCAAGAATCAAAGGTAAATTCTTACCCAAGGATTATGAAGTTCAAATATTTAAAAAGCTTCAATTTTTAAGACAAAAAGAAATGGATGTGAAAGCATATATGGAGGAATTTTATAAATTGAGCATGAGGTCTGGTCATCATGAGAATGAGACTGAAAAGATTGCTAGATACTGGGCTAGTTTGAGATTGAATATACAAGATGAATTAGTTTTGGCTAACCCTAAGAGTGTAGAAGAATGTTATCAAATGGCAATCAGGATTGAGGAGAAGATGAAAAGGAGACAAGATAAGTCCATGAGGGGAAGAGGTAGCAATATGAGAGGGGGAGGATCAGCCCCTACAACAAGACAGCCAATGAGAACCAAGAAGAGACTAGTAAAGGATAGGAGCAGTCTGATTTCAGGGGTGGATGGAGAGGCACAAGAGGTAGATTTGGAGGTGGTAGATGTTTTAATGTTTTCACTAGGAGATGTTATCATTGTAATGAAATTGGTCATCCAACATTCAAATGTCTAGAAAGGCAAGGTTCATCATCAGGAGGTGATAGGAAGAATGAAAAGAGAGTTCAATATGTGCAAGAAGAGGAGGTAACTAAAAGTGTTAACTCTCCAATTGGGAGTGCAGCCCCAGTTATAGATGGAGAAGCATTGATGCTAAGGAGAACACTCTTGAAGACATCCAAGGACATGCCACAAAGGAGAGCACTTTTCAGGACCAGTTGTAAAAGCAAAGGTAAAATATGCTAGTAATAGATTCTGGTTCAACAGATAATATGGTATCTCAGGAAATGGTGGATAAGTTGAAACTAGAAAGGATTCCACATCAAACACCTTATAAAGCATCTTGGGTAAGTGATAGTCAATCACTTTTGGTATATGAACAGGCATATGTTGATTTTCAGATTGGAGAATATCAGGATAGGGTTTTATGTGACATTTTACCCATGGAATGTTGTCACCTACTTTTAGGTAGGCCATGGCAATTTGATAGGTGAGTATTGTAAGATGGATATGCTAACACCTACATAATCAAGAAGAATGGGAGGACTTTTGTGATGACACCATTGCAGGAGGATGCTGAAGCAAAGAAGGTAGCCAAGGTCATCTTGGTGGGTAAGAAAGAGTTTGTGAAGCTCAATGAAGAAGATACAAAGAAAGTTGAGGATACCTCAGGGAGCAGGGTTGCTAAGGATCAAAGTTTGAAGGTGATTTCAGTTTTGAATGATGGAGATCAGATGGATCAACAGAAGGTCAAAGGGCAAGTCTACAAGCAATCGCAAGGTGGTTGGAAAGGAGATGCTATTATAGTAGGGACCATTTTTTGTCATCTAGGGCCAACAAGAGTTGAAAGGTCAACATATTCTACCATAATAGTAGCATAAGAAGCATCAACCAAGATTTACAATGCAGGTGTTCAGGACATGATGATAGCAAGATAGAATAAAGGTGGAGCAAGACCAAGAATTAACTCATGTGGCATGAGTTCTTTTCTCGGTGGGGAGTATGGTGCAGGAGCACCTAATCTATGGTGGCCTCCATGAGGCATTTATTTTCATGTTGTGTTTGATGTTCAATTTTGTTGTTTTTCAATAAGGTCCTAGAAGACCATTCATGTAATAAGGACTATGTCCAAGTATCTAGTATTGTCTTAAGAAACAATAGTCATGTTTGTAAGCCTTAAAAAAGGGCATGTCCAAGTGTTAGTTGGGAAGTTGGTGAAAATTCATCGGTTGTGATGTGGTTGAAACAGTTGGCCTTCCTCCCATTGCAAGATTGCAAGATAACGGCCAAGATTAGGTTTTGATAAAGTCTGTTCAGTGGAAGAGTGAAAGTATTGAAGAGAGAGTGTGTGAGATGCAATTGTAAAACCGAGTATCTATGTTTGTACTTTTCTCAGAAAGGAAAAAATAAACAAGTCTTATTCTATGTTGTGTATCTTTCTATTATTCTGATTTCTTAAAGTTTCATTTGTATAGTCGAATCTCTATTTTGAGGCCGAGATGGATTCCTAGTCCATTCCACCAGTTAGATTTCTTCAAAATCAGTGGAATGGTTGTATAATTTCTTTTGTTTTCTATTTTGTTTGTGTGGTGTTATGTCTGTAGGACTGAGTATGAAATGCACCGAGAGATCCTAGCATTGTCATGTGCTAGGTTGTTGGAAAAGAGGGTCTGTGTAGTTGTAGGGTTTGCAGAGGTTCAAATCAGCGTAAGATTTGTGTTGTTTCTCCAGATATACATTCTATGTGTATATCGCAAATGCATGTTAGATATACATTCTATGTGTATATCACAAAAGTCTGTGCAGTTGTGGAGTTGCAAGGGAGAATCGACAATTTGGCTGAAGATACACTGAATGACTAGTGCGGGAAATCAGTAAAGATACATTACAAAAATCTTTTGTTATGGAATTGTGTTTAGATACATTCGTCGACCTCTGATAGCTGGTGATATGCCTGAGCATGCATCGGATGACCGGTTGTGAGTGGTTAAGTCATGCACCAGAGGGACTGAAGGCATCAATGAGAGAAAGGTGAAAGCTTTCGATCTTGGAAGTTTGGCCGAAAGAGTATCAGCGTATTATGCAAGTCATATACATACATACAAAGGAAGTCAATGGTCAAATGTACATTCTACAAAGCATGTTGGTAATGTATCCTCCAGTTGTATGTTGAAACATACATTGTGTTAGATACAAAGAGGAAACCGATAGCGACAGTGGAGGAAACTGGTGTTCGCCGGTCATGTCATGTATGTACCAGTGTTCGGGATAGGGAAAGAGTAGGTAGATACATTTGAGTCACTGGTAGTAGCAGGTCATGCTATGTATATATACGTTAGTTGTATCAAGGTGATCGAAACATCAGAGTGAAGCGTGGAGCAAAGGCCGACGGTGTATTGTCTTACCGAAGATAAGTAAAACATAGACATACAAAGGGGAATGCATGTTAGGGTGTTTGGCTCTGCATCAATAACTTCCTTGCACAAGAAGAACCCAAAAGGCTATTTATTCACAAAAATGTGCACATAAAAGCTTTGATTACATAAAACTTGCAATAATATAGTTACACATTCGGCTATGTTCTAAAAAAAAATGCTATTCAAACTAGGAAAACTTTAAAATATAAAATTTTGGAATTGCCCCTGCTGAGTAATTTTTTCATTTACAACATTTAGAAGAAAGAAGAACAGAGGAATCACAAAAAAGTGTGACATTCTCAATCCATTCCAAGAGAGATCTGTGTAATTGTTCCATTCTTATCTTCTATGCAATCATCAAATAGTAAATGCTTTGTCTTTCTTCTCTCAACTGATGTCGCCTTGTATTTTCATTTGCTATGATTTCTGCTATTACCTTGTGGATTTTTGCTATGATTTCCGCTATTACTTATCTCAATCTCACAGGATTATGTTGAAGGAGGCACTGCACATTTTTCTTACCACACACAACCCTCCTGAAGACTATTCTACATATCTTCACTTATTGCAGACCTGCATTCTCAAGAACAAGCTTTCACAAGGGAAAATAGTGCACTCTTTCATCAATTACAGGTAATTCACATTTGCTACATGCACAATTTTTCATAATAAACTTATTTACATGTATGTAAAGTACATAAGTTTGGAGGATGCTCGAAAAGTCTTTGATCACATTTGCCAGCGTACTCCCAGCCCGTACAAAAATAGAAGCTTTGGAACAAGGAATGGGCATCCATCAAAGCATAATGGAAGGGGGATTTTTTTTAGATACTATAGTTCAAAATGCTCTGGTAGACATTTATGCAAAATGTGGTAGCATACACAAGGCATGCAAATTGTTTGACAGAATGGCTCAAAGAGATGTCATATCATGGAATGCAGTGATTGCAGGATATGTACAAAATGGATTTGTTGTGAGAGGAATCTCCTGCAACAATATAATGAAAAATGTATGAAATAACAGAAATAGCAGAACACAGAAGGAATTTATTGATCGCAGGCCACTTCAAGGGGGCAACCTCCTTTGAGCAAGCTCAATACAATAAACTCGTGGATGCCTTTATTGGCCTCAACAAGTACTTATATACTAAGTCTAATCTAAACAACTATTACTTCCAATGAATGTGGGATAATACAATATACTCACGGGACGACTTACAAAGCATATGCGTCCAAATGTAATATACTAACAAAGTAAAGAGAAGGGTTAAACATAGGTTTCTAACATCCCCTCCCTCTTAGAAAAGCTTTGTCCTCAAAGCATAAGATGTGGAAATTGTTGCTGAATTTGAAGGAGTGGTTCCCCTGTAGCAATCGTTGGATGCATTCCATGCAACTGAATTAAGACCTCTGTGATGGATCGGGAGCAAAGAAGACAAGTCCCCCTGTCAAGGATTACCTCTAGCGCCAAAAGGATGGATCCTTCATTATCTAGTTGTGGTAAAATAGTTTGTGCCCTGTCGGTGGCACTGAGAAATTTCTTTAGACAAGAGACATGAAATATTGGATGAAAGCAGGGAGATGGAGCTAGCTTATGATCCCCAATATGATCCTGGGTGCGGAGAACCATGTCGACTGCCTGAACTCATGAACTACTGGGGGAGTATGGAAGGAGTGTTGGCAGTGCCTAACCATAGACTGCTTCATATGGAGTCATGTTAGATGCAGTGTGGTAGGAGGTATTGTACCACCATTCAGTGAGAGGGAGCCACTTTGCCCATTGATACTATTGTTCTAAGGTATCACATGTAGCCACAATATGTTGAATTCTCCTATCCATTCCCTTCCAAAAGAAGTGACGCCATGCCTGCTCATAAGTTTTGAGGAATGCAGAGTGCCCTACCGATGGAGAAATATAGAGTTCATAGAAGATAGCTTGCGGCACAAATTCTAACCAATTTGGAACATACATAGAAATAGTTGAAAGAGAATCTGCCACAAGATTGTCCTTACCCTTCTTGTAAGTGATCTCATAGTCATAACCCATGAGTTTATTGATCCATTTCTGTTGTGTTGGGGAGGAGACCCATTTTTCCAGGAAATATTTCAAGCTCTGGTGAGTAGCCTTGATACAAAAATGATTCCCCAGTAGGTATGGCTGCTACTTCTATATTGCATGCAAAATAACCATCATTCATTGTAGAGTCAAAGGAGTAGTGGAGACCACGGATGGTTGCATCTGAATGGAGTGAAGCTAAGCGATGACACTATGTGAATTCTTCTTAAGAATCTTTTCCAGGTGATGTGAACTTATGATGCTGAGGGACCTCGGTTGTAAGCCCTTCAATGTGTGTTTGTGCCGATTATCTGAAAACTACATCTAAAGTTTAGCAAAATCCCATAAGATGGGTCCAAGTGTGTGTAACCATTGGGTGCCCAAAACCACATCACATCCACCTAAGGGCAAGGCAAACATGTCAGAGCACATGTTATAATCTCGAATAGAGATACGAATTGTGACACTTCCCTTTGCAAGGTAATGTGCCCCCATTGGCAATCATGACTTCAAAGTTCGAGCAAGGATGAACAAAACAATCAGCCTATTTGGCTATTCGAGGGTCAATGAAGTTATGAGTACTACTAGAATCAATGAGTATTGTAAGAGGGAGCTTCTTGAAGTAACCCTTGACCCACATGGTTTGTGGGGTGGTGACTCCTACTATGGCATGGAGAGAGATCTCTAAGTGGTCTTCCTAAGAAGTAACCCTTCTTGTAAGTGATCTCATAGTCATAACCCATGAGTTTACTGATCCATTTCTATTGTGTTGGGGAGGAGACCCATTTTTCCAGGAAATATTTCGAGCTTTGGTGAGTAGCCCTGATGCAAAAATGATTCCCCAGTAGGTATGGCCGCTACTTCTGTACTACATGCAAAATAGCCATCATTCGTTGTAGAGTCGAAGGAGTAGTGGAGACCATGGATGGTTGCATCTGAATGGAGTGAAGCTGAGTGATGACACTATGTGAATTCTTCTTAAGAATCTTTTCCAGGTGATGTGAACTTATGATGCTGAGAGACCTCAGTTGTAAGCCCTTCAATGTGTGTTTGTGCCGATTGTTTGAAAACTGCATCCAAAGTTCAGCAAAATCCCATAAGATGGGTCCAAGTGTGCGTAACCATTGGGTGCCCAAAACCACATCACATCTGCCTAAGGGCAAGGTAAACATGTCAGAGCGCAGGTTATAATATCCAATAGAGATACGAATTGTGACACTTCCCTTTGCAAGGTAATGTGCCCCCATTGGCAATCATGACTTCAAAGTTCGAGCAAGGATGAACAAAATAATCAGCCTATTTGGCTATTCGAGGGTCAATGAAGTTATGAGTACTACTAGAATCAATGAGTATCGTAAGAGGGAGCTTCTTGAAGTAACCCTTGACCCACATGGTTTGTGGGGTGGTGACTCCTGCTATGGCATGGAGAGAGATCTCTAGGTGGTCTTCCTGAGAAGTAGGGTCAACAAGCGACTGCTGAGTTTCAACCTGATCAGCTACTATATCCTAAGCATCTGCATAAACTTTAGTTTCAGGTAGAGAATCCACATCCAAGAGATAGAGCTTTTCCTCAACACATCTATGTCCCCGAGTGAATTTGTCATCACAATTATAACAAAGCCCTTTTTCTCTATGTGCCTGCATCTCTGCTTTAGTCAAATGCTTGATAGGAGTTGTTCTATGAGCTGGCATTATTTGAGGGCTTTGGGGATCCATATTTCAGAGGAAATGGAGCTAAAGCAAGGAAAATATGGTGAAAAAATAGATTTTTTTGGAAACGATCTACAACGGGATCTGTAAACGGCTCTAGACAGATTCAATCTATGATTTGTCAGCTGGCAATAGATATGGGCCCCAGGTATGTTTGGCTTCCTAAAGGTTCAGGGGATTCACTCAGCTACCAATGTATGCAAAATGTGGAAACATAGACAGGGCATGTGAACTGTTTGACAAAATGCCTCAAAGAAATGTGGTCTCATGGAATGCCATGATTGTAGGATATGTACAAAATGGATTTGTTGAAAAGGCTTTAGAAACTTTCAAGAAAATGCAGTTGGCAGGTGTAAAGCCAAATTCCATAACCTTTGCCAGTATCCTCCCTGTCTGTGCCAAAATGGGAGATTTGGAATAGGGTGTTGCTATCTATCAAAGCATAAAAGATAGAGGAATTCTGTTAGATGTTGTAGTTGCAACTTTCATGGTAGACATGTATGTAAAATGTGGAAGCATAGACAAGGCACGTGAAGTGTTTGATAGAATATCTCAAAAATATGTGGTCTCATGGACTGCAATGATTACAGGATATACACAAAATGGATTTATTGAAAAGGATTTAGAAACTTTCAAGCAAATGCAATTGGCAGGTGTTAAACCAAATTCCACAACCTTTGCCAGCATCCTCCCCACCTGTGCCAAAATGGGAGCTTTGGAATAGGGTATAGACATCCTTTAAAGCATAATGGAAGGGGGCATTTTATCAGATATTATAGTTGGAAATGCTCTGATAGACATATATGCAAAATGTGGAAGCATAGACAAGGCACGTGATCAACTATTTAACAGAATGCCTAAAAGATATGTCATCTCATGGAATGCAATGATTGTAGGATATGCACAAAATGGATTTGTTGGAAAGGCTTTAGAAACTTTCAAGCAAATGCAATTGGCAGGTGTTAAGCCAAATTCCACAACCTTTTCTAGAATCCTCCCTACCTGTGCCAAAATGGGAGCTTTGGAACAAGGTATAGACATCCATCAAAGTATAATGGAGGGGGACATTTTATCAGATAGTATAGTTGGAAATGCTCTGATAGACATGTATGCAAAATGTGGAAGCATAGACAAGGCATGTGAACTGTTTGACAGAATGCCTAAAAGAGATGTCATCTCATGGAATGCAATGATTGCAGGATATGCACAAAATGGCTTTGTTGAAAAGGGTTCAGAAACTTTAAAGCAAATGCAATTGGTAGAAGTAAAGTTGGATTCCATAACCTTTTCCAGCATTCTTCTTGCCTGTGCCAAAACATGTGCTTTTGAATAGGGTATGGACGTCAATCAAAGCATAAAGGATAGAGAAATTCTGTTAGATGTTGTAGTTGCAACTACCCCGGTAGACATGTATGCAAAACGTGGAAGCATAGACAAAGCATGTGAACTATTTGATAGAACGCCTCAAAGAAATGTGATCTCATGGAATGCCATGATTGCAGGATATGCACAAAATGGATTTTGCAAGGATGCTCTTAAAATCTTTGAATTAATGAAGCACTCTGGAACATATCCTGACATTGTAAGCTTTGCTTGGGTTCTATGTGGATGCAGCCATGCAGGTTTAGTGGATGAGGGTTGTACATACTTCAATCACATGAGTAACCCTTATTGCATTACACCTACAGTTGATCATTATGTGTGCATGGTTGACCTTCTTGCCCATGCTGGCTATCGTGAGGACACCCTAAACTTTATCATTAAGATGCAAGTTAAACCTGTGCTAGTTGTGTGTATGTGTTTTTTTGGTGCATGTAGATTACATATGACTATAAGCTTAAGGGAATTTACAGTGATGCTACTTTTTTATTTGGATCCTAAAAATGCTACGACTTATGTTCTTCTCTCAAATATCTTAAGTGGGTAGCTAGGGCGAGGTTCAAACTATAAGGAGATTGATGAAAGATAGAGGAATTAAAAAGATCCCAGGGTGTAGTTGGATTGAAGGCCACATAATGGTAATGCCTTTTGTGTAGGAGACAAATCACATCCAAAGATATAGGAGATCTATACAAAATTGGAGAAATTAACTTGGGAGATGAAGGTAGTACAATATTTTCTAGATTGAGGGGCTGGGATCTCATGTGCAATAGGTAGAGAGGGACAATAAAAAAATACGCTACACATTCTGCTTAATACACACGCGCTTTCAAAGGAGAATGTCCATACTGGGACACATATTTTCCAAGTAATTTTATCTAGCCTTTAAAAGAGACCTTTTTCAATCTGCTAGCTTTTTTGTTTTCACAGATTACAAATTTACAATGTAGTTATGCATAACATAAAGTAGAATATGATTTTGTGTGGATAATGTGCACTTTACTACTTCAAACTGTTTGATTCAAACTATGCAAGGCTTGATCTTTTTCCTATTACAGCAATGTCTACTTGGTATTCTGGGTTCAAAAATTGTAGTCTATGTGACTCACCAAGTGGAGTTTCTATTTGCAGCTGACCTCATTCTAGTACATTTGAATTTCTCTATTTACTATTTAGTTGAATAATTAAATATGAAAAGTTATAATTGACAGCTAGCAGTGGGAAGAACCAAGTAATGTCTTCAGGAGTCTTGTATCCTAGAGAAGAAACAAAAGGATCCAAATTCTATTCACAAAGGACATTTTTGTAATTTTTTTAGGTAACGAGAGATGGTGAGATTACTCAATCTGGAAGATATAATGATATATTACAATCAAACTCAGATTTGGAGGAATTAGTTGGTTCACATTAGAAAACACTGAAATCCATTGATGCTATGGAGAAATCTGAGATCCTATCATCAAATGTATTTGTTGAAGGATTGTCATATGACAATACAGCTAGTGCAAAAGATGTTAACCATAATCAGCTCCAGAAGCAGGGTAGTGCCTAGAACACATAAGAGCTAGAGGAAGAGCATGGATCAGAAAATCATAAATTAAGTGAAAAAGATAAAGAAGAAAAACATTTACATCTTGTGTAAGAAGAAGAAAGAGAGAAAGGCATAGTAAGTGGGTGGGTGTACTAGTCTTATATCATTGCTGCATACAGAGGTGCTTTAGTACCTATCATCCTCTTGACACAAACAGTATTTCATATACTTCAAATAAGTAGCAATTATTGGATGGCATGGGCAACTCCTACAACAGAAGATCAGATGTCCCTCGTTAGCTACTACCATCTCATTGTGGTTTATATTGCTTTAGCAATAGCAAGTTCCTTTTGCATTCTTGTGAGGTCTACTGTTACTACCCTGGCTAGATTCAAAAGTTCCAATCATCTTTTCAATGATATGCACAGGTGCATGTTTCATGCACCAATGTCTTTCTTTGATGCAACTCCAACTAGGTGTATACTGAATTGGGTCAGTTGATCTTCTTGTTCTGGGATCTTTTAAAAAAAAAAAGGATATGTATTCCATTTATAGCTAGAAAATATGTCTCTCACTGGCGATTTGTAGATTGCATGAAGACCATGATCAAAAGCAGAGGCCTTCCTGCGTTCCTACATAAGCTATCAAAAGTTACTACAGGTTTGCAGTGAGGTTCCCGTGGTCCCGCAAAGAGCCAATGCATGAGGGTACCAGCTTGCAGGAAGAAGGTCAAGCCTTCCCCACATCACCGTGGAGGGAGGATTTTGTATGTGCAGGTGAGTGGTGATCTCAAAGGCACAATAAATAAAATAAGATTTCTTCCATCAAGGCATAAAGGATAGAGAAATTTTATCAAATGTTGTAGTGGCAACTGCCCTAGTAGACATGAATGAAAAATGTGGAAACATAGACAAAGCATGTGAACTGTTTGACAAAATGCCTCAAAGAAATGTGGTCTCATGGACTACAATGATTGCAGGATATGCACAAATTGAACTTTTTGAGAAGACTTTAGAAACTTTCAAGCAAATGCAATTGGTAGGTGTAAAGCTAGACTCCACAACCTT
Source organism: Cunninghamia lanceolata (assembly GCA_027924645.1). NCBI lineage: Eukaryota > Viridiplantae > Streptophyta > Pinopsida > Cupressales > Cupressaceae > Cunninghamia > Cunninghamia lanceolata. The sequence goes on from BSBN01000620.1 coordinate 6,651,612, forward strand.
TACTTGTATCCTCACTACCTGGTAAAATCCCATTTATGTGCAATTCTTGGCCAAGGACTATTAGGTTGTCTTAGGCGAGAAAAAAAGGGTTACCAAAATCAAAGATCTGTAAATAGATCAGAGAGCAAGAAGAAGTCATTGTAGCACTTGCCATAAAATCAAAGCATCCTTTGGAAAATAAAGAAGTTAGACCTAGCAATCCACCTACTGCTCCATCTTAAACACATCCATTTTTGGTGACACCATATGCAGATGAAGAGAACTCATCTCTTTCTCAAAAAAGAATAGAAGGTGCAAGCACATTGAAAAAGTTATTTCAAAATGAGTAATAGATCATATCATTGGACACTGTATTTACACCAAGGAGATGTCATGCACACCTTGTTGGCCAAAAAAAGAAAATAGGTAGATGATTCGTTGCATCTTATTAGGGATTCATTAATCAAAATAGGGGCATCCCTCATTTCTGATGAATAGAAAGATGCAGCTAATGGGCCAATGACTAATATGGTTGCAGTGTGCTCAAAAGAAGCAATGGTTTTGAAAGTCATTGATTGTGAAGAGGAGGTGAAGGAAGCACATTCATCATCAACGTCCTCATAAAGTCCATTGAGAAAGTGGGGACTCAATACATGTCCAACTCATAATGGATAATGCTAAAAATTGGAAAGCCACAGGAATGTATATTTGAGGCAAGGTACAGATACATATTTTGGACACCTTGTTCAATTCATTCCTTGCCTTTGCCTTAACTCTAGAATACTACAAGGAGATCCTTTCTTGGCCTAGGAAGGCTCCACCATACAAGGATGTGAAGTTAGTGATGCATATAAGCCAACATTCACTAGACTCTTCCCCAATCGAGATGTAGAAGACATAGTTGTGGGTGAGTTTGGGAATTTCATGGCCTCCACAAGTCATAGTGTTGGCGCTCTTTGAGACAAGTGAAAGAAGGATGTTCATACATGTTGGTGAATCCATGGGTAAGGATCTATGCACCTGTAAATTTTTGAAACCTAAATCCCATTGTAGTTGTGATTATTGAGTCTATAACATTCTTTTAGTTTTAATTTTCTTTTAAAATTTGTAAATTTTAATTTTGCATTGATTTTGAGTCTTGACTCAATAGGTTGTGAATTCCTCTTCAACTTTACAGAATTGGGGTCCATTCTCCTTTATCCACTCAAATAAGCATAACCGATTGGCAGCAAAGAAGGTGGAATTGATCTACATGCATTCCAACTTGCGCCTTCTATCACATGAGTAGGCTGAGTATAAAAAATAGGATTTATTGCAAAAGCATCCTATGTTTAGATACTTCCATTGCCCATCTTTCATTACTCTATAGACAATGAAAAGAGAGTCCTTCAAAGGACCCACATGACACAATTAGTGGGACTGGCACTACTACTTCTTTTGGTTCAAATCAACCACATGATGATGTTGATGATCTCAACAAAAAGAAGTACAATGATTTATATTGAGTTTATATTTTATACTGTTAATTATAGTTCTACAACTGACTATTAATAAATTCAGATTGATCATGCTATTTGGCATTATATTATCAATTATCAGTTATTATTTTAATCCATACCTAGACCCCATACCCATATTAGTACCAAGATCGACAACTTAGGCCTTTATGCAAAACGTGGAAGCATAGACAAGACATGTGAACTGTTTGATAGAATGCCTCAAAGAAATGTGGTCTCATGGACTGCAATGATTGCAGGATATGCATAAAATCATTAAAATAGATTTGTTGATAAAGAAAATGCTTACCATTCCATCTTTCCATTTCATAATGGTGCCAGATATTTTTGTGGTTCCTTCATCAAAGAAAGAAAACACATTAACCAGCTTTGTATCTTCAAAATAAGGGTTAGGATGAAACATCTAGAACATCAAAAGCATAACGACATACCAATATCAAAACTACATTGAATATGAATAAAATACAATCGAGCAAAATTGAAATTATCAACTTCAATAACAGTAGATTTAAAAACTACAAAGATCATGTAATACTTACAAATGTTATGGAGTAACCAGATTTAACATCTTTAAAGTCTTCAACATCAAGAGATTGCAAATATTTGAAAACCTGAACAAATTAGAAATAAAAAATCTAAAATATATATTCTAATATAAATTATCAATCACACATTAGAGATTCAATCTAAAAAAATAAGGAAATCCCACATAATATAATATAGATGAAATAGTGAAATGATTTCAAAAAGATAATAAGACACAACCTTTGGGTCTTCTTTAGTTAGAAGGTCACCTAAAGCAGGATGGCTCAGAAACTTTAAATAAAAGAAGTTAGCAACAAAACAAGTTCCATTAAGGTTGTATCAACTGTTCCTTTTGATATATGTAACAATGAATTGCACAATTCAGGAATAAACTTAGCTAATGAAAAAAGAAAAACATACTACAGTTAGCCAAAAATTAGGGATTGTCTAAATGACTTCATTGCGTTTGGCATAATACAGCCACCGTATCTCATTATATTTCTATTCCACCTCTAGCACTTTATCACTTGCTTCCTCATTAACCTAGACCAATACAATAAAAAAGTCACAAATTAGACAATATGTGTTCCATTTCACAAAGGTTAACAATGTTTTCTTACACAAAACACATAATAAGTAAAAATGATGCTTAGGAAAAAAATTATTCCAGCAATGTATAATTGTTAATTATGTATTGTTCCAATTATTCAGCATACAAATCCTTGTAAGATCACCAATCAACACCATATGTTCTTTGCAAAGGGAGATAGATCCACATAGTCTGACACATTTTTATATAAAGCAAGGACTCACCCTCTTTTATTAAAATGGATTTGTTGAAAAGGCTTTAGAAATTTTAAGCAAATGCAATTAGCTGGTGTAAAGCCAAACTCCACAACCTTTACTAGCATCCTCCCTGCTTGTGTCAAAATGGGAGCTTTGGAATAGGGTATGGACATCCATCAAAACATAAAGGATAGAGGAATTTTGTCAGATGTTGTAGTTACAACTATCCTGTTAGACATGTTAAGGCATTAAAAACTTTCAAGCAACTGCAATTGAATATACATATATACAGAGAGAGAGATGTATGTGGAAGCATAGACAAGGCATGTGAATTGTTTGAAAAAATCCCTGAAAGAAATGTGGTCTAATAGACTGCAATGATTGCATGATATGCACAAAATGGATTTGTTGAAAAGGCTTTAGAAACTTTCGTGCAAATGAAATTGGTAGGTGTAAAGCCAAATTCCACAACCTTTGCCAGCATCCTCTCTGCCTATATCAAAACGATACGCTTTAGAACAGGGTATGGACATCCATAAAGGCATAATACAAGGCAGATTTTTGTCAGATATTATAGTTGGAAATGCTCTGATAGAAATATATGAAAAATGTGGAAGCACAAACAAGGCACACAAACTGTTTGACAAAATTCCTCAAAGAGATGTCATCTCATGGAATGCAATAATTGCAGGATTGCACAAAATTGATTTGTTGAACAGGCTTTAGAAACTTTCAAGCAAATGCAATTGACAACTGTAAATCCAAATTCCGCAACCTTTGCTAGCATTCTCCTTGCCTGTGCCCAAATGGGAGCTTTGGAATAGGGTATGGACATCCTTCAAAGCATAATGGTAGGGGGATTCTTGTGAGATATTATAGTTTGAAATGCTCTCATAGACATGTATGCAAAATATGGAATCATAGAAAAAAAACGTGAATCGTTTGATAGAATTCCTCAAAGAAATGTCATCTCATGGAATCCAATGATTTCAGGATATGCTCAAAATGGATTTTGCAAGGACGCTCTCAAAATCTTTGAATTAATTAAGCACTTTGGAACATATCCTAACATTGTAAGCTTTTCTTGTATTCTAGGTGCATGCAACCATGCAGGTTTAGTGGATGAGAGTTGTACATACTTCAATCACATTTGTAACCCTTATTACATTACACCTATAGTTGATCATTATCTATGCATGGTTGACCTCCTTGCCCATGCTGGTTATCTTGAAGACACCCTAAACTTTATCATTGAGATACCTGTTAAATCTGTGCTGGTTGTATGGATGTGTTTTCTTGGTGCCTGTAAATCACATATGAATATAGGCTTAAGAGTATTTACAATGACACTACTTTTTGATTTGGATCCTAAAAATGCTGCACAACTTATGTTCTTCTCTCAAACATCTATCCAGAAGTGGGCATGTGTGGTGAGGTAAGGAGATTGATGAAAGATAGAAGAATTAAAAAAATCCCTGGATGCAGTTGGATTGAAGAGCATAAAATGGTACATGCTTTTTGTGTAGGAGACTGATCACATCCATAGACAAAGGAGACCTATGCAAAATTGGATAAATTAGCTTGGAAGATGAAGGCGACAAGGTATTTTCTAGATTCAAGAATTTACTTAATGTTGTGGAAGGATGGGGAAAAGAATTATGTCTCTAACACCATGGTGAAAAGTTGGCAATTGCATTTGGTTTGTTAAACATGCCCCATGGAACAACTATTAGAGTTGTTAAGAACCTTCGAGTATGTGCTGATTGCCACACTGCAACAAAATTTATCTCCAAGATTGTCATAAGAGAAATGATACTAACCTCATTAAACAACTCAGAATCATCCATAGCATACGAATCCAAGAGCCCTGCTCCAAACTCTTCCCTTAACTCGGGTGTAAGGAAGCCATCCATTACTGACAATCCCATAGAATTCTGAGGCATAGGAGTGGCCGGGTCAAACCTCGGATCCCCACCTAAATTCATGTTTTTGAGCATCCTATAGAGTTTCTGCTTCTCATCCATCGTTTGCCCACCATATCCCTACTCAAAATAGTTGCAGACATGAAACAAAATAGGGTTTACCTTGGTTTCAAGATGGGTGCTAAAATTTAAATTAAATTTTAACCATTTTACTTTTGGCGCCCATCATTAACATTTTGTAGGTTAGAAGAAAAGCCTCCATATTATTAAATATATTATAATATTAAAATATAATAATATAATATAATATAATTATATAATATAAATCAATATAATATAATATTTATATTATATAATATTATAATATAATATAATATTTATAATATTATATAATAATATAATATTATATTATTATATAATATTATAATATTATATAATATATATTATATAATCGTTCGATAAAGGGCTAGATCTTTAGGTAGACATGAGAGGTCACATGGAGGGGGTAGAGATAGTCCCTAGACATTTTATGTGGGCCGGCTCTATTTTCTGACAGTCAGAAAGTATGATTGAAGGCCTCGGTAGATGTTGGCAAGGTGGCAAGTAATGATGTTTTTGGCAGGTAGGGGTTGGACAGTCACTTCCTCGAGGCATGCGGATCATTAATGGGTATGTTGTATTGTGGCTAGTGCACTAAGATAGATTGAAGAGCCAAGATAATCCAGTTCTGCTCATGGGAAACGTCCAAGATTTCTCTCCCTTTATTCCTTTGGTCTAAGTGGACATTTATTGCCTTGCCTTGTATTGTCTTTGAATTCATGGATTATGATCAAATTGGAAAGAAAAAAGAATAGATGAGTAATAGTCATTTATTTAGTCATTTTTATTTGTCTGGCCAATTATTTAGTTGTGTTTTTTGCCCGATGACCAAATTAGTCATTTATTTAGTCATTTATAGTTGTGTTGCAAAATATTTTGGTCACGTGACAAATTTTTAGTCACCTGGTCATTTAGTTGCCATATTTCTACTAGTGCAGCATAGGAAGAAGGTAGGGTTTGACTGATTTTGTTAGTTTGAGAACAATTTTTGATTTTTGCAATGTTTGATTTGTTTTTATATTGCATTTACAACTATTGGGGAAAGAGAAAACCTAAATCCAGATAAGGAGGGTGAAAACAACCCCCAAAACCCTCCAAACTCACCTTCACCTCCTTTTAATGTAAGGAATAGTCAAGAAAACTACCTACGGATAATAGAGGAAAACAAGAAACATCTTCAAACTATTATTCAAACCCTAAACAATCCAAGTGGAACCACTGATCATAGGAGGGCACTTGCAAAATCACTAGAGGAGATTGTTTCCCACATGGATTCGGTGACAAAACAAATCACCGAATTCCAAGACTATAGGGAGAGGTGTCGGTAATATTATGCCGACAAGTTGTCATATGAACAAATCAAGACTGAAAAATTTAAAAAATCTCAATTATGTGCACAATTTATTAATCCCAAAACTAGCTAAAGATTAGAAGAAAGTTGCAAACAATTTCCTATACATTGGTGTAGGAATGAAGAAATATCCCAAAATTTTTAAGATAGATGGTACATGGTCTTCAATGAGCGCCCATGCAACAATGAGGTACCACAATATTTCTTGAGGAAACTCCATTGCAAGTTTGTCCTCAATAAGATTCTAAATTATTTTGACATTCGTGAGTTCTAGGGTAGAGGTGGTGGCTCTGCCCAAGATAGACCCAGGGCTCAGCGAGATAAAACCTTGTGCCTATACCCTATGCAAGGCTAGAACGTAGGTCACTCTCTTTGGCTTTGAAGGAGAGTGTTGAGGTGGAGACATTACATTCATTGACTACTCTCACCTAAACTCTATCATAGCATGTCAAAGATCTTACCCAGGCTGATGAGGGTGAGAGTAGTAGGCATCATGTGTCCCCACATTTGTGCAGTTCATGTGGGAACCTATGTGATTATGGGACACAGGATGCACGGCAGGACTCTCAGCAAGATGCTATGACATAGGGGTAGGATGCTATGACATAGGGACAAGACATATTGGATGAACTTGTTCTCAGTGACGATCTCTTATAGCATACATTTGGTATTGACTCTCAGGTAATTTTTTACAAGTTTCATCCTGATTTAGTATATTGTTATTTGAAATTTGTAATTAATTTTATATGATTATCTTTATTATAATTCAAAAATAATGTATGTAATTGTTTGCGCAATGAAATTCCAGGGTCAGAGTCTTCATCCTGCCTCTGTTAGCCGTCCATTGGTGGGTTATGAGAGGAGGTCAAGTCAGAAAGTATATAATTTATCACATAATAATTATTGTAGATATGTCAATGGTAATATTATTTTATGACAATTTGATGATTTCAACAGTCACCGGCACCTCCATGGTTTCCTTGGTCCCCTGGACGCCAAACCACCACTTTTACAGAGGTAAATTTAACCATTTCTAATCATTATGCATTTTAAAAATAATGTTATGTATTTATTTTATTTGAGTAATCTTGAACTTGATTTTCAAATGCTGAATACAATGAGGACTCCTCCTCATCTTCGTGAGTCAGTGCAGATAGGCATTGTTGCAGCCATGATGTCTTCAAATCCTTTGACCGAGGTATGAGCCAATAACATGAAAATGTCATAATTTTGTATTTCTTGTTTTATCTCATGTCATTTTATGTACATAAATGATATTTATGTTTAGTTAATTTTTCTTCTAGATGCTTCTCACAGGAGGTCACAACTCCAGTCCATCCAAGTACTAACGTAGAGAGACACAAGATGATGGAGAGTGGTCATCAGGTGGCAGTAAGTGATCGATTACATATGTGATGTTATATATTTCATACATTTTCTATATTAATGTGCATATATTGTTTGATTGTACTAACAGGTGGAGCTGGATCGACTTCTGTCAAAGAGGTCTACTAGATGACAGAGAGAGGATGAGTTAGTGATTCGCTTTACATCTTCATGGTCAAGCAAGGGCCGCCGATTATTTCATAAAAGTCCATAGGAAACTAGTTTTTGGGACATTTTTTGTATGCCTAGATGGCTTTGTATACATACTTTTGTATGAACTACTGATGTATATTTTTGAATATATGCCTATATGGCTTTGTTTGGACATGCCTATATGGATTTGTATATAAACTAGATGTTATGTTCATGACATTATGTATATGATAGCATATATTAAATATTTAATATCATGATCAATTATCGTTACAAGAATTTGGTTTTACACATGCCAATTGCATTTGCTTGAAAGTTTATAAATCATTTTCAAATAATCCATTTTGTGTATATCTTGCAATCGTTACATTCTGTGGGACTATGCATTTCTTTGAGGCATCATTTCAAACAATTCATGCACCTTGTCTATGCCTCCACACTTTCCATATGGTTCATGTGCCTTCATGAGGTGACATTTCTTTGGGGCATCATGCTAAATAGTTCACGTGCCTTGTCTATGCTTCCACACCTTGCATACATGTCTACAAGGGTAGTTGCAATTACAACATGTGACAACTTTCCTATATCCTTTATACTTTGATGGTTGTCCATACGTTGTTCCAAACATTCTATTTTGGTGTACAGATAGGGAGTATGTTGGCAAAGGTTGTGGAATTTGTCTTTACATGTGCCAATTGCTTGTGGATCAAAGGGTGACATTCCCCTATATTAACATGACAAATACCCTACATTAGGGAAATCCTTTATGACTGTACCTTGCATTAAAGATAGTCCATCAACAATTCATATCAGCATAATAGCCTCCACAAGCATTGAGCCACTTTACAAACTATTCACCTCTTGCTCCCAATGAAAACCCCTGAAGTAGCCTTTTTAGAGCCTCATGACTATTCCTCTTCTTGTAATTTGTTTATAGGATGGCTTTGTGAACCTATTAGGTCTTGATACCCTCAGTGATTACTCTAGATTAAAGTCTGAGTACTCAAAACCTTTCTTGCAATAATACTCCAGTCCAAATGATTTAAGATAGTCATTAGTGCTACTCAAAAGTAGGTTGGGGTTAGCTAGATAGTATTGTGATGAAGTTTAGTGTGCTAGACACATGGGGCTAGTCCTTTAGAGACCTTGATTACATATCTATACGCCCCAAAACTCATAGGGTAGTCTTTTCGAAAGTTTATTAGAATAATTCTATGCATGGTTTTAATGGTAAATCAAAGCACAAAACTTGTTACAATGTTGCCCCTATTAGGAGTCCTATATTGGTAAGGTATCGGAAGTCCTTTGATGAAATTATATGTTTATTCCACCACAATATCTCCTGATTCATCATAACCTATGAACCTAGATAAAATATATGATGATATCTTTAATCCCCTCTCAAAATATTATGATATTTGTTGCCCCAAAATTTTAACCCATTTTTTTTTTCAAATTTTTGCGCCTAAGGACTAATACAATCATTGTTTTGCCCCAGTCCGGTCATTTCCTGTCCCAAAAATTTTAAAGTCTTGAAAACTTTTCTTTAAGTCTTTGTCATCGGGCGGTTTTCAAATTCGTGAATCTTTTGTTTACCTGACTCATGTTCTTAATTTCAAGAAATGGCCAACTTCCTGACTTTTCCTTTGTGTCAGGGAAGTTCAAAGCTTTTGAATATTACTCTAATAGTTTGAAGAATCTCCTTCATTGTCGAGAACTCGAAAGTTTTGTGAAATCCTACTGTAAGTTCAAATTTCTGGGACTACTCCGACCGCCAACTAGTCTACATCTTTGCGGTGCCCATTTTTCAAGGTATTTCCAGCTCATCAAATTGCTCGTGTGGTATGCGATGAGAATGTCTTTTCAAAAGCCGCAGAGTGCAAGTTCAAATCTTGATACCCATTTCCCGAGATATAAAATTAATGATGCATTAATGACAAGTGTAATGAAGCTCATTAAGATGGTGGCACAATGTTAATAAGTTTGAAAGACATCATTACCTACTAACGTAATTAGGTGAAGGTGGTGGTGCTCTCTGTGTTCAGTTTTCTTGCTAGCCAAGCTATTCTTTAGAATGGGACTTCCAGGAAACAATGAAATCTGGGATGATGAACCTATGCCTATTCTGCAACCCGATTTACAATGGCCTAAAGAGGAGCAGATCGACATCATCTCTCAGCTATGCACAATCACATGGAAGGAGAAAACTAGTTATGCTGAATACCGTAGGACAATTGATGTCCTAGAAGAAGAAGAAGAATGTGCTAAGCTACACCAGCTTTTTATGGAGATACACCTAGAATTGGGGAAGATTAATGCCACTTGTCTTGCATATTTGAAGTCTTTTTGTATTTAGCGATGATTACTAGAATTTTGGTATAATGTAACCATTTCTATTTTGAGAAGTCACTTTCTTGATTACGGTTACTCAAAAAGGACCGTTTTTGAATGGTTATAATTTTCAAGAGGTTATTTAAGGAGGGAGGAATTCCAATGGGAGCATCTTTTTTTCTAGTGGCTGTCTGTAAACAGTGGGGAAGAAGACTAAGTTTATTTTGTATTAATTCCCAGTTATACTTTTCTTGACTCTATTTTATGTATAGAAGCATTACAGAAACTTTGAGTTTTGGTTATATTGAAGAAATGAAGAATTACTTACAGAACTTTGTGTCTACAAGTGTCTTCTGTGATTGCAATTGTTCTTATGTCAATTAGTAATTTGTCTTCAATATTGTTTCTTTTATGTCAAAATGTGTTAAGGTGGAATATAAATGTATCTCTCAATTAATTTATCCTTGTTTATGAATGTTGGATAGGTGGGCTGTGTATCGTTTATCTACATTCATTTCTTTCTGTAATCAGTCATGCGCATCTATTTCATGGTGATGGGTAGATGTTAATACACCTTTTCTTCTTTCTAGTTAAAAGCACATCCCATGTTTTATTCATTGCATATCTTAAGAGGGAACTGTACCTCTAAAATTCAAAGGAAAGTTGTCAATTCGATGACAACATCTCCAACTGTTAGTACTATTTGTTATTCTTGGGCATTTTGAGTCATTTTCTACATTTATTCTCGAAGGACAAATCTATCAACTAACAAATTTTTTGGCGACTCCGCTGGGGATTCGAAAGTGAAGAACAGTGCTTTTGTTTTCCCAGCTATTTAAAGGTGCCTCCCCGAGGATAGAGGCTGGCAGCTCTGTTTGATGAATACACTCAGAAACATTTCTGTTCCAATGAAGACCTATGCTGATTTAACTTTCAGATTTACATTATGGCATTGGTTTCCTCCCAGCCATGGGGAAATCACTTTGGCCCCCTCTTTTTGTCTCATTTTTCACCTTTACCTGAAGGATCAAGAAAACATTTTCCAAAGTTTAGTGGAGAAGGCTCTCAGGATGCTGAAAACCATATTCTGGTATTCACGGTTGCATGTGGCATTCTGGGGGTAAGTGAAGAAGATGTTTTTTTTTAGATTATTTATTGAATCTCTTGTTGGACCTACAGCAGATTGGTTTTACTATTTAGAAGAGAAGTGCATAACAGATTGGGATTCATTGAAGAAGAAGTTCTTAGCGAGATATAAGGGTCCGGTTGATGAAGCTGCCCTGTTGTATCAATTTTTCAACATTCAAAAGCAAGAAGGTGAATCCATTAGAGATTTCGTGGATAGATTCAATCGGATGCTTAAGAAGATTCCAGTCCTTCTTCAACCAAGGGAGCAACTCTAGCTTTGTATTTTTATTTCCTCTTTTTATCCAGATGTTCAATTTGAGTTGAAGAGGAGTAAAGTAAACGATATAAAATTTGCTCAGCAAGAGGCTATGAAAATTGAAGATGACTTGATTACAAGCGGTTTATGGAAAATACATTAGGTTGTGAGTAATTTGAATTGTGAACCTATGATGAAACCTATTATGTATAAACAAAATCTCAAGCTTATAGGTTCCCATAATATCCTATCTCCTTCTATTGAATGTTCTAATCTCTTTATTTTTTATTCCAAACAATTTTGTAGAAGTGAGGTAAGTGCTCCAGGAATTAAATCTCACATGAATAGGAGAGTTCAAGCTTATTATTTGCATTATAAGGAAGATAATGATAAATTTGTAGTTTTCCCATGCAATATGGAAGATGAGCACCCTGAAGCTATATATCATGAAGAGGAAGTGCTGAGCAACTTTTCTCTGGTATCCATGCAAGTTGAACATGAAAGCTTCATGTCTCCTAAGTCAAATGATATAGAGATATGGTTGCAAGAAGAGGTTATAAATGCCAAAAATTTTAAACAATATTTGAAACTCACTCATGCCTCCCATGATAAGAGAATGGATGAATTGCATTCCTCATCTACTTGTCCTCTCAGTAATAATGAAGACTTCTCTTCTTTCATAGTTCCAGCATGAAATGATCAAGTACTTGATGATCCTGCACAAGTGAGCTTTTTAAAGAATTTTTATGGTAATATACAATTTGAGTCTGATAAAGTACACTCAGCTTTGCTTAGAACTTTGCAAGAAATTGAACAAAGAGATGGGAAAGATATGCATTTTCTTGCTTGTAGCCATGATACACATGATGAAGAATCTCATGCCATAATGCATCCTTGGTATAAAAAGGACAATGATATGGAAGCTAAAAATTCTTTCAAAATGTCCTCTAAAGCAATGAAAGCATGTGAAGAAAAGGGTGAAGATGAAGCTGTACAACCAAAGGAGGAAAGGAATAGTCAAGTTGATGAAGGTTCGCATCCCCAAGAACTTTCAGAAGCTCTAAATGGTGACCTTCTTTGTGAAGAAGATGTTGTGTTCTCTCCTATACTTAAAGAAAAAGGCCTTGCTGAAAGTGATCAAATGGATGAATGTGATGAGCCTCATGTTGTTTACATTCCCAATTGGTGCCTCACTACATGTGATGATGAATTCTTGTGTGGAGTAGAGGTTGCCGTATTTGAATTGTAGGATGAAGGTTGTCATGACATTGTTAGGTTGAATCTTGTAGAGGAAAATGAAATTATTCCAGTTGGGGGTGATTTTCAGCCTAATGAAGATGTTACTAGTAATTCAGATTTTCAGTCTAGTCCACTTCCAGTTTTATATGATACATACATGGCTGATGGTTGGTCACCCAATGGTTCAAGTGGTTACTTTCAGGAATTGGATATCAGCTTACTTGCTGCAGACAGAGATGGTTATATGCAGAAAAATGACGGGGCATCTAGAGAAGGTTCTTTATCTCATAATCTTTACGTGGTGTGTCCAATTCGGGGGCTAACCCATGCTTGCTCACAAAATCAAGTACATTTTGATATCACATATGAGGTTTTACAGGTAGATGTTGGTAATCATATGATGTACCATGCTGATATGAGTCGTCCTATTGCAAAAGTATACAGTGAGGAGCGACTAGTGGAACATCAGATTTTATCTAAAAAAAGTTCTCCTCTGATCATGATAGTCATCAATTAGCTGTTGGTCATTTGCGGGCTCCTCATTCACCAAACATTGTTGTGCACTGGTAGCTATTTCTCCTAGCCAGTCAATGGATTTGTGTGAAAATCTTGGAATCTTTGGAGGTAGGGTCTTCCTGACCACGTACATATTAGGAGTTTTTGCTGTGCTATTAGTGTAGTCATTTCCTTTGCCTTTTGTGTTCCATTTTTGGCTTGATCTGGCTCCTTTGTCCCTTGTGCTCTTTGACTCTAGTACCCAATGGATTTAGGCACTAGTATATACTTGTGATTCTGGGTTCCTTGCTTCGTCCTTTGTAGTCCTCATCCCCAATTAGAGCCTGTTGTTGCCCCAAAATATCAACCCAATTTTTTTTTCAAAGTTTTGCGCCTAAGGACTGATATAATCATCGCTTTGCCCAGTAAGGTCATTTCCTGTCCCAAAATTTTTGAAGTCTTGAAAACTTTTCTTTAACTCTTTGTCATTGGGCGGTTTTCAAATTCATGAATCTTTTGTTTACCTGACTCATGTTCTTAATTTCAAGAAATGGCTGACTTCCTGACTTTTCCTTTGTGTCTAGGAAGTTAAAAGCTTTTGAATATTACTCTAATAGTTTGAAGAATCTCCTTCATTGTCGGGAACTTGCAAGTTTTGTGAAATCCTGCTCTAAGTTCAAATTTCTAGGACTACTCCGACTGCCAACTAGTCTGCATCTTCGTGGTGCCCATTTTTCAAGGTATTGCCAGCTCATCAAATTTCTCGTGTGGTATGCAATGAGAATGTCTTTTCAGAAGCTATGGAGTGCAAGTTCAAATCTTGAGACCCATTTCCTGAGATATAAAATTAATGATGCATTAATGACAAGTGAAATGAAGCTCATTAAGATGGTGGCATGATGTTAATAAGTTTGAAAGACATCAATAGCTACTGACGTAATTAGGTGAAGGTGGTGGTACTCTCTGTGTTCAATTTTTTTGTCAGCCAAGCTATTCTTTAGAATGGGACTTCCAATAAACAATGAAATCTGGGACGATGAACCTATGCCTATTCTGCAACCTGATTTATAGTGGCCTGAAGAGGAGTTGATCGACACCATCTCTCAGCTGTGCACAGTCGCATGGAAGGAGAAAACTAGTTATGCTAAATATCGCAGGACAATTGATATCCTGGAAGAAGAAGAAGAACATGCTGAGCTACGCCAGCTTTTTATGGAGATACGCCTAGAATTGGGGGAAGATTAAGGCCACTTGTCTTGCATATTTGAAATCTTTTTGTATTTAGCGATGATTACTACAATTTTGGTATAATGTAACCATTTCTATTTTGAGAAGTCACTTTCTTGATTACGATTACTCAAAAAGGACCATTTTTGAATGGTTATAATTTTTGAGAGGTTATTTAAGGAGGGAGGAATTCCAATGGAAGCATCTTTTTTTTCCAGTGGCTGTCTGTAAGCAGTGGGGAAGAAGAGCAAGTTTATTTTGTGTTAATTCCTAGTTATACTTTTCTTGACTCTGTTTTATGTATAGAAGCATTACAGAAACTTTGAGTTTTGGTTATATTGAAGAAATGAAGAATTACTTACAAAACTTTGTGTCTCCAAGTGTCTTCTGTGATTGCAATTGTTCTTATGTCAATTAGTAATTTGTCTTCAATATTACTTCTTTTATGTTGACACGTGTTAAGGTGGAATATAATTGTATCTCTCAGTTAATTTATCCTTGTTTATGAATGCTAGATAGGTGGGTTGTGTATCATTTATCTACATTCATTTCTTTCTATAATCAGTCATGCACATCTATTTCATGGTGATGGGTAGATGTTAATACATCTTTTCTACTTTTTGGTTAAAAGCACACCCCATGTTTTATTCATTGCATATCTTAAGAGGGAGCTGTACCTCTAAAATTTAGAGGAAAGTTGTCAATTCAATGACAACTTCTCCAACTGTTAGTACTATTTGTTCTTCTTCTTGGGTGTTTTGAGTCATTTTCTACATTTATTCTTGAAGGACAAATCTGTCAACTACCAGATTTTTTGGCAACTCCACTGGGGATTTGAAAGTGAAGAACAGTGCCTTTGTTTTCCCAGATATTTAAAGGTGCCTCCCCGAGGACGGAGGCTGGCGGCTTTGTTTGATGAATGCACTCAGAAACATTTATGTTCCAATGAAGACCTATGCTGATTTAACTTTCAGATTTGCATTATGGCATTGGTTTCCTCCTAGCCATGGGGAAATCACTTTGGCCCCCTCTTTTTGTCTCATTTTTCACCTTTGCCTGAAGGATCAAGAAAATATTTTCCAAAGTTCAGTGGAGAAGGCTCTCAGGATGCTGAAAACCATATTCTAGCATTCACAGTTGCATGCAATATTCTGGGGGTAAGTGAAGAAGATGTTTTTGTTAGATTATTTATTGAATCTCTTGTTGGACTTGTAGTAGATTGGTTTTACTGTTTAGAAGAGAAGTGCATAATAGATTGGGATTCATTGAAGAAGAAGTTCTTAGCGAGATATAAGGGTCTAGTTGATGAAGTTGCCCTATTGTATCAATTTTTCAACATTCAAAAGCAAGAAGGCAAATCCATTAGAGATTTTGTGGACAGATTCAACCGGATGCTCAAGAAGATTCTAGTCCTTCTTCAACCAAGTGAGCAACTTCAGCTTTGTATTTTTATTTCCTCTTTGCATCTAGATGTTCAATTTGAGTTGAAGAGGAGTAAAGTAAATGATATAAAGGTTGCTCAGCAAGAGGTTGTGAAAATTGAAGATGACTTGATTACAAGCGGTTTATGGAAAATTCATCAGGTTGTGAGTAATTTGAATTGTGAACATATGATGAAACCTATTATGTATAAACAAAATCTCAAGCCTATAGGTTCCCATAATATCCTATCTCCTTCTATTGAATGTTCTAATCTCTCTATTTTTTATTCCAAATAATTTGGTAGAAGTGAGATAAGTGCTGCGGGAATTAAATCTCACATGAATAGGAGAGTTGAAGCTTATTATTTGCATTATAAGGAAGATAATGATAAATCTGTAGTTCTCCCATGCAATATAGAAGATGAGCAACCTGAAGCTATATAGTGTGGAGAGGAAGTGCTGAGCACCTTTTCTCCGGTATGCATGCAAGTTGAACATGAAAGCTTCATGTCTCCTGAGTCAAATGATACATAGATATGGTTGCAAGAAGAGGTTATAAATTCTAAAAATTTTAGACAAGATTTCAAAGTCACTCGTGCCTCCCATGATAAGAGAATGGATGAATTGCATTCATCATCTACTTGTCCTCTCAGTAATAATGAAGACTTCTCTTCTTCCATGGTTCCAACACGAAATGATTAGGTACTTGATGATCCTGCACAAGTGAGCTTTTTAAAGAATTTTTATGGTAATATGCAATTTTAGTCTGATAAAGTACACTCAGCTTTGCTTAGAACTTTGCAAGAAATTGAACAAAGAGATGGGAAAGATAGGCATTTTCTTGCTTGCAGCCATGATACACATGATGAAGAATCTCATGCCGCAATGCATCCTTGGTATAAAAAGGACAATGATATGGAAGCTAAAAATTCTTTTGAAATGTCCTCTGAAGTAGTGAAAGCATGTGAAGAAAAGGGTGAAGATGAAGCTATACAGCCAAAGGAGGAAAGGAATAGTCAAGTTGATTAAGGTTCGCAGCCCCAAGAACTTTTAGAAGCTCTAAATGGTGACCTTCTTTGTGAAGAAGATGTTGTGTTCTCTCCTATACTTAAAGAAAAAGGCCTTGCTGAAAGTGATCAAATGGATGAATGTGATGAGCCTCATGTTGTTTACATTCCCAATTGGTGCCTCAATACATGTGATGATGAATTCTTGTGTGGAGAAGAGGTTGCCGTATTTGATTTGTAGGATGAAGTGTGTCATGGCATTGTTAGGTCAAATCTTGTAGAGGAAAACAAAATTATTCCAGTTGGGGATGATTTTCAGCCTAATGAAGATGTTACTAGTAATTCATATTTTCAGTCTAATCCACTTCTAGTTTTATATGATACATACATGGCTAATGGTTGGTCACCCAATAGTTCAAGTGGTAGCTTTTAGGAATGGGATATCATAATACTTCTTGTAGACATAGATGGTTATATGGGGAAAAATGACAGAGCATCTAGAGAAGGTTCTTTATCTCATAATCTTTATGTGGGGTGTCCAATTCAGGGGCTGATCCATGCTTGCTCACAAAATCAAGTACATTTTAATATCACATATGAGGTTTTATAGGTAGATGTTGGTAATCATATGATGTACCATGCTGATATGAGTCATCCTATTGCAGAAGTATACAGTGAGGAGTGACTGGTGGAACATTAGATTTTATCTAAAAAATGTTTTCCTCTAATTATGATAGTTATCAATTGGCTTTTGATTGTTTGCGGGCTCCTCATTCACCAAACATTGTTGCACACTGGTAGCTATTTCTCCCAGCTGGTCAATGGATTTGCATGACAATCTTGGAATCTCTGGAGGTATGGTCTTCCTGACCATGTACATATTAGGAGTTTTTGTTGTGCTTGTAGTGTAGTCATTTCCTTTGCCTTTCGTGTTCCATTTTTGGCTTGCTCTTGCTCCTTTGTCCCCTGTGCTCTTTGACTTTGCTACCCAATGGATTTAGGCATTGGTCTATACTTGTGATTCTATGTTCCTTGCTTCATCCTTTGTAGTCCTTGTCCCCAATCAGAGCCCATTATTGCCCCAAAATTTAAACCCAATTTTTTTTTCAAATTTTTGCGCCTAAGGACTAATACAATCATTGCTTTGCCCCAGTAAGGTCATTTCCTGTCTGAAAAATTTTGAAGTCTTGAAAACTTTTCTTTAAGTCTTTGTCGTCGGGCAGTTTTCAAAGTCGTGAATCTTTTGTTTACCCGACTCATGTTCTTAATTTCGAGAAATGGCTGACTTCCTGACTTTTCCTTTGTGTTGGGGAAGTTCAAAGATTTTGAATATTACTCTAATAGTTCAAAGAATCTACTTCATTGTTGGGAACTTGCAAGTTTTGTGAAATCCTGCTCTAAGTTCAAATTTCTGGGTCTACTCTGACTATCGACTAGTCTGCATCTTCGTAGTGCCCATTTTTCAAGGTATTGCCAGCTCATCAGATTGCTCAT
Source organism: Cunninghamia lanceolata (assembly GCA_027924645.1). Taxonomy (NCBI): domain Eukaryota; kingdom Viridiplantae; phylum Streptophyta; class Pinopsida; order Cupressales; family Cupressaceae; genus Cunninghamia; species Cunninghamia lanceolata. The sequence continues at coordinate 6,669,928 of BSBN01000620.1, forward strand.
GTGGTATGCGATGAGAATGTCTTTTCAGAAGCTGTGGCTCGTGCAAGTTCAAATCTTGAGACCTATTTCCTGAGATATAAAATTAATGATGCATTAATGACAAGTGTAATGAAGCTCATTAAGATGGTGGCACGACGTTAATAAGTTTGAAAGACATCATTACCTACTAACATAATTAGGTGAAGGTGGCGGTGCTCTCTGTGTTCAGTTTTCTTTCCAACCAAGCTATTCTTCTGAATGGGACTTCCAGCAAACAATGAAATCTGGGATGATGAACCTATGCATGTTCTACAACCCGATTTACAATGGCCTAAAGAGGAGTAGATCAACATCATCTCTCAGTTGTGCATAGTTGTATGGAAGGAGAAAACTAGTTATACTAAATACCATAGGACAATTGGTGTCCTGGAAGAAGAAGAACACGTTGAGCTATGCCAGCTTTTTGGAGATACGCCTAGAATTGGGGGAAGATTAATACCACTTGTCTTGCATATTTGAAGTCTTTTTGTATTTAGTGATGATTACTACAATTTTGGTATAATGTGACTGTTTCTATTTTGAGAAGTCACTTTATTGATTACAGTTACTCAAAAAGGACCATTTTTGAATGGTTATAATTTTTGAGAGGTTATTTAAGGAGGGAGGAATTCCAATGGAAGCATCTTTTTTTTCCAGTGGCTGTCTATAAACAGTGGGGAAGAAGAGCAAGTTTATTTTATATTAATTCTCAGTTATACTTTTCTTGACTCTATTTTATTTAAAGAAGCATTACAGAAACTTTGAGTTTTGGTTATATTGAAGAAATGAAGAATTACTTATAGAACTTTGTGTCTCCAAGTGTCTTCAGTGATTGCAATTATTCTTATGTCAATTAGTAATCTGTCTTCAATATTGCTTCTTTTATGTCAACACATGTTAAGGTGGAATATAAATGTATCTCTCAATTAATTTATCCTTGTTTATGAATGTTGGATAGGTGGGTTGTGTATCATTTATCTACATTCATTTCTTTCCATAATCAGTCCTGTACATCTATTTCACGGTGATGGGTAGATGTTAATACACCTTTTCTTCTTTCTGGTTAAAAGCACACCCCATGTTTTATTCATTGCATATCTTAAGAGGGAGCTGTACCTCTAAAATTCAGAGGAAAGTTTTCAATTCAATAACAACTTCTCCAACTGTTAGTACTATTTGTTCTTCTTCTTGGGCATTTTGTGTCATTTTCTACATTTATTCTCGAAGGACAAATCTATCAACTAACAATATTAATGATCTTGAATCATCGTCCTGAATCCAATTTACTATACTCCATATCATGACAACCATGGCCACCCATAACATCCATCTTATGTGAATACACTTGAAGTAGGAATGATATAAAAGGTAACCCAAGGTGGATGGCTAATACTATACCATCCTCAAAGTATGACAGACCTCTGCTAGCTTTTAAAACCCTTCATAATCATGTTTGAACACTGATATCCCTTTGCATGACTCTATGGAAACATCAAAGCATGATTGTTTTACCTTGTGACTATTTTATTACCATTCTTCTTCATGGTATTTTGATGACTACCTCATCATACTATCTCAACATCATCATTAAGAGAATATGCCCACTCTCTCACATTGATTGAGGACCACATTAACTAAATAAGAAACATGACTGCACCCTGCCTCTGTGACTGTCCCTAAGATCTACCATGGACAATATCAATCAGAAGGTTGGGAAGGACTGTCTCAAGGGTAGCATATTTCAAAGTATAGGTGTGATAACCTTGTTGCACCATAAAAGACTCAATGACTTCCCTTAGAGACTCATCCTCAAATCAGAAAGGTAATAAGTTTATCATGAGAAATAAATAGGGAAAAATTAGAAAATCATGTGCCAAAAGGACAAACTAATCATAAAATCAGAAATCCTCACCCATTTTAGAAAAATAAATAAAGGAATGGGATTCCAAATGCCCAAAACAAATGTAATTATCTTTATATCCATACTTGCCATGTGTGTGAGGTCATTATATGAATATCCATACTAGCCACATGTGTGAGGTCATTATTAAAGCAAGATGGGTGTAGAAATTAACCTTCAATAGTTGCTTCTGACAATAAAAAGAGTCTAAAAAGAGTTCAATGTTACGGTCCTGTAGAGGTACACCTAGGAGAATAAATGAAGATGGTGTAAGAACACTTTGTCATTTTGTGTTGTTGTCTTAAAGAAGGTCCTTCCTCTAGATCAAGATCCCACTTTGGTACAGGTTTAGAGGATGCAGTGTGGAATTTGGCTTTACACCCATTGATTTCTTTTTCTTGAAAGTTTCTAAAGCCTTATCAACAAAACCATTTTGTGCATATCTGATAGGAGCATCCCTGGTTCAAGAGCAATCTTGCATCAACCAAAAAAATATTTGTATTTTAGTTTGTTTGTAGTTCAGTTTGTTTCTTTTCATTCTAGTTCAGTTTAGGCAGTTCAGTCAGTAGCAATTTCTATATTTTTGTCTGCATTCTACTGCAGTTGCATTTCACATCTTGTGGAGCTGGACTTAGCATCTAGATTCATTCATCTACGTCATATCCAGAATTCATAGCATTTGGATCAGTTACCAGAAAGTTATCACTATCAAAAGATTGACTATTTTATCAGAATAGAGCATCCTGACAGTCTCAGACACATTAGCTGAAGGAAAAGACTTGTGGATCATTCCTTGACTTGTGGAGCCCAATGACACATCATTCAATAATCCTTGGTTCGTGGCCGACCTTCCCTGAGATCCGCACATCATTCCACATATTTGCAGAGGTGTTCTACATGATTAGGTCTAACCTATCTGTGCACACGTTACAGTTCTTCATTGGAGTTTGTGACCTTCCTTGGATGATGCAGAGGAATCTTTTGTAATGGATCCGTAGGAAAGTAGTTAGTGAATCACATAGTGATAGTTGATAGTTTAGATTTAGAAGGAATTTCAAAGCTATATCCTGCACATATTCTGATATTTTGTAATCAGGCCTTTGAGCCCTAATTGTAAGCCTGCATGATGCTGGCCAGATTGTATTTGAATTCTTTGATATACTGAATGACTGAATCTGCATTTGTTTCATATCCCTGAGTTGTTTCTGTTGTGTTTACTTTTGCTACACAACTTGGATAGTTCATTCTGTGAACCTGCCTACTGTGACTATACCAAGTGGTATTAGAGCGAAGTTCAAATCATTGGGAGTGAATTAAGTGAAGTTGGTGAAGGAATTCCGTAAGATCTTGCTGTGGATAGATCACCGAATTGAGGTAGGTTACTTGTGTCGCAACCAATTGCCGATTGTGAGGCAGTTGTCACCTTGTAGCCCGATCACTGAACTTGAGGTAGTTTACACTAGATCCTAGGAAGAATGTTGCCGAGGAGAGTTGCCTCCATTGGAACAATGGTTGGTAGAATGGATGAGATGATGAAAATGATGAAAACAATGATAATTCTATTTGATGTTGTTGAAGAAGATAGGCAAAGAGGATTGACACTGAGACCTAATGTTGAAAGTGATGATGAAGAAGAATTTCAATCTATTGAACAAGTTGGTGAAACCCTAGGAGGTGACGAAGAAGAAGAATCAAATCAAGTAAAGATGTTGCAATCTATTTCAAAGATCAAGAAAAGACCTAGAGTTGATGTGCTGAACTATACTGGTAATTTGAACCCTGAAGAATTGATTGATTGGATAAATGACATGGAAGATTACTTTGAATATGAAGAGATTGAAGATTCAGAGAAGCTAAAATTTGGAAAGACAAAGTTGAAAGGATGTGCTCCTATATGGTGGAAGGAAGTTTAGTTGGATAGAAATAGAAAAGGAAAAGAAAAGATTACAAAATGGGATAGGATGGTGACAAAATTGAAGAATCAATTTATACTTGCTGACTATGAAATGGAATTGTTGAAAAGATTGCAAAACTTGAGACAAAAGGAGAAATCTGTGAAGGAGTATACTAAAGAATTTCATAAAATGATTATAAGGATAGGACATAGTGAAGCAAGCAAGGAGAAAGTGGCTAGATACATCAATGGATTGAGATTGAACATTCAAGAAGAACTAAGCTTGGTGAGGATGACATCTTTAGAAGAAGCATATTAGTTTGCCTTGAAAGTTGAAGAAAAGCTAAGTAAGAGACATGATCAAAGACAAAGAGGTAGAGGAGGTAAATTTTAGAGAGGTAGAACATTTTCTAGAGGAGACATAACACATTCGAAGTAGAACAATTTTGATAGCCCATTTAAGAAGGAGGACATAGATAACTATGCATACGGGAGCAATGACAAGAATTTTCATCACAAAGGTAATTATAATTCATACTGGAATAAAGGACATAGAAGAGAGGGAAGAGGATTTGATAAGAGAACATTCAGAGGCACTTTTTTCAAGTGCGGAGGTGAAGGACATAGAGCATTTGAATTTAATCAAGGCAGTACAAGCAAGAGAACAGAGAATAGTGGAAGAGCAGCTTATGTGGAAGAAGAACCTATTGGATCACCTAGCTCAATTGGTAAACTAGAGAAAGGAGAATCACTTGTGATTAGGAGAGACTATTTCAAACAGAGACAAATGAGGAATCACCACAGAGGAAGAGTTTGTTTAGAACCAGATGCAAATCAGAAGGTAAATGTTGTAAAGTTGTGATTAATAGTGGTAGTTCAGATAATCTAGTTTCAGAGGAGATGGCGACTAAGCTGAAGTTGGAAAGATTGAGACATCCTAAGCCCTATTAGATAGCATGGATTCAGGATAATCATAAGGTACTGGTGAGTGAACAATGTTTGGTGAAATTCCATATTGGATCTTATCATGATGAAGTCTTGTGTGATATTATGCCTATGGATGTATGTCATATTTTTTTGGGTAGACCTTGGTAGTATGATAGAAAAGCTATACATGATGGGAGTAAGAATACATACACTATAACATCAAATGAAAAGATAATTACTTTGATTCCTTTAGAAGATGATCTTAAGAGTGAAGTATGTGGAAATGCTAGAATCTATTTGGTAGATGGAAGAAAATTTATGGATGGTTTGAGACATGAGAATATATGTTATGCCTTGATTCATAAGAAGCCTAAAGCATTGAAGAATCACAACCAGAGGAGATAAGAAAGTTGCTGACAGAGTATGAAGACATCATATCAGATAATGTACCTGAAGGATTACCACCAATTAGTAGAATCAATCATCACATGGATCTTATACCAAGAGCTAGTTTGTCTAATAAAGTAGCACATAGGATGACACCGATAGAGAATGAAGAATTGAATAGACATATACAAGAGTTGTTGTGGAAGGGTTTGATTAGAGAAAGTTTGAGTCCTTGTGTAGTACTTGCAGTATTAGCACCAAAGAAAGATGGAGAATGGAGAATGTGTACTGACTCTAGAGCAATAAACAAGATCACAGTTAAGTATAGATTTCCTTTACCTCGAATGGATGATATCATGGATTGTTTGAGTGGAGGAAGATATTTCACAAAGATAGATTTGAAGAGTAGATACAATTAGATCATAATCAGAGAAGGAGATGAATGGAAAATTGCTTTTAAGACAAATGAAGGATTATATGAGTGGTTGGTGATGCCTTTTGGATTGACCATTGCACCTAGTACTTTTATGAGGTTGATGAAAAAATTCTTGGGGGTAAGTTTGTTATTGTGTACTTGGATGAGATTCTGATTTTCAGTAAGACAAAGGAAAAACATTTGTGGTATATTAGACAAACTATGCAGAGACTGAGAGAAGAGAAATTGCTGATAAACATCAAGAAATGTAGTTTCATGAAAGAAGAATTGGTATATTTGGGATTTGTGATTTTTGCGGAAGGATTGAAGATGGACTCTGAGAAAGTAAGAGCAATTATTGAATGGCCTACACCGGAGAGCATTGAAGAGGTTAGATCATTTCATGGATTGGCTAGTTTCTACCGGAAGTTCATCAGAAATTTCAGTTCAGTATGTAACCCTATGACAGAGACAATGAGAGGTGACAGAAAAGACTTTAAGTGGACATTAGGAGCAGATAAAAGTTTTGAACTATTGAAGAAGAAAGTAACAGAGAAACCTGTTTTGGCATTACCGGATTTCAATAAGGTATTTCAAGTTGATTGTGATGTAAGTGGAAATGTGATTGGAGCAATATTAAGTCAAGAACGTAGACCTGTAGCATATTTCAGTGAGAAGTTGAATGATACAAAGAGAAGATATTCAGTTTATGATCAAGAGTTCTATGCCATAATTCAAAGGAGTTTGTGTTGTATACAGATCATCAAGCTTTATAGTATTTGAATAGTCAAGGTAAGTTGAATCAAAGACATATGAGATGGGTGGAGTTCATGCAAAGTTACACTTTTGTGTTGAAGCATAGGAGTGGAAAAACAAACAAAGTTGCTGATGCGTTGAGTAGGAGAAGAAACTTGTTGACAAAAATGAGAGTTGAAGTGTTGGGTTTTGATGAATTGAAGAACATATATGAGGGAGACACAAATTTTGCAGAACCATGGAAAGCATGTAAGGAACCTATTGTGACAGATAGGAGTAAGTGGTTGGACTATTTTATTTAGGAAGATATGTTGTTCAAAGGAAGGCAGTTATGCATACCTAGAAGTTCAATGAGAGATAATTTGATCAAGGAGAAACACAGTGGAGGATTGGAAAGACATTTTGGCATTGATAAGACAATGGATTTGGTGAGTAAAAATTACTTTTGGCCTCAAATACATAAGGATGTTAGGAGGTTTGTGTAGAGTTGTAGAGTTTGTCAAGTTGCAAAAGGGAGTAGTCAAAATACTGGATTGTATAAACCTTTGACAGTACCGGAGAGACCTTGGGAAGACATAAGCATGGATTTTGTAATGAGATTGCCTAAGACATAGAGACGACATGATTCAATATTTGTAGTGGATAGATTTTCAAAGATGGCTCATTTCATACCTTGTAAGAGACAACTGATGCAGTGCATGTAGCTGACCTATTTTTCAAGGAGATTGTGATATTGCATGGGTTACATAAGAGCATAATTTCAGACAGAGACACCAGATTCCTTGGATATTTTTGGAACACTTTGGAAGAATATGAAGATAGATTTGAAGTTCAGTACAACTTTTCATCCACAGACTGATGGACAGACAAAGGTAGTGAATAGGAGTTTGGGAAACTTGTTGAGATGTTTGGTTGGAGAGAAAGCAGGAAGTTGGGATTTGATTCTTTCACAAGCAGAGTTTGCATATAATAATTTAGTGAATAGGAGTACTGGAAGAACACCTTTTGAGATTGTTACTAGAATAAATCCTAGAGGAGTGACAGAACTGAGAGACATGGGTACAGAAGAAAAGAGAAGTGAAGAAGTAGAAGAATTTGCAGATCACATGAAGATAGTGCATAATTAGGTGAAGAAGAATTTAGAAGATATGAATAGAAAATACAAGGGGCAAGTAGATGAGAAGAGAAGACATAAGGAATTTCTTGTTGGCTATGAAGTGATGGTATACTTGAGAAAAGAAAGATTTCCAGTTGGGACATATAACAAGTTGAAGATGAAGAAGTTTGGACCTTGTAGGATACTCAGAAAATTTGATTCAAGAAATGCATATGAAGTGGAATTACCAAAGACATTGGGTATATCACCTATTTTCAATATTGCATACCTATATTAGTATCATGAAGCAGGGTTCAGTGACAACATGGAAGAAGACTTGAAGAAGCAATTACCAGAACAAGCACCAGAGCAGATTGAAGACATCTTTGATAGTAGAGTTGGACACAGCACCAGAGGAAGACAATACAAGGAATACCTTGTGAAGTGGAAAGGCAGACTGGAAGAAGATTCAGCATGGATTTCTCAGGCTAAGGTGGACTGTCTTGGTTTTCCTCTAACCCCAACAAAGTGAGGGACTCACTTTTTTTAATAACCCTAGATGTCTGATGTAGGAGCATCCTTGGTTCAAGAGAAATCTTACATCAACCAAAAAAACATTTGCATTTCAGTTTTTTTACAGTTCAGTTTGTTTCTTTTCATTCCAGTTCAATTCAAGCAGTTCAGTTAGTAGAAGTTCCTATATTTTGGTCTACATTCTACAAAAGTTGCATTTCACATCTTGCGGAGTTGGACTTAGCATCTAGATTCATTCATCTACGTCATATCCAGAATTCAGAGCATTTGGATCAGTTACCGGAAAGTTATCGCTATCAGAAGATTGACTATTTTCTTAGAATAAAGCATCCTGATAGTCTCAGACACATCAGATGAAGGAGAAGACTTGCGGAGCATTCCTCAACTTGTGGAGCCCAATGACACATCATTCAATAATCCTTGGTTCGTGGTTGACCTTCCCCAAGATCCACACATCATTCCACACATTTGCAGAGGTGTTCTACATGATTAGGTTTGACCTATCTGTGTACACACATTACAACTCTTCATTAAAGTTTGTGACCTTCCTTGGCTGACACAAAGGAATCTTTTGTACCGGAGATGATATATATTGATGTAATAGATCCTTAGGAAAGCAGTTTGTGAATCACATAGTGATAGTTTATAGTTTAGATTTTGAAGGAGCTTCAAAGCTATATCTTGTGCATATTCTGATATTCTATAATCAGGCCTTTGAGCCCTAATTGTAAGCCCGACCAAATTGTATTTGAATTCTATGATATATTGAATGAATGAATTTGCATTTATTTCATATCCTTGAGTTGTTTCTGTTGTGTTTACTCTTGCTGCATGGCTTGGATAGTTCATTCTGTGAACCTGCCTACCATGATTGTACCAATATCTAATGCAGAGATAGGGTAGAACACAATGGTTTCAACATCCAAAAGCAAAATTTGTTGTTTCTATTCTCATAGCCACCCTTAGGCGCATACTAGGCTCTAAGGTCTTATGGGTCATTAACACCTCAAACATCATAACCTACACCAGGAGGGTCTTACACAAGATGGAGACAACAAATACAATGCAATGATACTTCACAAGAAGTTAGGAACAACAAGTTTCTAATATTTCCTTATTTGACTGACCCTAGGCCTAGTAGTACAACAAAATGACATTTTCTTGCATAATTTTCAACGTAGGCCTAATACCTAGAATATAAACACAGATTTAGATACCCATTTGGACTTTACACAACATATTAGGATTTTAGGGGTGGTCACTTTGTATGGAACCCTCCAAAAATTGACTATTCTTCTGCAAATTAGGCATCTAGGCATAACACCAAATGACTTTAAGGATTCATGGTTTCCCAATTCTTGTTCCAACACCTCAGACACATTCAATAAGGTCTCAAACAAATGTTCCAATTCCAGGGATCCCTTTCCAATGACATATAACAAGATTTCACCAACTCACCATGACTGTTAAGCCTGCTACATGAAGATAGCAGACCTTCAATTCATCATTTCACATAGTTCATGTCAAACAGTTCACTCAACTTGTCTATGCTTCTGCATTTTGTATACATGTCTTCTAGAGCAATTGCAACTACAACATTTTTCCATGCTTGGGTATCTCATGATCATAGTGAGATCTAATCATTGCTTTGTTTCTTGTAGGGTTTGTTTCCATGCTTCTAATCATAATAATCAAGGTTATGGAATAACTCTTGTCATGTCATATGAGGAGATCATGGCCAAAATACCATAAAGATGTTGTGAATTTCAACAACAAATTTCTATTTGTCCAAACCCTATCATTGTACACACTCAAGAAGGCTTCAGTTTCATGCGGTAGAAAGGTGCTAGGAGTGACATTTTGCATTCCATAGCTTGTGGGGCTGAACAGACTATGCCAACACATCAAGGTGGGTGGGTAAATGTTAGGGGAGGTCTCATTTCATGTGCCAAGTGCCCCAATCATTCAAGGTTGTAGGCTACCGATAAAGTCCCTTAAGATCCCTAAGATGAAAAAACTACCAAACTTTGATGGAGCAGTTCTTAGAATTCATGGTAGTTGGGAATGTTTTGTTTGGACCTACAGGTGCATGTGGGGTCTGTCTACAATAACCTCTCTCGGTTTCATTCAACTCTTGTCTATTTGACCATGCTGGAATCAAATGCATTCTTATAAAATTTTTCAGTTCCATGCAGTGGAAAGGTTGCTATGTGCCATATTTTTTGTTTTGCTCATTGTGGGGCCAAACCAACTATGCCAACATGTCTAGGTGGGCAAGTAAATGCTAATGGTGGTCTCGTTTCGTGTGCCAAGTGTCTTAGTCATTCTGGGTTGCAAGATACCGACAAACATGAAAGGTGCTAGGTGTCGGTAGCTTGTAGGCCAGAATGACTGGGACACTTGGCACATGAAATGAGACCTTCCCTACCATTTACCTGCCCACTCGGATGTGTTGACATAGTCATTTCACCCCCAAGACCCGTGAAATGCAAAATTTTAGTGTTAGCAACTTTCTACTTTATCGATAGATTATAGCTTAGAATGACTGGGATGCTTGACACATGAAATGAGACCTTCCCTACCACTTACTCACCCACCCTAACGTGTTGGCGTAGTTGGTTCGGCCTCATGATGAACAGAACAAAAAGTATGGCACATGGCAACCTTTCCACTGCATGAAATTGAAGCATTTTGTAAGAATGTGTTTGATTTCGGCACGGTCAAATAGTCATGACTTGAATGAAACCGATAGAGGTTATTGTAGATAGATCCCACATGTAGCTATAGGTCAAAATTAAATGTTCCCATCTACCATGAATTCTGAGTATTGCTTTGTCAAAGTTTAGCAGTTTTTACATCTTAGGGATCTTAAGGGACTTTGCTGGTAGCCTACTGCCCCTAACAAATGGGGTACTTGGCACACAAAATGAGACTTCCCATGGCATTTATTCACCCACCTTGACATGTTGGCATAGTAAGTTCGGCTCCATAAGCTATGGAATGCAAAATATCACTCCTAGCATCTTTCTACTGCATGAAATTGAAGCATTTTGCAAGAATGCATTTGATTTCACCACTGTCAAACGGATTGGAGTTGACCAAAGCTGAGAGAGGTTATTGTGGATAGACCCCATGAGCACATGTAGGTCCAAACAAAACATTCTCAGCTGCCACAAATTTCAAGAACTACTCCATCAAAGTTTGGTAGTTTTTGCATCTTAGGGATCTTAAGGGACTTTACCAGTAGCCTGCTGCCCTGAATGATTGGGGCAATTGGCACATGAAACAAGACCTCCCCTAGCATTTATCCACCCACCCTGATGTGTTGGAGTAGTTCGTTTGGCCCCACAAGCTATGGAATGCAAAATGTCAATCCTAGCACTTTTCTACTACATGAAACTGAAGCATTTTGCAAGAATGCATTTGATTTTGGCACAGTCAAATGGACTAGAGTTGACCAAAACTGAGAGAGGTTATTGTGAATAGACACCACGTGCATCTATAGGTCCAATCAAAACATTCCCATCTGCCATGAATTTTGAGAACTACTCCATCAAAGTTTGGCAGTTTTTGCGTCTTAGGGATCTTAAGGGACTTTGCTGGTAGCCTGTTGCCCTGAACAACTGGGGCACTTGGCACATGAAACAAGACCTCCCTTGGCACTTACCCACCCACCCTGATGTGTTGGCATAGTCCGTTAAGCCCTATGAGCTATGGAATGCAAAATGTCACTCCTAGCACCTTTCTACTACATGAAACTGAAGCATTTTGCAAGAATGCATTTGATTTCAGCACGGTCAAATAGACTAGAGTTGACCAAAACTGAGAGAGAGTATTGTGAATGGACCCCACATGCACCTATAGGTCCAAATGAAACATTCCTAGCTGCCATGAATTATGAGAACTGCTCCATCAAAGTTTGGCAGTTTTTGTATCTTAGGGATCTTAAGGGACTTTACCGGTAGTCTGCTGTCCTGAACGATTGGGGCCCTTGGCATATGAAACGAGACCTCCCCTGGCATTTAACCACCCACCTTGACATGTTGGCATAGTCTGTTCAGCCCCATGAGCTATGGAATGCAAAATCTCACTCCTAGCACCTTTCTACTGCATGAAACTGAAGCATTTTACAAGAATGCATTTGATTTTGGCACAGTCAGACGAACTGTAGTTGACCAAAACTGAGAGAGGTTATTGTGGATGAATGCCACATGCACCTATAGGTCCAAACGAAACATTCCCAACTACCACAAATTCTGAGAAAACCTCTGTCAAAGTTTGGTAATTTTTTTGTCTTAGGGATCTTAAGGGACTTTGGTGGTAGCCTGCTGCCCCAAACTGTAGAGGCGCTTAACACCATATTTTGTGGTCAACATCAACATCATGAGGACACTAAAGAAATCTTTGACACATGAAGACATTGAAAACACTAAAGACATGGAGGACAAAGAAGCATGAAGACATGAACAAACTCTTGTCATGAGGAAGAACCACAACCCAATCCAACTCCTGAAAGCATGACATGTTATGATGAAGAACCACAACCAAATCCAATGATCCATTAGCATGAACCAATGACATAAGAAACTATGTCCTACTATTGTAACATAAAAAACATGAATGTTATGAACTAATATCCAAACCCTGTGACATCAATCTTGATATGACATGAGTGAACAGGATTAAGACCAATAAGGATCAACTTCATCCATTACTTAGATCTAACCCCATGAAGCATAACATGATGATAATTCAAACATCAAATGTATACCATAGAAAACAAATCAAACAAAACATGAGGCCTTCACTTGTCAAGTTCATACCACTGCTTGAGTGAGATCTTCACTATTCAAGTTCATGCCTTGTCTTGAAGCACTACAACTCTATGCATCATATTAAATATTTAATATAAACTATCGTATACATAATGTCATGAACATAACATCTAGTTTTACATACAAAGCCATATAGGCATGTCCAAACAAAGCCATACAAGCATGTATACAAAAATATACATCGGTAACATACAAAAGTATGTCCCAAAACTAGTTTCCTATGGACTTTTATGAAATAATTGGTGGCCCTTGCTTTACCATGAAGATGGAGAGCCAATCCATGACTCATCCTCTCTCTATCATTGAGTAGACCTCTTTGACAGTTCAAGCTCATGTAGCTCCACCTGTTAATACAATCAAACAATATGCACATTACTATAAAAAAATGTACATGAAATATATAACATCACATATGTAATCAATCACTTACCGCCATCTAATGATCACTCTCCATCATCTTTTCTCTAGCTTCTTTGTCCATAGTTGGACGGACTGGAGTTGTGACCTCCCGTGAGAAGCATCAAAAAGAAAAATTGACTAAACATATAAATATACTGGAGGGAAGCAATTCATACTACTATTTATATACAAAACAAAGTACAAACTTAACCATCTAGGAAGGTTTTATGCATACTTACAAATTAATCCAACAAACCATTTGGGTCTTCTCTACTCTTTATTGTGTCAAGTATTGCCTCATGGTCAAACTCATGCACCTTCCACAAGCTCTTGTTCAAAGGTCTACCTCGATATTGTATCAAATGAACATTGGTTTCCACAACAAGGTTGGAGTAATGAAGAATCTTTCGATGCATGTCAAAGTCCTCAAACAACCAAACATTAACACTCTTATGTGGGTACCTTCTAAGCCATGTTCTAGTAACAACCACTGAGCCTATAGGGTATTCGATGTTTTCTCCATCTATAACTGGGGCCTCCAATTTCTTTTTGACCTCAACATAATGACACAAGTAATAATCTGTTCCCTCTTCACTATCTTCATCTGCAATAACTACATAAACATGCCATACAATGATATGTGTAGAAAATTAGATGAAATTAGTCAACATTACAAAAATACTACAGGTTTATGATAACATTAGGAATTTCAAAAACTATGCAAGTAGATATATTAACTGGTTGAACTAGATCTGATATTTGGTCAAAGTCAACTGATGATTCCATCTATGTCAGTTCCAGTGTCGTCAGGGGTCGATACGTGTCAAGTGGGCTAAGATAACTTAACTACCATTTGTCAACCCACTCCTTTGACTTGCACTCATTCCAAGCTTGAATTGTACATGAAGAACAAAAGCATGCCATCTTCTGCATATGGATACTCCATGAACCTACAATTGAGCTTCTGAAAGAGTGTAGCTCACTTGATCCTGTCAGTGTACAATAGTCCTCATATGGTGCAATGTTAGTATCATCTATCAACCAAAAAAATCTACGAAGTGAAGACTTACCTTCATTACCTGGACCCATCAAAGCATTACACCACTCGACGATTGATTTTGCATTTGTCAACTTTGCATTGTCTTTATACTTTAACTCTTCTCATGCTATGGCTCTTTTGATACATGCTCTTGCACCATCATGCTCCCCTTTTCCATGCCTGACCTCACAAAAGTTCCACATATGCTGAACACCTGTAATATTATGCCTCTTGCTCAGCCAATAGAAATTTCGTGAGTTCTTGAATTGTGATGCACAGTTATCTGACCATATGATATGTTGATTGAATGATATGCCCCTTCTATCCAAATCATTGTAGAACACCTGAAAGCAACCTTGCACGAACTCCGCAGAATGAGTACAATCATCGCTTATATAAAAATGATACTCCCTTATGATCTTTCTGTCATCCTCTATACTATCATTCACATGAATGAATGCGATGTGCACAAATATAGAAACCTGTGTCAAGTTGTAATATTGGGATTGCACCTCACACTGTGGTTGTAGACTATAGTTCTCTGCAAAGTCGACGAATGAAACAATGCTACCAACTAGAAATGTGTCCTTGCATAACTTGAATTGTAAGTCCAACCATCGAGCTTTATGGGCGTGTCTTACATACTCATACACTATATTGTCACGAAATATAGACATAAACTAATACACTAGAATCTTTTGAATAACATATTCACACCTCTTTACTTCTTTACCATCTTTTGTATTGTATGCCACTATTTTATACTTGCCGAACTCTACTAGTTCATTTCCAACCACATGTGTTCTTTCCATATGTTCACATATTGGCATACGTTGCAAGCCACCACAATGTTGACATGTGCCATCCAAGCATAATTTCCTGTAGAATATTTGACCTTCCTCTCAATCACACAAAATTATTGATATGAAGTCTCTTGAAGTAGTTAGTGGGGCACGTATGCCACAATCCTGCAAAACATTGTTAGTATGCAAATCTAAACATATAGACCGATAAACATCAAAATGGTTAGAAAATTCAACATGTAATCTACAACAACAAGTAGTGCATGTGTGATTTATTTTGACAAAGAAAGGTTTTAGCATTTCAAAATATCTTTGAGAAATTTTAATTTGAGGATACATCTCTCGAAATTTACCAAAAAATTGTGTTTGAGTCAAATCCAAAAAATGCTTTGATGTGGCTCATGGTTTCGACTACCGTTTCCCCTTCTTACCACATCCCTTTGATTTGGAGATACCCTTGTGTAATTCTTCCAAAAGTCTTCAACCAGTGATCTCAAAGATTCAACAACAACTTTGTCTTTCCGTGGGAGTCTCCCAGAGAATGCCCACAATTCATTAGTGTTTGGATCCTCAACTCTTTGACATCTTCCATTGGCTCTCATAAGAGTTTTTCTATTTATTTTCAATGTTTGACTTGCCTTTCTAATGAGGTAAGCTTTTTTTGTTTTTTGGCTTACTATTGTCAATGTAATGACACGCCATGTGACATTACTATCCTTTGTGCATGAGGTGGAACCCACATTCTCATATGCACTCATTAGATTCTTGACAATTGATTTTTCACTTGAGGCATTCGATGTTCTTAGGCCAAGAATCTTCATAGTGGGCCTAAATATCAGATTTCTCATCAATTCAACAAAGAATTGACATCTTCGGTTTCATCTAAATTCTCAAAGAATAATTTCCATATCTAATTCACATATATTTGGCAAGTGCGCATGGGAATCTTATCCTGCATGGGCTCCAATACATTCTCATCAATATCAATTAGAAACTTAGGCTTCCTATGCAAAATTCTAGGAGGTGTTTTAATTGGTAAAGTAGACTCAACAGTAGGAATTTCTTCAATATTTACTTGAGATGGGATAGATGACATACCTTTGATTGGAGTTGAAAAAGATGAAAATGATTTACCTTCAACTTGAGGTGTGAATGATGGTGTGCCACGAACTTGAGAAGAAAATGTAGATGTACCTTCTACTTCACTTGTGAAAGATGGAGTATCTCCAATTCGAGAAGATAATGATGGTGTTCCTTCAACTTGACCTATGGATGATGGAGTGCCTCTAACTTGGAGATTCCCTTTCTTCATTGCATGGAGGTTTTGCATTCATTCCCTTTATGTCATCAATTCCATCTCTCTTATCTTCATTAGACGTGTCATGTTCCTCTTCAATTGGCATTGGTGGAATGCCTTCTTGTATGGTTGACAATTTCCTACTTTCTCGAAGCTGCCTCATTCTTTCTCTTTTCCTCTCATTATCAGCTTCATGCTCTTCTGGTGTGAGTCTTTTCTCATTTCCTTGGCATGATGATGATTTCTACAAGCATTATGAATAAGATAATGATAATTAGAAATTTTATAATGACAATGAATAGCACAGTCAGAATGAATAACAAGGTTCTACAAAATTTCTGAATAAGACACCTTGTATCAAGATAACTTGAACATATATAAGTCATGGAGTATGCATTTGAACACACATATAAGTCATGTAGTATACACTTGAACATACAAAGTCATGGAGTATACACTCAAATACATGAAGTCATAAATGATGCAGAGGAAGGGTGGAGTTCATGAAAACAGACCCAAAAGATAAATTATTCTTGCATGTTCTTCATTGCTGCTCCTATGTACACCTTCCTATATGACTTCAACGAACTAAGGAAAATCCACTTGGAATTCCTTCAAAAACCTCAATACAGATTTGGGAGCCTCTTTCAAACATTCTAAAGGTGATTCCAATCAGAATTAAATACCTAGACTCAAAAGAAAACCCTAACTTGCTTGGGTGCCAACACTTACTCAATGATTGTAAAACTAGTCATCTCAGGATAGTCATAATAAAACTTGTCTAACCCTTGAAAAATGCACTAAAATCCTTTGTTCAGGTCTGTAGGACCTTCTAATACCCCTTCCCAATAAGGAATATGCACAAACAACACTTTTAGACTTAGATTTGTTGAACTTCCAATTGCTGCCCCAACACTGTCATACACAATCATTTAGGACACTCATCACACTTTGTCAAATAATGGCCAAGAAAGCTTCAAAACTCCTTGAGCAGGTCTGAAAGACCTTCATATATATTCTTCACACCTTTTTTCCATCACAAAACGCACCAAGTATACAATGGAATACACAAAGTCATGAAGTATACACTCGAATGTACATAGTCATGATATACACTTGAATACAAATACTTCAAAACTATTTGAAACCTTAAGGTGTTGAGAGATCACTATTTAAAGGTAAAAATACATGCATACGCTGTTGATCAAGTGTCATAGGGGACTATCACAATAAAGAGCCAACCATAAGGTCATGTTTGTAACCTTCATTCATTTGATGATTCACCATTCTCCATGCAAGGATATCTCTAATACTATGGCTCCCTTTGACCCTATCAACTCATAAGAACATCACCTTGACTATTCTTGATTGTCTTGCCCCTTTAAGGCCATTGTTTGGACTCTTATATGAGTATTAAATCATTATTTTAGCACTACAACAAATCTGTGTGATTAGCTCCCTTTTTTGCTCTATTTTTTGCTCCATTTTTTGCTTCCACCCACTGTTTTAATGTATTTTTCTCCATTTTTTTGAAAAAGTTGGCGCTATTTATCAGGATGGCATTGTTTTTAGCAATTTTTGCGCTGACCATAACAAGTTGACGCTAAATTAGGCACCAATTAGTGCCTAACTTAGCACCTAATTTAGCACCTACTTTAGCTCTTAATGTAGCACCTAATTTAGCGCCACATTTAACACCTATTTTAGCGCATGTATTAATGCCTTATTTAGCGCCTTATGTAGTACCTAAATTTAGCATTTGATGTAGCACCTATTTCAGCACCTAATTGAGCACCTAATTTATGGTTACTTGGGTTTAGGAGTATTATTTAGTGTTTAGGGTTTAGGGTTTTGGGATTAGGGGTTAAGGTTTAGAGGTTTAGGGTTTAGGGTTTAGAGAGAGATAGAGGACCAATAGGGAGATATAGAGGAGACCGAGGGGAGAGATAGGGAGATAGAGAGTGAGCGACATGGCCAGAGACATAGGGAGAGAGATTGAGAGGTAGAGGGGCAAAGGCAATAGGGAGAGATGGCAGAGATAGGGAGATAGAGGTTTAGGGTTTCTCAGGTTTAGGAGTTAGGGGTTAGGGTTTAGGGGAATTATTTAAGGTTTAGGGTTTATTGTTTAGAGGTTAGGGGTTGAGGTTTAGAGGTTTAGGGTTTAGGGTTTATAGAGAGAGAGGAATGATAGGGAGATATAGAGGAGATTGTGGAGGGAGATAGGGAGATAGAGAGTGAGGCACATGCACATGGCCAGGGACATAGGGAGAGAGATTGAGAGGTAGAGGGATGATAGAGATAGGGAGATAGGGGATAGATAGGGAGATAGATGTTTAGAGTTGCTTGGATTTAGGGTTTAGGGCTTTGGGGTTTAGGGTTGCTCAGGTTTGTAGATGGCTAGAGAGAGAGAGAGGGACAATATTAGAGATAGGGAGATATATAGGGGTTTAGGGTTTCTCAGGTTTAGGGTTTAGGGGTTAAGGTAATTTAGGAGCATTATTTAGGGTTTAGTATTTAGAGAGAGGACCAATAGCTGGGAAATATAAAGAGTGAGGTACATGGCTAGAGACATAGTTGGAAGAGATTATAGGGATATATATGAAGAGTGAGGTACATGGCTAGAGACATAGCTGGAAGAGATTATAGGGATATATATGGAGAGTGAGGGACATGGCTAAAGACATAGGGAGAGAGATTGAGAGGTAGAGGAATGATAGAGATAGAGAGATAGGGAGATAAAGGTTTAGGGACGTTTCTTGGGTTTAGCGTTTAGGGTTTAGGGGTTTGGGGTTTAGGATTTAGGGGTTTATGGTTTCTCAGGTTTAGGGTTTATGGGTTAAGGGTTAGGGGCATTATTTAGGGTTTATATATGTGTTGGGTGAATGTTTTGTCATTTAGTTAACCAACAGCAAAATGGTTATATTGCTACAACTATAATGAGACTAAGTCTCTCCTCTCAACAAGGGGAGGTTCCCTCTAGATAATGAGGTCTTTCTAACAAGCAACTTTTAATACTTAATTAAACCAAAACTATTCTTGGGGTGTTTTCATTGCATCCTATTCTCTTTTTTCAGAATAGATGTTTCTCTCTTTCGAAATGACAACTTCAAAAGAAATGTAGCTCAAAATCTCTACTTTCACCCAATATGATATAACTAACTTGAACACAAGAGTTTATAGCACAAAGTCTCTAAACAATTCTATTCTCACAAATGTAAACACAAACTCTCACAATGTGAAAATAGCACAAAGTCTATTTAACCAAAACACGAACACTTCTCTCAATTTCCAACAAACTCCACAATTCTAGCAATGATCTAATATAATATAACACCAATGACATAAGAACACTAATATCATAAAACAATATGATTCAACTCAAAGTTTGATACTCAAATTGCTTGTTTATATTGATATTCACTTGAAAACTTGATAAACATAAAAAGCTCAAAGTCTTGAAATGTTTTCCAATTCGGTAGAGTTTCTTTGCAATAGATAAAAGATAGAAATTACAATAGAGGCCCTCTTTATTTATAGGGAGGAGCCTAGAGCAAAAATAGGAAAATATTAACTACTTTGACTTATTCAAACAAAAGAGTACTATTTGACTTATGACTTCTTTTGTCTCAAATGTAATTTCATTTGAGAAAATTACATATGAGTATGTCCATAACAAAATTCAAATTAAATCTACAAGACTAAAAATAAACTAAGGCATTGAAAATGAACTTCAGCTTCCACCATCGTTCTTCTTCAAAAAGTTTTTATACATAGTTTGTACTGCTGCCATTTCACATACATCGGACTTCGCTGTATTCTCTGAGATGGTACGAGCCCTAAGAATTACCTCTTTAACCACCTTTATTACTTTCTCATATTTCTCAAGATTATCCTTTAGATTCTCAAAATTTGAGTGATGATCATAAAGGCTATCCATTGAAACCACTATAGGCACTTCATCTTCAAATTTTTGCTGCAACATCTATCATCTCCTCTGTTGAGAGAAACTTGTGACCTTCACCTATCAGAGTGCATGGTAGCTCCTCTAACCTGTGTAGAAGCAAGACATTATTGTCTTCACTATTTTCACGTACTTGGCACAAGTCATCAAGTAAACCTTTTATCACATTGATGCGATGGACAATAGATTCCTTAGTCTTAAGGTAAGACTCTCAGTTTGAAATGACACCAATGGCTATCTGATTCTTTATTTTGATCTTCTTCATCTCAATCCATTCCTCTAAACTTTTCTCTTAATCTTGTAGATCTTGAGAAAGTAAATCAATAATGTCATCTAGCTCAGCTTTTACCATATCCATCTTTCCTTTTCTTTCCATTGTGGTCTTCAATAGAACTCTTCCTTGTACCAACAACCATTCCAAAATATCACTAACCACTCTTCCTCTAGCCTAAACTTTCAGAACCTTTTGAATAAGAGGGTCATCAACAGTCACTTCCATAGGTTCCATGATCTCTGATGATTTTACTATTTTCTAAAGAACAATAGCAAGTTGTTCTGCCTTTGCTTTGTACTACTCTTTCTCCTTCTTGACCTCATCATATTTCTCAAGCAATGAACTTGCAGTGGCTTGAAAATCTGCCTTGATACCTTCATGAGTTATCTTACCTAACTCAACTCTAGAGACAATATAATCATTCATATCAAAAGTATTTGCAATGGCATCATCTGGGGGCTTAGCAATTTCTGCATATCTAATTCCTTTTTCATTAATAATCCTAGAAATAGTTTTAGGTTTTTTCTCTGGGCCTTTGGCTTAGCAGAAATTAACTTCTCTATATCATTTTCATCCAGTGAAATTTCTTTCTTCTTTCTCTTGGGAGTGTATGTAGACAACCATGGAGGTAGTGTTGAGGCACCAACATTCGGAGAAGAATCAAGTAACTATTTAGCTGGATCCATGCTCACACCTATTATAGTAACAATAGGACTAGTGTTGGTAAAAACTACATTTGTGTCAACAACTTTCTCTGAACCATCTAGAAAATGCTCCAGAACAAATTGTTCACCAACATCAAATGATGGGGAAGATAAACTTGGAATAGAACCAGAAGAATCAAACATGGTCCCATAACTTGTTCTTACAGAGGTAGGGGTATTATCAGAAGACACAACAAAAATAGGTGAACTAGGAACATTAGAAACTACTGGAAAACTACTAAAAATAGGAGCATGAGGAAGGGGCATAAAAACTTGTGATTCCAATGGGAGATCCTTTTGAGGAGGCTGCTGTGAATCACCAAGTTGTTCCTGTTCTACATTCTCCTCTTTTTCTTGTTCCTTTTCATTTTCCTCATCTGGCTTCTCAGGCATTTCTGCTTGCTCAGTCTCAATATCTTCAATCTCCATTTCATTAACATTTGTATCTTCAGCACCTGATTCTGTGATAGTAGAAGCTCTTACAACCTCTTTCTACTTATCTTCTTTAGATACAAACTTGATTTTTGGTTTATGCACTTTAGAAGGAGTGTCACTCTTGTTCTTTGTTTAGTTTTCTACCTTTTTCCCTATTTGCTCCTGAATCTCAGTTTCTGATCTAGTAAGAAATTCCTTCAAACTAATTCCTTTGCTTCCTAACCACACATTTGTATTTGCTAGAATTGGCTAAAATCTTTTCTTGATTGAAGTTTCCTCTTTGACAGACCATTTGACCTCTAGTAGATGCGAGGTTTCAATGTTCTCAATATTGTATTTGGGATCCAAAACATCCCCTTCATCTTCCATTCCCTCCAGAATGTCTCCAAGGCCTAATTCTTCAATCTGACTCAAGTGAAGTCTGCAATAATCTAGCTTCCTGATCTCATTCTGTGTTCTAAGATTGGCCCAAATATCTTCAACCATTGGCATATGGAAAACTGACTTCCTCTTGATCATGTCCTGCACTCTTCTAAAATCAAAATGATCTCTTTTCTTGAAAGTCTTTATAGTAACCAGTTGCATTTCTGATTCAATTGCTTTGGCCTTGGTGGCTGACTAAACATAGTACCTCTCAATTTCTACAGGAAACTTAATTCCTAACTTTTTCAGCTCCATCTGCTTATTGTGTACAACAATAAATTGCCTACACAGTTCCATTAGAATAATTCTATCACTAGGATATTGTGGAAGCATATACGGATAACTATGATAATATCCCAGTCTGAGGTAAGTGAAAGTTGGAAACTATAAAAACAAGAAACCAAAAGAGTTAACCACCTCCCAGGCCTCATCTGATACTCTTTTTTGCTCAAGTTCATTATTACATAAACACATGAATACTAAAAAGAAGGCATCATTAACTCTGCAAAAATGATGGATTGATCCCTTTAGAGTAATCTATGGATAATACTCATAAACAGGAACCAATCACCTATCACCAACTTGAGTTAAACCAGGAAAATTCCTCATGCTTGCAGTAGCATACACTAGATATGATGTCATATAAAACTTGAAAGTTGTATTAACTTTCACCAGCTGATCATGCAAAGCATTGCTGATCTGTTCCCCTCAGAAGATTTTCTATTGACCCCTGAGAATCACCTTAATGTATGTATACATCCATTCCTGAAACTTGGATGAAGAAGGGAGACCTCTGATCTGACTCAATAGTGTAATCAAATCACTTATCTCCTCAATAAAATCACTTCTCAGGAGATCTTTTGGTCATCTAGTCAAATTGCTCAGAGGAGTGTTCAACCACTTACTGTTGATATGTTATCTTGCAGCTTCAATATCTTCATCATAATCCTTTTTCCCTTGAGCAAAATCTATTTCACCAACATTACAATTGGAGGACACATAAAGATTTTATCAAGAAACTCTGCATCTAATCTCATGATCACATTTCTTTGAGAATCAGATATAGTCTTGGTATCCCTATTATAGTGACTAGCCACCTAAAGAACAAATTTAGGATTATGGGCAGCAACAGGAAAAGACGCAACCAAGTGAATTTTGCTATCAATAATCTTCTACATATATCGAGGAGGATTTGACTGCTTTGTTCTATCCACAAATTTGGCCATGTCCACATGACCAATCATTGTATCTTTGATCTCGTCCACATTGGATGAGAATGAAGTCATAGGGAAAACCCTTTGGTACTTATACTTCATGATTTTAGCCTTTGATGGGGACAGCTCTGACATCATCTTTGTGAAGAAAATTAGAAACAACGTCTACCATAGATGTTTTGTTAAAACTACATAAAACCATGATTTCGTAGTTAGGGAAAAAATGGACAAATTGGGGCTATTGCAAATTGACGATCATGAACATGGGAACATGCATTGAAGGGCTTGAGAGTGCACAAGTCGAGGAAATAGGCGAAAGCGGGCCAATAGGTATTGAAAGGAAAAATTTCCCAATGTTAGGAAAATTTTCAAAGTGACACGCATGGGCGGTGATTTTGGCCGCTACTGCATGTCGGAAGAAAAAATGCAAGTTTGATGTAGGGGCGATCAATTTGATCGCCCTTACATGAGGGTAAAAAATGCAAGGCACTGAGTGCATGCACAAGAGTAAAAAGGCCCGCTAGGGCATATTAGAGGAAGTATTTATATGTCTAGTTAGCCGAAATGACTGCTTATACATCTCATTGTTAAAAACCATTTAAGGAATTCATGTAGGGGTGACAAATTTTGCCACCCTAAGGTAAAACATACAAGTACGCAAGCAGCAAAATTTGCCGACTTAGAACTTGTGACAAACTTAACATATGTATGTATCAACATCATTTATTACCACCAATACATACGGTAGATCAACAAAGAAGAACATGCATTAATGGCTAAAGTAACCAATGATACACGAGTCCTAAGTTTTCAAAACGTCAACAAGACCTAACATTTGTAAAACTTAGGGTTTGGTTTTACTAGCGAGTTTCACTTGATAAAATGATGACAAAAGAAACCTAGATCTACCAGAAACTAGGATTTAAAAATGACTCAAAAAAGGAGAACAAAATGAAAAATGAATTGCTTAAACACTTAAAACAATAACATTTACTACAAATGCAAGCAATTGTTTCATCATACAGGAAAACCCTAAGAAGAAAATGAAAATAAAAATGGAAAAATAAAGGCTTACCTCTGAAAGAAAACTGAAACCCTAGACACCGAAAATCTCCACAATCTGCTTGCAAAGAATCAAAATGTCGGATTAACAAATGGAGGATAGGAAACACAGGAAAGATAGAAAGAACAATGAAATAAAACTGATTTAAAACATATTTAACACTTAAAATGAAACTAAAAGACCAAAATAAATGCTACACAAGTTAAACTACCGTAGCATTTATTATGTGCTTTGGTGGCGAAACTCACCAATGTAACATCAGTAAAAGACTAAACATGCATTGGCGGCGAAAATCGCCACCACTGCATGTTATTTATACACGACATGTAATGGCAACAAAAAAATGCCACTCTTAACATGAATTTAGATGAAACAAAGAATGCACTGGTGGTAAATTTCACCACCACTGCATGTAATTTTTAAAAACTATAGAATATGCAAGGGCGGCGAAAATTGCCGCTCTTGCATATACACAAAATACTCTAACTCTTTAAAATTGAAAAAAATATTTCAACAATTTACACGAGTTTTGAGAAATCCAAACGAGAAACGACTCGAATAGATAATCAGGAAGAAGAGGATCTCGCATGGGAAATGAGAGATGACTCACCTTGATTTGCAAACATAGGGTGTAGACTACGAAACGAACAAGTTTCATAGGGGTTGTCTACAAAATGAGTGCAACTAATTTTGAGAACAATAGATAGCTCTAACTGGGAAACTTCTTTTGATCGTTTATTTGAAATGATCAAAGGGAGAAGAATCCAGTCTCTAAGTGCCTTCATCCATGCCATTGGGCCATAGAGTCAAGCTACCAAAACAAAAAGACACAAAAGACTAAACATAAATGAAAAATAAAAACACAAAAACTATACAAATGTACAAATGAACTTATCTAATACTTCAAGGATTGAAGTGCTTTAGATGCTATCCACTATGTGGTAGGAAGAATGGTGTTCCATCAAGATACTCCAAAAAGAAGCTATTTTCACCACAAAATTGATGAATGATGAAAGGGCCTCTCCATAGGGAATCAAACTTCCCATGCATTCCTTTTGTCTCTCTCCTCTTGTCCCATAACAAGACTTGATCCCCAATTTGAAATTCTCTAGCCTTCACTTTCTTGTCAAAAAGTTTCTTTACCTGATTTTGATGTTCAACAATACGGTCTACTACCATAACCCGCTGATCTTCAAGTTCAGTGAGGTACATTATTCTTTTGTCAATAGAACTTTCAAAAGTTCTATCTTCCACTACTTTTGCCAACTTCAATGCCAATAATTCCAATGTAATAGGTATTTCTACATTCAGACCATATAGAAGTTGAAACGGTGACATACCTATTGCCCTATTGGGGGTAATTCTGTCAGCCCATAAAGTATCAATCAAAGCTTTATGCCAAGTCCTCTGATTATCCTCCACCAGTTTCCTGATAATTGTAACCAGATTCTTGTTACTCAATTTTCCCTGACCATTCCCTTGCAGATAATAGTCTGATGAATGAGAAAGAATGATCCCATGTTCATAGAAAAAATTATTGATCTCATTTGAAGAAAAACATTTAGCATTATTTGCTATAATTTTGTTTGGAACTCCTGTAATTGAAAAAATCAGGTCAAAGGTAAAAACACAAACCAAATGCATAATCAAAACAAATAGTTATACCTAGACATGAAAACCCAATCTCATCAAAAAGGGAATGAAGCTTTGTACCCAAGATCTCCTAGACAAGATATACCCTAATGGATGAATAAAATGTAAAATGCTCTATCTCAATTGCAACTCACAATGCTAGCTCAATGGACATTTGGACATGGTAACATTACTTGAAGATTTGATCCTAAAATGGGTTGAAAGATGTATTTATAGGGATTTTGGAGAGATTTTGATCCAAGGGTGGAGATTGGTTTGGAAGATCAATGGTGGAGGATGAAAGTGATGTGGAGGGCCTATATTTCATCCTGGAGGATGGAGGGCTAGGAATAAATGTGAATCTTTTATTCATTTTTGGGGAAAGGGTGAATTAAATGAGGTTGGGTGAGATGGAATATGTATGAATTAAAAATTCATATGGGGAATGGTAAATGAATTAAAAATTCATTTGGGGATGAGTGGGCATAAATGAGGTATGGCATGGGTAAGGGGTTGTAAGAGAATTAATTGTGATGTGGGATGTATTTAAATAAAAAATTGACTTATGTGGATATATTCCAATTTTTTATTTGGAGGATGTGGGGAAGGGTGTTAAGCTGGATTGGACCATCTTAATGATAGGTTCAAGATTAATTAAACAAAGTTGTATTTAATTAATCCTAAGGCTAGGATGAGGTAGGCTAGGGTAGGCAATTAAATAATAGCTATTTAATTGCCTAGGGTAGGAATAGGTCAATTAATAGGCTAAATTAATTAGTTAAACATGATTTAGCTAATTAATTGGGTTTAGTGAGGAGAGGGAAATTGACCAAATAAATATTGCATATTTATTAAATCAAATGGCTAAGGTTTGAACTATTGAATTAATAAAATTAATTCAATTGTTGGGGATAAAATGGTGTAAAATTAGGTGATGAAGGGATAATTAATTAAATAAAAATTTAATTAATTGGTTAGAAGGGAAATTGGTATGTTTAGGGATGTCGGGAGTCGGTTTGATGGTAAAAGACATTTTTAGGTGTCTACATTTGCCCCTCTTTGACGTGGCGTCAAGACCTAGCAGGGAAGTGGTGTCAGGTCAAAGAAAGAATTTGCCCTAGCTGCCAGGAAGGAATAAGATGGGTGAGGGATGCCCCCTCGACTGGAAAATGTATTGTCAGGATTACTCCTGGACATGAGGTAGTCTTTTTGGTGTGCCGATAGGCTCTCATTGCAAGTTGATGGTTGCTAGTACCTTCTTCAAAGGTTACTTCTGGTTCTGCTTTGACAGCCTGATGAATGACCGAACTGTAAGGCTTTTCTTCACAATATAGTTGTTCTTCCCTTAAAGAAGCTTGTAAAGGTAACTATAAAGGTCCAGTAGAATTGAACTGGTTGATGAACTTATCAAGTTCAGGAGACTTTTCCATTTCTTCTGTGAGATAGAAATTTTCTTCATTGTCTATTTCAGAAATTTCTCCTTGAGCTTGAGCAATAACCTTTTCTGGGAAGGCTTTCTGATGCCTTCTCCATAATTATCTAGCCATACTGCCAGGAACAACGGCTTCATTAATGGATCGTTGAGTAGGAGGTCTAGGTGGCCATGGTTCTCTTCTCTGTAATGGCTTATAGCAATGTCTTTCTAGAATTTTAGCTGTTGATGAAGACAAACCATATTGAAGGATTGGTGTCCTTCGAACTGGGAGTTTAGGAGGCCGATCTCCTTCTTGTAGCAAATAGTGCTTTTTGGCATTAAGCTATTCTAGCTTGCTAGTCAACTTTCTCCATGTTTCTTGTCCCATATCCATATCATGGAGCTTAGATTCTATCTAGACAATTTCTTAATTATTTTGTCTAGATCTGTACGGGTGTCCCTTCTTAGCATTCTGCAATAGAAGGAAACTTCTGAATCATCGTCAGATGATTGAATTTTCCTAGTTATTAAATTCACTTGAGCTTGATCTGGAGCTGATGCATATTCTTCAAACTCTAATTCTATCTCTGTGCTAGAGCTAGAGAGAATAATGTCTTCTGAGTCTGATGGGTAGTCATTGATGAATTCAAATTCATCAACTCCCACTTCTTTTGCCGCGTGGACCTTTCCCTTATTCTTTTTCTTATGTTTGTCCGCGCATTTGTTTGCAAAGTGATTTCCCTTGCAAATGTAGCAGGTAGGTTCCCATTTCTTTGAACCTTTGCCCCTTTTATCCCTTTTTCTGAAATATCCTTTCTTTTTAGGATATTTACTAAATTTCTTCTTTTTCTTCTTATAGGATTTGTCTAGCTTTTCACAATCATAGCAGGAAGAAGATTTTCCTTTATCTGGGAATTGATTTGAAGGCATTATCTGGTAGCATACATATGAGGATAGTAAGGGTTTGACCCTTTTGATTTCTTTCTTTGTCTTACCTTCTTCACAGATTTCTTCATTAATCTAAGTAAGAAATTGAACTAGTTGAGGAAAGGTTAGTTCCTTCATCTCAATATTTTCTGTTACCAGATTCTCAAGAACCCTTTTGTGATAGAATTCCCCTATCACATTTCCAAAACTTTTTAGAAAAGTTGTGAACATAAAGTCATGATTTTGTTCATGGCTTGACTGATAGAAATTCTGATATTGAATCTCACAATATTTTTTGAAATATTTGAGGTCTTTGCATTTACCTCTTATGAACTTATTGTAGGCCAACTTTTCTCTGGTGTCTGTTCTTCCTATGAATAGATGTGTCAACTAAGCATAGACTTGATCTATACCTCTGCCTATTAGGCTTTCCCTAAAAGTGTCGTCTAGCCTATCCCAAACACTTCGTGCGACACTTGTCATTGCATTGAGAGCCTGCTTGATCACTTGTGATTCATCATCATTAGCATTAGTGGATAAATAATTTGTTATCCAGGCTCGCATAGCATCTATTCCTCTTGTATTTTCTATATCTTCAAAATTGTCAAAATTTACAAGGGGAGGTGTGTCAGCTTTTAGAGTTTGAATATTTTTGAATGGATCAATGGGGTTAGATCCATTAGGATTGGAATCATTACCATGAGCCATCTAGAACTTTCCTTTTGCTTACTCTTCTGGGGTGGCTTCCCTTAGGGTCCCGGTTGAGGGATCAAAAATCTTTTCAATCACAGGCTTTCTTACTTCAGTAGTCAACTTTGGTCCTTCATACTGAGCCTGTAAATATCCCTTAGCACTATAAGGGAAATTCATTGTTTTAGTAGTCTGATGTTGGCTAACAGTTTGCACCATAGACTGAATAGTGTCAGAGGTGAGTAAGGTGTTGGGGCATAGCTTGGCTGAAAACAAGAATATCATCAATGTAGGGTTGAATGAATTTGGCACAAGGCTGAAAGATAACATCCATTTTTTGCTAAAAAATGGAGGGGGCAGTTTTGATTCCAAATGGAAGTACCTTCCATTCATAAAGACCTTGTGGTACTGAGAAGGCAGTTTTGTAGAAGTTAGCACTTTGAGTCTAATATGCCAAAACCCTTTTGTTAGATCAAATTTTCAATAAACATGACTACCTTGAATAGTCTGCCAAATATGATCCTTGCTTGGCAGGGGCTGTCTGTTATCAACAAGACAGTCATTTAGCATCTTATAGTTGACTACTAGCCATTTTTCTGGTAATTCCTTTCCATTCTCATCAGTCTTAGGGACATACATAGCATGGCATGAGAATGGGGATTCAGAAGTCTAGATTATTCCAAGCTTGTCAAGCTCGATGACTTCTGTTCTACAAGTTAATGCTTCAGCTGAACTCATTAGAAAGTAATTTTCTTTAGCTTTTGGAGTGAGTTCATTACCTTGAGGATCTCTTTTGAGAGGGAGATCACAAGTCAAATTCCTTTGCTGTTTCTGTAGATCTTTTGTGAGGACTGTTGCTGCAAAGGCATTCTTAATCTCAGTTAGAGATTCTTGAGTTGTATCCATTTGTTTGGCTAACCAAACTGCATTAACTAGATTCTTCTTCTTTTCCTTTTCTAGCTTTGAAGTATAAGCCAGGTCTTGATGAAGCTGTGGAAGCTGAAATCTATTCTGAATTATAATGAAGTCAGAATCAATGGTGAATGGTTCCCATTGTTATATAGCTTTGCTCCCAATTACACCATCATACCCATCTACCTCATATTGGACAAATGTTAGTGTATCCATAAAACCATCAAATCTAATTTGAATAGGAGCTTCATAGATTACAGAGCTATTACTTTTCTCAGAATTCCCAAAAGTGATACTTGTGGTTCCTTCTAGCCAGGCATCCCTGGGAAAGGCATTATACCTAGTAATATTTAAATTGGCTCCTATATCAATTAAAAATGCTAATGGATAAGCCATGATACCTAGAAAATGTATTGTTAGGATTACTCTTGGATATGAGGTAGTCTTTTTGGTGCGCTGAGAGGCTCTCATTGCAAGTTGACGGTTGCTAGTACCTTCTTCAAAGGTTACTTCTGGTTCTGCTTCAACAACACAGTTGTTCTTCCCTTAAAGAAGCTTGTAAAGGTAACTGAAAAGGTCCAGCAGAATTGAACTGGTTGATGAACTTATCAAGTTTGGGAGACGTTTCCATTTCTTCTGTGAGATAGAAATTTTCTTCATCGTCTATTTCAGAAATTTCTCCTTGAGCTTGAGCAATAACCTTTTCTAGGAAGGCTTTCTAATGCCTTCTCCATAATCTTCTAGCCATACTGCTAGGAGCAAGGGCTTTACTAGTGGACCGTTGAGCAGGAGCTCTAGGTGGCCATGGTTCTCTTCTCTGTAATGGCTTATAGCCATGTCTTTCTGGAATTTTAGCTGTTGATGAAGACAAACCATATTGAAGGATTGGTGTCCTTCGAACTGGGAGTTTAGGAGGCCGATCTCCTTCTCATAGAAAATAGTGCTTTTTGTCATTAAGTTGTTCTATCTTGCTAGTCATCTTTCTCCATGTTTCTTGTCCCATATCCATATCATGGAGATTAGATTCTATCTGGACAATTTCTTCAATTGTTTTGTCCAGATTTGCACGGGTGTCCCTTCTTAGCATTTTGTAATAGAAGGAAACTTCTGAATCATCATCAGATGATTGAATTTGCCCAGTCATTAAATTCACTTGAGCTTGATCTGGAGCTGATGCATATTCTTCAGACTCTGATTTTGTCTCTGTGCTGGAGCTAGAGAGAATAATCTCTTCTGAGTCTGATGGGTAGTCGTTGATGAATTCAAATTCATCAACTCCTACTTCTTTTGCAGCGTAGACCTTTCCCTTATTCTTTTTCTTATGTCTGTCTAGGCATTTGTTTGCAAAGTGATTTACCTTGCAAATGTAGCAGGTAGGTTCCCATTTCTTTGAACCTTTGCCCCTTTTATCCCTTTTTCTGAAATATCCTTTCTTTTTAGGATATTTACTAAATTTCTTCTTTTTCTTCTTATAGGATTTGTCTGGCTTTTCACAATCATAGCAGGAAGAAGATTTTCCTTTATCTGGGAATTGATTTGAAGGCATTATCTGGTAGCATACATATGAGGATAGTAAGGGTTTGACCCTTTTGATTTCTTTCTTTGTCTTACCTTCTTCACAGATTTCTTCATTAATCTGAGTAAGAAATTGAACTAGTTGAGGAAAGGTTAGTTCCTTCATCTCAATATTTTATGTTACCAGATTCTCAAGAACCCTTTTGTGATAGAATTCCCCTATCACATTTCCAAAACTTTTTAGAAAAGTTGTGAACATAAAGTCATGATTTTGTTCATGGCTTGACTGATAGAAATTCTGATATTGAATCTCACAATATTTTTTGAAATATTTGAGGTCTTTGCATTTACCTCTTATGAACTTATTGTAGGCCAACTTTTCTCTGGTGTCTGTTCTTCCTATGAATAGACATGTCAACTGAGCATAGACTTGATCTATACCTCTACCTATTAGGCTTTCCCTGAAAGTGTCGTCTAGCCTATCCCAAACACTTCGTGCGACACCTGTCATTGCATTGAGAGCCTGCTTGATCACTTGTGATTCATCAGCATTAGCATTAGTGGATAAATAATTTGTTATCCAAGCTCGCATAGCATCTATTCCTCTTGTATTTTCTATATCCTCAAAATTATCAAAATTTACAAGGGGAGGTGTGTCAGCTTTCAGAGTTTGAATATTTTTGAATGGATCAATGGGGTTAGATCCATTAGGATTGGAACCATTACCATGAGCCATCTGGAAATTTCCTTTTGCTCGATCTTCTGGGGTGGTTTCCCTTAGGGTCCCGGTTGAGGGATCAAAAATCTTATTAATGACAGGTTTTCTTACTTCAGTAGTCAACTTTGGTCCTTCATACTAAGCCTGTAAATATCCTTTAGCACTGGAAGGGAAATTCATTGTTATGTTAGTCCAGTTTAGTAGTTTGCTTTGACTGGAACCTTGGAGAATTTCTGCTATAGTAAAGATATGGAGAGGCTAGAAATTGGCTTTATAAGTACCAGTGGTGTCAAAAAGCATAAAATCCTTAAATGGAGGAATTGTGCCAAGAACTAAGCAAGGACCTGCAGGTGTACCTATGGCTTTTTCATGGACTTCTTTGATGTCCTGTTCAGGGATTACAGCTTGCTTGGCCGAAAACATTCAAAAATGGCTTGATTTAGGAGGATTAAAAACAAAGGAACAATCCTCACATTTATACATCCCATTTTCTAATTCAGAATACAACTTATGGGAGCAGGAAGTACTAGTAGATTTGGCTGAGGTACCGCTAGGTTTAGAGATTGAGGGAATTTTAAAAAGATCTTCAAAACCCCTAGTGGGTTGGAACCTTGCGCTCTGAGTGCGCGATAAAGGTGACACAGATGGACCAAGTTGGTTATAGTTAAATACTCTTTCAATTCTTAGGAAAGGACTGCTAGTTAAAGCAGGTTGACGTCCGGATGAGAATCTAATTACTGCCTGATCACCTAATTCTTCAATTGAGATACCTCTCAATTGTGGTTGTTTCTCTTCTTCAGGTTGACCATCCTTATCCCAAAGAACTAATGCCCATTCTTCAGGCAATTTGATATCCTTATGATGGGCTATCTTTGGTGTGGTTAACCGCATGCTGTCATTAGTAGATTTCTAGATGGTTGGCAGACCTTCTAGACCTTGGGCCTTTCTGGGGTTTATCATCAATGGTATAACCTTGTTATACAACCGATAGTGAATAAGAAAGGTAAGAGAATGGTCTACTGACAAATTTTTCATATGAAGGTTCATGGTCTTGAAATTATATTTGAGAACATCCTGAAGATTACCATCTTT
Organism: Cunninghamia lanceolata; assembly: GCA_027924645.1. Taxonomy (NCBI): domain Eukaryota; kingdom Viridiplantae; phylum Streptophyta; class Pinopsida; order Cupressales; family Cupressaceae; genus Cunninghamia; species Cunninghamia lanceolata. The sequence goes on from BSBN01000620.1 coordinate 6,703,202, forward strand.
CAGATCGATGGGGAAATCTAGTAGGCAATCAATGAACAGTGATCCTTTGGACATGGAATCACAAGAAGCACCTAACAAGGAATGAGACAACTTTAGGAACCTTGCATTTTTAAGGTGAGCTCCCGAAAGGACGTGACAGGAGCAAAGGTTGGATAGAGGATGGGAAAAGAAGATGATAGGAAGAAAAATAGAGGAAAAAGGTTGGGATCTGCACCCTGGAGGGGAAAAAGAGTGGGCGGGGGGATGACATGGCATGCTATATTAGGACAAGTGGGCCCTAAGAGTGCCACATTTGCACACATTGACCTCTTGAGAAGAAGGAGCGAAGGAGAGATGGTAGAGCGCAACCCCCAATTCCCGCGACTTCAACACATTTCTAAGCGTTTCTGATCATTTGGCCGGGCACCGGAGGCTGGACCCCAGGTAGGGCCTAATCCTGACTTTGTGATTTTTTGAATTTGTCACATTTTTTGTGTTCGGGAATTGGGTTTGGGGATTGTGGCGTTATCATAAGATCGCCCAGCATGAAAAATTAAGCAAATTAGCACAATCCTCTAGATTGGCACTATTTGCTAGGGTAGCATAGAGGCAGATTGTTGCCATATATTTCACGTTTTGGTGCTATCTTTTGCAATAGCGCAATGTGTGGAAGAATAGGGTTTTAGTGTTTTAGCGCCAAATGTGTAGTAGGGTAGCGCTATGTTCTGGACTAGCGCTATTTTAAGTAGTGGTGCTATTTTTAGTTTTAGCGCAAAGTACAAGATTAGTGCAATATGTGATATATGTGCTATTGGGAGGATTGGCGCTATTCCTTAGATTAGTGTCAAATGACTGTGTGGCACCATTTTTTTAAAATGGGGCTAGGTGTATTGTGCAGTAGCACTATGTATGAGGGTGGCACAATGTGTCTTGCACAGTGGTGCTATTATCTATAATAACGTAATGAGAAGAAGTAGTAGCACCATTTGTAAAAATGGCGCAAAGTATGGTCTGTTTTGGCGCCAAATAATTATAGTTTTAAACATTAGAAGAAAGGGGGTTTAACAGACAGAAGATAGGTAGATTTTTGACCAGAAAGTTGTAGATGCAGGTTCCAAGTTCATTTATAGTGTCCTCACGGGAGCGACGCGTGCCATCTATGATGGCATCGTTTGATCAGTTTGATGATGCTACCCGGGCCCAACTGGCTAGGTTAGGGCTCCTGACAGCTGCATCGATGCCAGTATTGCGAGCTCATAGAGTTCTAATGACAGTGGTAGTGGAGCGATATCAGCCAAAGACTTGCATCTTTTTGCTACCTACTGGGGAGATCATGATCACTCTTGAGGATGTCTATCGCATCCTCAAGCTACCTATTTGTGGCGGTCGAGTGAGATACGACACAAGGAGGGGACGGCGGGCCTTGATCAGACTATTTAGCCAGGATCATATTGTTTTATTAGCAGATAGGAGGGAGATGAGTTATGAGGGGTCACTGGTGGAGGGTACAGATCCCTTTGCTTTATTCCTATGTGCCTTGATTGGTGGTGTGGTGATGCCTGATAGGAGGGGTAGGGATTTCCAGTTGGCTAGGGGGAGATGATCAAGGGGATGGTCCCTCATGAGACTGTGTATGCCTGGGGACCTGCGATGCTAGCATAGCTATATCACAAGATGCACACAGTTGTCTATCACTATGATGTATCTCTATTAGCTGGGGTTACTCTTCTGCATGTGTGGATTTGGGAGCATATCACAGTCACTCGACCAAGATGTGGGTACTATCGCCATCCATTTGAGGCCTTTGTGTTCCTATATCAGGATGCAGAGTGCACATATACTGGGCAGGTGCCATATTGGCAGCAGATGCTAGATGATGTTATTTGGGTGACTTGGCGACCATACATCAGAGTAGAGCCATGGCCAAACGATGATGTGCACATGCCATTTACTTTCTAGTAGTGGTATTTGATAGGTCAGGGAGACCATATGATAGACATGTGTCTACCATTGTGAGTCATGCAATAGTTTGGGTTGCGCCAGGATACTCCTCAGTAGATGGCCATTTTTCAACGGACTCATTGGGAAGCATATTTTTGGCCTGCGGCCATACAGCCTCAGGTCGCTTTGGAGGATTTTATAGCTTTGCAGCCGTTGTAGTGGGATTGGCAAAGCACGGTCAGGGATGCAGGCACTACTCCTACATATGATACATGGTGGTAGATGTGGCAACCGACGCGATTCACCAATCTGGCAGAGGAGGTAGTCCTTGCGGAGGAGGCGGCAAGATCAGGGAATGAGGATTCTGAGGATGATGATGATGATTCTGATGGGGATGATTTCCTAGAGGAGGGTGAGGAGCTCATTGCAGATTACCTCGTGGAGGTTGGAGGGGATGGAGAGGAGGAGGAGGAGGTTGGGAGGGATGGCCAGCCGATGGATGTGCTGGCAGCTGGACAGGTGCTCCAGCAGTAGTTGAGACAGCAGGCACCTGTGCAGTAGGTGCCTGTTGAGCAGGTTTAGATTAGGGTGGTGCAGCGGCATAGAGGGCCTCGATAATGTGGGGGACAACCAAGGGTGGATAGGGGGGTCTACCCCCACCACAAGTAGCACAGCAGCAGGCTATTGTAGTAGGCAGAGGCAAGCCCTTCAGGGGCAAGTGGAGAGGCTGAGGTTCGAGGGCTCACACCTCGTCGGTGGCCTCGGGGTGAGGAGGAGGAGATGGAGACCCTGTGGGCACAAGTAGCCAGCCTGTAGAAGGCTTTAGAGAGCTGTGAGGTAGAATTGGTGCAGTTGCGGGGGACAGTAGCATTGTTGGATGGTACAGATGGGCAGATGGCTGCATTGCGAGCACAGTTAGCCTAGGCTTAGGGTGACATAGTGATTTTGATCAGTGTACAGGATGCGGCACTTGCAAGGGTATAGTAGGTAGAGACTACGGTGGGTAGCTTACAGGCTTCAGGTGCTGGTATGGCCCCAGTTTTGACATTAATTCAGACACACGTGCCTCAGGCATAGACATAGTTATATCAAATACAGGGACTGTTGTCTCAGGTACAGGGGTAGTTGTCCTAGGCACAGGGGGAGTTGGTAGAGGCTAGAGGGCAGATGGAGTATTATCGGGGCCTCTATTATGCGGCAGTGCTGACAAAGCAGCATACACTGAGTTATAGCCATGTCAGTGGATTGAGGGCATCTAGGTCACACAGATCTAGATCAGTCCAGTCTGTCTAGCAGACGATGGGTCCTACTTCACATGTGCCCCAGTAGGTTCCATAGGTACAGGTACAGCCGCAGCCGTAGCCATAGCCATAGGCAGGACCACAGCCACCACTAGGGTCAGGATCCCCCACTCCATCAAAGAGAGGGTCCTCTATGTGACAATATATCATTTTGGCCCTTAGAGGTATTGTATCAGGACATTATATTTTTTGATGTATATATATGAGCGATGTACATTGTTTTACGATGATGATATATGATATGATGCTTTTTGATGGCCTATATGTTTGTTTATGATGATGTTATATGATTATGATGATGCTCTATGATGATAGATGTAGTATGCTTTATGGATTATTTGCTATGGATGTGTTGTGTTTATGCCATGCAATGTATTATATTGATGTTATGGATGTACATATTGATGTAATATGATGGATGCAATGATGGTTTACTTATTGTGATATATGCATGTTTGTGATCTATGGTCTATGATGTATAATGCAAATAAATGTTTAGATTAATAAACATTTATTATGGATGTAAAATGCAAATGCCATGGAAATGCATATTTATCTAAATAAACACATGTTATGTATGAAAAATATGGATATGCAACTAGATGATTGTAAAATGTAGCTAAATGATTATGATTGTGATTATGCAATGTAACTAAGTGAGGATGTTATGCAAGTAAATGTAACTAAATGATTATGTTTATGATGTGCAATGTTAAATGATTCTAAAATGTGCCTAAATGGTTATGATATGCAAATTAAATGATATGTAAGACGCAAACTACAGGATTCTAAAATGAACCTAAATGGTATTGAGATGCAAACTAGGTGATAGGTGAGATTGTTAAGTCTTGATACATATGATGTTCTTTGTTGGACCCTGGGTAGTGGGGCTGGTGTTTAGGGGAATAGGGGGAATGGATGGGGTATGGGTATGATGGGCTGTGGGTAGATTGGGGGGGGGTTTGGGATGGTTAGATGAGGGGGTTGCTAGATCATGAAACACCACGTCATTGAGGGTGGGGGGTGGGGGTATATGATTTGGTTCGGGATGTGTTGAGTGAAGATATGTTGGAGGAATGGGATTAGTGAGGGGATTTGATAGGGTGGGCAGGGGGGGAGTATGGTAGGTGATTATTAAATCTAGGCCCAGATGGTATAGTTGATTAAATGATTAGGATGATGATTTGAGCTAGTAATAGTAGTTGCATAACATTAGTTGAGAGCATTTCTTAGTTTACTATAGCAATGTAGGATACAGTTCACAAAGGTATGAGATGACCTAGGTGATGATATATATCCCACGATTGCATGGACTAGACATGCAAACAATAGGTTGATTTCATGCGTGCCCAAAGTAGTATAACCTTGCCTAGCTTAGGAAGGGGACTCATGGAGATGAGTGTGAATAGTACATATAAGGATTTGATGCCTGTATATGCAAATGGGGTACATCATGCTAGAACCGACCCAGGCTTCAAGATATGAATACTATTCTTGGAGTAATGAAATCAAACCCACAAGCACAGCATACAGAAACAATGACCGTGTCTACTCCAGGCATTGTTTGCTACTTACCATGATATAATGAGATCAAGGTAGCTTTAGAAATGATCTAGAGTGAGACAAAAAGATAAAAATCAATAATCAACAAGACCAATGAAAGATACAAATAGCCATTGTGTGCTCTTGCCAAGATACGTGATGATAGAATGACAGATTCTTGTTTATTGTGGGAAAGATATATCCTAGGATGTAAATCAATTGGATTTTGTTGGGAAATTTTTGAAAGGTGGGCATTAGGATAGTTAGGCAATGTGTAGGATTATAGTTGGTATGTTGATTGATGATTTTTGCGTTATGGACCATGCTTCAAGTGTATACTTAGCGTGTGTATCACATATTGGCTCTAGCAAGCTTAGTTAATGGGGACCATCCAAATGGATTGGATGGGTGCATCTTATGTACATGAGTACTGGAAACTTCCTTCGTATTCCAGACTACCTACATACCCTGTATCCATGGGATCAAGGTACCTTCAAGATGCGAGTGAAATGAATATGTAGTTCTGGTATGACTTGATGATGTGGGAATGGTTTAGGATGGTTGTGATGTCATGAGTTGAAAGATGTTGATGGTTGCGAGTTACAGAAAGAGTGATGTATGGGGGGTGATATTGTATTGTTTTTGGATTTTGATGATTTTGTATTGTTTTTGGACATTTTCATTTTCAGTTGTACAAAAGGGAGCTTACAAGGATCATCGTTCCATGAGTTAGCCTTGGGGTGGGATAGTGCGGGGTGGTTGATAGGACTTGATGTTCCAGAATTCCAAGCCATGGGATGTGTGTGATATGGAGTGTTGTGATGGAAAGAGGACTTATTAGATGGTAGAAACAACCACTACACATGGTGCCTGAAATAGGTTTTCACCATGGTACTTATCCAAGGCGTCACAGAAGTGATTTTCACCGTTGGAAGTTTTTATTGCACTCAAATTTTTTGGTTTTTTGATTTTTTTGATTATTTTCTTTGGGATATTCGATGGGTTATGTATAGAATTTCTTCAGGTGTAAAATGTTCATAGGCTCATCCAGAGGCTACCCCTCAGGTGTTGCAAGCTGGTATGCTTATGATCCATAGTTGGCTATGATGACATAAGGCCCTAACCAATTGGGTTCAAACTTTCCTTTCTTAGGGTGCTCTTGCAAGTTTTTATGATTCTCCATAAGGACAAGGTCACCTACTTCAAATATTTGGCTTATGATTCCCTTGTTATAGCTTCTCCTAAGGCAATTTTGATAGGCCTGCAGGTGGTTCAACGCATTTAGGTGTTTCTCATGTAGTAATTCTAGCTGATGCAACCTTGCGACTCGGTATTCCTCATTAGTGATTATGTTTTGAAGGGATACTCTTAAGGATGGGAGCTCGACCTCAATAGGTAAAATGGCTTCAGATTCAAAGACTAGGGAAAATGGAGTGGCTCTAGTGGGGGTACGGATGCTTGTGCGATAGGTCCATAGGGCAGGGTTGAGTTGGAGGTGCCAGTCACAGCCGGCTTCATTGAATGTCTTCTTTAGAATGCAGAGGATGGTTTTATTTGAAGCCTCTGCTTGACTGTTTCCTTGAGGGTAATATGGGGTGGAGAAGTGGTGTTTGATTTCAAATTTTTCGCACAAAGTGTAGATTTCTTGGTTCATGAATGGAAACTTCTTAGTTCTTGAATGGTTTTCCATTGTCGGTGACGATGGAATGAGGGATACCATAATGACATATGATATAATGGAGGATGAACTTAGATATCTGGGTGCCAATCGTGAAGGTGAGTGGTATTGCTTCCACCCACTTGGTGAAGTATTCGATAGTTGTGATGATAAACTTATGGCCATTGGATGATGATGGATGTATTTTTCCTACGAGATCAAGTCCCCACTGTGAGAAAGGCCACGGCATCGTGATTGGTTGTAATTCCTGTGCTAGTGCGTGAATGAGATCTCCATGCTGTTAACATGGTAGGCATTTTTTGATAAACCGGTAGGAGTCTCGTTCCATGGGTGGCCAATAGTATCCAGTCTTCAGGATCTTTTTAGCAAGAGTGGGTCCACTTGAATGTGCCCCACAGATACCTACGTGTACCTCTTGCAAGGCCACTTCAGCTTCCCTAGAGTCTAAACATCATAAAAGTGTGCCCTCAAGATTCCTTTTGTATAGGATATCTCCTACAAGGGTGAGGCTCGGCGGATGAAAGATTTTCGTTGTGAGGTGGATAGGTTGGGAGGGATGATGTTATCATGGAGATATAGGTAGGTTTCTTGATACCACAGGGATAGGGGACCAATGACTTCACACACTAGCTCCGATTGAGGAACGTCATATGCTAGGATAGGGAGTTCTTCTATCAGGAATTCACACCTCTTACTATCTTTCTTCATGTCGACCAAGGATCTGATGGTGGCCATGGTGTTTGTAGCTTTGTTGTTTAGCCTTGGGATCTGCTCAAAGTGGATGTCATCAAAATAGTCTTTAAAGTCGTCGACCATCTTTTTATAAGGCAGTAGCTTATCATCCTTGGTTTTGTATCATTGTTTACCTACCGGATGACTAGTTGAGAATCTCCATACACTGTCAACTTCTCTATTTTCCATTTGATTGCCATTCGGAGACCTGTGATAAGGGCCTCATACTCTGCCACATTGTTGGTACATGGGAATGTGATTTTGAATGACTTGGGGATTGTGTCACTTTGAGGGGTAACAAATAGGATGCCTGCCCTCAAGCCTTTGTGTGTGTATGATCCATCGAAGTACATTTTCCATGTTTCTATTGCTAGTGTTATGTTCAAGATGGCTTCGTCAGGGAACTTTGCCAGTGTAGGATGTTCTACAGGAATGGGTGCTTCAACCAGCTGATTAGTGATAACATGTCCTTTGATGGCTTTTCTCTTAGTGTATTCAATGTCAAATTCAATGAGGATCATGACCCATTTTGCCATTCTCCCAGTAAGAGCAGCTCTGTTTAGCAGATATTTCAATGGATCGATCTTGGCGATGAGCTTGGTTTTATGATTGAGCATGTAGTGTCTTAATTTTTGTGAAGTAAAGACCAGATCTAGACATGCTCATTTAATTGGCGTGTAGTTAAGCTCATAGGATATCAGAGTGCATTTGATGTAATAGATGGCTCTTTCCTTTCCTTTCTCATCATGCTGTGCTAATAAGGCTCCAATAGCTGTCTCTGTTGCTGAAATATATAATAGGAGGGGTTCTCCTTGCCTTGGTGGAGTTAGACAGGAGGATTAGCCAAGTATTCTTTTAGCTAATCGAAGGTAGCCTGACACTGAGTGTTCCAAACAAAAGCTATATCTTTTCTGAGTAGATGTTGGAATGGTTGACATTTATCGGCCAGTTGACTAATGAACCAACAAATAGACTAGAGTTTGCCTTGCAGACTTCTTAGCTGCTTTAGTGTTTTTGGAGGAGGCATTTCAGTGATGGCCTTGACCTTTGCGGGATCTACCTCGATTCCTCTTCTGGAGACTATATATCCCAAAAGTTTTCCTGAGGTGACCCCGAAGACACATTTCTTTAGATTTAAGCGAACATTTTATTGCTCTAGTCGGTCAAAGATTTTTGCCAATACATCAAGGTGTTCCTCCCTTGTCTTCGATTTCCCTAGCAAGTCATCCACATAGTCTTCCATGATGTGGTGAAAAAGATCATGGAAGATGACAGCCATGGCTCTTTGATACATGGCTCCAGTATTCTTTAGACTGAATAGCATTACCACCCAGTAGTACGTCCCCCATGGACATATGAAGGCTGTCTTATGTTGGTCCTCTTTTGCAATCTAGATTTGGTTGTACCCTAAAAAGCCATCCATTAGGGATAGCATCTCGTATCCTGCCGTGAGATCCACTATCATGTCAATGTTAGGCAATGAGAAGTCATCCTTTGGGTAGGCTTTGTTGAGATCTCTGAAGTCAGTATAGCAACGGATTCGACCATCAGGTTTGGCTACTAGTACTAAGTTGGAAACCCATTCAGGATAATCAATTGGGCAAATGAACCCAACATCCAGTAGTTTCTTTAGCTCTGCTTTGACTAGGAGGGCCACCTGAGGATTCATTTTTCTGAGCTTCTGCTTTACTGGTTTCACATTAGGGCATACTACTAGGTGATGGATGACTAAAGCAGGATCAAGCTCAGGCATGTCTGCATAGGTCCATGCAAAATTGTGATTTCTACGTTTGAAGAATGCTAGGAAGTTTTCTTGCTCTACTATGCTGAGAGATTTTGCCCTGAAAGTGATTTTTGGTTCTTCTTCTGTCCCAAGATTCATCTCTTGGGCTAGCTCTACTAGGACGGGTGACCTATCTAGATAAACCTTGTCTATCTCGGGAAGGCCCATGCTTCCATCGCCTAGCACCTTGTGGAGGTTTTCACCAGGAGATACGTCTTTTGTTTTTACTTTTTTGGGATCTGACACTGCTGCAGAATGGTTTTCACCATTAGATCCATGTTTGATTTTTATGTTTTTATGACTGGAAGCAGGGGTTGTCTCCCCAAAATAGGCATGCATATCAAGTTCCATGATGTATCATGCTTTGTGATCTCCTAAAGGGAAGTGATCTCTAACCCCCATCATTTCAGCGATGGCCTCATCATTTGGTGCTATGTAGAAGACAGGAGGTCCCCGTTGGTCCCAGTCTATCATGTCTAGGTATACAAGTGGTAAGTCATTGGATGATGAGGCTAAGGTGGTGACTGTGTATATGGTACAGATGGATGAGTCAAAGAAATCGACAAAGTCACTAAAGGAGTCTTGATGGCCCGTTTCGTTGACATTGTCGACTTCAAAGGAGACTGTAGCGACGTCGGCTAAGATACATTCGCTGGTAGTGAGGATACATTGTCTTTGACTATATCCTAACCCTTGAGTATAGGGATTTCTTGTCACTTGGACTGGTTCCACAATCCCCTGTTCATGAAGGCCAATACCGCCTTGTCCTTTATAACCCATGTTTTTGACAATTTCAGATCCTTTACCATAGATTTCTGTTGGTATGGTAGGAACTTCCTGCTCAGATTCTTTGTCCTTATATAGCCAGGATGAGATATCTTTGAGCACGTCCTGATCTAGGAAATGTTTCTTTTCAAAGATGGGTGATGGTTTACACTTGATGACTACTGTGTTGGCTGCTTCTATTTTTGGGATGCCAAACGTTTTAGGATTGGGTAATGTGCCCACACAAAAGGTACCGTCTAGGTCGTGTTCCCCACATCCCATGTCACTGCGCTTGATCTTAACCTTGGGCAGTGGTGGTGTTTAGGATGAAGTGGTGGCAATGTTGGCAGGGTCGATGTATGAGGTGGAAGCTGTTGGATTGGCTTTGGTGGTGGCTTTGTTGTATGGGCAGAAGGTGTGGTCATGGACTTCCAAGAAACTGCAGTATTGGAAGGGGTGGGGGTTGGCATAGATGGTTACCTCCATGACATTGTGAGGGAACTTGAGGCATTGATGGAATGTAGATGGGACCACTTGCATGGCATGGATCCATGGTCGACTGAGAAGAATGTTGTAGCGGAGGTCAAGATCAAGGACTTGACATTTTGTTTCTAGTATTTTCTATACCACATGAATAGGGAGCTTGATGGTGCCTTCAGATAGTCGTTCGGTGTCATCATACCCTTTAATTGTGATGCACTCACTGGTGTCTACAACCACATCTAAGTATCCCAAGTATTTTAACAATTTAAGAGTGCATATGTTTAGGTTGGAGCCACCATCTATTAAGACTCTTTTGATGATGTGCTTGTGGATACGAACTTCGATGTGTAAGGCGTCATTGTGTAAGTGTTCAGAAGCAGGAAGATCCTTTTCTAAAAATGTGAGATGGTGAGGTATGGTGATATGTCCTACCATGGCTTGGAATTGAGTGACATTCAAGTTGGCGGGAACTTGAGTTTCCAAGAGTGCTTTGTCAAGGATGTCTTTGTGGAGGGGTGACGTGCGGAGTAGCTCGAGTATGGATATTTGTGCAGGGGTCTTTCTAGATGCTCTAGGAGGTTGTACTGATTGGTAGGTGATGGATGTGTGGTTGGACGAGGGGGTAGGGAGTTTGATGTGGATGTGGGTGTTTGCTCAGTGGTGGGGGCTATACGAATGGATACACGGCCACGACGAGTTGCGACAGTGTAATTAGGTGCTTGTGCCCAAATGGTGATTGTGTTGACATGGTGAGATGATGGCTCTATCCGCCCTATGATAGAGTCATAGGATACGGGTGGTGGGGTGACATTGTATGCTTGATTGGATGAGGAGGCTTTGTTATGGTTAGGTAGTGGATCCTTGTAAGCTCCAAGATTGGCATTTGGTGATGGTTGGGTGCTTTGATCAAGGCTGACTTGATTTTGATCTATGAGATCTTGGATGCAGTGCTTTAGTTTCATGCAGTCAGCGGTTTTGTGGCCCACAATGCGGTGGTATTCGCAATAATCATTTTCATTTTACCATGCAGCTTTGAGCTCATTCTCTTGATGGGATCTAATAGGTGGGAGTGTTATCAAACCTTTCTTGAGACACCTGTCGAGGATATCCTTGATGGGTTCCCCTAAGGGTGTAAATTGCCTTCAAGGTTTGTTTTTCTTAGTTTGCCCCCTTGGGTTATTTACATTGGCAGTATATGTATGTGCAGGTGCTTGATTTTGTACATGTTGGATGGCTTTCACATCCGTGACGCCGTCGTTCAAAGTGTTCTTGTTCTTCTCCCAATAGTGTGGCTTGTCATTTGATTGCGTGTTGGCATTGTTGTTTGTATTGGGGGTGTTGATATGGAGTTTGTTGTTGTTGTTGTTGTTGGATTTGTAGTCATATAATTTGATGGAGCCCTTGGCGATGAGGGCCCGTTCAATGGTAGTACCTTTGTCGATGACTTCTTCAAAGGTAGACACACAAAGGATTTGTAAATGGAACCGTATTTCCTAATTGAGGTTGGTCACAAACATGGTGACGAGTTGTTTTTTAGGAATTGGCCAAGGGAGTTTGCTTCTAAGCTTCTCCACCTCTGCAAGAAGGAAGCAAAGGATTCTCCACTTTTTTGTTTTGTGTTGCAAAGGTTTGTCATAGATATCTCATGTTCAAAGTTGTAGGAGAAATGGTTGACAAATTTCTCCACAAGCTCAGGAAAAGACCTAATGCCCGGGGGAAGATGTGTGAACCACTCAGCGGCTTGACCACCAAGGCTTCTTGGAAATAGTCTCATAAGATATGTATCATTATTTGAGACTTCTAAGTAAGCAAGGTAAAAATCCCTAAGGTGATCCCTAGGGTCGCCCTTTCCCTTGTATTTGTCAAATTTAGGCATTTCAAAATTCTTGGGGAAAGGGGGCATGTACAATGTATGATCAAATGGATAGGGACAAATATCCTCAAAAGAGTAATGGTTGCATTTTCCCCCAGTTTGCATGTCGTCTACCTTTTGGATCAAGGCTTATATAACGGTTCTGAGATCTGGTGTTGATTGTGGTTGGGGTGTGTAGGTTTGTTGATGGATGAGGTGTTGAAGATTAGGTGGGGTTTGATGTTGGGGGTTTTGGGATGTCGTATTTTGGTACTGGGTGTGGTATTTTGGTTGTGTTGTACAAGATGTTGTTGATGAGCGTAGAGTTGTTGGAGAATATGTGGAGGTATTTGGGGATTGGGATTATGATGTGTTGATGATGCTACAGGGTTTTGTATATACGTAAGATGAGATGGATTGACATTGGATGGGTTGACATTAGATAGATTAATATGAGATGTGTTGAGGTTAGATGGGTTGGTCATGTTGTACGGTGGTTGTGAATAGAGTTGTCTTATGTAAGCTATGGTTTGCGGGTTAAGGGGAGGGACACTCATGGAGGCGCTTGTATGTGTGAGGTTCCCCTATATGCCCAAGGTGATTTGCAAAATGGAAGAGTGTATGCTAGTTGTGACGGTGGATGTGGTGACAGGTTGGGAAGTGGTGGGATTGGAAACACTTGTGGGAATTGTAGATGTGGGAACGTTAGAGCTTGTGGTGGTGGTAGATATGATGGGAGTTGATGTTTGTGAGACGATAGGTTGGGTGTTTGATGTAGATGGTTGGGAGGATGTGGTAGGAGTGACGTTAGAGGTGGATGGTTGAGACGATGTCATGTTGTGGGGTGGTTGAGCACCAATTTTGAGGAGATAATCAAGATATCTGTTTGGATCTGACGTTAGGATTTTGTCAAGTAGGTCCATGCTATCGGCATCTTGTGTAAAGCTCAAGACATCTAGATCATCTTGGGATATGGTGGGGACGTTTTGTGTTTGTGGTGGTGGTGGTGGTTGCAAGAAATTGAAGGGATTTTCATTGGGATTGTATGTTGGGATTTGAAAGACTGAAGGTGGGAGGTGCATTTGGTTGTTTGGTAGGTTGTTTTCATTGGTATTAGGCATTCCTCTGCCCCCATATTATCTGGATTCTACCATTTCTTGATTCTTCTTGTGTTGTGATCTAGTTATGGGCATGCAAGTGTATGGATTTGATTTTAGAGATTGCGTGAAATGGGGATGGAGACCTTAGAGAATTTGGATTAAATTGTTGGACCCAAAGATGGATGTGGTAGTAAGATGGAGAGGGTGAGTGTAGTATGATGAAGGTTTGATAAGTCTTCAAAAAGATGTTAATCTAAGGGTGAAAAGAATGGACGGTAGTGTGATTTTTTTTGCACAAATTTGGACCAAAGGGTAGATGATGGATGATGTTTTCTTGAGGATGGTTTGATAGAAGAGATTTTGATGTTTGATTTTGATGTTCGATATGAGAGATTAGGATGATGTTTTTCAAAAAGGATTTGATGGTCACCAAATTGAGCTTAGGTAAGATCTAGATTTGTGTTGCACAAATAGATGTTTCTCTTTGTTTGGGGTAGACTAATGACCTTACACAAAGAGGGATGATTATTTCACTTGATAGGTTCACTAATGACTCTCCAAGAAAAATATGATGTGAATGATGAAATCTAGATCTAGCTTTAGCTCAAATGGATGACGATTTTTTTGGTTGATGATTTTTTGATGGGTGTTTTGATTTGGAAGATTTTGGATATGTTTTTGGATTTTGGAATGATTTCTTGTGACAAGGATTTTTTTTTGTTTTGGTCCAAAAAGGTATGCAAAGATTTAATGAGGATGAAAAAGGGTCCAACAATGATAATGATTGATTCTCTAAGGTCAAAATGAAGGTATGATTTGGAAAATTTAAGGAGAAAATGGATGGGGTGCTGACAGTTTTTTGGAAGGTGAATATGGATTATGGCAAAGCAGGTCCTAAAGATCACAACTGAATGGGTCTTAGTTTCAGGAAAGTCAATCTGAAAATAGTGCCAATCCACAGGTGAAATGGTGCCAAAATCAGACAGATATGGCATTGAAACAGAGTAGTGTTGGTCAAAGCTCTGAAAAAGATAGATTTTGATGGATTTGTTTTGATTGAAGTTTGATCAAATGATTCTCACTGTCTCTTGGCAAGTTGTTCGAAAACAATTTAAGTACAATAACACACAATAACCAAGATTTTTGTTTGTGAAAAGACATGTGATTTTGTTTAAACAAGCACTTTGCACAACCTAAGGCGAAGACATGACAGTATTTGTTGAATCCCCTAGTTGCATGTATTCAAAGCGGGTAGCTCCAGGATCTTGGTAGCCCGACTCCTCCTTACAATTGCACACACTTCTCACACATACCAAGATCCAAGTTTCCATGAAGGCTTGTCCCTCACCAAACCTTAGGATTTTTCCTGCTACCTCAGCTAAGAACCGCATGAATTGGGGTCACTTCAAAGGTTTCCCTTCTGCGTCAACAAATAGAAGGTTTTTGGCTTGCTAAAACAAAGGTTCGTAGTAAGTGCATTCATTCAGGACGGCCATACATGTGGCAGCGCTACTCTCCGTTATGGAGTCTCCCAGCCTCCAAGGGTTATGCCTTGGAGGGTTTTGGGGGAGGTTGGCTATCGGTATGACACAACAACACCTGTTGCTTGTGACTTTCGTCACAAACACATTATTTTATATAGCAGCTTGAAAGAGCTTGGCTTTAGCTTGTTGCCGCTTGGGTTGTGTTAGCACTAATTTTGGTCTAGATCTGAGCGCAGGATGTTGGAGGGTTTTTTCCTTTTTGGGCCCTAAGTTTCCTTGTTCATCGCTGTGATTTTCTCTATCGGTGAAACTTCTTTTTGGGTACTCAAATTTTGCTTGAACCATCGCGTTGAACCCTTTTGGTTCAAGGTTCAACGGTTCATGGGCTTAGGCTCCATCTTTTCCCGTCAGTGAATTCTTTGTTCATCTGTGTTATCGGCGTTGAACTTCTCTTTTGAACCATCAGGTTGAACTGGTTCAGGCTTCAATGGTTCAAAGCCTTATGATTTTGGTCTTATCGGCGTAACGTTCATCATCGGGTGGACGGTGGAGTGTTGGCCCGATGATTTGCCTCTGGCCGATGGAAGGTTAGTAGTTTGCAAGGTTGGTTTCAGTGTCACATGGACTATCGGGCTAACCGTTGGAGGGTTCACCGATATACAATGTTTGGCTGATGGATATGTTATCAGTGAGAGCTGTATTGTCGGCCTGAGTGTTTCGAGTTATGCTGACGACGGGAGGTTTGGCCGATGAGGAGTCGTTGGTGTGTGTCTGGCCGATGGAGGAGTAGAGTGTAGCTCGTTGGTGCATCGGCGAGACTATTGTGATCGGCTGGGGAGATTTTGGTTGCTCCGACGGTGTAAGTCACATCGACGGAGGTGGTCTTCGGCGTGACTTGTGTTGTCGGCGAGGATGGATTGCGTTGGGCCGACAGTGGAGGGTCTGACCGATGAAGGGGGAAGCCAATATGTTATCAGCGGGAGTTGTTCTATCAGCAGCAGTCTTTTATGGTTTGCCGATGGAAGGAAGTCACCCCGATGGGGAATGCCATCGGAGTAAGGTTGCTTATCAGGTTAGCAGTTGGAGGGTCCGCCGATGGGGTAGTGTCAGGCCGATGAGGATTTGGAGTGATCATCGGTGAGAGTTGGTCTGTCGATGAAGGAGCTTTTGGCTAGGCCGATGGTTCTTCTCTGGCTGATGGGGATGTTGGAGGCTTTCAGGAGTTGTTCATCGGCGTGATTGGCTGTGTCAGCCGAGGGGTTTTTTGCTTGGCCGACGATATTGGTCTGGCCGATGGTGGTAGGATGGTAACTGCTAACGGGGTGCGAGCTGGTCATCGGAGAGACTCATACTATCGGCGGAGATCTAAAGAGTTGGCCCGATGGTGCATCTCTGGCTGATGGAGGGGATTGTAATGTAGCGGTCAGCAGGACAATTGAGGTCGGCAAGAGATTCGTGGGCTTGGCTGATGGTGTTGATCTCGGCGATGGGCTTTGGGTGAAGGAGTGTGTGTCGAGTGTGGCAAAAGCGCTCGACACCTATTATGCAAGTGACTATGCTTTTAAACTACTAAGGTAGTCTCCTCATCGTGCATGTGGGACTAATCTCCCTGTATAATTTGAAACTGCGATAGAAGCATGTTTTGGCGGGAAATTCTTTTTGAGCGCTGCGATGTTTTTCCTAGCGGCTGCGGGTGGTTGAGCCATCAATGGCGACTGTAGCTAGGGCATGGGCGAGTTGTTGAATAGTCATGTACCCAATTTTTGGCGTGAGGACTTCCAGATGGTGGCACAGGGCTCGAGGCCACCATTGTCTACTTTATGTCTCTGCAGCAATAAATTCTGAGCACCATTCCTTTGAAGGATCTATATCTGGCAAATTTTTGTAAAAGCCATGTAATTAATGCTGAGTATGCTTCTTTGGCTGTTATAAGCAGGAAGTGTTACTCATTTTAGGTTGTTGAAAGTTGAACATTTGGCTCTGTAATACAATACAGCTGATTTGGTTGCTCTATACAGCAAAACCTATGAGTTTATGTATCTCTTGTTGTACATTTTTTGCATGAATCCACTGATTTCATGGTTAATTCTATATGAGAAATGCTATGTTAGCATGTGTTTTGTTGATTCTATCTCCAGTATTGCATGTATCTTTCTTCTGAGTCTGGATATTTAAGCAATGTTTGAGACTCTAGAACATAGAATTCCTGTGTTGAATGTCTGATCTCTTAACTTCTGCTCAAGGGGTAGATTAAATTGTTCTTAGATTGAACATTGGGAAGGGTATACTGCAGTAGGGATGCCATAAGTATAGATAGCTTAACACTCTGTATTGGGAGATATCTGTAAGGTAGGTATCATATGTGTCCCCCTGAAATCCAGTTTTAGTTGTTCATGCATATCATTCACAGGTGTATGTCTATTGACTCCAGGCCCTGGATAGGCACCAATCTTGCTTTGTGTTTGTGTTACAACCATGTCCAGCTTTGCATCCAAACTTAAAATCAAAATCAAAATCTAAAACAATCTTTAGGACATTAGAATTAGTTTTAGGATCCTCAGTCCTCTGTCTACAACTGCAAATAGGCCCAAAGCTAGCCCCTTTGCTCTTATCTTTCAGTTTTGGTCTACTTACAGGAGGACTTATCTGCTTTTTGTCAGCATCCCAGCCTTTGTATGTATATCCTCATGGATGTTGAGTAGGGAATACCCCCTAGGTTTTGCAGAGCCTGAAGAAGAAGAGGAGATCAAATATAGAGTCTATCTCCTATACTATTGGCCCCTGGCCCAGAGATCCTGTTGATCATTGATGGCTACCTTGTAGGGAAATCTGGGAATAAGCATCTAGTCTAGGAAAAAACCAACAGAAATTGGCAACTCTACTGGGGATGGTGATTTGAAAATTGTTATTTTTGTCCTCCCTGGTGAAATATCTGTGTGCCCATCCGAGTCACCAACAGAAATTGGTGACTCCGCTGGGGAGTTTGTGAAAGAACCCTGATTTTCAAAAGAAAACAGTTCCTAGTAATAGGTGGCGACTTCGAAGTAATCTCCCAACCGGTCAAAGTAAAACTTATATGTAGGGGAGAAGATCCCAACAAAATCCTTTATTTGAAGAGTTACCAGTAACAAGAAGAATGATGTACAGAAGAAAGGGAGCTGTCTCAGTCAGTCATGAGGGTTCCCCCAGAAAAAATGATGATATGCAAGATAACCCTAGGCCATCAGGACAGCATGTACCTTACTTTTAAAATGCAGAAGCTGATATTCAGGGTGCATATGAGAGGCAACAGGGTGGTAGCGTGAGAATGAGGTCAGAGGTGTTCCAAGAACGCCCATTTCTAGACCCTAGTGAAAGGTTTGAAGAGGGAGAGTCTCTGAGGGATGATGAAGATGAAGATCAGAATATGGTAAAACCATCCTCCTCTAGGCCTAGCGAGGAAGAACTAGCTGATGAAATTAGGAGCTTAAGGGCCGAGTTTGAATATTAGCAGGCAATAACAATCAGAGATGACCTGAGGAAGAAAGTGCAAGCTTTAAGGGCTACCTAGAATAATTCAATTCCTACCCTTGAGAATGCAAATGTGCAGAGACATCAACAGAGAAATGAAGTGCAACATCAGCATAATGATGAGAGACAAAATGTGAATGATGCTAGGATACCACTGAACAATGTAAGAAACTAGAATGCAAACAGAAATATTAATATTAATCAGTTTGACAGACAACCCATGCAGTTAGATAGATTCAGACAGCTGGTATTTGATGGTATTCCTGGGTATCCTAACCCCATTGACAAGCATCTGAGGCTGCAGGTGCCTAAATTTTCAAGAAACAACACAGTGTCAGGAGAAGATCATCTAAAGGCCTTTCAAAATGTCATGGATAACTTTGAGGTTGAACATGAGGATGTTTTCATGAAGTCATTCATGCAATCTTTAGTAGATGAGGCAAGGGAATGGTATAAGAATCTACCTGGCCGGAGTATTTCATCATGGGATGATTTTAAAAGGATGTTCAAGGAACAGTATGGTGACAAAACTGACCCTAGCTTTTTTTGTAAATGAGTTTACCAGTATCACTAAAGGGTCAAATGAGCAGGTTGCAGATTTTAATGCAAGATTTACTAAAGTGTTAAACAAATTGCCACATCACATGAGGCCAAATGAACCTATGTGCATAATATTGTATATCAACGCCTTTGATGCAAAAACTGCATATGGATTAAGAGATAAAAGTCCTGCTGCTATCAGGGATGCTTTCAAAATTATAGTAAATATTGAGAACAACAGGAAAGCATCAGGCAAGACTAACAGAAGTGATGATGTGAAAATTCTACAGAATCCAAACAAGCCTCAGAACACTCAAGGTAATACATCTGCCCCTGAAGATAAGATAGACAAATTGGCAAATGTTGTTAAGGACCTAAGCTACAGACTAGCTAGAAGTGAAAAAGGGATAGGTCTGTAGCATTTCACAGTTGAGCATATTGTCTTTTCATTGATGTCAAAATATCAGGATGTTGTATTTCACAGTTGATCACAGTTGATCATGTATCAGGATGTTGTTTTCACAAGATGCAGTATTGATTTTCAATATAGTTGACAGGTACATATCATGTTTGGTTATGTAATCAGTGTTGTGAAGTTGCCTTTTAATGAATTCGAATTGGTTATAGAGAATTCATCTTGTTGGATTAGATGTGTTGATCACATGATATTTCAGAAGGATTATTCATAGGACAGTTTAAGTCATGCTTTCAGTGAAAGTGGCTAAGGTTAGCATTATGAGTGGTCTTCATGCAATTATGACACACTTTTGATTGTGACTTGTTGTAATCACAGTGGTTTGGTATCATCTCAGTATTCACAGTGGTTTGGAGGTTTGGTATCATCTCAGTTTTCAGGTTGTAAAACTCTTACAAGTGGTTTTATAGTGACAAGTGACACATATAGTAGTGTATAATGCTCTTCATTGTTTCACAAGACCTAAATAAAACTTCCTCAAAAGCCTATTATAGCCGTTAGTGCACTTTTCTTATAATTGATTGTTGACTGGCTAGAGCGGTGATAGTCACTTAAGTGACAACTTAAGGGGTGAAGACTCGTCAGTCTTACCGGCCCCGTTGCCTAGGGTGCCCAGTAACCGGTTACTATTTTGTGTGCTCCGCAGGAAACGGCTAATCAACGATCATCGTTGAATCTTCATGTGGCGGGCCGCGCGAATCGGAGGGATAAGGTTTGAACTTGGAGTTGCTCAAACGGTTAGTTTCCCTTATTAAATTTGACAACTACTGTGTTCTAAAAAGACAATAAAGGTTGCTATTTTCATGGTTTTTCACCTAGGATGAAGAGACTTTCAAATTAGAATTTTTGGTAAGAGTAAGAATGGAATTTGGAAAGTTTTTCTACGACAAAGAATATGAAAAGAAGTTGATCTTCGTGATATTTTTTTAGTTTTATTTTCTTTCAGAGAATGTGAAATGAATAAAAAAAAAAACATGGTGTTGGAAGATGAACCGATTTTGAAGATTTTGTTTGATGGAAGTTTATTTTGTATATAGAGAGATTTTGTATGGCAGGTGGATTATCATTGCAGATAAGGGGATGATCTTGATGAGTGTGAAAAGGTTTTTCAGAGCATGAGAAAATAAGTTGATTTTGAGTTGAAGAGTTTTGAGAGAGGTTTTTGAGGATGAGAGAGATTTCTTGAGAAGATGAAAGATTTTATTATGAGATGAATTTTTGCAGGTATGATGGTGCAATCCAAATTGAAAGGTTTTTATGATTGAAGAGCAGAGCATTAATTTTTGTTGATAGGATGATGCAATCAAGATTGAAATGTTATAGAGCAGATTGAAGTTTTGAAAGATAATCATTTTCAGAGAAGGTTAATTTTTCAATTTTGTAGTCAGAGAGTTTATAATATTGTGAATTGATTTTGGAATTGTGTTGCAGAGGAAAAATACATTTATTTGATTCTTTTTAAAAGGGAGAAATAAGGTATTGTGATTATTGAAACAGGGAAATCCCCTGATTTGTTCTTTTCATTGAATGTTGATGTTGTAATGTTAGTGAGACATGTAGAGAAGTACAATATGCCAGTGAGGCAAAATTGTAATGTCAGTGAGACAGTTGTAATCTAAAATTTGTGTTAATCCAGTGAGGCAGTTGAGTGGTTTTTATACCCCAGGAGGGTTTTCCACTTGGGAAATTTTTGTGTCAAGTTTTGTGTTGATACTCTGCATATTTTCTGTCTTCTATTTGAAGAATTCTATGATTGTGAAATTAAATTAAGAAAAGGAGTAAAAAAAGTGTTAAAATTGTTAACAACACTGATTCACCCCCCCTCTCAGTGTTGTGTGTATTCCTACAATTGGTATCAGAGCCTGGTACCCTATCAAAGCTTAATCAGCTTGGGTAGATCATATTTTTGGAATACTTATCATGGCAAGTCAAGAAGGTTACTCAAATTATAAAGCACCTGTGTTTGATGGTTCTAACTATGCTTTTTGGAAATTCAGGATGGAGTCATATTTGTCATCTCTGGGATATGATGTGTATGCTGCCATTGTTACTGCATATACTGCTACAAAGCCTCCTAGCACAGCTGATGAGAAAAGGGCATATGAAAATAATGCTAAGGCTAAAAATGCATTATGTTGTGGTCTTACCAATGACATACTTGTCAAAATCATGGAGTGTAAAACAGCCAAGGAAATATGGGACAAACTGTCCAATATTTATCAAGGAGATGATAAAATCAAAGAAGCAAAACTGCAATCCTACAGAGCTAAATTTAAAAGTCTCAGAATGAGTGATGATGAGAAAGTGGTAGAATATCTTCTAAGGGTCCAAGAAATTGTAAATGCTATTAGAGGACTTGGTGATACACTGGAAGAGAAGACAGTTGTTACAAAAGTCTTAAGGACTTTAAATCCAAAATATGAATCCAAAGTGTCTGCAGTTGAGGAAAGAGACTTAAGCAAAGTTACCTTTGATGAACTTCATGGCACTTTCACAGCTTATGAGATGAGAATTAGTAATGACATACCTTCAAGAAAAGAAGCTACTTTCAAATCAGTTAGAAAAGAAAAGGAGATTTCTGATTCAGAAGAATTGGATGATGATCAAGAAATATCTCTTGCAAGCAAGTTGAAGAAGGGATCTATTGGTAAGTACAAAGGTAAGCTTCCATTCAAATGTTTTGAGTGTGGAAAGATTGGACACTATGCAGCTTAGTGTCCTTAAAAAGACCTAGACAGTGATGAAGATGAAAACAAAAAGCAGTTTAAAAAGAAATAGTTTGTTTCTAGAAGGAAAAATAATTTCAGAAAGAAAAGAAGTTTGTTCATCAAAAATGTTGATATGACTGAAAGTGATTCAGATGATTTTCTTGATGAAAATGCACAGACTTTATTTATGGCTATTTTAAATGAAGTTCAAAATGAAAAATGTGAGGAACAATCAAACAGTTGTGAAGCTGTTATTGACTTTGAAGGAGAATTGATGTGTGCATTAAATCAAGTCAAGAAACTTAAAAAGGAAATCATTGCACAAAGAAGTCAGTTTCAAAAAGAAAATGATATCATGAATAATAAGTTAACTTGTTATGAGAAACATATTACTGATCTAATTCTTTCTCTTAAAGAAAGTAAGAAAATTATTGATGATAAAGACAAAGAGTTGAATAACAAGGACAAGGAATGTCATACACTTGAAGCTGAAATTGTTGGTCTGAGAAGAAGACTTGATATGTGCAGAAGTAGTGATAAACTTGATGATCTTCTTGATAGACAAAAAGGATTCAAAGATAAATCAGGTCTTGGATTTGAAGAGGGACAATGTTCTCAAAAGGCTAGTACAAAAGGAAAATCAATCATAAGGACAACAAACTACAACAAAAGTGATACTTTTAGGTATAATGTTCACTTTACTGGATATTGTTTTTGTTGCAACAGGTTTGGACATAAAGCCAGTGAATGCAGATTTGGAGTCAGAAGAGAAATGCATTTATTTCCAAGGAATCCATTCATGTTTTTAAGAAGTTTGAAGTGTCACAATTGTAAAAATTTTGGGCATATTGCAAAATTCTGTAGACCTTCTTTGCAAATGCAGCAAACAACAAGAAATACTATTTCAGGTTTGTCTTCTTTGAGTTCTGAAAAGAAATTGCTTGTTTGGAAACCTAAGGTAATCAATAAGAGCTTTGATGTTATGATTGCACAAGCTGCTTTTCATGCCAAAAAGAAGGAACAGTGGGTGATTGATAGTGGTTGCTCCAACCACATTACAGGGGACAAAGATAAGTTTGTTAAATTTGAAGACATTAATGAAGGTTCTGTCATGTTTGGAAATAATGATTGCATTATGATTAGAGGCAAAGGTACAATTCTTCTTGATGATGAAACACCACTACATGATGTGTATTTTGTAGAAGGACTGAAGCACAACCTGTTAAGTGTCAGTCAAATATGTGACAATGGTTTTAATGTGGTTTTTGATGCACATGGATGTGAGATCAAAAAGAAATTAGGTAAAATTATTGTAGCAGGTCTAAGGACTAGTGGTAACATCTACAATCTTCATAACTCAGAAACTAAAAGTGTTGATAGCCATATCTGTTTCATGGGTCAAATTGAGGAAAACTGGTTGTGGCATAGAAGACTTGGTCATGTGAATTTTGAAAATCTTGTGAGAATTAGCAGGAATCACAATGTCAGAAATATGCCTCATATTTCAAAACCAAGTAATACTATATGCAAAGAGTGTTAGCTGGGTAAGCAAACCAAAGTTAGTTTCAAGCCTAAGGAGTATTTTACTTCAAAACCTCTGCAGCTGGTACATTCATATTTGTGTGGTCCTACAAGGACTAAAGCTCTGGGAGAAGAAAAATATTTTATGCTTTTCATTGATGATTTTTCAAGAATGACATGGGTAACATTCTTAAGGCATAAATCAGAGGCATTTGATAGATTCAAAATCTTCAAGAAGATGGTTGAAAAGGAATCTGATTTCAAGCTAAAATGTTTAAGGTCAGACAATGGAGGAGAGTACACTTCAAAGGAATTTGAAGAGTATTGTGAAAAACATGGGATAAGGAGGCAATTCTCCACTCCTAGAACTCCACAGCAAAATGGAGTAGCTGAAAGAAAAAATAGGACTGTAAAAGAGATGGCAAGAACCTTACTACATGATGCAAATCTGCCTAATGTCTATTGGAGAGAAGCTGTTCATATAGCTGTATATACTTTGAACAGAGTTCAATTAAGGGTAAAGTCAAATTATACTCCTTATGAACTTTGGTATGGTAAGTCAGCAAATGTTGGGTATTTTAAAATTTTTGGAAGTAAGTGTTACATCAAGAAAGATAATGATAGCTTATGTGGTTTTGAGTCTAGATGTGATGAAGGCATATTTCTTGGTTATTCTACACATAGCAAGGCATATAAGTGTTTTAACAATAGGCTCAAAAGAATAATTGAAAGTACTAATGTTAAGGTGGATGAGGATTTGCAGCCCTGTATGCAGTTGATTCATGACAATGAAGTTGATCATCATTCAAAAAAAGGAAGAAGAAATTCAGGAAGAGGAAGAAGATCCTGAAAAATCAGTTGATGTTAAGACAAAGACTCTTTCAAAGGCTTTTCAAAGAGATCATTCTCATGAGTTGATCATTGGGGATAAGGACAGTGGTGTGTTAACAAGAAGAGGAAAGCTTGATGCTGCACATAATCAAGCACATGTGTGTTTGATATCTGAAATGGAACCAAAGAATTATGTTGAGGCCAGCAAAGATGAAGCCTGGATTAAAGCCATGGAAGAGGAGTTAAGTCAAATAGAAAAGAACAAAACATGGGAACTTGTTCCAAGACCAGAAGGTAAGAATGTCATTGGATCAAAATGGGTGTTTAGGAATAAGCTTGATGATAAAGGTAAAGTTGTTAGAAACAAAGCCAGATTGGTTTGCAAAGGGTATTCACAAATTGAAGGTATTGACTTTGAAGAAACATTTGCTCTTGTTGCTAGAATAGAAGCTATAAGAATGTTTTTAGCTTTTTCAGTTTATAAAAATTTCAAAGTTTACCAAATGGATGTAAAATCAGCATTTCTAAATGGAGATCTTGAAGAAGAAGTCTACATGGAACAACCAGAAGGTTTTGTGAATAAAGATAATTCAGATCATGTTTATAGGTTGAAAAAGGCTTTATATGGTTTAAAGCAAGCTCCAAGAGCTTGGTATTATAGACTGGATAAGTTTCTGTAGGAACAGGGGTTCACAAAAGGAGGTGTGGACAGTAATTTGTACTATTTAATCAAAGGTGAGGATATTCTGGTTGTTGAAATTTATGTTGATGATATCATTTTTGGTAGTAACAATGATGATATGAGTCATTCATTTCCTAACATTATGAAGTCAGAATTTGAAATGTCTATGTTGGGAGAATTGTCTTTCTTTCTTGGTCTTCAGGTATCTCAGCTTGAAAAAGGAATATTTATCTCACAAAATAAATATGCCAAAGAGATGTTAAAGAGATTTCAAATGGATGATTGCAAACCTTTGGGTACTCCTATGGAGACAGGACATAAGCTAAGTAAAAATGATGAATCACCTGAAGTAGAACAGTCTCTGTATAGATCTATGATTGGGAGTCTTTTATATCTCACTGCTTCTAGGCCTGATATTATGCAGGCTGTTTGTTTGGTTGCAAGATTTCAAGCTTGTCCTAAACAATCACATCTGAATGCTGTTAAGATAATCTTTAGATATATTAAGGGTACACTTGATTTTGGTTTATGGTATCCTAGACACAATGATTTTACACTTCTTGCCTATACAGATGCAGATTGGGCAGGGTGTCCTAATGACAAAAAAAGCACAAGTGGGGTAGCTTTCTTTCTGGGTGGCAGATTGGTTGCATGGCATAGTAAGAAACAAGATTGTGTTTCTCTATCTACAGCTGAAGTTGAGTACATTGCTGCTTCATCATGTTGTACACAGGTACTTTGGATGGTGCAATCACTTCTTGATATTAAGGTTGAGGTTAAAAAGCCTGTGTCTATCCTTTGTGATAACACAAGTTCTATTAATATGTCAAAGAATCCTATAATGCACTCAAGAACTAAGCACATTGCTATCAGATATCATTTTCTAAGGGAAAAGGTGATTAAAAATGAAGTTGCTTTGGAATATGTGCATACTAGTGATCAATTAGCTGATATCTTCACAAAGCCTTTGCCAAAGGAAACATTTGAAACTCTGAGACAGAGATTAGGAGTTCTGTCTCTTGTCTCTCTTCAGTAAGTTACAGAGATATTAGATTCAGGGGGAGTTGTCTTCTAGATCATTTTGATGTCCTGAATCTCACTTGTACATAGTCTGTATATAGTTTTTATACATTTTTTTTGGTTGATAGTGTTACAATATTGTGCATTTGATCAGTGTGATGTAGAGTGTTGGTTCTTACAAGTTTTTATGTTTATTCAGAGGTTTGCATTTACAAGAACAGGACATTTTTTTTGCCTTTGACATTTTTATG
This sequence comes from Cunninghamia lanceolata, assembly GCA_027924645.1. Classification (NCBI taxonomy): domain Eukaryota; kingdom Viridiplantae; phylum Streptophyta; class Pinopsida; order Cupressales; family Cupressaceae; genus Cunninghamia; species Cunninghamia lanceolata. The sequence continues at coordinate 6,729,380 of BSBN01000620.1, forward strand.
TCAAAAAGGGGGAGAAATGAGTTATGGTTTTGCCATCAATGTCAAAGACAAAGGGGGAGTTTTGTAGCATTTCACAGTTGAGCATATTGTCTTTTCATTGATGTCAAAATATCAGGATGTTGCATTTCACAGTTGATCATAGTTGATCATGTATCAGGATGTTGTTTTCACAAGATGCAGAATTGATTTTCAATATAGTTGACAGGTACATATCATGTTTGGTTATGCAATCAGTGTTGTGAAGTTGCCTTTTAATGAATTTGAATTGGTTACAGAGAATTCATCTTGTTGGATCAGATGTGTTGATCACATGATATTTCAGAAGGATTCTTCATAGGACAGTTTACGTCATGCTTTCAGTGAAAGTGGCTAAGGTTGGCATTATGAGTGGTCTTCATGCAATTATGACACACTTTTGATTGTGACTTGTTGTAATCACAGTGGTTTGGTATCATCTCAGTATTCACAGTGGTTTGGAGGTTTGGTATCATCTCAGTTTTCAGGTTGTAAAACTCTTACAAGTGGTTTATAGTGACAAGTGACACATATAGTAGTGTATAATGCTCTTCATTGTTTCACAAGACCTAAATAAAACTTCCTCAAAAGCCTATTATAGCCGTCAGTGCACTTTTCTTATAATTGATTGTTGACTGGCTGGAGTGGTGATAGTCACTTAAGTGACAACGTAAGGGGTGAAGACTCGTCAGTCTTACCGGCCCCGTTGCCTAGGGTGCCCAGTAACCAGTTACTGTTTTGTGTGCTCCGCAGGAAACGGCTAATCAACGATCATCGTTGAATCTTCATGTGGCAGGCCGCACGAATCGGAGGGATAAGGTTTGAACTTGGAGTTGCTCAAACGGTTAGTTTCCCTTATTAAATTTGACAACTACTGTGTTCTAAAAAGACAATAAAGGTTGCTATTTTCATGGTTTTTCACCTAGGATGAAGAGACTTTCAAATTAGAATTTTTGGTAAGAGTAAGAATGGAATTTGGAAAGTTTTTCTACGACAAAGAATATGAAAAGAAGTTGATCTTCATGATATTTTTTTAGTTTTATTTTCTTTCAGAGAATGTGAAATGAATAAAAAAAAAACATGGTGTTGGAAGATGAACCGATTTTGAAGATTTTGTTTGATGGAAGTTTATTTTGTATATAGAGAGATTTTGTATGGCAGGTGGATTATCATTGCAGATAAGGGGATGATCTTGATGAGTGTGAAAAGGTTTTTCAGAGCATGAGAAAATAAGTTGATTTTGAGTTGAAGAGTTTTGAGAGAGGTTTTTGAGGATGAGAGAGATTTCTTGAGAAGATGAAAGATTTTATTATGAGATGAATTTTTGCAGGTATGATGGTGCAATCCAGATTGAAAGGTTTTTATGATTGAAGAGTAGAGCATTAATTTTTGTTGATAGGATGATGCAATCAAGATTGAAATGTTATAGAGCAGATTGAAGTTTTGAAAGATAATCATTTTCAGAGAAGGTTAATTTTTCAATTTTCTAGTTAGAGAGTTTATAATATTGTGAATTGATTTTGGAATTGTGTTGCAGAGGAAAAATACATTTATTTGATTCTTTTTAAAAGGGAGAAATAAGGTATTGTGATTATTGAAACAGGGAAATCCCCTGATTTGTTCTTTTCATTGAATGTTGATGTTGTAATGTTAGTGAGACATGCAGAGAAGTACAATATGCCAGTGAGGCAAAATTGTAATGTCAGTGAGACAGTTGTAATCTAAAATTTGTGTTAAGCCAGTGAGGTAGTTGAGTGGTTTTTATACCCTAGGAGGGTTTTCCACTCAGGAAATTTTTGTGTCAAGTTTTGTGTTGATACTCTGCATATTTTCTGTCTTCTATCTGAAGAATTCTATGATTGTCAAATTAAATTAAGAAAAGGAGTAAAAAAAGTGTTAAAATTGTTAACAACACTGATTCACCCCCCCTCTCAGTGTTGTGTGTATTCCTACAAGGTCCTGATAGGCAAGTCTATCAAAGGCAGGAAAAGAGGCCATCATTGCATGATATGCCTTATAATACCAATTGGCATAATGGTAAGCCTATATTCCCACATAACAACACAAATTAGAGGACTCAACATGTCAAAGAAACTCCTGATCCTCTAAAGAAAGCTGTAAATATTGTTGATGATACTCCATGGTGTATAATTTGTCAGATGCCACATTCACAGTCACAGTGTATGATTGCTCAGTCCTTGTGTGATAATACTACATCTTGTAATGAATGCAATGAGCCACATTATGTGCAAGATCATGATGTTAATATGATGTCCACAAACAATGGATACCCCATTTATGATGTTGATGAGAGTACAGATGATGGAATTCGGGCCTATCAACAGGACTTTTATGATGAAGGTAATGAAGAGAGCTATGTGTATGCTCAGAGCTCACACAATTTTCTGAGTAACTTACAATGACCTTCTGATGAGGAAATTAGGGCCTTCACAGCTGCAGCAGTTGCCCAAGTCAAGAGTAACTACAATCTCAGAGGTAAAGCTCAGATAAGCAGCTTGCGTCAACCAGAAGATGTTTCTGCAGGTCAGCCAGTGCATGGTCATAAAGGAATTGAACCACAAAAAAGGCAGTGGGGTAATAATAAATAGAATTTTAGACATAGAACAGGTCATGAATCCCAAGGACCAGAAAATAGAATCCCTCAGGCTGAAGATCAAAGAAAAGGTTCCCAAGACAAGAATGATGATCAGGGAACTATGAAAGTAAAAGCTAAATCAGCTCAGGATAAAAACAAGATTGTGGAGCAAGCTACAACTGTTATACAAAATTATGCTCCATTTGATATAGCTCAAGTCCTCTCCCAGGTAAAAGTCTCTGTTCCACTTATGGAACTGATGAAGGTTGAAGAGATCAAGAATAGGACAATATCCCTAATTTCAGGGGTGCCTTTTCAAGCTAAACAAAATGTTCAGATCCAGGGTGAGAAGCATGTCATGTGTAATGAAGAAGATGAGGCTCCTGAAGTCTATTTAGGAGTGACTATGACAAAGTGTCCTTCACAAGTGGAACCATTTTATGTATCCCTGGTTATAAATGGAAAAATAATCAGAAATTGTATGCTTGACTCTGGAGCATCTACAAATGTCATGCCTTTAGCCGTCATGCAACAAGCTGGATTGAAAATCGACAAGGCATGTGGAAAATGTTACGCTATGGATGCCAGAGAGGTACCAGTTATTGGAATCATGAAGGATGTAGATTTCAAACTGGCAGCATTTCCTGAAAAGAGATATAAAATGAATATAACAGTGGTTGACATCAAGCCACAGTATGGCATGTTGCTGTCAAGAAGATGGGCTGCACTAATTGGTGGAAGTATGCAGCTCGACCTGTCATATGCCATGATTCCAATGAATGGCAAGGATGTTAAGCTAATTAGAGAACAAAGATCATCAGAGACAGTGGAAGACCAAGAAGCAGAGGAACAGATATGCTTTGTAAACACTGACTGTGATAATTTCAAGGTTGTCTCGGATGATAGGGAAGATAAAGAGAAAAATGTCTACAGTGAAGAGCTGGACCAGCAGGGTCTATGGACCATGTATTTTGATGGAGCTTGTGCAAAAGAAGGCTTTGGAGCTGGAGTTGTTTTCCTGTCTCCAACTGGTAAGCTCCTCAAATTTTCTTTCTTGCTAAGGTTTGTTTGCACAAACAATATTGCAGAATATGAGGCTTTAATCTTATGCCTAAATATAGCTCTCAAACATGGAATCAAAATGCTAAGAGTATTTGGGGATTCTGAGCTGATTGTATCCCAAATTAGAGATAGGTATGCTTCAAAAAACAAAAGATTGAAACAATACAAGCATGCTGTTTGGGATACCATTGAACTATTTGATGCATTTTCAATAGGCTGGGTAGAGAGATCAAAGAATGTTATGGCTGATTTCTTAGCTAATGTTGCAATAAGGCCAGATGACATCACTCTGTCAGATGTTACAAATGTAGAAGTTAAAATCAGGCCTGCAGTACCAAAAAATATATGCAGTTGGCAAGTGTTTAATGATGATAGGGACTTGTTAAAATTTTTGCACTGCATAGATGAATTTGAGAATCAAGAAATTGATTTCCAAGCTTTTGTAGAAATCATAGATGGAAAAGAAACTCTTGTGGGAAAAGAGATAATTCAATTGAAGACTAATAAAATCCCTAGAGGGTTAGTAGCTTTGGAAAGAGCTTTTGACAGTAGAGACAAATTGGTCATAAGGACATCTCCCACAAATAAGGAAGATTTAGAAGAGATAAATTTGGGGACATCTCAAGCCCCGAAGAAGGTATACATTGGTAAACAGCTCAAACCACACATCAGGAGTATGCTGATTGCATTACTGAAAAGGTATAAACATATTTTTGCTTGGTCATATGAGGACCTAAAAGCCTATAGGGAAGATCTATTCCAGCATGAGATCCCATTGAAGCCTGGAGTTAAGCCATTCAGATAGAGGCAGAGACCTATTAATCCTACCTTAGCTCCAAAGATGCAAGAAGAACTTAAAAAGCTTAGGGAAGCTGGAATAATTGTGCCAATCAGACATTCAACTTGGGTGTCTAACCTTGTCCCAGTCAGAAAAAAGAATGGTGATATTAGGCTTTGTGTTGATTTCAAGAACTTGAATGTATCATCTTTAAAGGATAACTATCCACTGCCTAATATGGAAGCTATGTTGCAGAGAGTGACTGGTTGTGAACTCTTATCCATGATGGATAGATTTTCAGGTTATAATCAGGTGAAGGTAAAGGAATCAGAACAGTATAAGACTGCCTTCACCACTCCATGGGGAACTTATGTATATGTTAGAATGCCATTCAGATTAACAAATGCAAGTGCTACATTTCAAAGAGCAATGGATGTTACTTTTGTAGGGTTGATTGATTCAATCCTGGCTGTATATCAGGATGACTTGACTGCATATTCAAAGAAGGAAGAGCAGCATTGTTTGCATCTAGAGCAGATTTTCATAAGAGCACTAGAGTATGGTATTTCTTTAAATCCAAAGAAGTGTGCTTTTGGGGTAGTTGAAGGAAAACTCCTAGGGCACATTGTTTCCAAGGATGGAGTTAGGATAGATCCAGAGAGAGTGGCTGCTATTGACAGAATTCAAATGCCAAAAACTGTAAAAGGAGTTCAGTCCTTCTTTGGACAGATAAATTTTGTTAGGAGATTTGTTCCCAACTTTGCAAAAACCACAAGGAACATTTCCAAGATGATGAAGAAGGATGCAACTGTCAACTGGGAAAGTGAAGCAATAGAATCATTTCAGAGTATCAAAGAGGCAATCAAGATGGCCCCTGTTCTTAAATCTCCTAATTTTTCTAGGCCATTCCAAGTATTTTCATTTGCTTCCTTTCACATTGTTGCTGCATGTTTGCTACAGAAAAATGAAGATGGTTTTGAACAGCCCATAGCTTTCTTCAGTATGTCCTTGCAGGCTTCTGAGTTGAAGTATGATATTATGGAAAAACAGGCATATGCACTAGTCAGAGCCATCAAAAGTTTTAGACCATACCTGGTAGGATCACATATAATTGCATATGTACCCCATGCAGCAGTCAAAGACATATTCACTCAACAGGAGGTGATCGGAAGAAGGTGCAGATGGATAAACAAACTGCAAGAGTTCAACATAGACATACAAGTTACCAAGTTGGTAAGAGGACAAGGATTAACCAAGATGATGGCACAGTCAAACTTGGAAGAATGCCAAGTTAATGCAGTCCAAAATGAGAGTGTAAATGTATCAAGATCTGAATGGTACAAGGACATTATATACTACTTGCAAAATCTGAATTGTCCTTCCCATTTCAGTGACAGCCAAAAGAGGACTTTAAAGTTACATGCAATCAAGTATGTTATTGTTCAAGGTGAGCTATACTGGAAAAACCCTGATGGTGTGCTACTGAGATGTGTGGATGAAGATGTGGCTAACAATGTTTTGATTGATATGCATAAAGGATTGTGTGGTGGACATTATACTGCCCAAACAACAGCTCATAAGACTCTCAGAGTAGGATATTGGTGGCCCACTCTCTTTTCAGATGCACAAAAGTTAGTGAGGAAGTGTGACCCTTGCCAAAGATTCTTAGGAAAATTGAGATATGATGGTGCTTTACCTCTCAGAACTGTAACTGTGGATGCTCCATTTCAGCAATGGGGAATTGACTTCATAGGGGAAATTGCAGACAAGTCAAGTGGGGGACACAGTTGGATTTTAGTGGCAACTGATTACTTTACCAAATGGATTGAGGCCATTCCAACTAAGAGAGCTACAAGTAAGGTGGTGATGGATTTCATACTGGAAAATGTTATCATCAGGTTTGGAATACCATTCAAGATAGTCACTAATAATGCTATGTGTTTCAGATCAAGTGAATTTGTTGATTTTTGCAACAAATATGGGATCAATCTATCATATGCATCACCATACCACCCACAAGGAAATGGTCAAGCAGAATCAAGCAATAAAAGCATCATGAAAATTATCAAGAGGATACTGGACAAGAACAAGAGAGCTTGGGACTCAAAGTTAAAGTTAGCAATATGGGCTGACAGAGTGACAGTAAAAAAGGCTATTGGAATGTCACCCTTTGAGCTAGTATATGGTGCATCAGCCAGATTGCCCATAAACAATCTCCTACCAGTTTACAGATTCATCCAGGAAAATGATGAGGAGATTGAAGACTCCATGACAGAAAGAGTGAATCAACTGGTTGCATTGGATGAGAATAGAAGGAAAGCACACCAGATTAACCTCAAGAGACAACAAGATATGAAATATCAGTTTGACAAGAGAGCTACAAAAAGGAAGTGTCAAGTCAATGATCTGGTGCTCATATGGAATGCAAAAGGTCAAGAAAGGGTAAACATGGTAAATTTGAACCCTTATGGATGGGCCCATATCAGATTTGCAGCATTCATGGGGAGGATTCTTATTTCCTCCAGGTCCTAGATGGTGAATTTCTGGAATTGCCTGTGCATGGCCAATTCCTTAAGTTCTATTTTGCATAGATGACTTGTCGCTGTGCACATTTGTAAAAATATGTATATAGTGTAAATGTTCTGTACAGTTCGTGCTTTTTTAGCTTTTTTGCCTGGTCTGCCCGGAGATCTGGTTCTCACTGCAGGTTTTTCACTTGCACGTCCCCATTCGGAGCCAGTGTTAGCACTAATTTTGGTCTGGATCTGAGCGCAGGATGTTGGAGGGTTTTTTCCTTTTTGGGCCCTAAGTTTCCTTGTTCATCGCTGTGATTTTCTCTATCGGCGAAACTTCTTTTTGGGTACTTAGATTTTGCTTGGACAATCGTGTTGAACCCTTTTGGTTCAAGGTTCAACGGTTCATGGGCTTAGGCTCCATCTTTTCCCGTCAGTGAATTCTTTGTTCATCTGTGTTATCAGCGTTGAACTTCTCGGTTGAACTTCTCTTTTGAACCATCGGGTTGAACTGGTTCAGGGTTCAATGGTTCAAAGCCTTATGATTTTGGTCTTATCAGCGTAACGTTCATCATCGGGTGGATGGTGGAGTATTGGCCTGATAGTATGCCTCTGGCCGATGGAAGGTTAGCGGTTTGCAAGGTTGGTTTCGGTGTCACATGGACTATCGGGCTAACCGTTGGAGGGTTCACCGATATACAATGTTTGGCCGATGGATATGTTATCAGCTAGAGTTGTATTGTTGGCCTGAGTGTTTTGAGTTATGCCGATGATGGGAGGTTTGGCCGATGAGGAGTCGTTGGTGTGTGTCTGGCCGATGGAGGAGCAGAGTGTAGCTCATTGGTGCATCGGCGAGACTATTGTGATCGGCTGGGGAGATTTTGGTTGCTCCGACGGTGTAAGTCACACTGACGGAGGTGGTCTTTAGCGTGACTTGTGTTGTCGGCGAGGATGGATTGCGTTGGGCCGATAGTGGAGGCTCTGACCAATGAAGGGGGAAGCCGATATGTTATCAGTGGGAGTTGTTCTATCGGCAGTAGTCTTTTATGGTTTGCCGATGGAAGGAAGTCACCCCGATGGGGAATACCATCAGAGTAAGGTTGCTTATCAGGTTAGCGGTTGGAGGGTCCGCCGATGGGGTAGTGTCAGGCCGATGAGGATTTGGAGTGATCATCGGTGAGAGTTGGTCTGTCGGTGAAGGAGCTTTTGGCTAGGCCGATGGTTCTTCTCTGGCCGATGGGGATGTTGGAGGCTTTCAGGAGTTGTTCATCAATGTGATTGGCTGTGTCAGCCGAGGGGTTTTTTGCTTGGCCGACGATATTGGTCTGGCCGATGGTGGTAGGATGGTAACTGCTAACAGGGTGCGAGCTGGTCATCGGAGAGACTCATACTATTGGCGGAGATCTGAAGAGTTGGCCCGATGGTGCATCTCTGGCCAATGGAGGGGATTGTAATGTAGCAGTCGGCAGGACAATTGAGGTCGGCAGGAGATTCGTGGGCTTGGCCGATGGTGTTGATCTTGGCGATGGGCTTTGGGTGAAGGAGCGTGTGTCGAGCGTGGCAAAAGCACTCGACACCTATTATGCAAGTGACTATGCTTTTAAACTACTAAGGTAGTCTCCTCACCGTGCATGTGGGACTAATCTCCCTGTATAATTTGAAACTGCGATAGAAGCATGTTTTGGTGGGAAATTCTTTTTGAGTGCTGCGATGTTTTTCCTAGCAGCCGGGGGTGGTTGAGCCATCAATGGCGACTGTAGCTGGGGCATGGGCGAGTTGTTGAACAGTCATGTACCCAATTTTTGGCGTGAGGACTTCCAGATGGTGGCACAGGGTTCGAGGCCACCATTGTCTACTTTCTGTCTCTACAGCAATAAATTCTAAGCGCCATTCCTTTGAAGGATCTATATCTGGCAGATTTTTGTAAAAGCCATGTAATTAATGCTGAGTACGCTTCTTTGGCTATTATAAGTAGGAAGTGTTACTCATTTTAGGTTGTTGAAAGTTGAACATTTGGCTCTATAATACAATACAGCTGATTTGGTTGCTCTATACAGCAAAACCTATGAGTTTATGTATCTCTTGTTGTACATTTTTTGCATGAATCTACTGATTTCATGGTTAATTCTATATGAGAAATGCTATGTTAGCATGTGTTTTGTTAATTCTATCTCCAGTATTGCATGTATCTTTCTTCTGAGTCTGGATATTTAAGCAATGTTTGAGACTCTAGAACATAGAATTCCTGTGTTGAATGTCTGATCTCTTAACTTCTGCTCAAGGGGTAGATTAAATTGTTCTCAGATTGAACATTGGGAAGGGTATACTGCAGTAGGGATGCCATAAGTATAGATAGCTTAACACTCTGTATTGGGAGATATCTGTAAGGCAGGTATCATATGTGTCCCCCTGAAATCTAGTTTTAGTGGTTCATGCATATCATTCACAGGTGTATGTCTATTGACTCCAGGCCCTGGATAGGCACCAATCTTGCTTTGTGTTTGTGTTACAACCATGTCCAGCTTTGCATCCAAACTTAAAATCAAAATCAAAATCTAAAACAATCTTTAGGACATTAGAATTAGTTTTAGGATCCTCAGTCCTCTGTCTACAACTGTAAATAGGCCCAAAGCTAGCCCCTTTGCTCTTATCTTTCAGTTTTGGTCTACTTACACGAGGACTTATCTGCGTTTTGTCAGCATCCCAGCCTTTGTATGTATATCCTCATGGATGTTGAGTAGGGAATACCCCCCTAGGTTTTGCAGAGCCTGAAGAAGAGGAGATAAAATATAGAGTCTATCTCCTATACTGTTGGCCCCTGGCCCAGAGATCCTGTTGATCATTGATGGCTACCTTGTAGGGAAATTTGGGAATAAGCATCCAGTCTGGGAAAAAACCAACAGGTTGTTCCCACCTTTCGAAGCGGGGTGGCAGGCCCTCTAAAGATTAACAAAAGCAACACAACCACAAAAATACTTTTGATCCCCAAGTTCATACAAAGATGTGAGGGGAGAGCATACGTATTCCTTATGCTTGCATCACACTAAACAAGGTTCATTTTAGTTCTTGGATTATGTTTGGGGTGATTTATGCAAGTGTTGTGAGAAGCTTTTGATTCCCAAGGTCACCAATGGTGCGAGGGAAGAGCATACACTTTTCACACTACAAATAAAATCATGAAAAACACTTCACACCAATTAGATTGGTTTTCTTGTTTAGATGAGTCAAGAATGCAGATTGTTGTTCTTTTTAATCCAATGAGTTTATTGATGCACTTTGTGGTTCTTTTTAAAAGCCCAAAATTGAAATGTTTTGAATAGTTGTTGGCAAGCACTTGTGAATTTTAGAACACCAAATTCAAATGTTTGTTCTAAACTAAGGCACACACACACAAAGATTTGTTTGTTGTTTGTTTGATCAATTTTTATTGCACCAAATCGAAATGTTGTTTAACCTAACATGCAAGGGTTCTTTTTAATTCCCAAATGAAGTGTTTACTAAACTAAACATAAAACACCCTGCAAAAACTTGTTAGTATCTGCAAAATGATGGTGATGACCTGCAAACAAATTGTTAGTCCCTGCACAGAACGCAAAGTCAGTCCCTAAAAATAGTGCTAAAACAGAGACCTAATGGCGCCACTGTGGATAGCAATGGCGCTACTGACAGAAAAACTTGACACTCTAGACAAATGGCACTAATTTATAATACAGATAGTGCTGATTCAACAAATAGCACTAGTAAATCATACAGACTGCGACAGAATAACATATAGCGCTAATACATTATGCAGAAGGTGCTAGAACATAATATAGTGCTAAAATGAGATATGAAAGGCGTTGAAATAGGAAATAGAGCCAATATGGATCTAATAAGGTGCCACTACATGTGCTATCAAGTGGTCTGGTCACAGTTTGAAAATAGCACTACGCTAGGTGCCAATAGCGCCAATACATACCTGAACATGTCCGCCCTGCAAAACAGAGGTTTTCCTCACCGAAACAAAGCATTAGACTGCAAATAGAAGAGGTCCTATTAGTCTTGTTAGTTTACCAAATGGAAAGCAAGACAAAATAAAAGCTGAAATGCATGTTTGGACTCTAGGAAAATTTTGGCATAACCTCCCCTTGTTCATTCAAGATTCCTGCAAAAATAGAGAGCAACTAGACAGAAAAAAATAGCAGGAAGATCATTGATAAAACGGACATGTGAGTGAGTTGTAAGAGAGAAATTGCTCTGTCAGATAGCACTAAAATAGTAAATAGCACCAAAATGCGCCAAAGATCTCCACGGAAACCTCCATAGTCTTAGGTTTAAATACACGAACCCCTCCACTAATCTAGGCATTCAAGCCCCTGATAAAATGATGCACCAACATAGACTCGTCATCCCCGATACCTGCATACTGTTTAAGCTCATAAAATCTATGCTCATACTATTCAACTGTCATGGCCAACTGTCTCAGCTCATGGAACTCATTTGCTTGACGCTGCCTCCAATGGTCAGATAGAAAATAGACTCTGAATCTCTCTAAGAACAACTCCCAAGACACAGTGCTTATGTCCAAATGTAGCTTCTACTCCTCTAGCCACCACCAAGTTGAAGCGAACCCTCAGAGATACAGAATAGAACATCTGGCTTTGGTGTTGCTGCCATATGGATGCATGGCAAAACACCTGCCTAAGTCCAATAACCAAGTCTCTGCCTCAAGACCTCTACCAGCTCCATCAAAGATGGGAGGGCATGCTCTTAGTAGATCCCTCATATGGCTGGCTAATGTGGCCTCCTATTCAGCTGCCAACTCCCTACACTTGGGAGATCTCTCTCTCTCTCTCTAGGACCCATCTGATCTACCCCCTGACCTCCTCTAGGCTACTCACCCTCCTGTCTAGGGCCTAAATGGGCAAGAGCCTCCTCAAGAATCTATCTCAACTGGGCTCCATCAGGCTGACCCTAACCCTCCATGTTCTGACCCCCACCTTCATGGGCACTCTCATGAGGAGAACTAGGAGGAGGTGTACTACCACCACCTCTCCCACGACCCCTACCTCTACCCCGACCCCAGCCCCTACCTCTAGGCATCTACCTACAACACCAAAGGTAAATTATTACATTCAGAAAAGGGTCACAATAGGGATAAAATTATTCTACAGAGTTTAAGCACTAGGTTACATAACGGGCTCAAATATAACTAGAGTACCCAATGTTTAAACTTGACTCTAATACCAAATGTAATGGCCCGTCACGCAACCCTAGAGTGCTAGACTAAAAGTGCAAAATTACAGAAATAATTTTTTTTTGAAAGCAAGAAATTGCATTAATAGAACCAAAGATATCAAAATACACAACATAAAGGAAAATGCACTTCTAACAACCCTAGGGCAACATAACTGCATCAATGAATATAAAGTAAAATTACATAAGTGATAAAATTAAACTATTGTATTAGATAAAAATAACTTTTACAATAGCAAGATAGTTTGATTACAAAGTCTCAGTCCAAGATTACAAGACTGATCTTGTTGGTTTACAAATGAGAACAAATGAAAGTATACAACATCATTGAACATGGAAAAGCAAACTGGAACTGGATCACCTCTATATAAGACTCAAACCAAATCTCCAAAAAGACCAATGGATAGCTCTACCACCCAACCATGTGGAACCCTGAGGTCCACCCCACCAAGCTAGGAGATAACATCGAGGCTCCACCAGGTCAAAGTTACCAAAATGAAACAACAATAAGATACAGACTCCTTACAGGTAGACATGTTAACCAGACTGCACAGAACTGACAATAATCCACCAGACAAATCAAACATCCAACCAAGATCAAGCAAGAAGCCAAGACTATACTCCAGAGGTAACAACAAAATAAAGAGGAAGTAATTGAGTTGTGTAAGGAGAGTGTCATCGCATGGTCCTAGCATATGTTACCCAGGCTATCTATCACCAGAAGCCGGCCCCCATTTATGGTTACACTGGCAGCCTCTCTCTAGGCACCAGCCCCATAGGGTGACACATGCAGAGCCAACAGATGCTCTCATGGAGACAAGGAAGTCGACCTTGCCAACTAGGCCTTCTCATCCCATCCTTAGCCTGCGAGAGCACTCAAGGCATGGGTGAGGTATCTTACTTATCTTGTTATGTGTTTAACTACCCCAACCCTCCTAATAAGTTATTAAGTATCCACTTGCTCATAACTTCCATGGGGTTACCCAGGCGGCCTCTCACTAGGCACCAGCCCCACCATAGAAGCCACTCCCTTAGCAATCTCTAAACAAACAACCAAACCACCACGAGCAAAGATAAGGTACAAAATAGATTCTAACCATTACTCATGCCATTCACTTGCCCTCGACAATACAATCCCATTGCATTGACATGCCACTAGTTGAACCAAAACCCAAAACATCACACCTCTGGAGATAGGTACAAAACCAATGAAAAGGTAACCATTATCTGTCAGGGACAATGCTTCCGCATTTTGACACCAAGTACACATGACATCCCTCAAGATTCACACCTCATAATAAACCAAAACATAGACAAAACTCAACCCCAAATAGACACAATGACCCACTGTAAGCATTTCAACATGACAAGGAAGATAATCAAGAAAATAGATTCAATATACTCCTAACCATAACATGAAATTAACTAGGAGATTAACTTCATTTTTAAGAAGATACTAGTTTACGGAAATAACAATTCCTCTACAACTACAAGAAGAAATAAGTTTCCTAACTAATCCCTAATAAACATCCTCTCTATTAAAACAACCATAATATAATGATAAATATAGTTTTCCAACTAAAACTGCTAATTTCACATCCTAATAAAATCAACCTCAATTACAAAAATATATACTTGCTAACATAAACTTTCCCATCTAAGATTTACTAATGCTACATCCTAATATAAACCACTACAAGATATAATTATTCTTGCTATAATAAAAATAACTTTTTGACAACCATCCAATTATTACAATTTTCTATTAAACAATTATAAACACAATATATTACTTATAAGCATATATTACCATTTAACGTTCAACCATTGCAATTTTTGATGAAAACACTATAAGTTTATATAAATATTTTCCTAACACCTTACCATTTCCCAAATCCTAATAATCACAACTATAAGGAACTTCATTTCCTTAATTCAATTTTCTAATAAAAACCAATTGCTAAAACAACATCTATATATATGCCTATAGTCTCCTATAAACATAACATACTATCTACATTTTACAATTTATAATATAAACACATTATGAAAATTTTTCTTATTTAATATCAATTAACATCTAACAACCAATAAAAGCTTCTATGTTACGGTTTCAAAAAAACATATTTAATTTCCTACTTTACTGTCATAATTTAGCTTTCAAACTACACATAAGAACTCTCCTATAAGCAAGGGTCTCAAACAACAAGTTACCACTTAAAAATTTCAAATAACAACCACTAATATTTCCCATCGATCCTACCAACTTAAGCCACTCAAAATATAAATATATAACCAAGGCTATGACTGTCGACTACCTCCGACGACTACCCGCTCACTAAAAGGGGACAACAGATACTAAATACAACACTTAACAAAGTGATTTCCCTTCTTGACCCTACTAACTTAAAACCTAAACACAGACATTCGATACACATCCCATTGCTATGCAGGCGACTGCAAGGACTTAAACAAGCAACTAGAGGCATAATGTAAACCATGTTCTAAAAACACAACTTCCCTCATAGTCCGCGGTCTTCTAAAATGACACAGAAAGAGGTTCAAGTGATACACAGCCCTAAAAACATTCTATCTTAGCAATACAACAAGGCTGCCAAGAGTCACCACTGCCCAAATGATGGTTCAACTCAAAGTTTACTATTCATTTGCTAAGTTTAAAAAAATAGAATCTATCATAAGTGGCAACGAAGGGAGAATTGTCTACAAGCTGTCTATAAGGTAGAAATGGAGATTTCTAAAAGAACTCAAGATCCAAAGTCTAAAACAAAGCGATCTCCTAAGTGAATAACCTATATAAATATCTGTCTATATGCTCTAGCTGAGTTTTATTTCTTAAACAAATGATGAATTAACAATTGTCTCTCAGCCATTAAAGAATTTTCTATTGCAGAGATGAAGAAAATTTTGAAGAAAACTTTACAAGATTCGGTCAGATTCCTAGACATGCTTGCAGGGTAGCTTTCTAGAGGAAGTAGTGTTGGAGTCACAAAAATCTTTGACAGGGTTACTCAGATAGAAGCAAGAATCCAAGTAAAAAGATAATATGGATAATATGAGGACTAAATACAAGGTTGCAAGCACTAGCAGGTTGCAGGAAAAAGCCAAATCACTTCTTTCTGAGCATTTTCCCTCTATCAGAGAAATACAAATGTGAGATAAAATGCAAGAATGACAGGGACAAGCGATTGGTAAGAGTTTAACATTGAGTCATCTTTTCATAGGATTGAAAACACAATACAGGGTTACAGATGATGGCACATGATTTCAAGAGGAATTTAGGCAAAGGCTAAACCAAAAGAATACATCTTAGAGGAATCTACAGAGATTGGAGCAACATTCGACCATATAGGCACAAGACATAACAAGCCACAGAGATAAATAGATTCCAATCTACAGGACATGCAAATACACACACACGGAACAAGCTGCAATAGATTTTAAATTTTAAAGTACAACAATTGCAAATCTTTTTTTACAGAGAGAGACAAATCACATACCCGGATTCCAGTCCCACCTCCAAATTTCTCCAACTCTTGCAACCAAATTCCCTATTCTTCTCCCCAATATCTTCGTCCTCCTTCCAACCCCCTCAGAATACAATTTTTCCCATATAAAAACGATTCAACTCATAAAATAAATGCAGACATGCATCCATTACCCAACAACCCACTCCTCCAAGAATTTCAAAAATTTGTTATAAAAGAGATCCCAAATCTTCCAATTTCAAAACTAACAACTCAAGGCATTAATTTCGCATATCCAAATTATTCTGTACCAAATAAATACTAATTACCCATAACTCCAATTTATGACATAAATATTTTAGAATAGAAGATATTTAATTCTAGACTTATAAATTTTAACCAAGGTGTCATTCAAAGTTTTAGGCTAAATCAATTATTATCTAATAAACATAATAGAAGCATTATTAATAAATAATAATTCATTAAAGCATCTTCCAACCACACATGAACATAATTAAGCATTATAAAGCACAACTCGACTATACACCACAACACAAGATTACCAACATAACAAGGCAAAGACCAAGTGTCACAACACGTCTCAAGACCACAACAAAAGACAAGGACCGACCTAGTGGAATAGACCTCATGTTATCTCACATCACTGATACCCATTGGTGCAAGAGCCCGCTCAAACCTGCTATATCAGGTGGAGTCAAGGTTTGGTACCTGCAACCTGCATCCAACAATTGGTTGTATACAATCAAATACATATATGTCTACACACAAAGAGTCAGAGAATCGCGGCGTAGTAGGGTACTCAGAGCGAGTAATGCTACATCATCCCTGCTCTTGAACAAGATTATAACCACATCATTTGAAACTAGATATCAATGAATCTAATTAAACATGCAAATATTAAACCATTACAAATCATGTCCCACATATCATAACTGAAGTAATACTAATGTCATCATAACTCATAACACATGTCTAAATATATCCATCGAACATAGTCCATCAAGGTCAAAGAGAACATAAACCATAACATACTAATCCAAATGTCTCAGAATTGTAAATATGCAATAAAAGACTATCAACTATTTTAGAACTGTCAAAGATAAATATGAAACTAACATCTATCACAAGCCAAAAAGTGAGGGGCATTACAGTTCTTCCTTAGGAAAACAACAACCTTTGTCCTCCACCTCATCTTCTCCATCCAATAATAAGCTCAAGTCTAGTGTCCAAACCACACCTAGTCCCATTATCCATCCCATACTCCAAAACATGAACTACCAAGGTAAAGGCTTAGGCCTTTATGAACAAGGTAATTTGGAGCCAATCCATGTCAAGGTTCCCCCACGCTCACATGGCCTTGGATATACACCCCAAGGTAAACAATCTAAAGATGTTGGTAATTCCTCCATCCCTATTAAGTCCACTCCTTTCCATCATAAACCCTATCATATACCCAAACCGTATGTTGCCAGTCCACCTCCACTATCCTACAAATCACAAAAGCATGTGACCATACACCTTCCACCATCAACTTTACCTCCACTCCTTCCAACTCCTAATATCCTTCCATCCACTTTAACACCATTACTCCCAACACCTAATATCCCTATCCTCCAATCCCCTTATCCATTTATCCATAAACCCACTTTTAATCCATTTAGCCATAAGTCCTATTACATTCCTAATCATGACCAACAAATGCACATATTGTCTAAACATAAAGCTTCCACCCATTCCACCCATCCCATGGGATTCAAAAATAAACATTTGGATGCCTTTACCTATAAAGTCAAAAATCCTACCCATGAAGTTAAAAATCTTAAAGGTCCAAATGCCTTAGGACATCAATGCCAAAAGTCAAAGCAAAGTACATTTACAAAGCTATCCAAACCACTACCCAAGCCCAAATCTTCACAAGAAAAGTCCAAAACTAAAATGGTTTGGGTCCCTAAGCAAAAATCAAACAAGTCAAATGAGGCATCCTCATCCACATCTCAAGAATCCCAATCATCCCTTTCCATCCAAAAATCCTATTCCATCCAAAAATTCTAAAAATCCAACAAGCAAAACAAAATCATAAAAATACTAAGTCTATGTGGGTACCTAAAGCACTTCATCACCCATCCCCTAAGCAAACTGTTGATAACTGAGAGGAGGGGGGTGAATCAGTTATCCTAATTATTTCTTCTTCTGAACCTTCTTCTTTAATCAAAGCAGTATTGAATCAAACAGACATATATCATCATGAAATAAGAAACACATGACACAGTATTTTGACGTGGAAACCCGGTTAAGGGAGAAAACCACGGGGTGATTAACCCAAAGATTATTCTCTATTAGAAGAATAAGGAATTACAAAATGGCACATGCCAATTAGGGCTCACTGCCCGAGCACACTGCTCACAAAGAGGCCCACTGCCTACAAGGAGACACACTGTCTACAAAGTGATAAGAATCACAGTCTTGAACTGGAGAATGACATCTTTACCATGTCCAGATCAGTTCCATTAAGCCCAGAAACATCTGCTCTTCCTTCTGCACTTCTCTTCGCTACTTCACCTTTTTCCACATAAGCCACACTTCAAAATGAACTCACAAATCTTTATTTATACAAGACATCAACTTAGGAACAATCATCTAAGTCGGCAATCAATCATAAGAATATCCGCAAGATGAATGACACATCCGGTCGGCCACCATAAGAACATTCGCAGGATGAACAACTCATTCGGTCGGCTAAACAGAGCAAAAACTTCATCCGGAAGAATATCTTCAATTCCGGGCTCTACTGTCAATGCGGACCAACAACACGACCTCAACATGATCCAGGAACCTTCACAAGCCTGCCTGAATGACCAGGTACGTCTGCATTTCCTTTACTTACTGAAATCTCTTATCCTCCTTATCCGGAACTTCAAGAATACTGTCTGTCGCCACTGTCATAATGCAAGAGGTACTTCCGGACCTCCAAATCATACACAACTCGAGATGGCACATCACAAGGACATCCCAAAGACTCCTTCCAATCCGCAGATTAGGATTATACAGTTCTGGACCTCACCGGACCTTTTGTGATCCTCTGTCACCTCTGAATACTTGCCAGAACAGGTTCTACACCGACAGCCACAACTCCTTCAGATCTTCATGCGGACCTCTGAAATCTTAACTGAAGCATCTCAAGACCCATATCTACAAACCCTTTAATCCGCATCCTCCGGTTCGCATCCTATACAGTACATTTGCCTTCTTCTCATCACTGTTCTTTACTGTTCCTGACTGAGGCTAATTTTCTCAATATCCTCAGCACACTGCTCATTGAATCCTTCTTGTCAAAGCAATATGAGTATTTGACATCAATGACAACACTGGTTTACCTTATACTTGCAACAATCTCCCCCTTTGTCATTGATGGCAACATATGATGTGAAAAACCATCAAGACAAGAAACTTCTCCTTTCTGTCACTTCTCCCCCTATCAGCAACATGTCTTCTCCTCATTTTACTGCTCCTCTTTTGATCATTAGCTACTTGTTTTTCACATGTCTTCTCTCCCCCTTTGACATCAATGGCAAAGGGCTCATACTTGCGATTTTAACATATCAGAATCATACCAGCTGCTCCCCCTTAGTAGCAGCTCCCCATCATCAATCTGGATCACAAGATATGACTTTGATATCCACCGGACGTGCATCCTAGTTTATCACCGGAGGGGCCATGACCCCTAACTTCTCCCGGAGATATTCAAAAGAGTCCTTGGGAAGAGGTTTAGTAAAGATATCTGCAATCTGATCCTTGGAGGGAACATACTCCAACCTGACTTCTTCCTTGTTCACTTGTTCTCTCAAGAAATGAAACTTGATAGATATGTGCTTAGTCTTAGAGTGTAATATCAGATTCTTGGAAATATTAATTGCACTTGAATTATCACAGAAAATTGTGATAGGCTCCGCATATTCAATTTTAATATCTCTTAGCATCTGCTTCATCCATAGGATTTGAGTGCAACTACTTGCTGCTGCAATGTATTCTGCTTCAGTTGTAGACAAAGATATTGCATCTTGTTTCTTGCTTAGCCAAGAAACCAATCTCTTCCCCAAAAAGAATGCTCCACCACTGGTGCTCTTTCGATCATCTACATCTCCTGCCCAATCTGCATCTGTGTAAGCATGAAGAGAGAAATCCGGATCTCTAGGGTACCATAGACCATACTCAACTATTCCTTTCAAGTACCTAAAAATTCTTTTGATTGCCATAACATGAGATTCTCTAGGATCAGCCTGGAATCTTGCCACAAGACCAACAGCCTGCATTATATCTGGTCTGGTCTGAGTGAGATACAACAATCCACCAATCATTGATCTATACATTGTCTAATCTGCCTTTGGAGAGTCATCATCTTTGCTCAACTTACATCCGGTTGCCATGGGAGTGTTCATTGGTTTTGAATCTTCCATACCAAATTTCCTTAACAATTCTTTCACATATTTGGTCTGAGAAATGAAGATTCCTTTCTTTGTTTGAGTAATTTGCAGACCCAAGAAGAAATTCATTTCACCAAGCATAGACATTTCAAACTCACATTTCATCTGATTTGCAAAAGTTTTGCACATACTATCTCTTCCTCCAAAAATGATATCATCTACAAACACTTCAACAATCAAAATGTTTTCATGATCAATTTTGAAATATAAGTTACTGTCAGCAGTACCTTTGCTGAATCCAATCTGCACAAGATGCTTATCCAACCTTTCATACCATGCTCTTGGAGCTTGTTTTAATCCATACAATGCTTTCTTTAACTTACAGACCATATCATCATTGTCAGATAATTGAAATCCATCCGGTTGTTCAATGTAAACTTCTTCTTCTAGATCACCATTTAGGAAGGCAGACTTGACATCCATCTGATATACCTTGAAGTCTTTGAAGGCAGCAAATGCAAGAAATAATCTAACTGCTTCAATTCTTGCCACGGGAGCAAAGGTCTCTTCATAATCAATTCCTTCTATTTGGTAGTAGCCTTTGCAGACCAATCTAGCTTTGTTTCTGATTACTTTACCAGCTTCATTTAATTTGTTCCGGAAGACCCATTTGGTTCCAATCACATTCCTGTCTCTAGGTCTGGGAGCAAGATCCCAAGTATGATTTTTCTCAATTTGCATTAATTCATCTTTCATTGCTTTAGTCCAGTTTTCATCATTGCAGGCTTCATTTACTGTTTTAGGTTCAATCTTTGAAATCAGACAACATTCATCCTGATTTTGAGCAACATTCCTTCTAGTTTGCACACCTTTGCTTCTGTCCCCTATGATCTGATCTTTAGAGTGGTTTAGTGTCACATACCTTGGAATTTTGGGAGTATCCTGCACTGCTACTTCTTGATCATGCTCATTCAAACCTATCTCTTCTTCCTGATTTATCGGATCAGGCTGACTCTGTCTTACCGGAGAGGATTGAGTTCCTTGAACATTGTCTTGGTCATCTTCATCAGATTCATAAAATCTTGAGGGCTTCTCAATTCCTTCATCAACTTTCACATTAGTGCTTTCTATCATCTTCCTCAGTCTCTTATTGTAACACCGGTATGCTTTGCTTTGAGTGGAGTAGCCCAAGAAAATTCCTTCATCACTTCTAGCATCAAACTTTCCTAGATCTTCATCTCTTTTGATATAACACTTGCTACCAAATACTCTGAAATATTTCACAGTGGGAGTGATGCCAAACCAGAGTTTGTAGGGGGTCTTACCGGTATTGTTTCTGATTTGAACTCGATTTAGAGTGTAGACTGCAGTGCTAATAGCTTCTTTCCAGAACATCTGAGGAACATTTGCTTCCAACATCATTGTCCTGGCAGCTTCCTGGATGGTCTGGTTCTTTCTTTCAACTACTCCTTTCTGCTGTGGAGTCCTAGGAGCAGACAGTTGTCTCCTTATACCCTGCTTCTCACAATAGTCAATGAACTCTCCAGATGTAAATTCACCACCTCTATCAGACCTTAGACACTTCAGTTTTAATCCGGTTTGATTCTCTACCAAAGCTTTGAAGATTTTGAACTTCTCAAATGCTTCAGATTTTTCTTTTAGAAAGGTAACCCACATCATCCGGGAATGATCATCAATTAACAACATGAAATATCTATCACCTTGCAGACTCTTGATTCTTGTCGGACCACAGAGATCAGTATGTACTAATTCCAACAATCCGGTAGAAGACTGATCTTTGCTTTTGAAAGAGACTCTACTTTGTTTACCTAGCTGACATTCTTTGCACAAACTATTTGTAGGTTTCATCAATTTTGGAAGATCTCTTACAGCCTGAGTATTGCTTATCTTGATGATGTTATCAAAATTTACATGACACATTCTTCTATGCCATAACCAACTCTGATCAATTTGAACAAACAAACAACTTTTATTTGAACCAACCAGATGAAAGATATTACCTTTTGTCTGAGTACCGGATGCAATTTCAGTTCTGGAGCTTGTAAAGATTCTGCATTTTCCATTCTTAAACTGAAGATCATAGCCTTTGTCTACTAACTGACCAACACTGAGAAGATTGTGCTTCAATCCTTCAACATATAGTACATTACCTGTTTTGCTCTTTCCATCAAAGGAAATAGTTCCCCTGCCTCTGATTCTGCCAGCAGAATTGTCACCAAACTTTACCATTCCTCCTTCATACCTTTCCAAATTCAAGAACTTATTCTTGTCACCAGTCATATGGTGAGAACATCCACTGTCAATAACCCAATCATCCTTTTCTTCCACTTGAGCAGCCAAAGCTTTTTCAACAACTTTGTGATTGACAGATTCAGAGAGTATTGAATCTTCTTCCTTGATGGCAATAAACACCCACTCATTTCTGGATTTGCTTCCTAGTTCTGATTCATCATCTGTTACTCCTTCATTGTCATCTTCTTCATGAACATAATAGCAATTCTTTTGAAACCTTTGTCTGTTAGTATTAGACCTTGCAGATCTTTCCGGACATCTTGAAGCAAAATGACCAATCTTATTGCAGTTGAAGCACTTAAAGGGTAGTTTTCCTTCATACTTACCGGATCCTCTTGGTAGTCTTTTTGCAATGAGGGCTTCAAGTTGAGCTGTTTTTGCTTCTTCTTCTTCCATGTCTCTTCTTGCTTGATCATACCATGTCATCTTCCTTGAAGAGTTTTCTCCCGGATCAATTCTCTGTTTGCCTTTCACATAGGCACTGGCTTTGAAAGCAGATTCAGTCTTGGGAAGATCATCTCCAAACTCGATCATTTCAAATGCAGCTAGCTTGCTAGCCAATTGTTCTCTTGTGACAGTTGTGTGGGCTCTGAATTCATCAATTGCAGCAACCTTGATTTTGTAGGCAGCAGGAAGGGATCTAAGGATTTTGCAAACGATCTCATTTTCATCCAGAGTTCCACCAGCATTTCTAATTCCACACACTAGTTCATTCACTCTTGGCATAAAAGTAGTGATGTTTTCATCATCTCTCATATTCAATCTTTCGAATTTCCCTTTCAGACTTTGCAACCTTGCACTTTTGACAAACTCATCTCCTTCATACAGAAGTTCCAGTTTAGTCAGGATCTCATATGCAGTTGGTAGGTCAATAACATTTGAGAGATCTGAGTCATTCAATGCGCTTAGAAGAGCTTCCTTGGTCCGTAGATTGTTTTCAGCTTCTGTGATTTCATTCAGAGTTGTCGGACCACCTTGTGGAGGTACATATGGTTTTGAAACCATGGCCAAGTATGCTTTTCCCATACATTCCAGGTGACATTTCATGCGACCCTTCCAGAGAGTAAAATTGGTTCCATCGAACTTCAGACTATCTTTTTTGTATGACGACATCCTAGATCTCCTCAAGCGGTTAAGCTTCTTTCAGAGGAACCTCGCTCTGATACCAATTGTTGATAACTGAGAGGGGGGGGTGAATCAGTTATCCTAATTATTTCTTCTTCTGAACCTTCTTCTTTAATCAAAGTAGTATTGAATCAAATAGACAAATATCATCATGAAATAAGAAACACATGACACAGTATTTTGACGTGGAAACCCGGTTAAGGGAGAAAACCACGGGGTGATTAACCCAAAGATTATTCTCTATTAGAAGAATAAGGAATTACAAAATGGCACATGCCAATTAGGGCTCACTACCCGAGCACACTGCTCACAAAGAGGCCCACTGCCTACAAGGAGACACACTGTCTACAAAGTGATAAGAATCACAGTCTTGAACTGGAGAATGACATCTTTACCATGTCCGGATCAGTTCCATTAAGCCCAGAAACATCTGCTCTTCCTTCTACACTTCTCTTCACTACTTCACCTTTTTCCACATAAGCCACACTTCAAAATGAACTCACAAATCTTTATTTATACAAGACATCAACTTAGGAACAATCATCTAAGTCGGCAATCAATCATAAGAATATCTGCAAGATGAATGACACATCCAGTCGGCCACCATAAGAACATTCGCAGGATGAACAACTCATCCGGTCGGCTAAACAGAGCAAAAACTTCATCCGGAAGAATATCTTCAATTCCGGGCTCTACTATCAATGTGGACCAACAACACGACCTCAACATGATCTAGGAACCTTCACAAGCCTACCTGAATGACCAGGTACGTCCACATTTCCTTTACTTACTGAAATCTCTTATCCTTCTTATCCGGAACTTCAAGAATACTGTCTGTCGCCACTATCATAATGCAAGAGGTACTTCCGGACCTCCAAATCATACACAACTCGAGATGGCACATCACAAGGACATCCCAAAGACACCTTCCAATCCGCAGATTAGGATTATACAGTTCCGGACCTCACCGGACCTTTTGTGATCCTCTGTCACCTCTGAATACTTGCCGGAACCGGTTCTACACCGACAGCCACAACTCCTTCAGATCTTCATGCGGACCTCTGAAATCTTAACTGAAGCATCTCAAGACCCATATCTACAAACCCTTTAATCTGCATCCTCCGATTCGCATCCTATACAGTACATTTGCCTTCTTCTCATCACTGTTCTTTACTGTTCCTGACTGAGGCTAATTTTCTCAATATCCTCAGCACACTGCTCATTGAATCCTTCTTGTCAAAGCAATATGAGTATGTTGACATCAATGACAACACTGGTTTACCTTATACTTGCAACACAAACATCACCATTGCTTCCTACACCACCTTCCCATCAAAATCTTCAATGTTTATCATGATGTGTGTAACCATTGGTCATGGTTCTCTTCCATTCCAAAATATTCCTACATACCTCCATCTCCCCAACCTTCATTCGTTATCTTACATATCTTCCCCATCACCTTCCTATGGTCCATGCTTTTACATAAATCTGACATAATCCACATCATAATCCACTTTCCCCCATCCATCCTTCCATAAACCACATCATAATCCATTAGCTTTCCATCCATAATCCACTATCTACCAATTCCATCTCCTCATGCAATCCCCTTTACCAACACCTATGAGCATCATGGCATGGTCCATGCAATGACATCCATCTCTAATGGAACTATCACTGTCATATCACTAGACACTAGAGTCCATCCTATCCATTACCATGGTGAAACCCTGGCAAACATGCGCCATGTGTAATTGCCATGCTATCCCATCAAAGAGTCAACATAAAAAAAATAAAAAAATAAAAATAAAAATAAAATCAAAATAGTAAAGATAAATCCCTTCATCCAATGGTGAAAACTTGGTAAACAGGTGCCTTGGATAAGTACCGTGATGAAAACCTGGCAAACAGGCGTCATGCGTAGGTTGATCTGTTGTCACTTACATTTGGGGGCATATTGTCTCATCCATCTTATCATTTCCCACCTATCATTTTCCATACCATCATATCCTATCCTACCATACTTAGCCATTACACCCACATACCTATCATATTGAGTCTATTTATCCTCCCTTCCTCCTTTTGATCTTGATAAAGACATGGGGGCAAAATG
This sequence comes from Cunninghamia lanceolata, assembly GCA_027924645.1. Taxonomy (NCBI): domain Eukaryota; kingdom Viridiplantae; phylum Streptophyta; class Pinopsida; order Cupressales; family Cupressaceae; genus Cunninghamia; species Cunninghamia lanceolata. The sequence continues at coordinate 6,755,057 of BSBN01000620.1, forward strand.
TTGAAATATGTTTTGGTTATCTCTTGATATATCTCACCCTTTCCAAACAATCCTATCATTATCCACCTATCATAAGCCTTGTTATGTAAAATCCATCATGTCATCCTTTCGTCATAAGTTTTTGTCATGTAAAATCCTAAGTCTACTACCTAGAATGGGGCATGTTTTTCCTATGCAACATAGTCTTTGGAGATCACATCCTAGCTCCATTATGATGCATACATCCATCCCATCCACTATCACATATCCTTTTACCCATCTATTTATCATGAGCTTTCCATTCCATGGCCTATCCTTTTACCCATCCATCTATCATGAGTCTTCCATCCCATCCATTATCACCCATCCTTATATCCATTCATATATCATGAGCCTTCCATCCTATTTACTAATCACTCATCCTTTTATCCATTCATCCAATCCCATTTATCTCCTTGCACCTAGACTTGGTTTTTCCCCTTGTCATTGGTATCAAGCACAAAGGCTACCCAAATTGTAAATCCAATGCCATCCCAGAACATCCCAAAAATCCAAAAAAATTAAATATCCATAAAAAATTCAAGCAATAAAACCAACCTTCAAATCAAATCCATCACTTCATCAAAAACCAAATCCAATCAAATCAACTATCATCTATCATCAATCAAAATCATCAAATCAAATCACAAATCCAATCAAATCATAAAATCAAATCAAATTCATCAATAATCAATCATCATCAAATCACAAATCCATCAAATCAAATCAAATATCTAATCAAATCATCAAATCAAGCTAATCTATCAAACAATCAAAATCACATCAATCCAATTCATCATCATAAATCTTTCAAAACAAATTCCTTCAATTAAAATCATCAAACCAAATCAATCCAATCCAATCAAAATCAATCACACCATCAAAATCAAATCAATTCAATCAATCAACTTCATCAAACTCAAATCCAATCAATCCATTCACAGCAATCCATCATCATCAAAATCAAAGCACATCAATCCAACCATCAAATCAATTCATCAAGACCAATCTCCTCATTTCAATCAATCAATCAAAACATTCCAAACAATTATCCAAATGCAAGTCATCCTTAATCCATACCAATCAAGTGAATCAAACAAGTCAAATTATCCAATCACATCAATAGTCTTGATCCTAATCTTGTCGTAAACCAAATCAATCAATCATCATCATCATCATCAAGCATCTTTGTGTTGATCTAGGGATATATCGTTCCCTGCAATGACAACACTATTATCATCATCATCAATAAAACAATCAAACAATCAATCATTGGTTTACAGCTTGACAAGGGCAATACCTTGTTTGTTTTTTTATCATTTGTACATGTTTTCTTGCTTGCTTGTGTGTGTTATCATTTTTATCTTGCATTTGTATCAAATCTAAATCATTCCAGCTAATATTCATATCGTGTGTATGTTGGAATAGCTTTTTGCATTATCCTTTGCATCTAAGGTCACATCATACCTTTTGTGCATTAGGACTTTAATGCTCTAAGTGTATTTTCTCATACATTAGACAAGGTTGTATTATGCTGGGTGCACAAGACACATCATCACCTTGGTCCTTATAGCTTGGTGCATAACGTCTAGTGCTATATCAAACATCATGGTTGTTCACTTTCATTGCAGCATAACGCATCATCATTTCTTCTATCCATTTCCTTATCTTTCTTCCTTGACCAATCCCTTTCATTTTGAGAGCTTACCTATGTCTATCCAACCCACCTATCCTCTTGAGGGGGCATCATCATCCCATTTCATCCTCATCCTCATCATATTCATACATCATCCTATCTCATTATCCCATCCTTTCTCTATCCATACCTTAGCTTCTTTGAAATAATGTTACTCGATATAAATCTTAACATCTTGAACATCATCTCAAAGAGGGGCAAAATGTAGACACCCAAAATTGTCCATGTCTTGCAACACTTAGTAAAAAACATTATTAAGACATTATGTAGCATTTTGTCCTAATCCCACTCTTAATCCCACTTATCCCACTTAGCCAATTAATTAAATAAATTTTATTTATTTAATTAATTTCCACATCATATCCCAATCCTATCCTAATCATCTTCCCAATTAATTAAATAAATCTTATTTATTTAATTAATTTTCCAACTAATATCCCAACTAATTCAAATAAAATATTTGAATTAAGTCCTCACCTTTCATCACATTTTGACACTTGTCCACCTCTTAATTGAATCATGTGTGGTACTACATTTTTTATTTAATATCTTTCACATGTAGTACTTTTTATATATACAATCACACATGTAGTAATTTTGTGTACACAAACACACATGAGTCTTATCTTCCTTTGTACATTTGTCAAATGACTACAACTCCCTTGAAGAGTGGGATAACTGAATCAATCCTAGCCATCCACATCGTTCATTTAGCCTCTTAATCTCAACCATCCATTTGAACCAAGCCTTTCCTATAAATCAACCCTCTCCCAAGCCATTAGCATAAATTGAGTATTGAATATCCTTATGCTACCAAAATATCATTAGAGCCTTTGCATCATTCATCATCTATCATCCATTATCTTTCATCCATCATTAATCATCTTATTGTTATGTTGTTGAATTGAGTAACCAACATATCAAATCAATCAAACAATTCATCTTGCATCTATCTATTCGAGGTATTGAAGGGTTTGGATTGAAGTAATGCATTTTTATTGTTTTATCATTTTGATTTTATCCAAAATTTTCATATACAGTGGAACTACCATCCAAAAAGAAAATAAAGAATGAACAAGTGATTGAATTAACTAGCACAACACCAGATGGTTGGAGCCTCAATGTAAAGGATATTGTTAATCCTATGGTGTGACATGTGACTATGGGCATTGCCTGGAAAATCTACTATACAAACTAGGAGGATTCTATGATTGACACAACCATCCACATTGCATACCAGATGGTCATCAATGGGAAAGACTTCAACTTGTGTGAGGTGCTTAGGGAACAACTGATGGATAACTTGCAAAAAATGAAGAATTCACACTATAATTTCTGGTATGGCACACTAATCAACTACCTTGTTTTCTATTTTATGAATACCCTACCTAATTTCACTGGGGAGGCATGGCAATCTCATATTTTGGCAGCCATGCAAATCAATTATCATGTTAAGAAATATATAAAGATAATCAATCCTACACTGTTGTATACTGGGGATTCTTCAAGGCCCTCTAGAAGCATATGCAATCTAGGGAAAGGATACCCTATGAAATAGTGAAACAATACATAAACATTATAACATTCTTGGTGGACAAGGACTATGCATACATGGAGGTGGTAGAACCCAGGCAATCCTAGATACCTAAGTTCCCATTCAAAGTAATAAATGAGGAAGCACAATCATATACCTAAACCTATTGAAACAACCAAGGGATACCACCATAGAAAGGTTTGGGATATATGCAGAGTTTATGGAAAAACAACATAAGAAAGATGCAAAAGAAGAACTCGAGAAGAATAAAGAAAAACTGCATGGAAAATGGGGGATTCCATCAAAAGATATATGGTAACCTAGCTCATCAGTACCACCAGCTAGCACAATGACCACACCATAAACATGGAGGTTAGGAAGGCTATATGATTCTACTCCTAGTTCACAACCAGCAATAGAAATAACATCATCATTGCAAAGAGTCTCTACCCCATAGCCCATGGAAAAAGATCAATAAGTTCAAGAAATATTAGAAATTTAGGTTCAAATGAGTGGAGAAAAGGAAAAGAAAACAACCAGGGGAATAAGGAGTAAGAAGGAGAATCATTGAGGCCTCTAGTGGTGCAAAAATAGTAGAATATGTGGAGGAAGCTCAAAAACCTCCATAGAAGAGAACAACCAAAAGCACAAAATAAACTCTATTGCAAATTGAGACAACAAAGGCAACTGAGGAAATAGAACAAGTTGAACAAGAAGAAGAATCATTAATAGACATGGATTATATGACCAACGCCATTATCCACCATCGCATGTTGTTGCAGGCTCCAAGGATATGTATAACCAAGTACATGAGGAGAATAAAGAAAGAATAATCAAATAAATAATCAGATATATCTGCAAATTAGATCAATCAGTAGAAGAAATATTAGAGAATTTCCCAAAATAAATGGCTAATAAATTGTGAAAAAATAGGGAAAAAGAAATAGAAGTGGATGAATAAATAAGATAGAAAGCAATAAAGGAAGTAGACCTAACTATCTCTACAGCTCAAAAGGAGAAGTTGACATAACTACAAGCCAAGGAGCTTAGAAAAAAACAAAGGGTAGACACCTTAATGGGTGAAACAGAGGAGGAGAAAAATAAGTTACAAAAATAAATAGAGGAAATAATGAAGAAGGTGTATGACACACTCAGGGAGGAGGAGATAAATGAACAAGAACAAGAAATAAAATCTTTGTAACATAGTGCACAACAAAATTAACAAGAGGAATAGTTACAACAAGAACAAAAAAATTTTACTCCTGGGGCATCTTCCTCCACATCTATGATCTAGTTAATAAAGGATGCCCTAGTACAACAAAAGCAAATACAATCTATCCTGACATCGCAACTACTACAATTACCACTATTGGGGTCACAAGTGAACTTGTCAAGAATCCCTCCTATTCAAAAATTCAACTAGGAGACATCTTTCATGCTACCATCAAAGAGGAGATCTTACATGTAGAAAATATAGAGCAACCGCAGGAAGCCATAACAATAATACAAAACTAGATGCATAATGCAAGAAGGGATACAATGTTGCCATTTCCACAACTCAAACAACTAGTGGATACTCTACAAGCAGAGATGAAATACCAAAAAACAACAATAAGGGAGTAAGTCATAGCTGAAATGACTAAAAATAGAATGGATGAGGCAATAAAGAAGTGTGTTGCAGTACACACACAATTGGAAAGCCACATAAGGACTCTACAACAAGAAATAGGCGATGCAAACATTCTTTATCATTTTTTTCCTACAGTGGCTAACAAAAACAAACAATATCAAGGATCAAATGGATCAACTAGAAACACAAATTGTAAAAGTATCTGTAGCATATGACCCATTCAAAGACATGGATGGATCATTAAGGGCACAAATATAAAACATCCATAGACAACTCCAACAACTGCAGGATCAATTGGAACAAATAAAAATGCATATTAAGTAGTTGAGGGAGGTAAATTGCCTAAGGTTATCCCATCTGACAAGGATATTAGGGGAAGCTAAATAGAGTACACAGAAGATACAAATCCCTACCAATCTTGTGGGGGATGAAACTACATACATTCAGATCCAAAAAAGTATTAGAACATGATAAGAATCAGTGGGACACTACTTTGGCACAACTAAAGATCATTTACAAGAACATCCTTCTCGGTAACTAGCACTGCATGTCTTGAGGGTAAGACATACTTTCAGAAAGGGCAGATGATGTTGGCAGGATATAGGGTAGTCAGAACAAGTTAACACAACTCTCTACAAATGGAGTGTGGAGCATAAGGCTAATAGGGATGATAGTACTAAGGGTGTTTTATATGGGACACATCCCTATTATATTATATCATATAAAGATAAGTAATTAAGAAGTAAGGAAGTAAGAGAGATGTAAGGAATATATTATACAGAGCAAAGACTTAGACCTACCTTTTGTATCTATTATTGAAAATGAATATATAAGGAGTTATAAGGATTATAATCTAATGATTATGTGTCTATTGATGTGTGTGACTTGTAATATGTGATTAGATCTTACTGCAGTATGATGTTTCCTATCACAACTATCTATCTTTCTACCACTATGTCTTCTAGGGTATAAATAGATTACATAAGAGTACTGTAGGCTCAGATCTTTTGATTGTGTCCTAATTTCTCTTTCCAACAGTCATACTCCTAAGCTTTTCAATAGGGATTATATTGATTGTTGTTGTATGGTCATTTTTTCTCTACCTTTTTGCTCATAGTTATTTTATAGGGGATACATAATTGTGTTGACATTTTGGTTCCCACAATTCATGTAGTTATTACCATCACCATAGCTATTAGATTTACAATTATTATTTTTCTTTGGTAGTGGGATATTTGTAACCCCATTGATTGTTGAATTGAACTTTTTATTATTAAAGATTTTTGGTGTAGAGGGGTTGTCATTGGTGTTTTCACAATTCACCAACCTTCCATTGGCACTATACTCCTTTTCTTCCACTATTAATAGAGGTTTGATCTATTCTTAGAGAACTCTCAAGAGTCTCTTCATATGATCTGTAAGGAAGTTTCTAGAACTTTCAAAAACCTAAAGAGTATGACCTTGACAAATATTTCTCATTTTATAAGAGATGTGGGGACCTTGTTAAGTGCATGTAAGAAGAGTTCACATAATTCCCTATGATCAATGTTTGGCACAATGGTTTCTATTTTAGGATGACTACTCTTTGAAGACTGTCTAAGAGATTTCTCCGCATTCTCATTATATTGATGTTGTGCTTCTGTGGATTGGAACATAGCTTCATATAGTATCATATTATGTATGTTCCAAGTTTCATAATTTGTGAACTAATGGAAGTATGTTTTGCAAAGGATAGAGTGAAGATAGTCACTACATGGAGGTAGGATGCTCTACGTTCCTCCACATTTGAATATTTAGCTATGTGGTTTTGAAGGTATGTTAATATTGCAGTGAAGATGGTAATTCTAGAGAATCAGGTCATTTACTCTTCCGCTATGAAAGATGTGCATGACAGAGTACCGGCATGTGTTCCAGAAGAATAAGCCAGTGTTAAAGGTTTGATGAAATTCTTCGCATTCCTTTGCAAAAGAATGATTTCCCTTGTGTTTTTGAGGACATGTTTCTAGATGAGCATTATATGTTTCCTTTCAATTTCAAGGATCTTAGTGGTCTGCAGCTTAATTTTTGAAATGCTAGCATCTTACAGTGTGTTCTGGATGGCAGAGTGTTCTCAGAGTTAATGATTGAAGTTGTGTGACATAATTCTTTGCTATGCGGTGGAAAAGGAATGCGTGGGGGTGTTTTATGAGTCATGTGAACTCATCTAGAAAATTTTCATGAAGATCTTTCTTGTTTCCAGTACCGCACAATGTTTACAAGTTGATATGGTCATTATACTTCAAGTCTCTATGTGTTTTCCTTAAAGCTGTCCTATTTCCAAATGAGCAAAGTGTGTGGATGTAATTCCTTGAGGTTTGAAGTTGTGAAGGATGTTTTGGACTTGGTTAAGTAATTATTGGTGTCTACAAGGCTTGGATCTTTTACTGGTGTAATGTGTGATTTCAATTAGGACCTTTCTTCTACATGTTTCATATTGTGTGTTGTCTAGACGACTTGTAAATGTATTATTCATGTTGTATCTGGCTTAAAAGTAATGTAATCAATGTAATATCATGTATAAATAGTAAATCAAAGTGAGTGAGGTGAGGGATGATTGCAAGATGATTGAAAAGGTTTGCAAGCAGATAAAAGTAGAATAAATGCATTATTGATGTGCGACTGTAGGAGAAAGAGCAAATGTTGTTGATGTTGTTTGGATTCATCTTGAAGACATATTTTTGATAGTGATCAAGTATAGAGTATGTCTAACTGATCAAATTTTTAGAAGAAAGTGTGAGGAGGTAGAATTGCAATCATCAAAGGTGTGAGCTTTGATGTCAGTTTTTAGACCGTAAGAAAAGACTGTTATACTGTAATCTTTTGTAAGTATATTCTCTTTTCAGGGAGTAGATGCTTCCTTGGGAGTGACCCTAAAACAAAATCATCAGGGAGTAGAAGCTTCCTTGGGAGTGACCCTAAATCAAATTTACTTGGGGAGTAGAAACTTCCTTGGGTTATAGCCCCTAAAACAAAGTTATTATTTGAGCTTCATATATTGTGAGTTAATCCTCACCATGGTTTTTCCCTTCTATGGTTTTCAACATATATCTGGTGTTATGTGTTGATTTGCATTGTGTTAATCTTTCATGCTCAAGTTAATACTATAATGATTAAGGTTTAATCTATTCTAGATAAGTTGAAATTGTTGAAAGTGTAATTTGATAGAATACTGATTCACCCCCCCTCTCAGTATTCTGTGTGTCTGACAATTGGTACCAAAGCTAACTTCCTTTGAGGGAAGCTTAACCACTTAAGAAAGGTCTGAGATGGCACAAGGAGGATCCAATAAGATACCTAGGTTTGATAGAACAAATTATGCTTTTTGGAAGATAAGGATGGAAGCCTACATCAATTCTCTAGGGTGTGGAGTTTGGGATTCTGTCAAGAAAGCTTACATTGTTCTTGCTACTATTCCTACAAATGTAGATGAAATCAAGAAGTATGAGAACAATGACAAAGCAAAGTTTGTTATCATGAGTGGATTATTTGATTCAAAATTTTCAAAGGTGATGAGTTGTAGTTCTGCTCAAGAGGTTTGGGAGAAACTTGAAACCATTTATGAAGGAGATAAGAAAGTAAAACAAGCTAAGATGCAAATCCTCAAAACAATATTTGAAACCCTAAAGATGACAAAGGATGAAAACATTGTTGGATTTATGCTCCAGGTGAATGAAGTGGTCAATGTCATCAAAGGTCTTGGTGGTGAAACAAAAGAGGATGACATTGTGAAGGTTCTAAGATCTCTTCCCAAATCTTACAGTCATAAGGTATTTTCTATTAAGGAGACTTCAAACTTAGATAAATAATCTTTAGACCAAATTTTTGGGACCCTTACTACTTTTGTAATGAGGGAATTTGACAGTGATGTTCTAAGGAAAGAAGTTGCCTTCAAAGCCAATAAAAAGATAAAGGATGAATATGTTGATGAAGATGAAAGTCTTGATGATGTTGAAGCAAATTTTGTAATAACATTGAAGAAAGGATCTAGCAAATATAAAGGTAAGTTACTCTTCAAATGTTTTAACTATGGAAAGGTAGGTCACTTTGCTTCTAAATGTCCTCTTAAAGAATCTAGGAGAAGTAACAAAAATGGTAAATTTGAAAGGAGTCTATTTTCTGTAGAAGACAATTGTTCTTCAAAAGATGAGGATCATGATGATTCAAATGATGAAACACTTTTCTTGGCCATGAGTGTTGGTGACAAAAAGAATGAGGTTGGAAAATGTGGAAAAATTGATACCTTGCAAACAATCCACAACAATGAAAAATTGATGGTTGTATGGGCTGCTTTCCATGCAAAATAAGAAACCAAAGCTTGGGTTATTGACAGTGGTTGTTGAAATCATATGACTGGTGAAAAAGAGAAGTTTATCAGCCTTAAGAAGTGTGATGGTGGAGCTATTAAGTTTGGAGGTGATGAGTCAACTCAAATTTTTGGAAAAGGTGTCATAACTATTAATGGAAAGAACAAGACTAAGGATGTTCTCTATGTCAAAGAGCTACAGCACAATCTTCTCAATGTCAGTCAGATGTGCATGAAAGGTTACAATCTTACTTTTGATGCTAATGGTTGTGAAATCAGGAAGGCAGGATCCGAAAAGCTAGTTGCAGAAGGTATCAAGACATGTGGTGATATTTATCAATTGAAAGAGGCAAATGGAAGAACATGTCTATTGATTCAATCTACTAAGTGTTGGTTGTGGCACAAAAGAATGGGACACAACAACTTTGATAACATGGTAAGAATAAGCTCTATTCATGCAGTAAGAGATACGTCTAAGATAATCAAGCCTACAAACATTGTATGCAAGGAAGGTCAAATGGGAAAGTAGATAAAGACGGGTTTTAAAAGAAAGGAGTACTCTTCTTCAAAGACATTAGAGCTGATTCACATAGACCTATGTGGACCTATAAGAGTAAAGAGCCAACAAGGTGAAAGGTATTTCATGTTTCTCATTGATGATTATTCTAAAATGACTTGGGTTACCTTCTTAAGAGAAAAAATTTATGCCCTTGATAAGTTTAAAGTTTTCAAAGCTTTGCTTGAAAATGAAATGGATACTAAGATCAAATGTTTAAGGTCAAATAGAGGAAGTGAGTTTACTTCAAATAAATTTGAAAAGTTTTGTGAAGATCATGGTATTAGGAGGTGCTTGTCTGCTCCTAGAACCCCTCAGCAAAATGGGGTAGTGGAAAGGAAGAATAGGATTGTGCAAGAAATGTTTAGGGCAATGTTGAAAGATGCAGATCTACTTGATATATACTAGAAGGAAGTAATTCACACTATTGTCTTTCTAACTAATAGAGTATAGTTAAGGGTTAACAACACTAAGACCCCTATGAGTTGTGGTATGGAAGACATCCCATTGTCAGATACTTTAGGATCTTTGGTAGAAAATGCTACATCAAAAGAGATGAACAAGACTCAGGAAAGTTTGACTCAATATGTGATGAAGTAATCTTTCTTGGTTACTCAACTAGAAGCAAGGCTTATAGATGCTATAATAAAAGGTTGGGAAAGATGATTAAAAGCACAAATGTCAAAGTATATGAAGACTTGTATCGGTTCTCATAGGATTCAAAAGACACCGGATCTGATATCTTTCCTTGCATTGAAGATGAAGAAGTAGAAGAAGTCAAAGAAGAAAAGGAACATGAACCTAAACAGTTGCCTAAGACCCTAGCAAAGTATGTTTAGAAGAACCACTCAGTAGAACAGATCATTGGAGATAAAAATGAAGGTGTACAGACAAGCAGAAAATTTTCCAAGACACATGAACAAGTAAACTTGTGTTTGTTATCAAAAGTGGAACCTAAGACCTTTGTTGAAGCCAACAAAGATGATGGATGGATAAAAGCAATGGAAGAATAAGTGGATCAGATTGAAAAGAATTAGACATGGGAATTGGTTCCCAGACTAGCTAATAAGAATTTTATAGGAACAAAGTGGGTGTTCTAGAACAAGCTGAATGAAGAAGGTGAAGTTGTAAGTAACAAAGAAAGATTAGTATGCAAAGGATATACTCAAGTAGAAGGCATTGATTTTGAGGAGACTTTTGCTCCAGTAGTTAGGGTGGAGGCAATCAGAATGTTCCTTGCTTTTGTTTCTCACAAGAACTTCAAAGTGTATCAGATGGATGTCATGTCAACATTTATCAATGGTGACCTAAAAGAAGTATACATTGAATAACTAGATCGTTTTCAGATATCAAAAGATCTAGACATGGTATGCAGACTCAAAAAAGATTTGTATGGTCTCAAGAATGCACCTAGGGCTTGGTATGCAAGATTAGACAAATACTTACTTCAACAGGGCTTCAAGAAAGGTACTACAGATAGCAATATTTACATAAAGGAAGAAGGAGACATGATCTTGAGAGTTGCAGTTTATGTTGATGATATCATTTTTGGTGGAAATGATGATATTTGTAAGAGGTTTGTAGAGGAGATGCAAAAATAATTTGAGATGTCCATGATTGGTGAAATGTCTTTCTTCCTTGGATTTCAAATTTCCTAGCTAGATGGTGGTATCTTTATTTCTCAAGCTAAGTATGTCAAAGAATTTTTGAAGAAGTTTGGTATAGAGGATTCAAAACTAGTGAGTACTCCCATGGTCACTAGATATCACTTGAGCAAAGATGATGAGTCTTCAGAGGTGGATCAGACTATCTATAGGTCTATGATTAGAGAACTATTATACTTAACTGCTTCTAGACCTAACATTATGCATACAGTACGTGTGGTTGCCAGATATCAAGCCAATCCTAAGAAAACACATGAGAAGACAATGAAAAGGATATTCAGATATTTGAAAGGAACTTCTAACTATGGTCTATGGTATCCAAAAGGTAATGACTTTGATTTGAGTGCATATATTGATGCTGATTGGGTTGGTTGTGTTGATGATAGAAGAAGTACAAGTGTTAGTGCTTTCTTTCTAAGAAGAAGATTGGTTTCATGGTAGAGCAAGAAGCAAGATTTAGTGTCCTTATCATCTATAGAGGCAGAGTATATTACAACAGCCTCCTATTGTACACAAGTGTTGTGGATGAAGCAAACTCTGAACGATATCAAGGTATTGTATGATGAGCCTATTCCTATTTTGTGTGATAATACAAGTGCTATCAATATTTCCAAGAATCCAGTGATGCATTCTAGAACCAAGCATATAGCAATCAGGTATCACTTTTTGAGAGATAAGGTTGCAAATAAGGAAGTAAAGTTGGAATATGTTCCAACAAATGATCAAATTGTAGATATCTTTATAAAGGATCTTGCAAAGGACACCTTTGAGGATCTCTGGTAGATGTTAGGGGTAATTGCCCAGCCTTCTTGCTAAAGATGCATAGTGATGCATCTATCCAGAGGGAGTTAATATTATATCTTTGTTTCCCATAATGATGATGGCTAACTTTCAGGGGGAGTAGGTAGTGGATGTTGATGATAGAGGGAGTTTTTTGTTGCAAGAAGAAGTGTGCAGATATGTGGCTATTGATTGAAAGGGGGAGAATGAGCAAGTAGTGTTGCTAATGAGAAGGCTTTGGATGCCCTTTGTCCTTGATGTCAAAGGGGGAGAAATGTGCATGTGTTTCCATCAATGCCAAAGGGGGAGATTGTTACACATATAGTTCCAATGGTTGTATTGGTTGTCATTGATGTCAATACTATCACAAGGTTGTCATTGATGTCAACACTATTATGAATGTGTAATAGTGTTCATAGCTGGATGTTTTTCTCTTGAAGAAGATATATTCAGATGGGAATTAGAAGCATCAAGAAGACACATTAATATGGGAATCAAAAGAACTAAGATATGGCACTAATGGATTAAGATATATTGTGTTCTCTTCTCTACTGTCCCTAAGAATGCATGTGTTAAGGCAAAGAAAATTTGGCCTCCGAAAGTTGGTGACAGTTTCTATTTCAGGATGACTACTCTTTGAAGACTATCTGGGAGAATTCTCTGCATTCTCATTATATTGATGTTTTTCTATTGTGGATTGGAACATAGCTTCATACAGTATCATATTATGTATGTTCCAAGTTTCATAATGTGTGAACTATCGGAAGTATGTTTTGCAAAAGATAGAGTGAAGATAGTGTTGGTTCTGTGAAGACAATCACTACATGGAGGTAGGATACTCTACGTTCCTTCACATTTGAATATTTGGCTATGCGGTTCTAGGTATGTTACTATTGTAGTGAAGATTGTAATTCTAGAGAATCAGATCATTTACTCTTCCACTGTGAAAGATGTGCATGACAGAGTATCGACATGTGTTCCAATAAAATAAGCCAGTGTTGAAGGTTTGATGGAATGCTCTGCATTGTTGGGAATTAAGGTGTCTCAACCTTGGTAATTCCTTGAATTATTTATGTTTATATTTATTATTTAATTGCCTATGTTGTAAATAATTGTAAATTCTATATATTCATATTGTGGGATGTGGCACGGTGATGTGTCATCCTACATGGAAGATGACAACTTGTAAGTTTGTCCTCACATGAGGAGATAGGCATCCCACTTTGTGGTAGGATAATTTTGCCATGTGTCAAAATCTTGGATGTTGTGTAAGGGAATATTGACCGAAATGGTTATGACGGATTCCTATGACAGAATCTATGACATGTAAGAGTCAGAAATAGAAGCTTGTAAGACAGGTGAAGACATGTTTCATGAAGCATCTTTGAAAAAGGCATATTTAGGTGCCCCAAGGTGGACTATGACTGTTGTAAGAGAATATGCTATTTATAGCCTGTGTATGACAGATTCTCTTACAGCTGTAAGTTGTAACCGCTATGACAAATTCTATGACGGTCGTAAGTGTCGTAAGAGCATCTGTCATAGCCCATTTTGGAAATAGGCAACCTCTTTGGGATGGGAGCTATGGACAAGTGTCAGGAACATTCTACAATGTTGACCACGTGTCCTTAGGCATGGGTTTTGGGCCATGAGGCCAAGTTGGACGCCCATCCCAAGATAGGTCCAATATTGCCTTGTATATTCTATATAAATAGGTGCTTGGAGAGGGAGTTGTATCAGAGGTTTACAGGTACTGTTATGCTTCTAGATTGACTCTAGACATGAGTGTAGAAGACCATTGAAGATTTCATTGCAAGTGTATTATAAACAACTTTCATATTTGTTAATACATTGTGCAGGTTTCTAAGTGGGGTTTTTCACTTGATAAGAGTTTTCCCCACCGTAAATCTTTGTCTCTCTTCTTCTGTCTTCTTTTTGGTTCATGTGTATTGCTGCAATATCTCATTTACATGTGCTATGTTGTGGTAGTTGTAAGGATTAATTTGAATTTGCATAGCCCTCTCCTCATTAGATTAGTGTAGGAAGTGATTTCTGCACACCTAGCTTCCTTTCAGTTGGTATCAGAGCCTAGCTAGTTTTGGTCTTAGCTGTTGGGTAGGGGTTTTTTGAGTTGATCTTAAGTTGAGTGGGAGTCTGTGTAGAGTATTCTAATTTCTATTATAGCAAGGAGATGGCAAGCACATCTGGAAGAATGGAAGTGGAGAAATTCAATGGCACTAATTTCAAGCTGTGGAAGCTCAAGATGGAAAACATGCTTGTTGACTGAGACCTTTGGGAAAGTGTTACTGGAACTAAACTAGCTACAATGCAACAAGCTGATTGGGATCTCAAGGATCATAAGGCTAAGGGTCTCATAAGACTTAGTCTTACTGATTTTGTGTTGTTAAATCTCCATGAGGAGAAAACTACAACCTTACTTTGGAAGCAGTTGGGAGATGTGTATCAAGCCAAATCCCTGGTTAATAAACTTTTTCTAAGAAAGAAGTTGTATTCTCTTTGAATGGAGGATGGAGGATCTGTTGCCAAACATATGAATGCTTTTAACATGTTGGTTGCATAGTTGACATCTGTGGGTGTGAAAATGGAGGAGGAGGATCGATGTATGACCCTACTTTGTTCTTTTCTAGATTCATGGGATCATCTTGTCATGGCTATCAGAAGCACCACTACCACCTTCAAGATGGAAGATGTGGTATCTACGCTATTATCTAAAGAGATGTAGAGAAAGTCTTCTGAGGTAGCCAAAGAGGCTCTTGCAGTTTGTGGAAGACCCAAAGAGAAAGGGAAGAAGAAGGACAAGAAAGGTGAAAAGGATAGATCCAAATCCTATGGGAGATCCAAATATCCTAGAAAATCCAAGGCTCTTTGTTGGAACTGTGGTAAAACTGGGCATTTCCGAAAGGAATGCAAAGAGAAGAAGAAAGCTCCTAATTCAGATTTTGGCAAATCAAAAGATGATGGTGATGCTTTCATCACAGCCCTGGTAACCCATGCATCTGATGATGTGTGGCTGATTGACTCTGGTGCATCATTCCACATGACCTCGCATTGAGATTGGTTCACTAAGTATGAGGAGTTCGATGGTGGAAAGGTGTACTTGGGTGACGACTCTCATCTGAAGATTGTTGGTCATGGAAGAGTCTCTATCCAATTCCCTGATGGTAGAGTGAAGGGGATCTCTGGGGTCATGCATATCCCAAGCTTAGCACAGAACCTACTTTCTGTAGGTAGTTTGAATGATGCAGGTGTGTAGGTTATCTTTTTGAAAGAAGGATGCAAGATGACTAGAGGAGCTATGGTGCTTGCTAAGGGTACTAGGAGAGGTACTCTGTTTCAGCTAGAGGTATGCATTTCACAATGCAATAGTTCTTCTAATTCAAAGAAGAGGGCAGCAATCACTTCATCCCCACCATCTGAACGAGCAGTTAAGAGATCTATTGTTTCTAGTTTTGATGTTTGTAATCATGCCTTGGAAGTTAAACTTCCTGCTGAAAAGACAATGTTATGGCATAAGAGATTTGACCACATTGGTGAGAAGGGTCTACGTACCCTAAAAAATAAAAACCTCATTGAGGGGTTAGATGATTGTAATCTTGAGTTTGACTTTTGTGAACATTGCATATATGGGAAACAAAACCATGTTCAGTTTTATTCTTCTCACAAGTTTTCTGGTGTGTTGGACCTTGTTCATTCTGATGTATTTGGTCCTATTAATGTTCCTTCATTATCAAAATCTGTATATTTTGTATCTTTCATAGATGACTATAGTAGAAGGACATAGATTTATTTTCTCAGAAGCAAATTTGAAGTCTATAGTAAGTTTAAGGAGTTTAAGGCCTTTGCTAAAAATTAGACTTGTAGAAAGCTTAAGTGTTTGAGAACTGACAACGGTGGTGAGTTTTGTTCTACATAATTTGATAAATATTGCAAGGAACTTGGGATTGAAAGACATAAGACAGTTCCATACACCCCACAGCAAAATGGAGTTGCAGAAAGGATGAACAGGACACTAATGGAGAAGGCTAGGAGTATGCTTAGTGGAACTGGCCTAGAACAAAAGTTTTGGGCTGAGCTATTGCCACTATTTTCTATCTTGTTAATAAATCTCCTACATCAGCTCTTGTTGGAAAGACACCCATGGAGGTGTGGTCTAGTAGAAAGCCTTCAATAAGGCATCTTCATGTTTTTGGTTGTGAGGCATATGCACATGTGCCTAGGGAGAAGTGGTCAAAATTAGAGAACAAGGTTGTTAAGTGTATCTTCATTGGCTATGGTGTCAATGTGAAAGGATACAAGCTTTGGGACCCTATGGCTGAAAAAGTGTTGTATAGCAGAAGTGTCATTTGCAGAGAGCTTACACCTTCTTCCACTGTTTTACAGCCAGAAGAAAAAGAAAAGAAAGAGGATGTTGTTTAGTTTCCTGCTACCCCCGAGAAGACTGAACAAAAAGACAATGTTGGACCTAATGATGAGGAGAGCTCTTACAGCTCTGAAAGCTTAGATGAAGAAGTTGAACCTTAACCTTAGCTCTTGAGGAGGTCTACACAGATAAGAAAGCAACTTGAAAGGTTTGGTTTTACATTACTTGATTCTAGTTGTGCTTTTGCTTTGCTTACTAACAATGATGAACCTAGAACTGTATCAAAGGCTATGGACATGAAAGATGCAAGTTCCTGGAAGGAGGCCATGGAGGATGAAATCGCTGCTTTGGAAAAGAATCAAACTTGGGACTTAGTGCCTTTGCCTCCTGGACAGAAACCCGTTGGATGCAAATGGGTGTTCAAGAAGAAATTTGGTGCAAATGGTAGTGTTGAGAAGTATAAGGCTAGATTGGTTGCGAAGGGGTATTCACAAGTGGAGGGTATAGATTATGGTGAGATCTTCTCTCCCATTACAATGCTGACATCCATTCAACTCCTGTTGTCTCTTGCAGCAACTTATGACTTAGAGGTAGAACAAATGGATGTGAAGACAACTTTCCTTCATGGTGATTTGGAGGAATAAATCTACATGTCACAGCTAGAGCATTACATGGTGAAAGGTAAAGAAAATTTGGTTTGCAAACTTAAGAAGTCTTTGTATGGTTTGAAGCAATCCCCTAGGAGATGGTACTTGAAGTTTGATGCCTATGTGTTGTCAATTGGATTTGTGAGATCGAAATCAGATTTGTGTGTATTATAAGTTTGATGGTGATTGTATTCTCATTGTTGTATTGTATGTTGATGATATGTTGCTCATTGAGAAGGGTAAGACTATGATTTCTGATTTTAAATCTCAGTTGTTAGTACAGTTTGAAATGAAAGATTTAGGGGCAGCAAGTTACATTCTAGGAATGGAAATCAGAAGAGACAGAACCAACAGAAAACTTTGGTTAAGCCAGAGTAAGTATGTGAAGACCATGTTGGATAGGTTCAGCATGGCAGATTGTAGACCATTGTGTGTCCTATTTTTTTGGGGACAAAGTTGTTTGTTGCGGATTGTCCAAAATATCCTAGTGAGGTGGAGGACATGAGCAGAGTACCTTATTCTAGTGTTGTTGGTAGTTTGATGTATGCTATGGTCTGCACAAGACCAGACATTGCCCAAGCAGTGGGAGTCCTTAGTCGATTTATGGCTAATCCTGGACGAGTTCATTGGGATGCAATTAAGCGAGTGTTCAGATATTTGAGGGGTACTTCCAAGTATTCCATATGCTACCATGGTAATGTTACAAGACCTCCGTATTATGTTGATATTCATGGATTTCTAGATTCAGATTGGGCAGGTGACATTAACAGTAGGAGATCCACCAGTGCTTATGTGTTTACACTATTTGGTGGTGCTATTAGTTGGATGAGTAAGCGACAACCTATGGTTGCTTTGTCCATGGCAGAAACTCATGCTTGTAAGGAAGCTATTTGGCTTAAGAGATTGTGTTTAGATATTGGTATTGATGCAGGTCAGATCATGATCAGTTGTGACAGTTAGAGTACAATTTGCCTTGCGAAGAATCCAACTTTCCATGCTAGAACAAAGCACATTGATGTTCAATTTCACTTCATGCGAGACATAGTTGAGGATGGAAAGGTAAATTTGGATTAGGTAGATACTTTGAAGAATGTTGCAGATGTCTTAACGAAGCCAGTGGGCACAGAGAAGTTCAGATGGTATTCAGAGTCTATGGGCCTCTCGACCTATAACAGTTAAATCCTATTATTCTATTTTCTCTTACAAGGTGTTCGACAAGTGGGAGAATGTTTGGAATTAAGGTGTCTCAACCTTGGTAATTTCTTGCATTATTTATGTTTGTATTTGTTATTTAATTGCCTATGTTGTAAATAATTGTAAATTCCATATTGTCATATTGTGGGATGTGGCACGGTGATGTGTCATCCTACATGGAAGATGACAACTTGTAATTTTGTCCTCACATGAGAAGATAGGTGTCCCACTTTGTGGTAGGAGCATTTTGTCATGTGTTGGCATCTTGGATGTTGTGTAAGGGAATATTGACTAAAATGGTTATGACAGATTCCTATGATAGAATCTATGACATGTAAGAGTCAGAAATAGAAGTTTGTAAGATAGGTGAAGACATGTGTCATGAAGCATCTTTGAAAAAGGCATATTTAGGTGCCCTAAGGTGGACTATGACATGTTTTAAGAGAATATGTTATTTATAGCCTGTGCATGACAGATTCTCTTACAGCTGTAAGTTGTAACCGCTATGACAGATTCTATGACGATCGTAAGTGTCGTAAGAGCATCTGTCATAGCCCATTTTAGAAATAGGTGACCTCTTTGGGATGGGATTTGTGGACAAATGTTAGGCACATTCTACAATGTTGACCAAGTGTCCTTAGGCATGGGTTTTGGGCCATGAGGCCAAGTTGGACGCCCATCTCAAGATGGGTCCAATATTGCCTTGTATATTCTATATAAACAGGTGCTTGGAGAGGGAGTTGTATCAGAGGTTTATAGGTACTGTTATGCTGCCGGATTGACTCCAGACACGAGTGTCAAAGACCATTGAAGCTTTCATTGCAAGTGTATTATAAACAACTTTTAGATTTGTTAATACATTATGCAGGTTTCTAAGTGTGGGATTTTTCACCCGATAAGGGTTTCCCCACCATAAATCTTTGTCTCTCTTCTTCTATCTTCTTTCTAGTTCATGTGTATTGTTGCAATATCTAGTTTACATGTTCTATGTTGCTGTAGTTGTACGGATTAATTTGAATTTGCATAGCCCTCTCCTCATTAGATTAGTGTAGGAAGCAATTTCTGCACACCTAGCTTCCTTTCACGAATTCCTCCACAAATGAATGATTGCCCTTATGGTTTTGAGGACATGTTTCTAGATGAGCATTATATGTTTCCTTTCAATTTCAAGGATCTTAGTGGTCCGCAGCTCAATTTTTCAAATGACAGCATGTTGCAGTGTGTTCCAGATGGTAGAGTGTTCTCAAAGTTAATGATTGAAGCTATGCGGCACAATTCTTTGATGTGCAGTGGAAAAGGAATGCTTAGGGGTGTTTTATGAGTCATGTGAACTCATCTAGAAAAGTTTCATGATCTTTCTTATTTTCAGTACCACACAAGGTTTACAAGTTGATATTGTTGTTATACTTCCAATCTTCATGTGTTTTCCTTAAAGTTGTCCTATTTCCAAATGAGAAGAGTGTACAGATGTAATTCCTTAAGGTTTGAAGCTACGAAGGATGTTTTGGACCTGGTTAAGTAATTGTCATTTTCTACAAGGCTTGGATCTTCTACTAGTGTAACATGTGATTTCAATTAGGATCTATCTTCTACATGTTTCATATTGTGTGTTGTCTGGCCGACTTGTAAATGTATTATTCATGTTATACCTGACCAAAAAATAATGTAATCAATGTAATATCATGTATAAATAGTAAATCAAAGTGAGTGAGGTGAGGGATAAAAGAAGAATAAATACATTATTGATGTGCAACTGTAGGAGAAAGAGCAGATGTTGTTGATGCTGTCCAGATTTATCTTGAAGGCATATTGTGACACTGATCAAGTATAGAGTATACCTAACTAATCAAATCTTCAGAAGAAAGTGTGAGGAGGTAGAAGTACAATCATCAAAGGTGTGAGATTCAATGTTAGTTTTTAGATAGTAAGAAAAGATTGTTATACTGTAATCTTTTGTAAGTGAATTCTCTTTTTAGGGAGTAGATGCTTCCTTGGCAGTGACCCTAAAACAAAGTCATCAGGGAGTTGAAGCTTCCTTGGGAGTGACCCTAAATCAAAGTTACTTAGGGAGTAGTAGCTTCCTTGGGTTTAGCCCCTAAAACAAAGCTATTATTTGAGCTTCATTTATTGTGAGTTAATCCACAATGATTTTTCCCTTCTAGGGTTTTCCATGTATATCTGGTGTTATGTGTTGATGTGCATTGTGTTAATCTTTCATACTTAAGTTAATATTGTAATGCTTAAGGTTTAATCTTCTCTGAATAAGTTGAAATTGTTGAAAGTGTAATTTGATAGAATATTGATTCACCCCCCCTCCCTCTCAGTATTTGTGTGTGTCTAACAAGATACACCCTTCAAGATTTACAAAAAAACTTTCTACCAACCCATCTTAAGGAAGGAGTTATTGCACTGATGTAGTGTAAGTATTAATTTGTGAGTTGGGTATCCCACTCTTTTGAATTTGGGATGTTTAGGGAGGGGATTGTGTAGGATGATGTTTGGGCATGTGCACCATGATGGGCAACCAAAAAGTGGCCAAAGCCAATTTGAAGAAAAATATGACATAACATGAGCACATTATTGACAGGTTGTCGTGAGGTCCTAACACTTTAGTTGAAAAATATATCAATTATGTCGACCAGGTAGTGTCCAAAGGTTGTATTATTTTTGGACATCTCACAGTGCAGATTTTCTAAATTTTTGAAAAGTTTGAAAACAGAAATTAAACTAGAAAGCATGAAATTGTTTAAGCTAGAAAGCATTCAAATTCCTATTCTAGAAAACATGTAAACTATCTAAGAATCAACACTTGCGGTTTAACTACAGAATTAAAACAAAGGTAACTAACTACTAACTAAAAGTACACCTAATATCTTTTAATCAATAGAAAATAATAGTTTTATGAACAAAGTGGATGCTCCAGAAATTTCAAGTAAATAAAATTAAGAGATCATTAACTTAAAAACACAACCTGCAGGGACAAACAATAGAGCTAAACACAAAGTAACATCTATCTAAATATAACATGCACAGAACCGAAATAACAACCTTAATGATAAAAATACTTATCTACTCTACGATCCCTCTGTTGGCAAGAGACATTGCTTCACATGATAGGTGTTGTCATTGATGATAACTAAGACTATTCCACTCATCTGCATAACATAATTTATTCATACTGGAAGTCAGAATCAGAATTTATCTAAGTCTGAGTAGCCAAAAACAGATCATGTGACAGGGTCCGGTATCTTGGTCTGGATCTCACTGGTGGTAAATTAGAGTATGTTGTGGATCTGATGGAGTCATAAGAACTATTAGGACAATCTAAATCTAGAATTTTAACCTCCGATAATGAAGGATTCAAAAGTTATTTGCATCTGAGTATAAGGTTACAGTTTGATAGTGCAGACAACAGAAGAACATGCTAACCTTATAATTGATCTTGGTTCTGGATAAATGGAATTTGTTAGTTGGATGATTTGTGATGATCAATGATAGTGGCCAACATGATTGATGAATTTTAAATGCAAGTTTTGATCCACATTACAAGTTATGCATAGATTTAGCTAACAGAGCAGAGTCTTCAACAAAGTTCTAAGTGTTCTTGAAGCTGACTGAAAAGTGATTGAATATCATGATGCGGATATATATAGCCGATGGATTTAAGTGATTTCAGTGTGTGTGTGATGCGACTATGGAGAAAATGTAAAAAGGGTAGAGATCTAAGGTTCGGATGATAGCAGAGCAGTAAACAAGGTAGAGTGAAGATAAAATGTGTAAGATCAGTATTTTGTACTTAACCAGAACTGAATTCTTGCATTAGTAGATGCTATTCATCAGTTCAAACTTCTTGTTATCCTCTTGTAATCATCTCTATAGGTAGTGAGTCTCTATTGAGCAGTGAGCCCGAATGCATGTGCATTCCCATTTGTAAAATACTTTTAACAAAGTATTAATCTTTGTGGGTTAACCCCCACTATGGTTTTTCACTTAACCGGGTTTCAATGTTAAAAATATTGGTGTTAATTGTGTTATTGTGTTGCTACTCATATGTTTATGATTCTTGTTTTTCATGGTTAAATTATTGATCTATTGTTAAGTGGTAAAAGGAAGAATTAACTGTAGAAAGTATTAAAGTTTTGAGACAATTAATTCACCCCTCCCCCTCTCAGTTGTCTGCCCTAATTCCAACACCCTCAAGTGGCCAACTCTTGGGAGTTTCTACTATTAGTTCAAATCACATGTAGTACTTAGTAGATTCAAAGTAAATCCATTCACAATACTTCCATTACTCAGAACAAATTACTCAAAACAATACTGGCGATATCCATTCATTCATATCATAAAAGTGTAACAGCACAGAGAACATAACTAAACAGTATGCAGAATATATCATAACAACATATCCTTGTTTTTAGAAACTACATATTATTGGTTAATAGATTTGTCCTTCCAAAATAATTGTGAAAATGACTCAATATGCCTGAAATGAAGAACAAAAATGTAACTAACAGTTGGAGGAATTACTATTGAATTGGCAATTCTCCTCTAAATTTTAGAGGTACAGCTCCCTCTTATGATATGCAATGAATGTAAGCACAAAGTATGATTTTCACTAGAAAGTAGAAAAGGTAAGCTAACACCTATTCCTAACTAAGAAAATAAATGCGAAAAGATTATTCAAAAAGAAGTGAATGCAAAAAAATGACACGCAATCCATCTATCTCACACCCACGAACAATACCCAAGAAGAAATGAATAGTAGGTCCCCTTTCAATAGATGAATAAAAATAAACACCCACACAATCTAGGATAACTGAACATACATTTGAAACTGATTACAAAGATTCAAAGTTTATTTGCAATTAAAAGGAAATATTAACAATTGCATAGGTTTGAAATATCTCCTTTATTTCCCAAATGCAAAAATGTGAGTTTAAAACCTCCACACCCCTATACAACAAAATTGTGCAAAAAGAGAAACAAGCTATTCCCCTATTCTCGAATAGCTGAAAAAGATGCCTCCTACACCCAAAAGTCCTCCCTTTATAATTTTTCAGAACCGTTAACCGCTATCAAGAAAATAACCTCAAAACAGTTACATTACATCAAAATTTTGGTTACCACCGCTAATTACAAAAAGATTTCATGCATGCCAAACAAGTGGCATTAGACTACCCTAGGTACGGGGGCGATTCCTAATTCTAGTCCTATTTCCATAAAAAGATTATGCAATTCAGCATGTTCTTCCTCTTCTTCTAGAACGAAGATTACCCTGTGATATTTAGCATAGCTGGTCTTCTCTTTCTATGCAACTGTGCGCAACTAGGAGATGATATCAGTCTATTCTTCTTCGGGCTAGTTCAAATTGGGTTGCAGGACCGGCATGGGTTCACCATCCCAGGTCTCATTACTTGCAGGAAGTCCCATTTTGAAAATGTCTTGGTTGATAAAAACTGAACTCAGAGGTACCACCACCTTTCTCTGTAGACAAGCTAATTCAATTATGCTAGTAGGTAATGATGACTTTTAACTTGTTGATGCCATGCTACCACCTTAGTGAGCTCTGTTACACTTGTCATTTAAGAGGTAATTAATGCATCATTGATTTTGTACCTTGAGAAATGAGTCTTAAGATTGAGTTAGTATTTCATAACTCTTGAAAAGACATTCTCATGATATGCCGTATAGATAATCAAATGAGCTAGTGCTGCTTTGAAAACTGGGAATCTGTTGGAGGGTCACGAAGTCACGGAAAAGCAGAACCATTAAACTACATATTGGGAGTTCCAGAGTTTTGAAAGCCTTTGACAATTAATGAAGTCGGGCCATCGGAGCTCTTGCAAACTTTCAAACTATTAGAGTGAAGTTTAAAAACTTTCAACTTCCTTGACAATAAGAGGAGTCAACCATTTCATGGACTTAAGAACATAAGTTGGGGGAACAAGGGATTCATGAACTTGAACAATGCCCGACAACAAAGAATGAAGTGTCTAAAAAGTCTTTGAGTTACGCATGAGTATAGGCCTTCTAAAAATGTCCCCATGAGTTGATTTGTGAATCATGAATGAGAAAAGACTAAGATTGAAATTTTAGAAGAGATAAGATATTTGGGCATGAAAAATGACCTAAAATTTGAAAATTTACGAGTTTAAGTTTTAGGGGGCAACACATATATACTGCACTACTACAAAATCCTAATTTGCAGATGGCAGGTAAATGCCATTGAAAAAGTCTTAAATAGAATTGTACAACTAACTGGTGTTCATGAAATAAAACATAATAAAAGCTCTGAGTAGAGCTGTAAAGTCTCAAACAGTCTTTAACAGAAAATAACAAAATGCTTTAAAATAAGTCTTCCACTATGTACGTCTAAATTTCTAGCTCCCCACCTTTCGGTGCTCTGACTTCAACTGCTTGAAGTACACTCCTTTCATAGGCTATGCATAAGTCCTACACAATTACTCAAAGTTTATACCATTATATCAACATTAGTTAGCTAATTCCAATCAATTTGAGAAATAAAGATTTATACATCATTTTATCAAAAGTAGACAATTATTGCTTCTAAAAATAAAAAAATTGGCATGGCTGGGTGGTTGGCAAGAATAAAGAGGGGTATTTAGCTCATCATAAGAATGAGGTTGTTTATACCTCATCATCCTCCCCTTCCTAAGCCTGAGCAATCCCTCCTGCTCTTTGATGGTTCCTCTACCTCTCTACATCCCTTTTCCTATTCAGTTCATCATATTTGGAACTAAGATCATACATGTCTTCTGCCTCTTCATCCAAATGATTAGGGTGTTTAAGAAAACCTTTGTTGAATTTAACCCTTATCTGTCATGTATATAAATCTCTAGGATTTTGCTCTGTAGTGACCAAAACTACAAGGGGTGGCTGAAGGAGTAATGGAGGTCTGTATCAGATCCCTATCCACTTGGTCTTGATCTACTATAATATTTTTGTTAATGCCTTAGCCCTTCTATAGGACCACCTTAGCTTGGTGGGGGAGATCATCTCCATCCATTTGAGATACATAGGTAGGGGAGTGTACCTCTCCTCATAAGCACTCCATGCCCTTTCTATTAACTGTGGCCCATCAACTTTGAAATTTTCAAGGCAAATCCGGATACTATCATTATATTTGTTCTTCATAGCTTCATAGCTTTTAATCTTTTGAAATTGAGCCTTGAAGGCAAAGGGATTTCAGTTAGGATATTTCATTTGGAGTCCTATAGTTCTCTCTGCTTGCAAATACTCCCTGGTTCTATCCTGCCAATGGATTTGATTCTGCATATTAGACATGAAGGCTCTAAGTTGTACCTCCCTAACAAAAAGGTTGATAAAGAAATCACTGTATTTCTCTAAAAATAGATTATGTGTGAAAAATTCACACAGCAGATTTTGCTGAGTAGGGGTTGCCTCTTTGAATGCTTCTAGGAATTGTTTATCATCTAGGTCATGGGGTAAATTACAAGAGATCCTCAAAAGTTTCCATCTTAATAACTATTCATTGAGAAACATGGAATATAATTGGGATTGCTTTCTACATGCTAGTAACAATTCTCCAATCTGGCATGCATCAGTTTTAGCCTGGTAGAGTTTATCATAGGATTATTTCATTAATACTATTTCTTGCTTAAGTTTGGCATTTTCTGCCCCTACTTGCCTCAAGAAATAGCATCTCTCCATCCATTTGGCCAACATTGGAGGAATGTGAATTTGAAACCATTCCATCTTAGTCAGCTTAGTCTATACTTCTTTTGATTTCATTATTGGTTTCACATTGATTTCCTACAAATCCTGCTCTAGCTCAACAGTTTTGCTCAGAGCCGCATTGAGCTCAAGTTTTTGTTTTTCCTATTTTTCTGCAAAGGATTTGAGAGATTGCACCAGATTATTAGTTAAACTCTTAATCTATTTATCTTTTTCAGATAAACTAACCAAATACTCTTTATCCTTCCCATCAATTTGTTGCACCTGAGACTACAACTCTGCAATGATTTTATTCTTCTGCTCCAATTGGGCCCCTAAAGCTGTGATTTCTTAATCCTTTTGCTTCAAAAGTTTAGTTTGTGTGCTTATTTCCTACTGTTGCTTATTTATCTTCTCCTCATTCTACTGGAGTTTATCTTTTAACTAAACAATTTCTGCCTTCAATTCCTCTAATTCTATTTTTATGTGATCATATCTTTCAATTTTTGCATTAGTAGAAAGGGGGAAAATAGAAATCTCTACATTATTGCCAGTCACATGTCTTTCATTATTTACTTCTAGTGGACTTTGTTCTGTGTCATCAACAACCAAGGGAGACAATTGTTCACTTAGGGGAATTGTGTTAATTTCCTGCATTTCCAATGGCTACTATGAAGGGGAAAGTGGTTCTATAGATCCATCCTCAACAAGTATATAGTTTGGCAATTGTTCTCCTATTTCTCCTTGTCCTATCTCAGATGGGACAATCTTCTTTTTAGACTCAGGGGGCTTATTGCTATCCAAAGTTTTCTTTTCACCTATCTGGGCTATATTGTCACACAGCTGGGCTATTGTTTCACAAGGTTGCACTACATATGCACTTGACTGGGGTATATCTTCACATGGCTGGGCCACATTCTCATATGATTGGGCTATAATTTTATGAGATTACCTATCTCGTCTTTTCTTTTTAGGAACATGGGGCTAATCAAAAGCCACAACACAAGTGAATTTAGTAGCTAATCGTTTGTTTCTCCTTAAAGGAGGAGGTATTT
Organism: Cunninghamia lanceolata; assembly: GCA_027924645.1. Classification (NCBI taxonomy): domain Eukaryota; kingdom Viridiplantae; phylum Streptophyta; class Pinopsida; order Cupressales; family Cupressaceae; genus Cunninghamia; species Cunninghamia lanceolata. Next base: position 6,782,249 of record BSBN01000620.1, read on the forward strand.
GCAATTTCATCTTAGGCCTCTTTTCCTTTTTGTGGGGATGAGTATTCTCATCTTTAGAATTCACTAAATCTACATTTTCTTGCTTCTCTGGGGTCTTTGGCATATTCTGTGGTTTAGGTCTTTCCTTAGGGTCTGAAAGGTTTGATGGATTTTTTGGTGCTTCACCGTCAAGAGCTTTTCTAGCATCTTGGGGCATAGGGGAATCTTGAGGCACAGGGGAAAGGTTATTTCAAATTTTGTGCCACCAATCTGGATGACTCACCTTCCTCAAAATGTCTTGAGGGTTCAGGGTTTTCAAATTTCCAAAGAAATCTCTACCATTTTTCTTTTGTTTTCCTTTTCTTTAAGAAATGATGTTTGTAAATTAAATAAATAATACCATGATGTTTTAACAGCCCTAAACCAATTTTAAATCTCTCTATCATGTTAACAATGGAATCACTGAGGAAAGTGAGAAGGTTTACCCTTAATTTAGGGTTTTCAGTGCCATGGCGTAGGTGAGTGAGTAACTGGAAGGGGGGCCAACTATGGTGGCACATTGCCCCTCACATGTAAAGTGTTTGATGATCTAGGCAACCGCCATTCTCCATGGCTCTGCAATAGACATTCTCTGAAACCCCTTATTTTGCCCATGGGTATTCACAACTAACAGAGGATGAGGTTCTCCCTCCCTTATGAAGAGTTCTATCATTCTTTGATAAGAAATATTTGTAGTTTCTGTTAAATTCACACCTTCATCTTTAATGCCAGACAAGCTAGAAATGATTTGAGGGTTTACCTTAAACTTCTTGCCACACACTATCGTCTACCCATCCGAGAAGTTTTCTGCAAATTCCTTGACCAGCTATGTGTTATTCCCCTCAAATTTCTTTATGAACTAAATCCAACCTATCCACTAAAATAGGTTGGAAATATTACTCAATGCCAACAATTTATCTGGGGAAGTTGGTTATGATTTACATTTAACTCCTCCCATTTTGTTTCTTACTGGCAATCCTGCTAAGTGTCTACTGAATGTCATGGCACTCTAATAGTGAAAAACTATTTCAACAAGATTGTTATGCAGACTAAAGGAAATGCAATCTAATGACCACCTGTACATTGACAATGCTAATGGGACATGGATTAATTCAAGCAGTTGACTTTGCTACATTTTAATCATTATTTTGCATGGGATAGAGTGAATGAACCGCCACCTCTCCAGTGAAGGTACAGTCTGTACAATCTACTAAATTTGGAAAGGAAGGTGTAATGTGCCAATTCATTTATTTTTATTCACAATAATATACCTACTTAAAATAAAAGATGTACATACCTCATGTCTCATCATCGATTTGAAAGTCGCTTTCCTTATGCTAATGTAATAGCATCATGGGTGGTGGTGTAATTTTATTTGGATGGCATGGCGAAGGGTTGTAATGAATTTATTATGAATGAAGATGGGATGGCTAATAAGTGTTGAAATTATTATGACAAAAAGTGGTCACGATAATTTTTATTTATTATGGTAAGAGATAGAAGTATCAGGCATGAATTCTGGAAGTGGAGGAAAAGAAGTAGTGATGATCATGGGTATGTTGTTCGAATTGTCAGAGCATTTGCAAAGAAAGGGAAATCACAAAATTTCAGAGCATTGCTGAAAGATGCGGCCGGGACAAAAGAACAAAATTTCAGAGTATCACTGAAAGATGTAGCTAGAATGCAGGAATAAAGTTCTTGAGCATCACTAAATATGCAGCCGGAATGCAGGAACAAAGTTTCGGAGCATCGTTGAAAGATGCAGCCAGAATGTAGGAACAAAGTTCTGGAACATCACTGAAAGATGTAGCTAGAATGCAAGAACAAAGTTTCAGAGCATCATTAAAAGATGTAGTCAGAATGCAAGAACAAAGTTCTAGAGTATCGGTGAAAGATGCAGCTGGAATGCAAGAACAAAGTTTTGGAGCATCGCTGAAAGATGTAGCTAGAATGTAGGAACAAAGTTCCAGAGCATCACTGAAAGATGCAGTTGGAATGTAGGAAAAAAGTTTTGGAGCATCACTAAAAGTTGCAGCCAGAATGCATGAACAAAGTTCCAAAGCATCACTGAAAGATGTAGCCGGAATATAGGAAAAAAGTTTCAAAGCATTACTGAAAGATGTAGACAGAATGCAGGGGGAATGGAATAGGATGATACACTTTGGACTCAACACATTCTGGAGCATCACTGAAAGATGCACCGGAATGTAGGAATAAAAAAGGGAATGGAACCAATTGAACGAACAAGTTTCAGATCATCGTTGCAAGATGCATCAGAATTTGTATTCTATTAAAATGAAGTCCTGTAAAATAGAGATAAATTTTAGACAAGTCCAAAAGAACGTGTTGGTTTTTTCCCAAACTGGATGCTTATTCCCAGATTTCCCTACAAGGTAGCCATCAATGATCAACAGGATCTCTGGGCCAGGGGCCAACAGTGTAGGAGATAGACTCTATATTTTATCTCATCTTCTTCTTCAGGCTCTGCAAAACCTAGGGGGGTATTCCCTACTCAACATCCATGAGGATATACATACAAGGCTAGGATGCTGACAGAAACCAGATAAGTCCTCCTGTAAGTAGACCAAAACTGTAAGATAAGAGCAAAGGGGCTAGCTTTGGGCCTATTTGCAGTTGTAGACAGAGGATTGAGGATCCTAAAACTAATTCTAATGTCCTAATGGTTGTTTAAGAGTTTGATTTTGATTTTAAGTTTGGATTCAAAGATGGACATGGTTGTAACACAAACACAAAGCAAGATTGGTGCCTATCTAGGGCCTGGAATCAGTAGACATACACCTGTGAATGATATGCATGAACAACTAAAACTGGATTTCAGGGGGATACATATGATACCTGCCTTACAGATATCTCCCAATACAGAGTGTTAAGCTATCTATACTTATGGCATCCCTATTGCAGTATACCCTTCCCAATGTTCAATCTAAAAATAGTTTAATCTACCCCTTGAGCAGAAGTTAAAAGATTAAACATTCAACACAGGAATTCTATGTTCTAGAATCTCAGACATTCCTTGAATGCCTAGACTCAGAAGAAAGATACATGCAAAACTGGAGACAGAATCAGCATAACACATGCAAACATAGCATTATTCATATAAAATTGACCATGAAATTAGTGGATTCATGCACAAACGTACAACAGGAGATACATAAACTCGCAAGTTTTGCTGCATAGAGCAACCAAATCAGCTGTATTGTATTACAGAGCCAAATGTTCAACTTTCAACAACCAAAACAATGGTAACACAGTCTGCCTATATCGGCTAGAAAGTGTACCCACAACAATTAATTACATGATTTTTACAAAAAACTGCCAGATACAGCCCATGAGAGATGGCGCCCATAAGTTATCAATGCAATAGGCAAGAGAGTTTGACAGGGGTGGCCTCGAGCCCTATGCCACCATTTGGAAGTCTTCATGCTAAAAATTGGGCAGTTTAATCACTTGTACTGTCGCCCACACCCCTGCTACAATTGCCATTCATGGCTCAACCACCCGCGGCCTACTTGGAAACCGTCGCACTGTTCAAAATGGAGCTTCCCGCCAAGAAGCGCTTCCTCGCAGGTTCAAAATAATGTAGGGAGATTAATCCCACATGCATTGTGAGAAGACCACTTCAACGTTTTATAAACATGGCCACAAACATACTAAGTGTCGAGCACTTTTTCCGCGCTCGACACACAAGCCCTCGCCCAAAGCTAAGCCATCGGCTTGCCCCAAAAAACTCTCACCGATCTATCAAGTCTCTCCGATGGCAAACAAAACGCACCCTCCGTCACCGTGACTCCCTCCATCGGAGCATCCAAAAATCCTCTGGCCGACCTCATGTGTTACACCGATGAAGCCCATCGTAATCCCCTGTCAGCCAAACCAATCCCATCGGCCAACCTGAAACTCCTTTGACCAACCTCAATAGTCTCGCCGACGCCATCGCAAACTCCATATTTCCCATCATCGGCCAGAGATAGACCATCGGGCCAACTTCCATCGACTAGACCGATAAAACAAGTCTCACCGATGGCCAAGCAAAAAACACTCGTCGCCAAGACAAAAACCATCGGCTAACCCAAAAGCAATGCTCGCCGACAACAAAAGTCACGCCGATGGCAACTTGGCTTCCCATCTCCGTCGGTGTGACTTAGACCATCAGAGCAAGACCACAAACCTATGCCGATAGCTGCCATCACGCCGATGAAACCAAAAACATAAAGCTTTGAACCATTGAACCGGTTCAAACAGATGGTTCAATGGCGAGGTTCAACACTGAGGTTCACCGGTGAGGTTCAAACCGAAAGTTCAAAGACACAATCGGAGCACTCAAAAAAACAAAACTTTCGCTGATGGACAAAACATGATGACCCCTTCCTCAGGAAAGATGAAGGGGAGCCAAAACTCAGAACCTTTTGGATTTTTTGGGAAGGTGCCTGCATGAAAAATTGCTCAAAAATTGACAATCAATTCAGGCACCAACAGTGGCTCTGATTGGGGACGTGCAGGTGCAAGACTGCAGCGAGAACCCCATATCTCTGGGATGCAGACTAGTCCCCTATCCATTGGGCATAGAGTCAAACTTGCACCAATCTGCATCACCAAACACATTATTTTAAAATAAACATGGTGGCCCAGGGCCACCAAAAAGGAAAAACCAGACTTTTCCTTTGTCAAACACCTGATTTTCTTTTGATTTCTTCAAATGAAGCCTAAAAGCATTTAACTGTCTGCAGCAAGCCCCTTGGCAATTATTTGTGCTGCTGCTCATTTCTTTTTCTTCAACAAATCTATAGCTAGCTTCATCAGCATATATAATTATCAGTTGTAGAATGTCATCATCATATGAGTCACTGATGTTGCTTGGAAAAATAACAGACTCACATGAAACAAATGAATCCACATCAGAATTTTGCCCTTCCTCAAAAAATAAGAGCTCCTCTGTATCAAACATGTAATATTCAAGCACAAGCAACATCTCATAATCAAATTTATCTTGATGAACATACAAATATCCATCATCATCATGCACGGTAGTTTTGTCATTAATGTCCACCTAAAATGTCTCAAGAGAAGGCAGAAATAACTCAGAATGTAGCCCTACACTAAAAGCTTCAAAGTCACCCCTGCAATCAACACTATCCCCAACTGTATGAGCACACACATCTGCAATTTTCTCATCCACCTCTGAATAGTGACCTTGTTTTTTATCTTCACCAGTGCCTTGATAATCAAAAGCAAAGTTTTCAACCTCTGCACTATGAAGGTGGCCAAAATCTTCAAGGAAACATTCATAATCAACATCCAAATATATTTCATTATCTGAAAGGCTCACATATGCATCTGAATGCTGGCAATCACTAGCATATTCACTGCCATCCCTTGAATCAATGTTTTCTATATTCAGAGTGAAGCTCTGCATATCCACTTCATATAAATAATCAGGCATAACTGGGATATGTTGGCAAGAGACACTATATGGATTCATGGTTGTTGTCATTGATGGCAACAAAGGTCATCCCACATATCCGCAAGTCATAATGTGTCTCTACCGGAAGTCAGAATAAAGATTGTTGTGGTCCGGTGAACAAGAACAGAGCATGTGGCAAGGTCCGACAGATTGATCCGGATCTCTCAGAGGAAGTGTCTTGGTGCAGTGCGGATTTGGGGAAGTCAAGAGGACTACCTTGAGTGGTATATTCCAAGGATTTAGCCTCCGGTGATGGACAAGGAGAAAGATATGAATAGTTGAGTACCGGATTCCTAAGAGACAGTGAAAACAGAGGAAGAACTGACTGACAGAGTATCAGACTACTTTCCGGATGTGTTACTATTGATGATAGAGGTTTTGAAGGCATGAATCATGTTTGGCCGACATGATTAATGATATCTACAAGTATATGCTTGATCCGCATTGCTTGGTGAGGAAGGATTCAGCCGACAGAACAAAAGTTTGTAAGAAACTAGACTGTTCCGGATGCCGACTAGAAAGGTGATGAAATTACTTGTGCGGATATATATAGAGGATGGATTTAGTTGTGAAGGGTGTGATGGTGTGAAGATATATGCGAATAAGTCCAGAACAGAGCAGAAGTAGCAAAAAGGATCCGGTATGTGAAAGATAGCAGAATAAAGAACAGAGGAAAGATGAAGTGCAGCAGATCAGTGTACTGAGCCTAACCGGAACTGAACTCCAGCATATGCAGATGCTTCCAATCAGTTCAAGACTGTGATTCTTATCACTTTGTAGACAGTGTGTCTTCTTGTAGGCAGTGGGCCTCTTGTGAGCAGTGTGCTCGGGTAGTGAGCCCTAATTGGCAAGTGCCATTTTGTAATTTCCTATTCTTCTAACAGAGAATAATTTTGGGTTAATCACCCCGTGGTTTTCTCCCTTAACAGGGTTTCCACGTCAAAAATACTGTATCATGTGTTTCTTATTTCATGATTAATGTTTTTGTGTTTGATTCTATGCTGCATCAATTAAAAGAAAGTTCAATAAGGGAAATAATTAGGATAACTGATTCACCCCCCCTCTCAGTTATCAACAATTGGTATCAGAGCTAAGTTCCTCCTAATAGAGCCTAACAGCTTGAGGAAGATCTGGGAGTTCAAATGGATGCATATGGTTTAAGGGAGCAACTCAAGACTGCTCTTGAGGATCTTGAACAGTCAAATTCTGAAGTCAGTGAATTAAAGGAAAGACTCAAACAGGCTGATGAATTCATGAGAGAATTAAAAGACAAATTAAGTCTCTCTATGAAAAAGAGAAAGGAGCTGCTCCAACAGTTGGCAAGACAAAGTGAAGAAAGCAATACAAATGAAGAATTGACTGAGCAAACCAAGTTATGTGAAAAGTTATCAAAAGAAGTCATTATGTTAAGACATGAAATGGAATCAGGAACTATAAAGTTTACTCAAGAGATTGAAGAAAAAAGAAAGGCTGAAGACAATCTAAGACAATCTCTTAAAGAAAAATCAGAAGAATGCCACCAGATGGACAGGATTATCAGACATCTTGAATCTGATCTTGAAGATGCCAAAGATAATGAAGAAAAACTTGAGGATCAAATTGCCTCTCTCAAAAGAGACCTTCAAACAGCAAATGAATATAAAGAGAAATTCAAGATAAGTTCTGCTCAACTTGAAGTTCTTCTTGGAAGTCAAAAGAGGACAGATGACAAGTATGGTTTGGGATATGAGAAAGGAGAAAGCTCTGGATCCGGTCAGAAGAATCTTGGATCAGAAAATCCAAGGAGCAGGCCTAAAAGACCTCCGGTAAGACAGCCAAATGCTCAAAGATATCCATCCTTCAATGGATACTGCCACAGCTGCAACCACTTTGGTCACAAAGCTAATCAGTGCAGAATGAGAATGAATCAGATTAATTCATCCTTCTCCGGACAGTGCTTCAACTGCAAAAGGTATGGACACAAATCCCATGAATGCAGAATTATGCAAGTAAACAAATCATTCAAAGGTAGATGCTTCACATGCAATAGAGTAGGTCATATGGCTAATCAATGCAGATCAAGAGGATATCAGTCAAATATGCAAAGAAATGTTATTTGCCAAATCTGCAATAGGTCCGGTCATAATGCTAAAGTCTGCAGAAACAAGTATCAGGACAAAAGAGGTCCGGTGTATAATCAGAATCAAGACAAGGGTAAACAAAAGATGAATGCGGATGAAGTTAGGAATCAGATGAGCAAGATTTGGGTGAAGAAAAGTTCAGAGAATGTAGAGGTTGGATCCACACCAGACTCTGGTGCTGATATTTCTTCCGGAAATTAAAAAGTGAGCTCAGGCTCAGGGGGAGACTCAAAGAAAATCCTGTTCCCCCAGCCAAACAAGTGGTGCCGAATGTGGCACAAGATGCGGATTAAAGGGTTTGCAGATATGAGTCTTGAGATGCTTCAGTCAAGTTTTCAGAGGTCCGCATGGAGTCATGAAGAAGCTGTGATCGATCAAATAAGACATGCTCAGGGAGATGCTCCGGTATGACAAAGGATTACAAAAAGGTTCGAAGAGATCCAGAAGTGCACTATCTTGTTCTGCGGATTGGATAGAGTGTTTGGGATGTTCTTGTAATATGTTACCTCGATTTATTCATGATTGAAAGATCCGGATGATATTCGCAGATCAGGACTAATCCGGGATACTCCAAGCTATCCAGACAAGGCAAACCGGAATAATGTAGGTGAAGCATTTATTGCAGACAGATATTAGGGTTCGCGGAGCAATATAAGGGATTTCTCAAAAGTCATTTGCTCATTCTGCACTCAAGAAGAAGCGAATAGTGGAGCTCTGCAACAAGATTCATCAAGCACACCAAGGATCTCCTGCCGAAGTCATTGCATAAAGAAATCAATCCAATCACTCCGTGCAAGTCGAAGGCGCATAAGGTATTCTCCATTTTTCATTACCTCACTGCAAATCTTTGAAGAATGGCTACTCCAAACATAGTTAAGATCTCTGATAGACCTCGCCCCTCATTCAAGAAACATCCTTACAAATCATTGGAGGTAGATCCACTAGGAGCCTTCTCTAGTGTTCCTCATGGTGTATTGCATACGAAAGATATTAGGGTTTACAACCATGCGAATCTTGAAGACTTTGGAGAATCAAAACTAATGGATATCTATCACAAACAATTGATAGATGACTCCTTTGAGATCAAACCTCAGTATAAAGCCATCCAGGACAAACACTTTGCACAGTGCATTCATTTCCCCTGTTTTGAAGAAGATGAATGGGTCCGGTATGTACTAAGTAGAGTACATGACAACTTCCTATGGTTGAACAAGCCCTTCAAGATCACCAAGGACGTAATTAGGGCTGTAACCGGTCTGCACTCATCCGGTGGATTACCTGTTCTCAAATCTGTCAAAAATCAGATAGTCAGTGATGCAACCGGATCCAAGTTTGACAAGAGAGCTATGACAGTTGATGACATCATTGAACCGGATGTCAAATTTGCAGCTATGATAATTGGTTACAAATTCTATCACTCCAGTAGGGAAAATTCAGTACCGGGAACTGCAATCTACACAGCCTATCAGATGTTAAAGGAGAATGCAGACTATGACTTGTGCGAGCTTCTGGTAAACCAACTCTTTGAAAATCTACAGAAGATTAAGAAGGACAAGAAAAACTCCTTCAAATATGGCAATCTGATCCTGTGTCTCTTCTTTTACTACATGAATGAGCTTCCCGGATCCAGTGGATGGATATGGCAGAATGACAGACCGGTTGCCATTCAAATCAGAGACTATTTGCATGGACTTGGGGATGCAAAAGCAAGAAATACAGCTCTATGGGGTTACTTCAAGAACTTCCAAAGCATGATGCATGCAAGGGAAAGAATACCCCAATCCCTTGTTGAAAAATACAAAGACACAGTATGCTTCATGGTAGAAACAGATCAGTGTCTGATGGAGGCAGTGGAGCCAAGGACTGTCTGGATCATGCCTATGGGGTATGAAGTGGATGAACAGATAGTAGAGCTGCATGTTCAACACATGCTAAGCCAGCCCAAAGATCCCAAGGCAGAAAGGTTCGGAACCTTTGAGGAACTGAGTGTAAAGTTACATGTAGAACTCAGGGAACCGGAGATAAAGAGGAAGGTAAGAAAAGAAGTTGAGCATATTGCTCAAGGCCTAGGCATCTCAAAAGAGGCACTTGATGCCAGCCGGGAAAAGAGGAGGAAGGCTGAGGAAGAAGAGAAAAGTAAAGAAAGTGTTCCGGTTGAAACTCCCACCCGGAACAGATCATCAAAAAGATCTGCACCTCCCTCAACCAAAAGTTCAAAACCGGAAGTCCAGGCATCCGGTAAAAGATCCAAGACAAAAGCCACAAGGGCTTATAAAAGCCAAAAGGATGAAGAGGAAACAGAATCAGATGAGGGAGTAAAAGAAATAAAGAAGCAGAAGAAGAAAGGATCCAGTAAACCCTCCTCAGGACAAGACAAGGATGAAATGGCAGAGGTATCTGTTGAAAAGCCCACTCTGTCTCTAGAGAATGTAATCAAGTCGGTCACGGTGGATGGAAACCTTCAACCAATGACTGAATTTTATGATGACTTCAGTGAGGCTGACCAAAAGACTCTGCAGGAAGCCACAGTCAAATATCTGAACATATATAATAAGGCTTTCATTGAGATCATATCTCTTATTCCTAAAAGCCTAGAAAAGGAATTGGAAGTAAGAAAGAACAATGCTCATGCAAAAGATCTTGAGATCCGGGAGCAGATAGCTATTCAGCTATATCCTCAAATTGATCCCAAGACAATGAACATAATCTTCAAGGACTGCAAAGATGAGTTCAGAAGTAAAGCCAGGATGAATCAACTCATGCTTGGTGAGACTGACAAAGTGGCCCAAGAGACAGAAGAGATCCTCCGGAAGGCCTTCAAAAGGTTTAATCTTCCTGTTGTAGAGGACTTAGGTACAGAAACAGCTGAGGACTTGGAACCCTCTGCTCCAGAAGAAGTGGGCCCTGAACATACAAGCATCTCTCCTCCAGTTTCCCCTACAGTCTCTGGATCCAAAGAAGAAGAGCAATTACAGGAGAAGGAAGCAGTGGTGAAAGACAAAGAGGTTGACAGTTCCAAGACTGCAGAAGAAAAGAAACATTTGTCTCCGGCAAGAGACACTGCACAAACTGTTCAACAATTTTTGAGCAAAGAAACTTTAGAGATTGATGAACCGGAGCTTCTAAAAGGCCCATTCGACTTTGACTCTCTCTCTCCGGTACAAACAATGAAGATAGCTTCATTTGCAAATGCCAAGGCAAATGAAAAACTCCTGAAGTCTCATATGGAAGACTGTGAGTTAATAGAGGCTGCTTCCGGAGTACTTGTAAAGATTATGCCATCAATCCAGATAGATCCGACAGCCTCCTCTTCCGGTAATCTAAAAACCTTAGTCAGCAGTGTTGATACACATTTTGATTCTCTAGAAAAATCAGCTGAAGAAAAGGTCCGGAAGGAATTTTTGGATAAAAGATTTTCAGAAGTATTAGAATTAATCTCTAAGGATAGGAAGATTGTGAGCATTGGAATAAAGAGCTTAGAGAATGCTCTTAAGGATGGCGGTGACATCTACAAATTTTGTATATCCTGGCCAAAGGCAACAACAGCAATTGATAAGAAAATAAAAGAGGAACAGGACAAGCTACAAAGCTTATCTTAGAGTTTTGATCCTCTCTCTTCCTCCATAATAAATCAAGAATGTCAGACTATTGCAGTCTTGAATGAAATAAAGAATCTTGAGAAGGAAAGGAAGAATATCACTAACCGGATGGGAGAACTTAGAAGGATTATAATCCCTAAGTTGGAAACTATGCATGAGGCCATCAGTGATGCTCAGACCACCGCCCAAACAAAAGATCCGACAGATCTCAAGCGGGCAGAAGCTTTTGCATTTTTGTTGAGTGGTCACATTTCAATTTTGGATAGAATGAAGCAAAGTTGGGCTACAGAAATGATACAATTGCAGACATCCTTTGCAGACATTCTTCAGTATATGTGAGTATGTAAATATACGGCTATGTATAGAAAATTTTTGAAAATTTTGGTGTGCGGACCCCACCCTTTGCCATTGATGTCAAAGGGGGAGTGAGGAGCAGTGAAAAATGAGGAATCCAACTAAGGGGGAGTTCCGGAAATTGTATATAAAGACAGAGCATCAGCAAAGGGGGAGCATAGTGAAAACACTTAGTCATTTTTCACTAAGTGTTGCCATCAATGCCAAAGGGGGAGATTGTTGGCAAGAGACACTATATGGATTCATGGTTGTTGTCATTGATGGCAACAAAGGTCATCCCACATATCCGCAAGTCATAATGTGTCTCTACCGGAAGTCAGAATAAAGATTGTTGTGGTCCGGTGAACAAGAACAGAGCATGTGGCAAGGTCCGACAGATTGATCCGGATCTCTCAGAGGAAGTGTCTTGGTGTAGTGCGGATTTGGGGAAGTCAAGAGGACTACCTTGAGTGGTATATTCCAAGGATTTAGCCTCCGGTGATGGACAAGGAGAAAGATATGAATAGTTGAGTACCGGATTCCTGAGAGACAGTGAAAACAGAGGAAGAACTGACTGACAGAGTATCAGACTACTTTCTGGATGTGTTACTATTGATGATAGAGGTTGTGAAGGCATGAATCATGTTTGGCCGACATGATTAATGATATCTACAAGTATATGCTTGATCCGCATTGCTTGGTGAGGAAGGATTCAGCCGACAGAACAAAAGTTTGTAAGAAACTAGACTGTTCCGGATGCCGACTAGAAAGGTGATGAAATTACTTGTGCGGATATATATAGAGGATGGATTTAGTTGTGAAGGGTGTGATGGTGTGAAGATATATGCGAATAAGTCCAGAACAGAGCAGAAGTAGCAAAAAGGATCCGGTATGTGAAAGATAGCAGAATAAAGAACAGAGGAAAGATGAAGTGCAGCAGATCAGTGTACTGAGCCTAACCGGAACTGAACTCCAGCATATGCAGATGCTTCCAATCAGTTCAAGACTGTGATTCTTATCACTTTGTAGACAGTGTGTCTTCTTGTAGGCAGTGGGCCTCTTGTGAGCAGTGTGCTCGGGCAGTGAGCCCTAATTGGCAAGTGCCATTTTGTAATTTCCTATTCTTCTAACAGAGAATAATTTTGGGTTAATCACCCCGTGGTTTTCTCCCTTAACAGGGTTTCCACGTCAAAAATACTGTATCATGTGTTTCTTATTTCATGATTAATGTTTTTGTGTTTGATTCTATGCTGCATCAATTAAAAGAAAGTTCAATAAGGGAAATAATTAGGATAACTGATTCACCCCCCCCTCTCAGTTATCAACAGGATATGCACACTGCTGCAAGACACAACTTCATGTATGTCTCTCATTTGATCAATTGGAGGGCACCTTGTGTCTGCAGGCTTGTCTTCTAAAGGCTGATAACAATCTTTGTTTTCATTATTACAAGATGTGCTTATATTTTCTACAACATTTTCTTCATGCATCACATCATGGCTGCACACATTATTCTGAAATATATTTCCCTCTATACAATCATTTCTCAATGCACATACTGGGAGAGCTGAAATATATTCACTTTGATAACTGCTTTGACAACTTGTAGCCATGAAACCTACTGGCATTCCATATTTCTCATTGTTTTCTATGTCCATAGCAAATTGGAAAGCCTGGTGAAGTGTGACCGGTTCTTTATCCCTCAACAGATAACTCATTTCTTCATCAAATGCAGCCAAATAAATTGTCAAGCACAATGCATTATTAGGTCTCATATATTCAGGGATCTGCCTGAGCAATTTAATAAACCTAAGATTAAAGGTTGGAACCAGCTCCTCATCTTCCCTTTGGATATTTATAAAATGTATGATTAATGAGGCCACATCAAACCTTTCACCAAACTGCCCTAGGAATGCAACTTCTAAATCTATCCATGAAGAAACTGAACAAACAGGCAGGTCTTAAAACCATATCCTAGCATCATCTTCCAATGACTGAACAAAGAGTCTCATTACTACATCTTCATCCTCTACCTCATAATCTTCTATTAAATTACAAAATCTTTGCAGATGTTTGTTTGCCGATTCAGAATCTGATCCACTATATTTTGGCAAACATATTCTAATTTTATTGGGAATAATATTTGGGTAACCATATATCCCTGTGAAATTTAGGGCTTTATATCTTTCAATAAAGAATGGTCTTCTCTGAGAGCACGACCAGGCTTGCTGTTCTAAACTCAACATTTTGAATCAAAGATGAATACCTGGATATATGTTGCAGCATTGATAGGTTCTTTCAACAGAGTCGCCACCTCTCAGAGAGAGGACAGAATGTCAGCAAGGCACTTTTATTTTCTGGATTCATCACCCCAGTAGAGCACCACATGGTTCCTTTTTACTGCAACAACTTCACTGGAAACTAGATTTTCCAGCCCTCAGGTTACTTGACTCTCTCTCTCCCTTGTGGAGTCACCAATTTCTGTTGGTTTTTTCCCAAACTGGATGCTTATTCCCAGATTTCCCTACAAGGTAGCCATCAATGATCAACAGGGTCTCTGGGCCAGGGGCCAACAGTGTAGGAGATAGACTCTATATTTTATCTCCTCTTCTTCTTTAGGCTCTGCAAAACCTAGGGGGTATTCCCTACTCAACATCCATGAGGATATACATACAAGGCTGGGATGCTGACAAAAAGCAGATAAGTCCTCCTGTAAGTAGATCAAAACTGTAAGATAAGAGCAAAGGGGCTAGCTTTGGGCCTATTTGTAGTTGTAGACAGAGGACTGAGGATCCTAAAACTAATTCTAATGTCCTAATGGTTGTTTAAGAGTTTGATTTTGATTTTAAGTTTGGATGCAAAGCTGGACATGGTTGTAACACAAACACAAAGCAAGATTGGTGCCTATCCAGGGCCTGGAGTCAGTAGACATACACCTGTGAATGATATGCATGAACAACTAAAACTAGATTTCAGGGGGATACATATGATACCTGCCTTACAGATATCTCCCAATACAGAGTGTTAAGCTGTCTATACTTATGGCATCCCTATTGCAGTATACCCTTCCCAATGTTCAATCTGAAAATAGTTTAATCTACCCCTTGAACAGAAGTTAAAAGATTAAACATTCAATACAGGAATTCTATGTTCTAGAATCTCAGACATTCCTTGAATGCCTGGACTCAGAAGAAAGATACATGCAAAACTGGAGACAGAATCAGCATAACACATGCAAACATAGCATTATTCATGTAAAATTGACCATGAAATCAGTGGATTCATGCACAAACGTACAACAGGAGATACATAAACTTGCAAGTTTTGCTGCACAGAGCAACCAAATCAGCTGTATTGTATTACAGAGCCAAATGTTCAACTTTCAACAACCAAAACAATGGTAACACAGTCTGCCTATATTGGCCAGAAAGTGTACCCACAGCAATTAATTACATGATTTTTACAAAAAACTGCCAGATACAGCCCATGAGAGATGGCGCCCATAAGTTATCAATGCAGTAGGTAGGAGAGTTGACAGGGGTGGCCTCGAGCCCTGTGCCACCATCTGGAAGTCTTCATGCTAAAAATCAGGCAGTTTAATCACTTGTACTGTTGCCCACACCCCTGCTACAATCGCCATTGATGGCTCAACCACCCGTGGCCTACTTGGAAACCGTCGCACTGTTCAAAATGGAGCTTCCCGCCAAGAAGCGCTTCCTCGCAAGTTCAAAATAATGTAGGGAGATTAATCCCACATGCATAGTGAGAAGACCACTTCAACGTTTTATAAACATGGCCACAAACATACTAAGTGTCGAGCGCTTTTGCCATGCTCGACACACAAGCCCTCGCCCAAAGCTAAGCCATCGGCTTGCCCCAAAAAACTCTCACCGATCTATCAAGTCTCTCCGATGGCAAACAAAACACACCCTCCGTCGCTGTGACTCCCTCCATCGGAGCATCCAAAAATCCTCTGGCTGACCTCATGTGTTACACCGATGAAGCCCATCGCAATCCCCTGTCGGATAGACCAATCCCATCAGCCAACCTGAAACTCCTCTGACCGACCTCAATAGTCTCGCCGACGCCATCGCAAACTCCATATTTCCATCATCGGCCAGAGATAGACCATCGGGCCAACTTCCATTGACTAGGCTGATAAAACAAGTCTCACCGATGGCCAAGCAAAAAACACCCGTCGCCAAGACAGAAACCATCGGCCAACCTAAAAGCAACGCTCGCCGACAACAAAAGTCACGCCGATGGCAACTTGGCTTCCCATCTCCGTCGGTGTGACTTAGACCTTCGGAGCAAGACCACAAACCTATGCCGATAGCTGCCATCATGCCGATGAAACCAAAAACATAAAGCTTTGAACCATTGAACCGGTTCAAACAGATGGTTCAATGGCGAGGTTCAACACTGAGGTTCGCCGGCGAGGTTCAAACCGAAAGTTCAAAGACACAATCGGAGCACTCAAAAAAACAAAACTTTCGCTGATGGACAAAACATGATGACCCCTTCCTCAGGAAAGATGAAGGGGAGCCAAAACTCAGAACCTTTTGGATTTTTTGGGAAGGTGCCTGCATGAAAAATTGCTCAAAAACTGACAGTCAATTCAGGCACCAACAAAACGAAAATACAATAAAAATGCTCCGAAGTGATTATAAGTACATACACATGCAATATTGATTGAATTTTCTTTTATTTATTTATTTTATTTTATTTTATTTTTTATTTTTTTTACTCAAGCTAAAAATTATAGTTGCTCTACTGTAGCAAAGTCAATGCATTGGGTTTCTCCTTGCATTTCTACCATTCTCATAAATTCTTCTTTGTTGACAGGTTTGTGGTAGATTCGTAATCAATGACCATTGATTAAGAGGGTTCGAGTATCACCATCAATAGGTTTGAGCTACACTACTCCATTTGGAAATACTTCATAAATTTCATATGGACCCAGCTAATGAGTCGTTAGTTTCGCTTTCTGATCTTTAAATTAGGAATCAAATAATAGTGCCCAATATCCATTGTGGAACTCTCTTTCTTTTATGTGTTTATCATGCCAAGCCTTTTGTTATTGTTGCACTAGCTCAGTCTGGTGGATAGCTTCTAGGTGGAGTTTATCTAATTTGCTAAGCTGCAAGACTCTTTCTACCTGAGCTCGATCGAGGTCTAAGCCTAACTCCATTGTTGTTCTAAGAGTTTGAAGTTCAAATTCAATGGGTAGAAGATGTTTCTTCCCAAAGACTAAATCATAAGGAGTAAGACCAGTGGTTGATTTCCAAGTTGTATTATAGGCCCAAACGGCTTTAGGCAATTTTCTAGCCCAGTCTCTTCTTCCTGATGAAACTATTTTTGTCAAGATATTTTCAAGTTCCCTATTAGTGACTTCTACTTGACCATTTTCTTGAGGGTGATAAGGTGATGACTTTTTATGGCTTACCTGGAAATGTTCAGTAAAGGCTAGCAAAAATTTTGACATAAACTGGGATCCTTGATCTATGACAATTGATCTAGGGGCTCCAAATCTAAGAAAAATCCTATTATACAGGAAGTCAGCAACTTGTTCTTCCCTAGAAACTCTTAGGACTTGGACTTCCACCCACTTAGTTAGATAGTCAATACAGACCAAAATGTATTATTTGCCTTGTGAAGGAGGGTCTATGGGACCAATAAAATCCAATCCTCATTTTTCAAATGGTTAAAAAACTACATATAGTTGCAAAGGCATTTCATTGGATGTCATGGGTCTTCCTACCTATTGGCATTCATCACAACGATGAACATGGTTTTTCACGTCTTTATGCATCGAGGGCCAATAATATCCCACACCTAAGATTTTATGGGACATTTTCTTGGCAGAATAATGACCTCCAAAGAGATCATCATGGCAGGCTCTAAGGATGTTGTATGTTTCATCTGATCTAACACAACGTTGTAAAACTAGATCAAGGCCACATCGAAATAGCATCCCATTAATCCATTTGAACTGAGCACTTTCCTAAATGAGGCATTTCTTTTGTTTTGATGTAAAGTTTGGTGGTAGATCAGAAGTAGCAAGATAGTTGGCGATGTCTACAAACCAGGGGGTTTTAATAGAGATGGCAAATAAATTTTCATCTGGGAATTCATCTTGTACAGGGGCACAATCTCTATTGTCTTCTTTAATCCAGGATAAGAAATCTACAACTACGTTGAACTTCCTAGGTTTGTCAATGATGGTTATATTGAATTCTTGGAGAAGTAATAACCACCTGATTATTCTTCCATTTACTGCAAGTGTGTTCATTAGGTACTTGATAGTTGAATGGTTTGTGAACACAGTTACCTTATATTCTGTGATGTAACATCAAATTTTATTGATTGCATGCACCACAGCTAAGAATTATTTCTCTATAGTGGTATAGTTCCATTCAGTGGGAGTCAAATTCTTGCTAATGAAATAGATAGCATATTTTCCTCCATTCTCATCTTCCTGACCTAAAACTGCTCCAATAGCATCATTGGAAGCATCTACATAAATATGGAATAGAAGGTTCCAGTTAGGTCCACGTAGGACAGGAGCATTAATGAGTTTCTCCTTATGATCTCAAATGATGTTTGACATTCTATTGTCTAGACAAAATCTATATCCTTTTAGAGAAGGGAGAACATGGGGGCTACAATCTTGTTGAAATTTTCTATGAATCTTCGGTAGTATTCAGCATGTCCTAAGAAACTTCTGATGTCAGTTTAGTTCTTTGGAGTCTGTAGTTGTTGCATTACCTCAATTTTCTTAGGATCCACTTTTATCCCTTCAGCTAAGATATGGTGTTGCAACACTATCCCTTGTTCTACCATTATTAGATATTTTTCATGACTCAGGGATAACTGATGGTCCTCACATCGCTTCAATACCTTGTCCAAATTTTTAAGACCTTTATCAAAAGTGGAACCATACACTATGAAGTCATCCATATAGACTTCCATATTCTCATTTACTAGCTCAACAAATATGGCTAGAACAGCTCTCTGAAATGTTGCAGGAGTGTTGCATAGCCCGAAGAGAAGGATGCAGTATACGAATGTTCCCCAAGGGCAAGTAAAAGTTGTTTTGTCCTGATCTTTTGCTGCTATTTGTATTTGGTTATATCCACTGAAACTATCTAGGAATGAGAAATACTTCCTTCCAGCTAAATTATCCAATACTTGGTCTATGAAAGGTAAAGGGAAGTAATCTCTATAGGTAGCTTTGTTGAGCTCTCTATAAAAAACACACACACTCACTTCCCATTTTTCTTTGGAACTACTACCAAAGGTGAAACCCATTTGCTGTCAGAGATGGGATAGATACATCCTACTTGCAGGAGTTTCTCAATCTTTGTTTTAACAATATCTTTGAGAGTAGGGTTGATTCTTCATTGAGGTTGATGAATAGGTCTAACATCTTTGGTATAGATGTGATGGGTACAAACACTCAGGTGTATTCCTCTCATGTTTGTATAATCCCAAGCAAAATCTTTGGATCTATTTACCAAAACATCAAACAATTTGAGCTCATCTGACTCTATCAACCAACTATTGATAGTTAAAGTTTTTCTCAGTACTAACATGATAGTTTTGGTTCCAAGGTAGTTGGAGGTGACAGTATGAACTCTTCTCATTAAGGTGTTGAGAGGGCAGTTGTGCGGTATAGTTCTGTGAAGTCTGGTAATATCTTTGAAGAAGTGATCTATTTTCGGAATGATATTAGCCAGGGGACAAGGTAATGTTGTGAAGTTGGTGTAATCATGTTTAATGTCATCAATGTGGATTGGATGTCCTAAAATCTCTTTTACTTCTAAAATTTCTTCATCACCTGAGTCTTTGGTAAGATCTTGCATGTTGTTTTCTAGTTCTTCTTCCAATTCTTCACCATGTGGTTTAATGACTACCATAGCAAGTGAGGCTAGATTCTCTTGTTTGTCGAAACCATCTGGTTCATCAACCCAAACTTGGTTATGCTTAGCAGGTTGAGTGGGGGGACATAGGAATAAGTGTTTTCTATTAGGACCATGTGAAATGGTCATTCCTCGCACTTTGCCGTCAATCTTAGCTACAACTATAGCTAGCCACAGTCTACCCAATATTATCGGGTAACTATCCTTGGGTGTGAGGGACTAGATTATTTAGAAATCTACTAGGTATTCCCAATCGTCAACCTTAACAGGAACATTTTCTAGGACACCCTTGGGAATAGCTATAGATTGATTTTCCATTTACATCACGGTGGTTGTGGGACATAGATTAGTGAGTCCTAATTTTTCCATAACATCCACTGTCATGACATTAATGGTTGCTCCCATGTCCATGAGTGCATTGGGTGTTGCTACCTTATTGATTATCACTATTATGAGTGGACTACCTGGGTCACCATATTTTGGGGTTGAGGTTTCTCCAGCTAGAAGGTCAACTAGGTATTCATTGATATGCACAGTATTAATCAGTTTCAGTTTCCTTCCTAGTGTTTTTATGCACAACTATTTAACTAGCTAGTTTAGTTAAGGAATTTCTTTAATCTCCTGTAACAAGGGAATCTCAATATGGAGTCATTTAATTTCTTGGATTAATGTAGTTTTAGTAGGTAAGGTCATTTCTGGAAGTTTATTTAGAGGAGTTGCCTTGAGGCACTCAGGAAAAGGTGCTTGAGATTTCTTTTTCATGGTGGGATCCTCCTTTAAAAGATCTGTTGAATGTTGGCCAACTTCTTCTTGAGGTAACTCAGAAGTTCTAGGTGAGGATTGTGGAAGAGGCTTGTCTTGGTTACTCAATGGGGTTTTATCTAAAGGTATGGAAGGTGCCTCGGTCCCTTCAGCAAATTCTTCATTTGGTTTGTCAAGGAGCTCAACTATGGTAGGCTGCTGAAGTGTTTTTCCTGACCTCAACTACAAGTTTCCATAATAGATAGCATTTACTCTAGCCACGTTTTCTTGTTCCATGGAATATACTAGTGTGGTTTGATGATTATTCTTTGGATTAGGGACAGGTTCCGCTGGAAGTTGTTGTTGGTTAACTTGCTCATTTTGTTGAGGGTTTTGGGGGGCTATCAAGAGGTTCTACTGTGGATTAGGCATCCTCCTTGGTCCATGATAGAACTGATTTGGAGTCTGATTTCATTGAGGCATCAAATTTTGAGAATACCATTGTTGTTGAGTCTGGTTTGGCCATTAAGGGTTTCCCCAAGATTGGTTCCCCCATTTAGGTGGTCCCCAAGACTAAGGTCCCCAATTAGGTGGTGCTTGAGGCCAAGGTGTTGTCCATTGATTATTATTCCTATTATTTGGAGCTCATTAGGAGGGATTTGAATTCTGGCCATAAGAGAAATTTCTTCTAGGCCTTTGACCCACAAAATTGATCTCCTCCTTAGTGTGAGATGACTTTTCCTTGGAATTTTTTATTGCATTTAGGATCTCACATTGATTAGTGGCATGACTCTTTTCACAAATTTGGCAATTGTCAGCTTTATCCAAAGGGCACTCTCTTAACAGATGTTTATTTTGACACCTGGGGCAGTAGATGGATAAGGTTTCAGGATTACATGTTTTGGCCTGTATTTCATCCAGAGTGGTGTTTATCTGAACAAGAATGTCAGTTTTCAAGTTTGCTATTTCCTCGTGCAGTTTACCTATTTCATTTGAACCTCTCAAAAGACTAGATTCATGGATACCTCCTCGAGTATGGGAGAAATTATGGCATAACTCAACGATATCACTGAGTTCAAGTTGGGACACATCTCCCTATCCCATTAAATCTAGACTTCTCCTAGCATCCTCATCAAGTCCTTTGAGAAATATGGTCTTCAGAATTTCTGGGCTTATGGCTTCTTCACCACATCATTTGGTTAGGAAGATGAACCTATCAAAGTAATATTCCAGACTCTCATCTTTTTTCCTTAGTTTAAACAATTCCTCTTTCCTATCATTGACTATGTAGTAACTCTGGTATTTGTCTAAAAAGATAGTTTCCATGTCATCCCATATGGTTATTGACCCTGAAACTAATCCCATGAACCAATGCATTGCAGTGTCTCTCAGAGTAGAGGGGAAAAGTTTAAGTTTCTGGTTATCATTTTTGTAGTCATATGTCTGACATAGGACTTTGAACTCAAAGAGGAACTAGTCTGGATCTTCAGAGGATAATCCTCTGAAAGTTAGTAAAATGGAGGGTGAAATGTTTTTCATGGGTGCATCATCATTTTCATTCAGAGCAATAGGATAAGTAAATGTCCATGCCACTCTTCTTGGGTTATCACCATCTCCTTAGTTTTCTCTCCCATCTTCATGGTTTGCTCTCCATCCATTGAAAGGGTCATTATTGTTATTATCAGCCATAATGTTAAAAGGAATGTTCTCTTCCTCAAAGATTAGGTTTTTTGGCTGAATGATCTCCTCTTCAGAGGTTGGGTCTGATGGTTGAACTTCTGGGATATTTTGGGAGGTCTCAGGTTGATCTTACTCAATCAATTGTAACTAAGTTCTTCAGCGGAGACTTCTACCTCCCGAATTATGGTTGGAACTACTATTGGGGGGTTCTTGGTATGAATCTTCCGTGCGGACCTCGTTTCCTGATCATTCAAAAAAATAAGTCTGACAACTATATTTTTTTTTTCTAAATGAGGTATCCAAGCAGTCTCCTATTAACACTTAGAAAAGAATCATTCCCAGCAACGGCGCCAAAAAGTGGCAGGTTATCGTGAGGTCCTAACAATTTAGTTGAAAATATATATCAATTATGTCAACCGGGCAGTGTCCAAAGGATGTATGCAATAGGGGATATTTTTGGACATCTCACTTAGTGCAGATTTTCTAAATTTTTGAAATGTTTGAAAACAAAAATTAAACTAGAAAGCACAAAATTGTTTAAGCTAGAAAGCATTCAAATTCCAATTCTAGAAAGCATGTAAACTATTTAAGAATCAACACTTGCAGTTTAACTATGGAATTAAAACAAAGGTAACTAACTACTAACTGAAAGTACACCTAACATCTTTTAATCAATAGTAAAAAACAATTTTATGAACAGAGTGGATGCTCCAAAAATTTCAAGTAAATAAAATTAAGAGATTGTTAACTTAAAAACACAACCTGCAAGGACAAACAACAGAGCTAAACACAAAGTAACATCTATCTAAATATAACATGCACAGAACATAAATAACAACATTAACAATAAAAATACTTATCTACTCTATGATCCCTTGAGTGGCCAGCTCTTGGGAGTTCCTACTATCAATTCAAATCACATGTGGTACTTAGCACCTTCAAAGTAAATCCATTCACAATACTTCCATTACTTAGAACAATACTGGCAATATCCATTCATTCATACCATAAAAGTGTAACAACATAGAGAACATAACTAAACATTATGCAGAATATATCATAACATATCCTTGTTTTTAGAAACTACATATATATACTGCACTACTACAAAATCCAAATTTGCAGATGGCGGGTAAATGCCATTGAAAAAGTCTTAAATAGAATTACAACTAACTGGTGTTCATGAAATAAAACATAATAAAGGCTTTGAGTGGATCCGTAAAGTCTTAAATAGTCTTTAACAGAAAATAACAGAATGCTTTAAAAGAAGTCTTCCACTATTCACACCTAAATTTCTGGCGCCCCAACTTTCTGTGCTTTGACTTCAACTGCTTGAAGTCCACTCCTTTCATAGGCCATGTGTAATTCCTACACAATTACTCAAAGTCTATACCATTATATCAATATTAATTAGCTAATTCCAATCAATTTGAGAAATAAAGATTTATACATCATTTTATCAAAAGTAGACAATTATAAAAAGTGACAGGCTGTCATGAGGTCCTAACACTTTATTTGAAAAATATATCAATTATGTTGACCGGATAGTGTCCAAAGTCTGTATGTAATAGGGGATATTTTTGGACATCTCACTTAGTGCAGATTTTTTGAATTTTTGAAAAGTTTGAAAATATAAATTAAACTAGAAAGCATGAAATTGTTTAAGCTAGAAAGCATTTAAATTCCTATTCTAGAAAGCATGTAAATTATCTAAGAATCAACACGGTTTAAATATGGAATTAAAACAAAGGTAACTAACTACTAACTGAAAGTACACCTAACATTTTTTAATCAATAGCAAACAACAATTTTATGAACAAAGTGGATGCTCCAAAAATTTCAAGTAAATAAAATTCAAAGATCATTAACTTAAAAACACAACCTACAGGGACAAACAATAGAGCTAAACACAAAGTAACATCTATCTAAATATAACATGCACAGAACAGAAATAACAATATTAATGATAAAAATACTTATCTACTCTATGATCCCTCGAGTGGCTAGCTCTTGGGAGTTCCTACTATCAGTTCAAATCACATGTGGTACTTAGTAGCTTCAAAGTAAATCCATTCACAATACTTCCATTACTCAGAACAATACTAGTGATATCCATTCATTCATATCATAAAAGTGTAACAGCACAGAGAACATAACTGAATAGTATGCAGAATATATCACAACAACATATCCTTGTTTTTAGAAACTACATATATACTACACTACTACAAAATCCTAATTTGCAGATGGTGGGTAAATGCCATTGAAAAAGTCTTAAACAGAATTACAACTAACTGGTGTTCATGAAATAAAACATAATAAAGGCTCTGAGTGGAGCTGTAAAGTCTCAAATAGTCTTTAACAGAAAATAATAGAATGCTTTAAAAGAAGTCTTCCACTATGCACAACTAAATTTCTAGAGCCCCAACTTTCAGCGCTCTAACTTTAACCACTTGAAGTCCACTCCTTTCATAGGCCATGCATAAGTCCTACACAATTACTCAAATTCTATACCATTATATCAACATTAGTTAGCTAATTCCAATCAATTTGCGAAATAAAGATTTATACATCATTTTATCAAAAGTAGACAATTATTGCTTCTAAAAATAAACAAATTGGCATGGCTGGGGTGGTTGGCAAGAACAAAGAGGGGTATTTAGCTCATCCTAAGAATGAGGTTGTTTATACCTCATCAATTATAACACATGAGCATTATGGCTTGGGATGGCTAAAAAATCTCAAGCCATAACACACTAGCATTATAATGCACTCATGTTATTTCTTCATTAAAAACAAAAAAAAACCATCTTTTTTTAATGTATAATGTGTGCACGTTATAATGGACACATGTTACAATGTGAATACATTTCATTTAAACTTACTTTGAAATCCCACTCTTACGCTTGGATTTTCTTTGGATATCTAAGCCAAAGGGTTGGGCCTAAATTTAAGGTGTCCAAAGTTGTGTTTTCAAGAAAACATAGAGAAACAATGAAATCTTAACCATGCTCTCCATTTAAGATTTCATTGTTAATATGAAAAAATACCAACATGACTTCAATTTTTTTATTAGCTTTCTGACCATTTAATCTTTTCTAAAATCTAACAATATTAAGGTTTCCATCTTCAATTTTTTTGCTAGTATCTTCTTTTTTTGAAAAACTTATCTATAGTATTTTTGCTATCATTTTGTATCCATTCATCCAAATTTAAAACAAATTACATTTGTAGATTCTAGACTCTATTCTAGATACACATTCAAAAAATTGATTTTCAATTAGTTTTGAACAAATTTAGGGGGGAGGACACTCAAATTTTCATTTTTTAGGATGTGTCTACTTTGAAATTCATAAAAAATCATATATTCACTAAAAAGATAGCAAAAATATTTGGCATAAACTATGTGATGTCAACTAATTTTCTAATGAAGTGATTATGAAATACTTAAGAAAATATAACATTTTAGGGAGAGAACACCGGATGCTATTGTATTTGTTTGACAAAAATAGGAGCATTTTGTATGTCCCCACTATTTGAACTTCTTAATCTTCACCATTAAAAAAAATAGTAGTTTAGAAACTATATTCTGAGAACTATAAATAGTTTTTTAATCAGTGAATACTTTTGATTTGAGCTATGAACTGGTGAGGCCAAGACATGGAAAACATCATCCTCTGGCATGAACACCTTATAATGAATTCTTGCAATAAAGTTGGTGGTTCAAACCCACGAGCTCATTGGCCTAGTGGGCAAAATTTAAGCCATGAGCTTGTTGGCCCAGTAGAGGCCCTGTGAGGATGCAAGGTTTGTGAGCTCATTGGCCTAACAAGGCTCAAATCCTATGAACTCATTGGCGCAATGAGGGTTTGAACCTTGGTGGCATGGATAACAACGCCATGCTTTAACCATCACATTGTGCCATAAATGGCCCAAGAACTATAAATCTTGTTCTTGTTATATTTTTAAAATTTGAGCATGGCCATCTTTGATTTCTTATCCAATATCAGTTTTTACCAATTTTAGAAAAAAAGTGGCCAATTTTTACCCCCTTTTGGTCCCCCATTTCCATGCACATATCTATTTCAAATATTGAGATATAGAGGATTCTTAAGATACTCAAGGTATTTCCTCCAAAAGGGTTATGTGTAAAGGGAGTTGTTGGTACCTTGAAAATTCTGGATAGCTAGGTATTGTCATGTTTATGTTTCAAAACATGGTGGGATCATTTGAGATTGATTCAATATGACAAGTCTCCCACATGATTGAATAAAATTTCCATATTGAATGATGAGGGAAAGGGAGGCATGAAAATGTCATTACTCATATTACATGTATAGAAATTAACATAGGGGGTGTTAGGCTAGGTACCCTTAGTTTTACTCATTTGTGTCTACAAAAAAGGGGTTGGTGCAAGGCTAGTGCCTCCAAGACCTTGGCCTTTTAATTTCTTAAGTAGAGTTATGTTGTTTTTTTAGCACCTCTAACTTTAATAGTCATGATTTGTTACACTAGGGTGGCTATAAATTCATCAATAGTGGCTTCTCTGATGTTTTGTGTTTCTCCACTAGTAAGTGGGTTTTGTTTAATGTGTGAGGGTTGACTAGCTCCATTGGTTCTTTCTTCAAGGATTTTTTTAGTAACCCTTGTTGTGCTACAATTTTTTTGTTTTGAAAAGCTATATAGAAGGCCCCTCAAGCTACCCAAGCATTTTAAAGTTTTTTTCCAAATAGCTCATTGTGTTGTCAATTTGGGTAGTCATTTCACTATAGTTTGTTATGGGATGGACTTGCTAATAAAATTTTAATTGAACAACCACTTGGTGTGCTTTACCTTGATCTAGGTTTGGTTGGAGCATAGTATCATAGTTCTAGACTACATTGTTAGAAGGGACAAAGTTGTGTGGTTTATATCACCCACCATCAAAGTTGTTGTCCTCATAATCATACATATTTGAAATTAGTGTCATGGGATTTACAAGGATATATCAAATGAATGACAAAGGGATAGTTTCTTGTAAGGGACCCTATCCCTATTGTGTTATCTATCTTGACATATTCAAGGGTACTATGGGTATCACAGAATAAAATGGGAGGACAAGAGAGGAAAGTGAAAAGGATGCAGAGAAAGATGGAAATGAAAGAGCTTGATTAGAAGGATTTTCTCATGTCAAGTTCACCAAAATATGTGATATTCTAGATCTACTCACCACTAAAGTGAATAAGGTTGTTTAGTGGGAAAAAGAGGGGTTTGGTAATTTCAAGGGTTTTTGTGGAATCCTCCTTTCACACCAACATTCAAGGACATTCAACCAAGTAGAGAACTCTACTATAGATCGCATGTCACTTGGAACAGAGGGGAAGTTTGGAATTGTGTAGATTTGTTGTTCAATTAAACCTGATTATGCTCAAAACCCTAATTTTGTAAAATCGTAAACAAACGGACAAATCACAGAAAATGATCGCACATAGAGATATCAAATGATAACCAAATACATACCAGATTTCAAAGTTTTGTGTACGAAAAAGTTAGGGACTAATGAGCAGGTGAACTAGTCCAATGTACCTGTTTCTATCGAGATCTCTGAAGAATGTCTGCAACATGATTTTGCTATCACAAAGATTTCACCGCATCAGAATCCAGAGGACTAATGAGTGGATGCCTAGTCTAAGCCCTAATTTTTTTCTTTTCTCTACACTCTCGACAATCTATAATTCCTCCTTGCAACTCCACTTCTTCCACTTCCAAAACCTATAACCTGTAATCACAGAAAAGTGGGTTGGGGGTTGTGGTGTTTAGAGGCTTGCCTCGATCAAGCCCCAGAGAGACATTCAAGTCTTTTGCACACCATTATCAAATAAAGAGTGCATATTCCTATGGGATAGAGGCAAAAACCAATTGATAAATGATTGAAAACACAAATGAATGTCACCTCGATGGTGTAGCTCACATGAACATGAAGATCCTTCACATCATGAGAAGATGAAGCCAAATCTACATAACAAACACAATAATAAAATAATACTACTATGCAACAATGAATACTTTGAAAGCTCTCAAATCGTAAGTATGCCTAAAAGCTTATAATCATCTTCTAGTTTACAAATGAATGCCTAAACATGCTTATATATGCAACTAAACAACTTCTGCCAAGAAATTCATAATTCAAGCTTGAGGTGTCGGCATAGGACCTAATAATGATCACATAACTGACACATGAAAATAGGTCCTAACCTAAAATAGGGTAGGACTAGGGCATGGGTGCCCAAGTCCTCACCCCTATTTCAAGTAGGAATCATCATAAGTGCATCCCCTAGGTCCCATTTGCCACAAAACTTAGGGTTTTCTTCACTGGAAGTCATCATTAACATGTAAAATGATCTAAATGCATTCTAAAGGACCTGAGAGCTAAACAAGGAGGGAAACTGCCCTAGGGAGACATTTTCTGATGTAAAATTTAGCCCCCACTTTAATGTATGCATGAGCGTGAGGCCCATACATGATTTAAAGTATGGTCAACAAACATAGCAAACATGTCAAGTACATAGGGCTAATGCATACACAAAGATTGAGAACTATTTCTAGCCCCCAGTCTCAGGTAGACATTAGAGGAGACACACTGCAGACATGCCAAACACAATGAAGATAGTAACAGGCACACAAAACACAGAGAAGACAGTAACAGTCATGCAAAACATAGAGAAGACAACATTGAAGACATGCAAAACATAGTGACTACAATGAATGCAATGACTATTTATTTTTTTTCATTTTTATTTTTCCCATATGAATGCAAATACAAGTACAAGAAAAGTAAACACACAACCCATAATGCAGGAGGGACTCATTACCACCAGTCTTTAGACTACATATGGGGCAATAGACATGTAATACAAATCTTAGAGTGCAGGAGGGACTCATCGCCACTAATCTTTAGACTATGCTTTGGAACAAACACACCATACAAAACTGAGTGTAGGAGGGACTCATCGCCACCAGTCTTTAGACTACAACACGGGGGAAAAAACATGAAAAACACACAGAAGACAGAGAAAACACGACAAACAAGGTGATGGAAGAAACCTATTGCTAGGTTCACTACCATCTTAGGCACATTACATGCACACATTGATGATTGGGCTTTGCCACAACAATAACCGAAGACACGCTTAAGGGTTGGGATAGTCTCAGATCCACTCCCCGCCTACTTGGAGGACTTTTTTAAAATGACAGGATTGTCCAATCTCCTCGAGAAATACACCATCCCTGCCTTCTATAGAAGGGCTTAAAATAAAAGGATATATGCACGATATTATGCCTCCACAAAGGGCTTAATGGTTGCAATATAGAAATAAGGATGTGCACTCATACAGAGATACAACATCCTGCCTCCGCAAAGGACTTACAAACACGCTTTGTTAGTATCAAAATCATTAGATAGCTTACCTTTATATGCCCCCACCTTAATGTGGTTGATATCATGTACTGATATCAAGCACATTAAGGTAGGAAGAAAACACACAAGGGAGCAAGAGCTCTCTCAAAGCCCAAGCCCCCAGAGGTGACATGTACTTTACGATCACCAAATGTTCCCACAAAAACATTCCTACAAGAAAAGAGGTTAGAAATATTTCCATAAAACAATAACCACATCACATGATCAAAAGCAATGCATGCAAAATAATCACATAAAAAAAATCCAAGGTTACACTATGGATTCAAAAATCGAGTATAACTATGGGGCTATACTGCAAGATCTCGGAATCAAATGTAAACGAGGCAAGATTCAAAGATAAAAAAAGTGCATAGAGCAATTGTATTGTTATAGTTTGTTAGTGTGATAAGACAACATCAAAATATCACATAGAGTGATTCTCCTAGCCAAGCGTCAGATAATATATATCGAACCCATCATCATGTATGGAATAGGTCCATTTTTGCCTACTCACTGAAGGGACACTTGGTCCTTATCAATCTTATTTGTTTTTCGTCATCCACCAGCTAAATAGAAGCACTAGAGGAAGGTAAACAATAAACCAAGAGAGGAGAACAAGTATCTTAGGGACAATAACGTAGGAGTGTCCCCAAGTCACCAACTACAATGCTATGTCCTTAACACACAACACACAACAATGAAAATAGAGGAGAAGCAATATAGAAGAATGTTGATACAAATAGAAGGTCACGACAGAGGCAGTCTCTTGGTATCCTTGACCTTACAAGAGAATCAAGGGTCATCCTAGGAGGCCTAAACAACACATAACACATCACTGGTGGAACACAACATGAGAGGGTAGGTCACATAAATGAGAAAATAATGCCACAACAAACGTGACCACCAAGGTTAGAAATACTTACCTGTAAGTAAAACCGGTCTAGAATTTGGAATTTGCAAGCATCTTAGAGAGATGCTCCATCAAGTTTTGTGTAAAGTTTGAGTGGTTCACCTTAGATTGTTCTTTGTTCTCAGAATATCTATGTGGTTCTTGTTTCTCATATCCTTCTATATGTTATATCTTTTGTTGCTTGTGAGGAGGAGAACCACTATTATTTCCTACTAATGATAACCATTTTGCTCTTTTTTGATCTTTAGCTCTCTTATTTTGTTGATTCTGTCTATCTAGGGAGAAGAATTACCTTGTAACATGTCAATATTTTCTTTTGTCAGAATCTCTTTATTTCGTTGTTCCATTTGTCTTTCCAATGCATTTTGGTTATCTCTCGATCCTTGAAGGGATAACGAAATTAGAAGTGGAGGTTGTGAATAGTGACAAGTGGAGGTTGTCAATAGGTAAGTGGTGGTTGAACATAGTGATAAGTGGAAGGTGGTTGCAAATAGTTATATGTAAGGGGTGGTTGAGAATAAGTGTGATGGAGAGGTGGTTGAGAGGAAGTATTCATAAAAGAGGTCGTCTTAGGTGCCAAGCTTTGATAGTTAAATCCCACAACTTTGTAATTTTGTGAATTAGTGCCATTAGGTACTCCAATACCAGTGGTAGCATTACTACAAGCATTTGCATTAGTAGTTAAAATCATTGATGTAAATGTAGATATTCCCATAGTGGGTATAGGTGTCGATACTTGCGTATGAGTCGGTGATGACATGTTAATAATTTTTGCACATTCAGTCACTGGCATAATATTAGTTTGTACAATATGCGCTAAGCCTTGAAGTACATTAACACCATCTTGTCCTTATTTTATCAACTCCCTTATGTTATGAATCGCAAGTATAGCTTCTTCCGCTATCCTTTCATTTTCCACAAATGCTTGAAAATCAACTAGCTCTTTATCAAGTTTGTTTATTTGCTCATTAGGTACATGTGTTACCACCTCAATAGTGTCCTCAACATCATGAAATATTTGATCTTCCATTGTACTTGTATGAGGTATAGTGTCTTGAAAAATTTGTGTCTCTCCTTTTGTAAAGAAGGTGTTCAATGGATTTTCAGAGGTAGGAATATCGTATTCTTCAGGAGCACTAGATCCCATGAGTCTTCTACTTCTTCTTAGAGGGATATTTCTATTAGGGCAGCAGGTGATAATACTCATACAAAATAATGCAACATTGAATGCACAAACTAATAGAACAAACCTAAGGAGCAAGATATGTGTAGGATCCAAAATGCTTGACTTTCACTTTTTTCAATGCAAATGAATGAAAGAAGAGGTGTTGTGAGGAATTTCAAGAGGGGAAGAAAATAATATGCCTAATAACAGCCCAATTATGCAGAAATTTTTTTCACAACATGCTTTTGATGCAACTCTAGGGTGATGACAAGTCAAAACCTAATGAAAATACACCTAAAAGATGCAATTTTTTCGCCAATTTTCAATGTAAATGCCTAATAGAAAGGGTGTTGTGAGGAATTTGAGGAGGGGAAGCATATTATAACCCTAATAAAATCCAATTATTGCAGAAAAATCCTTCACAACACACCTATGATGCAATTCTAAAGAGACGATAAGGCCAAATCTAGTGAAAATGCAAGGTTTTCAAACCCTAGACATGAAATTCTGTAAGAAAGACATTATGATGAAACACTATAGTTAGAAATAATTCCTAAATGAGTGTTTTAAATAGTAGTAAAATATGAAACAAGATTTTAACCACAAACCCTAGCTAATGCATAAACTAGGTTATATGAAAAATGCATAATTTCAAGCAATTTTTAACAAATTAATCATGAAAATGCTATGTAAATGAATGATGACTAATTGATTTCTATAATCTAAATCATATCTAATAAAATAATAGAAATTAAATGCAAATTAATTCAAATTATTTGAAAATGCAAGCTAAAAATGCCAAAAAAAATTTCAAATTTTTCCAATTTTTCAATTTTTTTTGGTAATTTTTCAAATGCAATAAGATGAAAATGAAATGAATGCAAGTCTGAAGTAGAACACTCAGCAAGGTGCAAAATTCATTAAAACACAGGTTCACCAAAATGTTTAGTGGGAAAAAGAGGGGTTTGGTAATTTCAAGGGTTTATGTGGAATCCTTCTTTCACACCAACATTCAAGGACATTCAACTGAGTAGAGAACTCTACTATAGATCTCATGTCACTTGGAATAGAGGGGAAGTTTGGAATTGTGTAGATTTGTTGTTCAATTAAGCCTGATTATGTTCAAAACCTTAATTTTATAAAATCGTAATCAAACAGACAAATCACAGAAAATGATTGCGCACAGAGATATCAAATGACAACCAAATACATACCAGATTTTGAAGTTCGGTGTATGGGAATGTCAGGGACTAATGAGAAGGAGAATTAATCCAATGTACCTATTTTTGTCAGGATCTCTGAAGAATGTCTGCAACACGATTCTTTTGTCACAAAGATTTTACCGCATCGAAATCTAGAGGACTAATGAGCGGGTGCCCTAGTCCAAGCCCTAATTTTCTTCTTTGCTCTACACTCCTGATAGTATTTAATGCCTCCCTACAACTCCACTTCTTCCACTTCTGAAACCTATAACCTGCAATCATAGAAAAGTGGGTTGGGGTTGTGGTGTTTAGAAGCTTGCCTCAATCAAGCCCTAGAGAGACATTCAAGTCTTCCAAACACCGTTGTCAGATAAAGAGTGCATATCCCTACATGATAGAGACAAAAACCAATTGATAAATGATTGAAAACACAAATGAATGTCACCTTGATGGTGTGGCTCACATGAACATGAAGATCCTTCACATCATGAGAAAATGAAGCCAAATCTGCATAACAAACACAATAGCAAAATAATACTGCTTTGCAACAATGAATACTTTGAAAGCTCTCAAGTCATAAGTATGCCTAAAAGCTTATAATCATCTTCTAGTTTACAAATGAATGCCTAAACATTCTTATATATGCAACTAAACAACTTCCCGCTAAGAAATTCATAATTCAAGCTTGAGGTGTCGGCATAGGACCTAATAACGGTCACATAACTGACACATGAAAATAGGCCCTGACCCAAAATAGGGTAGGACTAGGGCGTGAGTGCCCAAGTCCTCCCCCCTATTTCAGGAAGGAATCATCATAAAGTGCATCCCCTAGGTCCCATTTTCCACAAAACATAGGGGTTTCTTCATCGGAAGTCATCATTAACATGTAAAATGATCTAAATGCACTCTAAAGGACCCAGGAGCTAAACATAGGAGGGAAAATGCCCTAGGGAGACATTTTCAGATGTAACAAAGGTGAACCTAGAATGACACATGCACTACACCCTTGCTAATGGCATGAATCACATCATTCCTATTCTAATAAAAACCAACAAATCAATAGATAATTTAATTGATCACTCTCTTCATGTAGAAAGAGTATCTCACAAATAACAATGGTATGATCATTCAAAGCAAGGGTTGTGTCACTTTCACTCACCTCTTGAGGAAGGAGAACTTGGTGGTAGACTATAGTCTGGGGTTGAGGGTTTGGATGTGGAATAGTTGGCATTTTGGGTGTTATCTTACAACTAATTAGAGCATTGTTGTTGCAAGTTTAGCATTGATAAGTTCAATGAGTTCTATCAAGAGAACATGCTCTCTTATGCAAGACTCTTTTGTTATCTACCTTTGTTCATTATCTTCTCAAATTTTCCTAAGAATGGCCTGTTTCTTCTAAATTTCATCCAAAACTACTTGAATCTAGTCTTCTTTGATCCTTAGACACATTTGGCATGAAAGACCAAGTGAGAGATGGGATAATTAAGAGAGTATTTTTTATGTGCTTATGTGATTGCTTGGTTTATTTAAGTTGTTATGTTTTCTTTGGTTGATGGTTGGTTGATTTTAACTATATGTATTAATCTAAATGCATGCAAAAAATAACTTATTCTACTCCTTTTTTTGATATTTTATGAATGCAAAGTGTGAACTAATTAAACATGCACAACTAATTATTTCTATATGACCTTGCATGCAACCTATACTATATTATAGAGATTTTGATTTTGAGAAAAGATTCCAAAGAAACTTCTAATCTATTTACAAGATGTGAAAAGTAATTTAAATCTAACTCTACCCAAGGAAGTAAATTTTAAACTAAGAAACAATAATGAATTCTTATAATCCTTAGGCAAATTTAAATGGTCTAATTACTAAAATAAATGAAACATTGATTGAAAAAACTTTTAAAACTAAATAATCTCAATGAACCTTTGAAGCTTCTTTGCAATTGTTATGATTAGAGTCATAAGAGAATCTATCTTAATCAGTAGTTTTGTTAATTTCTATGTTTTTTATTAAAAGTAAAAGAGATTTTGAAGGGGTCCCAAACCCTATACAATAGGGAAGTGGAAAAACAATAAAGCCATTGCCAAGGTAGTGAATGTGAAATTGAAAAATAAGACAGTGAACTTTAGGGTGGGCAACACCAAGATATATAATGCGATGGCACGCCACAACAAATGTGGATGTTCCTACATATAAACTCATCCTAATAAAGTTCATAAGGTTTTTCAACCCCCAAAACCTCTTCTATTTGAAAAATTAAATTAAGATTTTAATTAAATTATATATATATCATTAAAATGTGCACATGTTCTCTCTAAAAACTTAAAAAGATAATAATTAAAAAAACTCAAAAACTAACTCAAATTAATTTATTTTTTAAAAGTTGAGTTATATAAAATAAATGTTTCTATTTTTTTTTAACTTGAGTTATAGAAATATTTTTTTTGAAAAATTTATTTTTTATTTTGAATTAGATTTTTTAGAATTGAGTTATATAAATAAATGTTTCTAATTTTTTTAAAATTTTGAATTTATTTTTTAAAGTTGAGTTATATAAAATAAATATTTCTATTTTTTATTTTTATTTTTGAAGTTGAGTTATAGAAATAAATGTTTCTAATTTTTTTTAAAATTTTGACTTAGATTTAAAAAATAAAATACAAAATATAAATTTACCCCCAATTTTTGTATTATATTCAAGATGAAGATGATTTTTTAAGTTTTTAATTATATATAATAAAAAAATTGCCACATAAATAAATAGAAATTAACTGGCTCATATAAAAATAAATAAAAATTAAAAAATGCTACTACCAATTCTTTATTTTTTTATTAGCTTGTGTTGCTAATATAAATGTTATTTCTACATATAAAATTAATTATAATTATTTTTTATGTTTTTTTAATAAATAAAAATTGCAAAGTTGTAATTACTCCTTTTTTTTTATATTAATATATATACACACATACATTAATATATTTTATTTATTCATTTATTTTATTTTATAATAAACATAAATTAAAATTAAAAAGTTACAATTACTATTTATTAATTTTTTTATATTAATATAGATACACATACATACATATAGCTTATTCACTTATTTTATTTTATAATAAACATACAAAAAAATTAAAAAGTCCTATTACTATTTTTAAATTTTTTATATTAATATATATAAATACATACATTAATATATATTATTTATTCATTTATTTTATTTTATAATAAACATAAATAAAAATTAATACTCCTCTGCTTGGATGTTCAGTAACTATCAAATTTTGGAAATTCAAAAGGCCATTAGGAGCTTCCTCTGGTCTGATGGTAAAGGCAATAGAAAAATGCATGCGGTCAAATGGGACTGGTGTCATACTGACAAACTCCTTGGGGGGCTGGGGCTTAAAGACCTTAAAACTCAATGTATTTCTTTATCCGCCAAATGGATCTTTCATTCTATGGATGGAAACGATCCATGGAAAGTGTTGGTTAGGCATAATATTGAAAGAGGCTTTCCTAAAAAAGCTAGAACTTGGAGAAATCTCCCATTTTGTGACTTAATTGTTGGCAACTTCCCGGTCATTGTCCAAGGCTCTGCTGTTTTCAAATCCATCTGGAGAGCTTGGGACCATGTAAGGAATTTTATCACCAATAAGGATTTCCATGATGCTAAGCATCTATATGGTGAAAGATCCATTTGGTGGAACTTGCACCTGGCTGGTAAACCCCTAGCCCTTTCCCAAGGATGTTCTGCTAGGTTGTGGGCTAAACTGGGGATATCCCAGCTTGCTAATCTTTTTGAAAATGATAAACTCATCAGTTGGGATGAGCTCAAGAACAGATTTAATATTCTGGACTCCCAAAAGAAGACTTTTAATATGATTGTCAAAGCTACTAAGGACCTGCCTTCTGACTGTCATGTGGACTCTCATAGATACCTAAAGTGCAAATGGCCAGATGGGGTCATCATGGCTAATCTCAAAGCCAAGAATATCTATAGAATCATTGATCGTAATGAAAATATTATTAATCATATCAATACTGTTTGGTATTCTTCTCTTGATGCTGTGTCTTGGAAAAAGTATTTTGATATTCTTTGGAAAGGTCCTGTTGAGCCTAAAATCAGATGTTTTAAGTGGCTGACTCTGCTTGACAGGCTCCCTATTAGAAAAGATGGTCACACTATTGACATTTGTAGTCTCTGCAGGCTTCCTGAAACGGGTAGACATATCCTCTTTGATTGCATCTTTGCTAAAGAAATATGGAACATGTTTGGTATTTTTTACCCTTTAAATGTGAATATTCTGGAAATTGTTACTAGTCATATTGATGGGCTTAAAAAGGATGCTAATTTATTTTGGAATATGCTGTCTTCTAACATCCTTTGGCAGATCTGGAAGTGCAGGAACGAGGAAAGGTATCAAAGCTACCCTAGAGTTCTTACTAAGTTTTTTTGAAAACTCACATTTTTAAAAATCTTTCTTCAGGTCCACACAACAATGATGATGGAGAAAGACAAGCTGAGGAGATTCTTGAAAGATGGGCACGCCACATTCATCATCTATGAGCTGAAGCATGGTTACGAGTGGAGGAGGAACTTCGATGACCTTCAAATGTTTGAATGAACTTGCAAAAGGCTAAACCAAGAGATCAGGAAGAATATTAACTCCAAGAAAGATGAGATATTCATGCTTACGTAAATCCAGGAACGTAAGATCATAGTTTGGATGGAGGGTCCTCTAGGTTGGACTGCTTGGGTTGATACCCATTATGATGTCTTACACTAGTAGTTCTTTAGCTTCTTCTTTCTTCTGTTATGTCTGTATATATGATACTCTGAGTTCGTGGTGAGGCTAGGCCTCTTTTTTGATACTTTCAGTGGTTATTTTTATTTATTTTTTGTATTTGACCTACCTATATTTAATATAAAAAAAGTCACAATTACTATTTTAAATTTTTTATATTAATATATATACATACATATATTAATATGTATTATTTATTCATTTATTTATTTTATTATACAATAAACATGAATAAAAATTAAAAAGTTGTAATTACTATTTAATTTTTATATTAATATATACACACATACATTAATATATATTATTTATTTATTTGATTTATTTTATAATAGACATAAATAAAAATTAAAAAGTAATTATTTTTTATAATTTTTTATATTTTTTTTTGCTTCGTAATAGATGGAATTTTATTTTGACAAGAAAAAGCCTGGCCCGTTCTAGGTGAGATCATAGATGAGGGATCTCATCCCCTTATTTCAAATTACAAAATAATTAGACGTGGTCAACCTGACCCAAATACCTTCCTTCCTACTTGATTAAGCTAAAATTCTATAACCAATTCAACCCTGCTGTGCAGACTAAGTTTGCTGAGAGCTAACACCAAGTTTAATTTGAGAACACATATTGTTTTTGATCTCCATTAACTTGAGAATAATCTTTTCCTTATTTTGGGCACTGGGCCATTCAACCTCTCCCCCCAATTTCTGTTCCTCAGTGACAGGTACGGAATGAAGCTGAAGCTGAATTCCTTTACTTGCGTCCCTATTTTGATTGTTGCACCGCTTCTTCTTCTTAATTGTTTGCCAGTCATTTTGTCCAACCCCATCAATGGAATCTATTTGCACAAATGCTGAAGCCTGAGAGAGGGAGCATTCAGCCAATGTGGTTTGAGCAACCACAACATCTGCGCAAGATTCAAGAGGGATCTCACTCACCTACCTCTCATCCTTCGAGCTGCAATCCTACTTTGGGGATCCACATTTCTTGGGCGAGCTTGAGATGGAGTAATGCTTTGGGGAGGCATCTTTCCACCAAGACACCTCCCAATTATATTGAGGTTTCCCCAAAGAACAATCTGCTGCAATATGCCCAAATTTATAGCATCTTCTGCATCTGAAATTTAAACCTTCGTAGTCTAAAGATTGCGCCCAGCTTTTATCATTAGCATCTAAATTGATTTCTGCCGGGAGAGCTTTGGAGATGTCCATCTCAACCAAAATTTGTGCAAAAGTAGTGTGAATGAAATTTTTTGAGTCCGTATCTATACATATAAATTTACCAATAGAATTGCCAATGGCTGAAAAACACATTTCAAACCAGTAGTGCAGGGGGAGATTTGGGAGGCAGACCTAAATGGGCATAACTGAAAAGGATTCGGTAGCTAGATTGAAGTTTGGGTGCCAAGATTTTAAGAACAGTGTGTTGTCTCCCCACATCCAAGTGCGATTGAGAATATCCTTTTTGTCTTGCTTACTGTCAAAGACCACTATAAAGAAACCTTTTGCTCTTGGATATATTTTCAGATTTTTTTCCATCAGAGCGCCCCAAGAATTTGAGGTCCATTCATGCAAACTGGGAAGACTAGGCCATAAATGGTTGAACCTACCAATCAGCCCATTCTCAGAAAAAAAAATTCTTCATTTTCTCGCAGCTTTTTTAATACTATGGTGTCAAAATTTACCTTTCGTGGTTTCTCTGAGCTTTGAACTTGCCTTTTGCTAATTGATCCTTGGTTTGGCGGCATTGAAGAAACCACAGATGATTCAAGCCTAGATTTGGGCCCCGCCAATGGTGCATCACATGGAGAAGCCGTCAAACCTTGAGTGGAACTACCCTGCCCACGTTGAACTGCATCCGCAAAAGTAGGGCTTTTGTTCGTTCTAACTCCTGGGGGCTACAACTTAGAGGGAGGTGGGGATGTACCAATCTCTCCTAGGTCTTTCCCAATTGCTACTCGAGAATCCACAGAGGTGGAGGACGGCTTAGCAGATCCATTGCTAACTAGGGTAGCTAAGTCTCCCAACGGGCCATTAAAAACCCTATTTGAGCTTGATGCCGGTGAAGATTTCCTTACAGCATTTTCATCTTCTTTTAGGGTTTCTCTCCCAGCTTGCATCGAGCCCTCCCGACCACTAAGAGAACCCACCTCCTTAGTCTGAGAGGCCATCTTTGAAACTGTGGAATGTGGTTTGTTATCTCCAAAACCCCATGCAGGCTGAGCCAAGGCATCCGATGAACCAGACTTCGGCTGAAAAAGTTCGTAAGCCTTTTCTTGAAGAAACTCCATTCACAATCCTAGCCTCAGGCGATTTCGGTAGTGACGACATCTTTGGCAACTCAATATTATGGTTTTATATTATAATAAACTTTTACAGAACATCAACTAGTAGTTCATTAATTTTTTTTATATTAATATATATACACATACATTAATATATTAATATACATTATTTATTTTATTTCATAATAAACTAGAGTTGGAGAATGAACTTTCTTTTATCTTTTTAAACTCTAGTCTAGTTTTTTTTTCCATTTTTCATTTTTGTTTCTATTATAATTATTATAAATTAATTAATTTAAAAACAAACTGAAGTAAGGGTTGGAAATGAACGGGCTCTGAGAAAAAACCAGGGTTCTATGTAACCCTCCATTGTTTTTCTTGGAGATTGTTTGTCTTTCATGTTCAAGTGATAGGTTGCTCATTCTGCTTTCCTCAGGTTAGGGTTGGCCAGCTTGTTGTTCTCTTATGTTCTTCATTTTGGTTGTGTCAAGGGTTGTAGAGTGTTTTTTTGTTTTTGTTTTATTTTAGCCTATTTTTGTATTTGGATGGGTAAACTCCCACCCAAATGATGTCTAATGACGGCATCCTTGGTTGAAGTGTGTAATTAATGTGCTTGGAGTTGGGGAACGACTCCTCGATGAACTTGGCATAGAGAAAGGATGATG
Organism: Cunninghamia lanceolata; assembly: GCA_027924645.1. Classification (NCBI taxonomy): domain Eukaryota; kingdom Viridiplantae; phylum Streptophyta; class Pinopsida; order Cupressales; family Cupressaceae; genus Cunninghamia; species Cunninghamia lanceolata. The sequence continues at coordinate 6,822,617 of BSBN01000620.1, forward strand.
GAGCTAATGGTGAAGCGAGCGAAGTTATGCCCCAAAAGATGATGGCAAAATAGTCCTTAACTCTGCGAATGGTATTAGAGTTAATGGTAAAGAAGATTATAGAGAACACAAGTCTTTTAGAGAAGTGATGGGTAGAGACAATGTCGTGACTCCACTGAAAAATGGGTGCTTTGAGGTCATGGGAGAGCACCAGGGAACTGGAGATGAAGGAGAATCCTCTGAAGGAAGTGGTAGAGAAGGATCTTGTAGAGGAAAAAGATTGGGTAAGAATTCTTTGTCAGGTCTGGTATTGAAGCCTAATGAGGATATGTTATCTACCATTAAAAATGAAGAAACAAGGCTTTGTAACATTGCAGTCTTTTTTACAGTCCTAACGAGGATGTGTTATCTACCATTAAAAATTAAGAAAAAAGGCTTTGTAACATTGCAGTCCTCAAGTTTGAGGAGTCAAGTTTGTTAGCTCAGGATCTATTGTGTAGAGCCTCTAGTTGGTTTTTGTTTTACAGCAAGGTTGTTGTGCTTGTACTGCTAGTTTTTTCTTTGTGCTGTCTGAGTACTGTCAGTGCTCTGTTTTCTTGCCCCCTGGGCTTGGTTTTGTAAAAGGGTTCGGCCCTTGGTTTTTGCTGCCTTATTATATCAAAAACATTCCAGTCTTTTTTGTCTATTTAGATTTGGAAAAACTACCATCGAGGGCATTTTTTGATAGATGGTTGGATAACGTGTGGATAAAAAGAATGGGGATTCATATAGATTTTTGCAAGATGATTCAAAAAGGCTTGTTTGTGGTTTTTTTAAGATGCATAATGCAGTTAAAAGTAGTGGCAAAAAAATATTGGAATGTTGGTCAGTCTTTGTTTAGAGTGCACCCATGGAGTTCGAGCCTTTCAAGAGAAGAAGTTGTCTTTTGTTTAACCCCTAGGTGGTTTGAAGTCAGAAATATTCCATAACAGCTTTGGCTATTTATCCCTCAATTCTTAGGTCACTTGGGGGAAGTTCTTAGGATAGAAGAAGAAAGAGTCACTCTACCTCATTTAGACGCCCATGTGTTGATCTCATTGAAACTAGGAGTGTCTATCCCTGAGTGGCTAGAGATTGGGGGTTTGGATAAACCAGTTAAATGTTTTTTAGATGGCCTGGGAGGTGTCAATGCTTGTTTCTTGTGTAAAAGAGATGGCCATTTGAGGAAGTTCTACCCCATACTCTTGAGTAGGAGTAAGGTGCCTATAGATTCGAAAGGTCAGATGACACTTGTAGGAATGAGTATGTCGAGCCCTGAGAATCTTCCATCGGTGGCTATCATAGATAGCTCTTGTGGTGTCCAAAATGGTAGTGAGAATTTCTCTAAGTATGCTAATGTTGAAAACAAGATTGACATCTTGGTTGTCTCCAAAAATCTCAATGAAATGAGTTTAGAAGAAGGGGAAATCCTGAGTAAGCCTATTCAAGTGGAGTCTAATGCAAAAAGCTTAGGTAGTGCCACCTCCCCTATAGTAGCTTCTCAGGAGGTCCCGATGGACCCAAAATTTTGTTCTGCAAAGGAGGTGGTAAAAGAGACCCAGGTCCATAGTGAGGAGGCTAAGGTTGGCCCTGCCTCGATGGTGACGAATGAAGTCAAAATGGATTCATCTGTCCCCTCCCCCGACTTGCTGCTAGGAAGCGTGAATAATCTTGTGGTCAAGGAGGGAGAGGCATTAGAACAAGTGAATGGAGAGCCTATTAAAGCAGGAGATTTTGAGCCAGAGGAAACAAAATGTACAACAACCAGTCTTGGACAAAATCAAAAAACAAATTAATGAATGTAAAGAAGAAATCAATAAGGAGGCAGTTAAAATAATAGTTGGTAATAAAATGTATACAACAGATCCTACAAGTTTAAACAATGAAACCTTTAGCTCAAATTGTGAAGATACAAGCATGGCTAATCTGGATAGGAATGAGCAGAGTTTGAAAGGGTTAATTTCTTATATTTTGCAAAACAAAACTAAGGATAAGAAAAAAAGGAAATATGTTAGAGAGATTTTTAAAGTAGAAGTCAAAAAAGGAGAAAAAGTCTCTAACTGCTTTAAGAAATTGTATAAGAAGAGGAATATGGAAACACCTAGACCTATGAACTATGAACTGTTGTAGCTTGAATATTAGAGAGCTTGAGTCCCCTAATAGGAAATACTTAGTTAGGGAATTTTGTAATAAAAGGAAGGAACCGGGGATCCTAGTCCTTCAAGAAGTTAAAGCCACATGCTTCACTCTGGAAAATAGTCTGAGATTTATTTGGAGAGATGTAGATCAATTGTTTACTAAGCATGATAAAAGGGAGGGGGTATTACCATGCTAATAGATAGGAAATGGGCAAATTATATCTCTCAGAAAGGGTACTCTCCATGTAATAGGTGTTTGTGGGTTATCTTTGAAAAAGAAGATATGCTTTTTGGTGTATGTTCAATTTATGCCCTGATTGACTATTTAAAAAGAGCTGGGTTGTGGAAATGGTTGGGCAATAATCTACCAAAAATCCCTTGGATAGTGGTTGGTGATTTTAATATGATAGAAAGTAGTGAGGATAAGCTTCCAGGGCTCAAGTGGGGATGGAAAGGTACTGAGTCTTTTTTTTTTGCATAAATTTAAGAAATCCTTCAGTCTATTTGATCCACTTGAAGGCAAGAAGAGAGGCAATAAAGGCATTTGGTTTACCTGGTGTAATAGCCAAGAGAGGAAAAATAGGATATACTCAAGACTAGATAGATTTAATGCAAATGAAAATTAGTTCTACTTCCTAAGTAGAAATAACAATAATTATGTTGAAGTCATTCCTTCGACACTATCAGACCACCATCCTATTGAAGCTCATATTACATGGAAGGGGCAACAAAAAAGGTCAAGGAGTAAGAGAGATAATTTGTTTAAGCTCAACTGTACATTGCTAGAGGATAGGGACTGTTGTGAAGGAATTGTCAGTCTGAGGAATATTACAAAATCTTTATTCTCTAAAGCCTCTAAAAGTCAATATTAGAATGCCCTAACCTAGAATTGCAAAACCATTTTTCAAACAATTGGGGTAAAATATGCAAAAGAAAGAAGAAAGGTGGAAAAATAGTTGCAAGAAAAGTTTTTGGACTATGAAAAGAGAATTCAGGAAAGCCTAGATGATAGATGACAGTTAGAGAGCTAGGAGAAGCCAAAAACAACCTTAGAAAGTTTCAGACAGTCAAGGATTAGGGAGTTAAAGTGAGGGCCAGGCTGAACTGGTTGACAGAAGGAGACAGGGGATCTAAATACATCTTCAATCTATTGAAATCCAAGAATGTAAGAGAGGATATTGGCCCTATAGTTGAAAACAACATGTGCCTTAAGGAGACAGAGGAAATGAAAGAAGTTTTTAAAAGCTTTTACCAGAAACTATTCTCAGCGAAGGATGGGATAAAAGAATGTAAGGCAACCCAAAACCTATGTAGGAAAATATGTCCTAAAACGATTACAAAAGAGATGAGCAGTAAACTAGAAAGAAAAATTACTAAAGAGGAGATTTTAAAGGCTATTAAAAGTATGGAGAGTGGCAAATCACCAGGAGTGGATGGTCTTTCGGTAGAATTTTATAAGTGTAATGAAGACTACATAGTAGATGATTTGTTAGAGGTCTATGAGGAGGCCATAGAGTTGGGAACTCTAGGGCATGAGATTAATAAAGGAGTCATTAAGCTACTACCTAAAGATGGAGATAAGACCAATCTCAGGAATTGGAGACCAATAACTTTGTTAAATGTCTCCTACAAAATCCTAGCCAAAGTGTTAGCTATTAGACTGGTTGATATTCTTCCAGCCATTATTAACCCTACTCAAAATGATTTCATAAAAGGGAGATATATATTGGAGAACCTTATCACAAGTTGGAAGGCCTTGGATTGGGTAAAAAGAAGTGGTCAAAATGCAGGGATTCTGTTGGTAGATTTTGAAAAGGCCTATGATAGGTTTTCCTAAATTCTATTGTAGCATGGTTAAAACATTGTTCAAAGATGCTATGGTTCAGATTGACATTAATGTCTCACTCTCAAGCCCCTTTAATCTAGAAAGGTCAATAAGGCAAGGATGCCCATTAGCTCCATCCTTGTTTGTTTTTTATTAATTCAGTTGGAAAAGAGGGTCTAGAACCCTTTACAGAACAGCCCAGAGGGCAGAGCAAAAGCCTCACATAGGTCAGAAACAACACATGAACAACGGATGGACAACAAACCTCAAAGAGGCAAAGCAACAACAAAGTAGCAAGGCTATAAGGAACAACAGACTAAACAATTTCATAACCTAACCTAGTAGGTCATACACCCTTGGCCCAAGTATGGGTCTGAGAAACCTGCTTAGGAAGGCCTCTCTTCTTTCTTTGGACAACAATCCAAAAGACATCATTATCTCCATCTGTAGAAATAGGAGATGAAGGAGGTGAAGTTCTCACCAAATCCTTAGAAAGGGGCAGAGCTTGGGGAGAGGAAGAAGCTATCATAGCAACACCAACCCCAACAGCATAGGACACACCTGCAACAATAGTCCCAGTCACAAAATGCACACCAACAAAAGTCCCGACAGCAACAGTAACAGCAGGGGAGGTCCCTACAGCAGTCCCAGTAGCAACTGTACTAGCAAGGGAGGTCCCTGCAGCAGTCCCAGTGGCAGAAGAAGCGTACAAATATGATGGCACTACCATAGTAGTAGCTGCAGTAGTCCTAGGAGCAGTAGCAGGGGAGGTCCCTGCAGCAACCTCAGAAGTAATAGCAACAGCAGGAGAGATCCATGTAGTAGTCCCAGCAGCAAAAGAACCATACAATGGGGGAAGGGACTCCTTCTCGACATTAGGAGATGGCTCAGAAGCTTCTGAGACAGAATCATCATTATCAACATCCATTATAAGGTGTTCCTGTAGAGAATTCTTCCACCAAGATGAAGAACATGAGACCTTCAAGTGAGGGCATTCAGATGCCAAATGACCTGTATTAAAGCACCTCTGAAAACAGAATGGGATACCTTCATAATCCAAGGGCTGACCCCAAGAGAGATCGACAACTTGTAAAACAACCTCTGCTGGGAGAGGCATAAACAAATCCACTTCCACTAAAATACAAGCATATGTGATGTGAGAGAAAAAAGTAGTGGCTTGATCCACCATGATAAAATGACCCACCGAATTACCAATTCCTTCAAAGCAAGATTCACACAAAAATGAAGAGGTAGATTTGGTAGACGAATCCAAACTAGAAGCCGATTGAAAGACTCAATGAGAGGGTTAAAGGTAGAAACCCAAGGCTTAAGAAACAATGCATGTTGTCCCCAAAACCAAGAGTGATTAACAAAAATAGCATTTCGATCTGAGACTGAAGCAAATGTGACTACAAAGAACCCTTTGGCACATGGGTAAATTTCAATTTTCCCCTTTGTGAGGGGGCTCCGGCCTTGTTTGTTATAGCTTTTGAAGCATTGTATTATATTTTGAGAACATATCAAATTGATGAGAGGTTGAAAGGAATTTCTCTACCTAATAATGAATCTTTGGTGAATATCCAGTTTGCAGATGACACTGCACTTTTCATGGCCCTTGAAGAAGATAATTTTGCTAGATTTGAGGAAAGATTGTCCATTTTTTGTAGGGCTGCTAGTGCCAAAATATCACATTCCAAATCCTCTCTTCTTGGACGGGATGTTACTCCTCCCTCATAGTTTGATACTACCAAATGGCAATGGGGAGACTCATCTGAGTTGGTAAGATTCCTTAGCATCCCTTTTTTAGTTAGCCCATCTTTGAGAGTGATGTGGGATTGGATATTTGATAAGATCAACATGAAGCTCTGCATGTGGAATAGGCAATATCTTTCCTTGGAAGGGAAACTGCAGGTTTGTCCAAAAATCTTATCTTCTTACTCCATATACTATGCATCCTCTTGGTTTTTTGCTAGCTATTAGGTGAATATTATTCAAAAGAAAATTAGAGATTTTCTTTGGTCAGATGGTAAAGGTAAAACAAGTGGCATAATGTTTCTTGGGAATGGTGTTGTTTAAGTAAAGAACTAGGGGTTTTTGGACTGAAAGACCTAAAAATTTAGGGTGCCACTCTTGTCACAAAATGGATAGTTAGGGCTTTTGAGGGCTCAAAACCTTGGAAGGTTTTGATAGAAAATAATATGAGGTTGGTTGTGCCTAGAAAGGAGAAAGATTGGAGTGGCTTAAGTCTTCAAGATGTTGTCCTAGGAGATTTCAATGTTAAACTGGTAGGGTCTATTATATTTGGGTCAATCTGGAGAGCCTGGGAATCTGTTAAACCATACATAATTAATAAATGGGCCTTTGATCAAAGGAAGAATGAGATTGCACAGTCTAGATCAATCTAGTGGAGTTTGAAAGTCAACAGGAAAGCTTTAGCCTTATTACAAGGGTGCTCATCCAAAAACTGGCATAAACAGGGAGTGTGTGCTTTTAAAGACTGCATTACAGATAGTGGGATCAAAGAATGGTCAATATTGAAAGCTGAGTTCAACATCGCAAAAAATTAGAAAAGGACATATTATGTTCTTAGCAAAGCTATCCAAGGCAGTTGTAATAGAGGAACAAAACTAATAGATGTAGATTGGGAGTAGATTGTGTGGACAGATGGATTAGAGTTTGGGAAAGTCACTCTATAGAAGTTCTACAAAATGATAACAGACAAAACTGACATTTTTAAGCACATCAATTGGGTTTGGAGAGTCAATTTAGAGGATAGATCCCTATCCAAAACACTATCCATAGTCTGGTCAAATTTTTTAGAGCCCAAGAAGAGTTGCTTTAGGTGGTTGTTATTGCTTGACAGGCTGGCTGTAGGTAAGGGGAGATTGTTTTTGTTTTGTGGGGAGCCTAAAAACAATGAACACATTCTTTTTGATTGTCTATTTGCTAAAGTTATTTGGTCCAAGTTCTTAAAGTCTTTGAAAGGGAATCTATCAGTTGTTAGTATTTCTAAAGTAGATATTCTTTGTGGTTTTGTTTCCAATGTTAACAAAGATGATAATTTATTTTATCTTTTATCTTCCTCTGAGGTATTGTGGGCACTATGGAAAGCTAGAAATAAGAACCTATACCAGAACAGGCAAAGAATGCTCACTAAGCCCTTCTTTGGACTCATATATAATATGATTTGTATGTAGGCCACTGCTCTTATGAAGATACCTACTGAAAGGTTCATGCAAATTCTTGATGAAGATTCAGGCACAGTCTATAGAGAAGATATAAAGAAATCTAAAAATTGTCTTCATAATTACAGGGAGGAAGCCTGAAAATAGCAAAGGAAGGTCTCTGAGAATTAGATCCAGCACAGTGAAGAGCAAGAAGTGCAGAAGGAAGAAGAGTTAGATAAGGAAATTGATGAAGAACTTCAAATCTTGCACAACAGTGTTTCTAGAGGAGGTGAGCCTGAGAGTGGGCATAGAGAATAGAGCTCTTTTAGTAATGAACGAGATAGTAGTGTGGCTAACAAAGAGATAGGAAGATTCAAGGCTTAAGTGATGGTACTCGATGGGCAGATGCAGGTCGAAGGTGGGGTCCTGCATAGTTACCCCCCGAGAACAGGTAGGACACTGACTGGGGAATTAGTTGGTAGCAGTGGGACAATTGGTCTTTAGAATCAGATGATAGAGTTGCAGAATGCAGAGGAGACTTAGGAGGAACATGAAGTCACTAATACTGGGGCTTAAAGGAGAATACAACAATGATAAAATAGATGAAATAGTTCTTGCTTTTTGTTATAGAGATATAGAATTGTAGATGAAATATGAATCATATCCTTAACCTATAGGTCTTTAATTTGGACATATAGTATAACAGTTTGATGATGTGGCTTCCTTGGCCACTTATTGTACACATTATTATTAGTAATAGATATGTAAGTTAAAAAAAACTGAAGTAAAGTTTAAGAAAATAAAAGAAAGTTATTCTCCAACTCCAACTTGCTATAAATGTTGAGTGGTGGAATATCCCTGTCCAAGGACTGACGATGTACAGATTAGCCCAGAAATTAGCCAATGTGAGGAGTAAGGTGAAAGGATGGAATAAGTAGACTTTTGGCAATGTACTGAATAGAAAGAAAAACATCATGGAGTAGCTAAAGGAGGTGCAGAACAGAATGGAATAGGGGGACAAGTCAAAGGAGTTGCAACCTCTTGAGAGGAACCTCTCTAGGGAGTGGGCTTGGACTATCAAAGAAGAAGAGATCTACTGGAAGCAGAAGTCTAGGGTCTAATGGCTGAGGGAAGGAGACAGGAACATCGCTTTCTTCCATCAATCCACCTTAAGGCACAAGAAGAGAAATTCCATCAGGGTACTGAAAGATGAGCAAGGGAGGGAGTTTAAGGAGGATGAGGATTTAGGGGGCCTTGCCTCAAATCACTTTGAAACTCTGCTGGCTGCCCAGCATACCAGTGTTCTTGCTAAATACATTGATTCTCTGATTAGGGTCATTCCCACTATACTTTCAGAAGATGATAATTTCTCCCTGACTAAACCTATCTCAGAAGAGGAGGTCAAGTTTGTTGTTTTTTCCTTGGGTGCTTTCAAAGCCTCAGGCCCAGATGGGTTCCCCCCAGCCTTCTTCCAAACTTTCTGGGAGATTGTCGAAAAGGACATCTACATGGCGGCCAAGGACCTCTTTAGGATGGGAAGACTTTTACGGAAGTTGAATAGCACCTTTATTGCCTTAATTCTGAAGAAACTTGATGTGAAGCTTATGACAGACTACAGACCTATTAGCCTTTGCAATACTATGTACAAAGTCTTCACCAAAATTTTGGTCTTCAGGTTGCAACCCCTTTTGGACAAACTCATTGCTCCTAACCAAAAGGGTTTTGTCCCAGGGAGACAAATTTTGGATGTGACTATCACCACTCATGAAATCACCCATTCCATCCACAGGAGCAATAACCCAGGTATGATATACAAACTAGACATTTCAAAAGCCTACGATAGGGTTAGTTGGGATTTTCTATTTAAGGTCCTCATGAAATTTGGCTTTAATGAGAAGATTGTCAATATTATCAAAGAATGTATTACTACGGTGTGTTTCTTGGTGTTGGTCAATGGTTCTCCTAGAGGATTCTTCCCCTCAGGGAGAGGTCTTAGACAAGGCAACCCTCTCTTGCCCTACCTTTTCATATTGCTTTTTGAAGTGTTGGGTAGGAATTCTTGCAATTTGTTGTTGTATGGGATTCTTCAGGGCATCAAACCTGCCTCTACTGCTCAAATGGAGGTTATTTAGTAGTTCGTAGGTGACACCATTCTCTTTGGAAAAGCCTCTGTTGTGGAAGCAACAAGATGGAAAGAGCTCCTCATTTCTTATGAGAGGGTCTTAGGGCAGAGCATTAACTTTGAGAAAAGCCACATCTATTTCCTGAACACCCCAGAGAGCTTACAATAGAGGATCACTAGAATTTTGGGTTGCTCTAACAAAAAGCTTCTAGCCATTTATTTGGGCCTCCCTCTGACTACCTCTAAAGTTTCTGTCGATTTCTGGAAAGGGATGCTAGAGAGAATACAAAGGAAATTGGCTGGATGGAAAGGGACCCTTCTTAGTCAGGCAATGAAATTCTAGCTCCTAAAATCCTCCCTCTAGGGGATGCCTAACTATTATCTAAGCCTCTTCAAGATTCCTAAGTTTGTGGTAGATAAGATAGAATAGATCCAGAAGAAATTCCTTTGGTTTGGGGTTGAGGAGAAATAGAAATTGCCCTCATTGGATGGGAAAAGGCTTGCACCCCCAGGTATCAAGGAGGTCTTGGATTAAGAAGAATACATCTATTAAATCATGCCCTCTTATCCAAGGTGGGATGGAACCTTGTTCAGGGTAATAGGGATTGGGAGACATCATGGTTGCTAAGTATCTCAATGGGGATGAGGGTAGAAGTTTACTCTCGGTGAATGGACTCACTAAAGGCTCAGTTATTTGGAATGGGATCCTCAAGACCTAGGGTCTTCTTCATCATGGCATTAGGTGGAAGATTTGGGATGGTAGAGAAGTTCATTTCTAGAAGGATAGATGGCTGAAGGATAACCCCTTAATAGAACTAGAGTATGGTAGAATTGTTGATAAGACTGGCAAGGTTTTTGATCCCAGGGTGGATAATTTTATAAGGTCCAATGGGGGTCTCAGAAGCTGGATGGATCTGTCTGTTGGTGATCTAGAAAGTGGGGAGTATAGGTTGTTAGCTCTACATCTCTAGAAGGAGTTGAATGACTACAGACTCTCCCTATTTCCTAAAAGAGATAGGATGATTTGGGATAAGGACAATAAAGGCTTGTTCACTATCAAAAGTGCCTATGGTCTGCTGCTTGACCCTGGTGAGAATCCTTTATGGAGAAGAGTTTGGAAACCAATACTTTTACCAAAACTTAGTTTCTTTTGGTGGATTCTGATACATAACAAAACTCTAACCATTGATAACCTGAGCAAGAGGGGATTCCAATGCCGAGTAGATGCACTCTCTATGGTTTGGAGGAAGAAATGATTGGTCATCTTTTTCTTCACCATAGTTTCGCTTGGGAGGTGTGGGGTTTAGTTCTTGAAAAACTAAGTATGAATTGGTCCTTCAACAACAATCTTGAAGCCTTGGTCTGGGATTGGAGGCCCCCCTTCAGACTGGTCCTCCCAGTGACCAGGGAGCTTTGGTCACAAATTCCTCCTCATTTAGTTTGGAGCCTATTGAAAGAACGCAATAACAGAATTTTTAGGGAGAAGTGCAGAATCCCTAAGGAGGTCTTCCTAGGCTTCTCTAAATTGTTGATGGAGAACATTAGTTCGTGCAAATATAAAGCTGCGGAGAGCACTCTAGGAGGGGATGAGTAGAGGCTATTAAAATAGTGGAGCATTGGACCTGACTATTGTTGGGTAGACAACTCTAAAAAGATTGCTAGGGCCAAAATCAGATGGGCCTTACCTCAGAAAGGGTGGTTCAAGCTCAATTTCGATGGAGCTACTAAGGGGAATCTAGGGGTGGCTAGTGGAGGAGGAATCATCAGGTCTAACACAAGATCCTTTGTGGCTACCTTTGCGGGGGGAATTGGGCTAAAGAGTAACAATGAGGTAGAAGTGCTTGTTATGCTATGGGGGATTAAGCTGGCCACCTCTTTGAACATCAAGCTTCTTCATGTTGAAGGAGATTCTTAGCTTATAGTTAATGCAGCCCTAGGTTTGACTAAAATTGGGTGGAACTTAATGGACATCATGGGAGACATCAAACTGCTTCTAAATGGAATAGAGGATTTCAAGATATTGTATATCTACAGAGAAGGAAATACTGTCACTGATGCTTTGGCCAATGTGGGCAGTGGCAAAAAAGGATGGCATTGCTAGAGGAGCATTTCCAACTTGCCTAAGGAAATTAATACCCTTGTTCTGAAGGATGGTGATAGCCACATGAATTAGGAAAGTCGGTGTTGTCATCACTCTTTGGTGTTGGTGGGAGAGTGGCGGGATTGGTGTGTCTGGCTATGGTAGGCTGAAGAAAGATTATCGTTTGATTCATAGAAGGGACAAGTCTAGCATTGTGAACTTTCAAAATTGTATGCGCGGGACTGTTCAAAACTATAAAGGCAAGAATGGTGACACCTTGGACAGGCTATGGTCTAGTCAGCGGATTGATAGTCCCAAGTGGGGTTATGAGGATTATGTGGATTACTGGAGTGCCACTTCATCTCTTGTCAGATGGACGACCAGGATGACAGGATGGCACATCATTAGATTTACTGGCATCGGGAATAGGAGCCTTTTGAAGATTGAGTATATCTAGTTAAAAAGGATACCATGTGATCAGTTGATTGAGTTACGGTGGGTTGATTAGACGGGATTCAGGAGGGGCAATTATATTTGGGTTATGTTCGTGGCAGGTGATGTTCGTCTCCACACAAGGTGGCAACCAAATTCTTTCCCCAAGGAGATGTTCTTAAGTGGCAAGGATGTGGTGTATCTCCTCATTAATTATGCCATTATTGTTATCTTTTTGCTATGGCTTGATCATTATTATGGCTTTCTTATTTTAACGGGCCTATTTCTAATTAGCTAAGTTGCTTTGATAACCATAAGCTCTACAGGCTCTGTAAATTTCAAGTTGTCATGATGGGCGAAGATATTGTCAAGATCAAACCCAACTCTGTAGAGGAATTTAAACAGGACTCTATAATGTGGCATATTATCCATGAGGGGGAGGTGGTTCCTTTTCTGGAAGGGATGATTGGCCATGATGAGAATCTCTCGTGCCAGTTTGCGGAGTCTTGGGATGATGCTACCAGAGAAGTCAAGATTGGTAGCATTGGTTTTCAGGTGTCTGAAGAAGTGATCAGGCTTACTACTGGGTTGCCAATCAGAAGGAAAAAGCATTCGAGACGCAACAAGGTGGCTGACCCTAAACACATGGCTCTTTTCTTCAGAGAGGGGGAGGCATCTATGAAGCTTCATGGGAGGTTCGAAAGAGAAAAGCTGCTGGAGCCATGGGGGCAAATCTGCCTCATGATTATGAAATTCTTCACGCTGGAGGGAAGATTCAAGGTTTTTTACCACTATCACTTTGCTCTCCTTAACCATTTTAGGAATAGGCTGGAAATCAGTTTTCCTTTCTTTCTCCTTTCTTCTCTAGATAATTCTATCAAGTCGGTGTGGGAGATTAGAGCTAAAAATACTAGCTATCCACTTGTTCCCATCCATCAAGGCCTTATCCTGTGTCTTTACCACTTTCACCTCGCTTTGTGCCCCCCGAAACAAATTAAAGTCAAACTGCTTGAGGACCCACAGCTGTGTGTTGCCCCTAGTTCTATTGGAAAGGTGGAGACCTATGTGGGGACCCCTAAGATTTCTCTTAAAAACCCTAAGCGTGCCCCTCATACCAAGGAGGAAACCCCTGTTTGTACCCCAGCCACCTCTAAGAAGAAACTACAGGGTGCCACCCAGACAACTGGGAAGAGGCCGGCCAAAAGAGATAGAGTGGAGATTGAGGATGAAGGGGCGGCTACTGAGAAAAAAGCCAAGAAAGGTAAGGAGACTGTGTCTATGGCAAAGCCTGAGGAGGAAGGGGTTTCCACTGAGAAAAAAGCTAAAAAGGTTAAGGAGACTATGATTATGATGGTGCCTGTGAAAATTATTGAACTGGATTCTGGGACTAAGACAGCTAGTAGTGGGGAAGGTGCGGAAGCTGTTAACTCAAGGGTTCGTCAGTCTACCTGCATTGCTGGTAAACCTTCTACATCTCCTCAAGGGGTTGAGATTTATGATGAGTCAGAGTTTGTCGAAGAAACTATGTAGGAGGGAGGGGAAGAAAGCCCCATTGAGTTAGTTCATGGGGTGGAGGGGACCAACCACTTCGCCTCCATGAACAAATCTAGCTCTGAGGAAGTGGGTGAAGCTGCTAAAGTGTATGGGGGTCAGGACAGCAAGGGAAGTTGCTCTTTGTGTGTTAAGACTACCGAGGACCTGAGGCACCTCCAGGAGAAGATGGCGAGTATGCAAAAGAAGTGGAAGGTGATGGCGGAGTTTGCTGCTAAAGTGATTCATAGGATTGCGTCGATCTTCGTGGCTGTCAAAGACTTAGATGATAAGGTCAAGCAGGTGGGGCTGGATAGCCTAGGGGATTACAAAGACATGGTGGAATTCCTGGCCAAGTATGGGATGACTTGCAGTCCCTAGTTTCTGGTTGTTATGATATTTTTGTTGTTTTTGATTAGTCATTTTTTGTCTGTTGTTCTTGAGCTACTAAGGTGTTGTTAATGGGTTGTTTCTGGCAAGCTTAAGGCTTTTTACCCTGGGGGTTGTTTTATAAAGGGTTCAGGACCCTCTTTTCCTAATGAACTAATAAAAAACTTGCTATAAAAATTTAAATATTTTAATAATACTTAACTCACATTTAACTTAACTTTTTCCAAAAACTTACAAGGTTGTTAAAATGTATTTTTTTTAGAAAGTAAAAAAAACATATTTTGACAAAAATAAAACATTTTTTGACAAAATGAAAGCATCTTTTGACAAAATAAAGTATCTTTTAGTTTTTTAAATTGATTAAATATTTAATTATTAGGAGAGCTCAATGAAGGGGATATAATCTTATGTTGTCCATCCTTGCAGGTATAATTGGCAAAGTGGCTAGAAGCAAACCTACGGCCAAGCAAACAATGAAGGCTACTATATACATGACTAGAAATAAGTTAAAGGTAATTGTGTCTGCACTAGAAGGCCTGCCTTCCTCCTTCACACCTCTGGGCACCGAGAGCATGGCTACAATGCTTCCCTCAACCAAGGTGAAGGCTCCTGTGATTTGGGTGACCGGCTTAACTGTATTTATCATTGAAGATTTGATGGGTTGATCATCACTACCCTCGTTCTATTGTGGTTCAATATGCACCACTCTGGAACCAATGGTGCATTGATTAGAATTACCCTCATTTTGTTGTGGTCCAATGTGGGTTGATCAAAATTACCCTCGTTCCACTATGGTTCAATACACACCTCACTGGAACTAACGGTGGATTGATCAGCATTAACCTCATTTGGCTTTGGTCCAATATGCAACTCACTAGAACTAATGGTGGGTTGATCAACATTTTCTTGTAGATCATTACTCTTTGTTTCCTGTTCATAACAAAAATACTAACGTGTCAAGAACCAAACGTATTGAAAAACTAGGAGAAAGATCTTCCCAGCTCAACCACTGTGAAGATTAAAAACACATAGTCTCACCTCCTTCATCTTTGAAGCCATCGATTGATCAGCCAGATTACCCTCATCCAAAACCATTTTCTCTCCACCTAAAGGAAAATACCCAACCCGTCAAGAACCAAAACTATTTAAAAACTAGGAGAAATTGGGGTTCTTGTTGACACTCGTCTTAAAGAACGAAAACAAAATGTAGTCGTTGAGGGGTTGACCATTGGACTAAACTGTTAAAGTTTTTTTATAATTAATATAAGTGCCTATTTAATAAAAAAAATAGTATATTTCTATCATTTTTATTTAGTTTTATGGTTACTTTGGTGGGAATTTATTAATGTAATAATATATTGATACATGACATGAATTAAAAAGGAGGTTTTAAGTAGATTGTCTATTTAACCATTTTTAGTTAATTAATGTTCATTCTCAAATGAGTATCCAATACCTTGTATGGTTATTGCCATCTTAAGTGATCGATTTTTTTTCCTAAAAGCATTGAAACCTAAACTTCAAAAAATGATTCAAAATGCCTATGCTCATAATTTAAAAATAAATAAAAATTAAAAAATGCTACTACCACTTCTTTATTTTTTTATTACCTTGTGTTGCTAATATAAATGCTATTTCTACATATATAATAAATTAAAATATTTTTTATTTTTTTAATAAATAAAAATTGCAAAGTTGTAATTACTCCTTTTATTTTTTTTAATAAATTAACTCACTCATATAAAAATAAATAATTTTTTTTTAAATGCGCCTGGTAAACTTTTTAATGTGACCAAGGACATTGGTGCAACACACCCTCCGGCTCCATGAGAATGCTTTTGCCCAGAGCAATGAACCAGTGAGGCCACAACACGAGGGACCTCATTGTTGGAATTAGGTTGGACAACTAAGGGGGGGGGTGAATCAATTGTCCACAAATTGAACCTTTTCTGATTAAAAATGATAAAATCATAAGAAAGCTATAGTACTTAAAAGATTAACCGTGGTTTTCCCATTGATTAACCCACAAGATTCGTACCCTGTTAAAAGTACTTAAAAGAAATGGGAATGCACTTGCCTTTCGGCACACTGCCTAGAGCTCACTGCTCAAAGAGGCTCACTGCCTATAGGTGGCTCACTACCTACAAGATTTTATGTTTAATACAGAAAGAATGAACTGAGAAATAACATCTTCTTCATGCCTGGTTTAGTCCCATTGATAGCTTACAAAACTTCTGCTCTGCCCCAAACACTTCTTTGCTAACTCTTCATCCTCTACTGCTCTTGTTCTTCCGCTTCACCTTTTCTCTACTCTGCCACTATACCTTTCTTATGATTTTATCATTTTCACACAAGGACAACTTTCCACAACTCATCCACAAGTATTTATACTCTTCATCAACCTTGTAATGAACATCAAGGTCAGCTTGACTTAATGCGGATCACTGTACTATCAGCCAAACATACCTAGAACTTGAATCTTATTTGATCAACATGCTACGCTCCAGAGAATTATTCTTAGATCATCCGCAACATGCTTGAATCATCTGGTCGGCCAAGACTAGGAAGAATAGCAATACCAAAGAAGAAATCTTCAATCAACGAGCTCAATCTTCAATGTGGACCTCCAACACAGTAGGCACACAATCTAGAGACCTCCACAAGTACATTGAATTCAACAATAACATCCGCACTACTCCAAATCATTAGAATCACTTGCATCTTTATCCAGTACCTCAAGAACATTATCTTCCATGATTGTTACACTAGAAAGATTGCTTACGGACCTCCAAACCATGAACCACTTGAGTTGAGGATACACACTAACTTCCCAAACATGCCTCTAGATCCACAGATCATAAGTTTTCATTGCGAAGCAATCTGGACCAATTTCCTGTCACTCTATCTCTTATGAATATTGCAAAACCTGGTTCTATTCAGATGGCCATAGCTTCTTCAAATTGTCATGCAGACCTCTCAAATCTTAACTGGAGCTACTTCAGACAATCCTCTACACAGCCATATGGTCTGCATACTTTGATCTTCATTCCTCTAGAAATGCGGAGCAATCTACTTTACTGATCTGCACTGTTTCCTCTATTTCTAACAAATGGATATGTTGACATCAATGACCACATCATAGGCACATATTTGCAACAATCTCCCCCTTTGTCATTGATGGCAACATATGATGTGAAAAATTGATTCAACCATCAAGACAAGGATTTCTCCCCCTTTCTCTCAGCACTTCTGCAACCACTTTCTTCACTGGTCCCCCTTTCATCAGCAACTAGTTTTTCCCATGACTTCTCTCCCCCTTTGACATCAATGGAAAAGAGCACATATTTTCAATCTTTTCTCTCCCTTTTTGTTTTAGACTGATCTCCAAAATTTGTATACTAACTACTCCCCTGAGTAGTATCTCCTTAACATCAATCCGGATCACAAGATATGACTATGAATTTTACCAGACTAATGCACACTAGTGCATCTAAGTTCTAAATAGGAGGGGTAATAACCCCTAGCTTCCCTCTCAAATAATTAAAAGTATCCTTAGGCATAGGCTTGGTGAATATATCCACAATCTGATCCTTTGAAGAAACAAGCTCTAATCTGACTTCATTCTTACTTACCTTCTCTCTCAAGAAGTGAAATTTGATGGATATGTGCTTTGTCTTTGAATGCAACACCAGATTCCTTGAGATGTTTATTGCACTTAAATTATCACAGAAGATTATAACAGCCTCTTCAAACACAATTCTAATATCTTTCAACATTTGCTTCATCCACAAGACTTGAGTACAATTGCTTGTTGTTGCTATATACTCTGCCTCTGCAATAGATAGAGATATTGCCTCCTACTTTTTGCTCAACCAAGAAACCAATCTCCTTCCCAAGAAGAATGCACCACCACTAGTACTTTTCCTGTCATCCACATCTCTTGCCCAATCAGCATCTATATATGCATGAAGAGTGAAGTCATTATCCTTTGGATACCATAAACCATAATTAGATGTTCCCTTTAGATATCTAAAAATTATTTTGACTGATACAAGATGGGATTCTCTAGGATCATATTGAAATCTAGCAACAAGTCCAACTGTATTCATAATATTAGGTCTGGTCTGAGTCAAATAAAGCAATCCTCAAATCATTGATCTATACCTTTTCTGATCTGCCTTAGGTGAATCATCATCTTTACCCAACTTGCATCCGGTTATCATAGGAGTACTTACTAGTTTTGAGTCCTCCATTCCAAAAAATTTCAACAATTCTCTCACATACTTAGGCTGAGATATGAAGATACCTTTATCTGACTGAGTGATTTGCAGACCTAAGAAAAAATTCATTTCACCAAACATGGACATCTCAAATTCACTTTGCATCTGATCAGTAAATTTCTTACACATGTTTCCATTTCCACCAAAAATGATATCATTAACAAATACCTCAACAATTAAGATGTACTCATGATCAATCTTGAAATAAAGATTATTGTCAGCTGTGCCTTTGCTAAATCCTAGCTTTAGCAGATACTTATCTAATCTTGCATACCAGGCTCTTGGGGCTTGTTTGAGTCCATACAAAGCTTTCCTCAATCTGCAAACCATATCTTCTTGATCAGACAACTGGAATCCTTCTAGTTGCTCAATGTAGACTTCTTCCTCTAGCTCTCCATTCAAGAATGCTGACTTGACATCCATCTGGTAAACTTTGAAATCTTTGAAAGCAGCAAATGTAAGAAATAATCTGACTGCTTCAATTCTTGCCACCGAAGCAAATGTTTCTTCAAAAACAATTCCCTCTACTTGAGAATATCCTTTGCATACCAATCTTGCTTTGTTTCTCACAACTTCACCATCTTAATTCAGTTTATTCTAGAAGACCCTTTTGGTTCCAGTTACATTTTTGTTTTCACGTCTAGGAACAAGATCCCAAGTATGATTTTTTAAAATTTGCATTAATTCTTCCATTGCTTTTACCTAATTTTCATCATTACAAGCTTCATTTACTGGGGGTGTTGGGAGTTTCTTGAACTTTTGATTCTTGAGCTTGTTCCTCAACATCTGCGCTAACTTCTCGAGTCACTGGATTTTTCGTATCAACTTAGATCTAAGTCTAGGTTTTAACTTTCTTTCCTTGACTTTGAATTTCATCTTGATCATCTGAATCATATCCACAAGGCCTGGAAGGTCTTTCTTTGCTCTCATCAACCTTGACATTAGAACTTTCAATAATCTTTTTCAAAAGATCTGCAATAACCCAAATTATCTTCTCTCATCATGCCAGATTCAGGCACCTACTTACTAGCTGGGGGAATTTGATTTTCAATGCAGCTCCCTCTAAGCCAAAGCTTTGATTCAATTCCCAGAGGAATTATCAGCACCGGATTCCAGTTTGAATCCATCACCTTTATTGTTTGCATCTTTCTTCACCCACGTTTTATTCATTTCTTTCTGGATCTCATTTACATCAATTTTGTCCTTGCCTTTGTCTTGACTCTGCTCATCTAGTTTTTTATTTACCAGACCTCTTCTTTCATTATTCCTACTTCTGCAGAATCTTGCAATATGACCGGATCAATTACAATTGAAGCATACAACATTTCTTTTCCCATTTGATTGATTTCCTCTTGATCTGCACTGATTAGCCATATGTCTAAATCTATTGCATGTAAAGCATTTGCCATTGAAGGAATTGCCACTTCCTATATTGTTAGAGTTATTCATTGTCATACTTCTGCATTCATTAGATCTGTGACCATACCTCTTACACTTGAAGCATTGACTGAAGAAGGATGGACCACTTTGATTTATTCTACTTCTACATTGAGTAGCTCTATGATCAAATTTATTGTAATTGAAACAATTTCTATTGAAAGATGGATACTTTTGAGCATTAGGTTGTCTTACCAAAGGTCTTCTAGGTCTGTTTCTCCCATTCCTTGATTAAGAATTTCTTTGTCCAGATCCGGAGCTTTCACCTTTCTCATACCCAAGACCATGCTTATTATCAACCTTCTTCTGACTCTCAAGCAGCACTTCAAGTTTAGCTAAGCTTATCTTGAACTTCTCCTTGTATTCATTTGCAACTTCTAGGTCATGTTTGAAAATAACAATTTGCCTCTCAAGTTCTTCATTTTCCCTAGTTTCTTGTAGATCAGACTCTAGATGGCCAGTTATTCTGTCCAATCTACAACGTTCTTCAATTGTTTCTTTTAGAGATTGATTCAGTTTTTCCTCAGTTTTCTTCCTTTCTTCAATTTCCTTGGTTAGCCTTATCACCCCGGATTCCATCTCATGTTTTAGAACAACAACTTCTTATACTAACTTCTCACATTCCTTTGTCTTCTCTTTCAGGGCCTCATCCATGTTATTGTCTTCGTTTTGATTTCCTAGTTGAAGAAGTAGCTCCTTCCTCTTTCCATTAGATTTGCTCAATTTTTCTTTTAAGGTCTCAATGAAGTCTTCGGCATCTTTAAAGTTCTCTTGTAGTTCTTTGACTTTTGCTCTGGATTGATCAAGATCTTCTAAAGCAAGTTGAAGTTGTTCATTAAGGTTGTATGAATCCATTTTAATACCTTCCTAGATCTTCCTCGAGATGTTAAACTTCTTCCAAGGAACCTTGCTCTGATACCAATTGTTGGAATTAGGTCAGACAACTGAGAGGGGGGTGAATCAGTTGTCCACAACTTTAATCTTTTCTACTTTTAATCTTCTTTCACAACTTACAAATAGATTAATGATGTAAACATTAAAGCATGAATTAACAACACATGAGCAGAAGCAAAATGAACACACATAACACCATAATTTTTACGTGGAAACCCGATTAAGGGAAAACCATGGTGGGCGTTAACCCACAAAATCTGTACCCTATTAAAAGTACTTAAAAGAAATGGGAAGGCACTTGCCTTCGGGCGCACTACCTAGAGCTCACTGCTCAAAGAGGCTCACTGCCTACAAGATTTTATGTTTAATACAGAAAGAATGAACTAGGAAATAGCATCTTCTTCATGCCTGGTTCAGTCCCATTGATAGCTTACAAAACTTCTACTCTGCCCCAAACACTTCTTCGATAACTCTTCATCCTCTGCTACTCTTATTCTTCTGCTTCACCTTTTCTCTGCTTTGCCTCTATACCTTTCTTATGATTTTATCATTTTCGCATAAGGACAACTTTCCACAACTCATCCACAAGTATTTATACTCTTCATCAACCTTGGAATGAACATCAAGGTTGGCTTGACTTAATGTGGATCACTGTACTGTCAGCCAAACATACCTGGAACTTGAATCTTCTTCGATCAACACGCTATGCTCCAGAGAATTGTTCTTAGATCATCCGCAACATACTTGAATCATTCGGTTGGCCAAGACTGGGAAGAATAGCAATACCAAAGAAGAAATCTTCAATCAATGAGCTCAATTTTCAATGCAGACCTCCAACACAACAGGCACACGATCTAGAGACCTCCACAAGCACATTGAATTCAACAATAACATCCGCACTACTCCAAATCATCATAATCACTTGCATCTTCATTCGGTACCTCAAGAACATTGTCTTCCATGACTGTTACACTAGAAAGATTGCTTGCGGACCTCCAAACCATGTGTAGTGCCCCTCCATTCTCACCTTGGATGTGTAGGTGGTCAGGCTAAGGAGCATGAAGATGAAGTTATTATGTTTTATCGATAATCTATGTTACAAAACTGATAATTCATATGCTCTGACATTGTTTTACATTCAGGTAATAATGGTGTCAATTTTACTATGATTGTTATGTGTTAGAATTGATTTTTATGCAACTAATTATGTATTATAGGATGATCTGATTATGGTTATGATGTTGATTTTGGTATTTGTTCATAATTGATCATTATGAAACTAATTGTCCTATCTTTTTGATTTAAGGTTATGCATGATGTGGTTACTTGTTTGATATGCTTATTGTGAAAGGAATAGTGTCGCATTACTCATGCATGAGTACCCTACTACATTGTGATTTCCTTTCACGGTATGTTTGACTGTATGATTATATGGTTATGCATCTTCATCCATGTTTGTTTGTTGCAGGCTGCAGGTACCAGGCATCGACTCCACCTGCACTGACAGGTTTGAGCGTGCCTTAAAATCTAATGGAAAAAGTTGAACAGAGATAACGTAGGGTCCCTATCTGCCTTGTCACCATCCTTGAAAGGGATGAGTATCATGCCTGGAGTCCTGTCATCTTGGTTGGGTTGGGCATGATCGTATGTCTCTGTAGTTTGGTCATGCATGGTCATCTGTATTGTTCGGTATGTGGTTTCATATGTTATAATTATGTGACCTTTGTTTTAACTAAATTAAAATTATTAGTCCTCATTGATTAATAAGTAATAATAATAAAGTGAGTAAAGTCATATTAATATAAATTAATAATTTGTAAGCTAGCGATATGTTATTGTGTCGATATACATAAACTCACTTATTGTGATGTTATAAAATACCTTATTTTGTAATTTATGATGAGTGAATTTTGTTGAGTTGTCAGAATTGATAGTAAAGACTTATATATAATTTGAAGGAATCTTGGGGAGAGGGGAAATTAAATGGGATAACTATTTGTTTCTTGTGAAATTGGGTTTATGGAGGTAGTGGTTGGTAAGTTACAGGAAGAAATCTGATTGTAAATTACTTTTTTTCAGGGCGTAGATTTTTGAGAGGGATCGGCTTTAATGGGATGAGTTTATTTCTAATAATAGGATGAGTTTGCCTCGACCTCTTAGCTACATGTCAACATTTCTTTCTCTGTCAGATTCTTAGCAAGATTGGTTTTCTATTTATAGTGTTTTCATAGCTGTCATAACCATCTATCTCATAGAAAAATGCCTTAAATTTTGAGATGTAATCATGAGATTCTAGAAGTTATTCTAGGAAAGAGAGACCCTACTCTCATCTTTGCATTACCAATATATTACAGTAGAAATCATTATTACAGAGGTTCTTTTTTGGGGGGATATATCTTGTGCAACGTTTAATCTATAGGGGGTCTAACAATATGTTTTGCTATAATTTTGGGAGCAATCTCAAATCCAATGCTAAAATTAAGGGCCATGGATTTGACATGGAATGCGCTACAAATCTATTTTTTTTGTAGACGGATCGGTCGTTGTCCTTCGGGATGATCATTTAGGGTTTCTAGGGTTTGTAGATTTTTTGGGGGGATTTTCTCCTTGTTTTTGGCCTTGCAATGGGGTTGTTGAGCGAGGATGTTGTGGTGATTCAGCAGGGGCAAAATAAGGGGGATCCCGTTGAGATTACTATGACCAAATAAAGTCAGCCTCGGCTGTGATCTCTTGCGTATTGTTTTGAATTTGGCTTGTACGTTGTCAGAGCAAATTTTTCAACCGATTGTGAATGGTGTTTTGTGATATTCTAGGTCGTGCCCAATTTTGGCTCTTCTCAACCGATAGATTGGATCATGTTAAAGAATCGCCTTTCAAAGAGTCGAGCTATAGAAGACTGTAAATAGGAAACAAAAGAATTGCCAACCGAGGAATCGATTCAAGGCCGTGGAGGAAACCTTCTTGGTAAAAGAGGTATTTGCATCAGTTCTTTGTTATTCTAGCACACGAAACTAAAATCTGTCTATTATAGTTATGCACATATTGATCAATGGTAGAAGTTCACACTACTCTCATCCGCTAAACCACCTGGCTGCATGCACCTAGAGTATAGAGAAAAATTACAATGCTAGTTGTGTTTCATTAACTCTAGTGTTTGAGAGCATCCTTGCAAAATCCATTTTGCACAAGCCTGCAATTCATTACATTCCGTGAGATGACATCCTTTTGTGGCTTTTTCTTTTCCACACATTACGTATGCCTTCTATGAGCTATCACTTTTTGTATGACTACTATATCTTTTCCAACGATAATATTAGGTAAACCATGAACCTTATACATAGAAAGATGGCTTTTTCCAATCTGCCCGTTGGTTCTACTTGAAACTTGTTGCCATCCTTACAACAATTAGCCTATGTGTGTCCATGAATGCAAGTTGTGCTTATATTTTTCCTCTATATACATTATTCCACTACATCACCTAGGCGTCGAAATTCTTCTGCATATCATTGATATTATGCCATCATTATTATAACAGTAGGGCATCATATTTCCCTATTTGTTCTCAGTAATTTCCCCTGAGCATAGACTTGTATTAGAAACCTTCTAGACTTACCTTTTAGAAAAAACATTGGCCTGTTAGTCTGAAGGCATTTCTGGTAGATGCTTTCAATACTATTATTGTTCTTTTTCTAATTCTAAGGCATCAACCTTGTTAGGGTAGAAGTCCAATATAAAAGAAAAGCTTGTTCTTTGGCTAATAGCAAAAATTTAGGAAGGATAGTTTTTTGTTATATTTTTACTACCTTACTTTCTTAAACAAAGTGGTTTCAATTTAGAAAGAGCGTATGGTTTGTTTAGGCTCACTAAATTATAAATTTTAAGCATTTCATTATGCCAATTGCTAAATACTTGTCAAAAGGTTTATGACATTGCATGTGCATAATGAAAGACATGTAATTCAATGTATCTAGTATAACTAAAATTTTTAGTATTACTATTAATAGCATACAGAAAGGATAGACTTTATACCTTCGTAATTGCATGTAAGCTTATATTAGGTTTTACCTTTATATATTTTTCTTATCTTTTAACGTATGCATTTAGGATAGAATGATATGTCAAAAATAGAATGATGGTTTGAATCAAGATTTGGTCATCATATTGGGTCAATTTCTTCCTTTGTTGTTTTGTGGTTGTTTAAAGTCTAAATCTATATTACCTTGTACCACCAAAATATGTATTAGAAAATCTTATAATCTTGATTAGATAGGAAATCAAACCTAGTAGTCCAAGACAAATTATCTGGAATATTAAATTAAGGATATGGAAGCTTTTGGGATACAATTTTTTTATTTCTTTGATTTATTATTTAGATATTGGAAAATAAAAGTGGGAATTAGTCAATAAGTTATTCTTTTTGAAAGAATGTGAATTATCTTGCATAGTTGAATGAGAACTTATCTTATAATTATTTTGCTTATACTTATAGGAAGAATATAGTCTGTAATTATAATGGATGTAACTTAATTATATGGTTGACATCACTTAGTATTGTTTAGGGAAATACTTGATAAATAAGTTATGTAGATTAGCATGTAATTTTAGTATGTAAAGGAATCATATTGATTAAGCTTATGATCTTAGTTAATTTAATATTAGTATTATTATTTCTCCCTGGATTCCTTATCTAGAAAAAGGTTAAGGTCATTTTAGTTTGATTAAATAATTTATCAAGGTTAGTGATTATCATTTTATATTTAGATTTTGGGTAGGAAATATGTTCTTTTCAAAACTCATGGTAGAATTTACTTGTATTAAGCAAATTTAAATTCTTAGACAAGGTTAAAAGTTATTATTACTCCTGTTAAAGTCGTAGGTATATTAGTTGTACTTTATATTGAGTCACTTTTAGTATAAACTAGTTTTTGAGCCTTGATCAATTAGGAGACTCTACCTGGTTGTTAGATGCTAGTATAATCTTGACAATATAGGTAAAGCTTTGAACCTTTTCTTACTTTGATAATCCTTGAATGGGTGTAGCAGGCCCAAAGGAATAGTTTATTGTTTATTTCCATTGTATCAGTTGACCATAATGATCGTTAAGCTAACCCTTGTCATCGGAGGATATTATATTTCTAGATAGGATTAAGACTTTCAATTAGGAAAATGATAAATTTTGTTCGTCGAGTAGAGATAGGATCTCATTCTTCCTTGAGATAGCTAGATCTTCTCTAGAAACACATATCTTTGTGAATTACTTTAGTTTTGTCATGTGACTGTATAGGTATCTTATGCTTTCTCTATGAAGAGAATTTCTAATCTTGAATTTCTTATGAGAATGATACTAGATTAGTAGAACATTTCATTTAAGAAATAGATTCCTTGTTACCACTTGCTAGAATATAAGTAGATAGAGTTTTGTTGTAAGTGCTTTTGTTATAGCGGCTTGAATATCATTGTTCTACATTGTAGAGACAGATTTACTTTATGATTAAAAGATAGATCATAGTTGGATTAATATTATACTTTTAGACCCATTCTTAGTACATTAGATCATATGTTGCATTTTTTGTTGTAATTGAAGTGTTGATTAGATGAGCATTGTGATGTGTGCCCATGGTGTTGTAATAGTGTCAGGTGTTGTGTCATTTTGGGAAAATGATTCTAGAGGCCCGGAAGAGTAGTCGGGTGTATGACTCTTGTGATTATGTAATCTTACTAATGGTTGAATATGTATTGGTTATATGTGATGTTGTTTTCCCTCTTTTTATGGATTCATGTGGTTATGATGACTATGCAGATGGTTATGCATTGCTCAATGTACCTATTCATGTGGTTATGATAATCATGCAAGATGAATAATGCCTTGGGTTGTGTGATGTGAAACAATATATATTTTGTGTTGTGAATGTATCATGATGAGAAATGTGGTTGTTCATGCTTGGTTTTTTGTTATGGGTTTTGAGAATCTAGATGCAGTGAAGGGGGAGTGGCTTCCAATGTGGGGCTGGTGCCCAAAGTGGCTAGCCAGGGTAACCCATTGGGAGTTTGTAATTAAGTGATAACCTAATAATAAATTTAGAGGTTTGGGTAGTTTTCACACTAATTAAGATAATTGGATTCCTCACCCATGCCTGTTGTATGCAGCAATATAAATTTCTATTAAAAAGGTAAGAAACTCTTGCAAACCCTAGAAACTTATATCAAACGCAACACAAAAGATAATGATAAAAGCTATTGAAATCCAAATAAAATAGATGTTACCGAATGTTAATTTATATGTGGTTGCTCTGAGTATTGCATAACTCCAATGTAAATGTTGCCGGGGGGGATGAATGAGGGATGTATTTGATTTTTATAAAGTTGGATAGAAATTGGTTTGGGTAGTTAAACGGATTTTTGATTCGGTGAATGGTAAAAGGTAGTTAGGGTTATGGTAACGGGTTTGTATTATTTTTGTGAAATAGATTTAGGTTAAGGTTTGGACAAAATAATAAAATAAATTTATTTAATTTATTATTTTTTGGGAGGTGTTTTGGTTTATGGATAAATAATAAATAAATTGAATTTATTATTTATGAAGTATGGTATAAAAGGTAAGATTTACTTAATTAATTAAAATTAATTAAATCTTTGGATGAAGGATAACTTAGGTCAATTTTTTATGTCTACATTTTGCCCCTCTTTGAGACGATGTTGCAAAAGCAATGTCGTGTCAAAGAAGAATAATAAAACATAGGTTTTGGATTTAGATTTTGGGTAGGCTAGGGATCACATGGGGCTTAGGAAAATGAAGCATTGGTAGGTAATGCCCCCTCAAGAGGATATGCAGGGACGAAGGAGATGGATAGGCTCTTGAAAAAGGAAATGGAGGGAAGGATGATGGAGTTATGCGGATTAAACTTTGAGCAACCTGATGTTTGATATAGCACCTAACATGATGCACCAAGGTAGAAAGACCAGGGTGACGATGTGTCAAATGCAGAAAGGAGGAAAGTTGCAAGCAAGCATATGCCTAATGGCACCATGATATGAAAGACCATGATGACGGTGTGGCAGGTATGTTGCAAGGACCAATAAAAAACACAAAACATCAATGAGTCAGTACACGCAAACAAAAACAAGCAAAACATGCATACACAATGTTGCCCCTAGACAAAAAGGCAAAAGAAAGACCAAAAGACTTAATCATGACATAAGTAAGATAGGCAGTAAGATCTCAAGCCAAAAAAATGAACATAATAAATAGATAGGTGTCATGTTGTGGGAATGATATATCCCTGGATAAGATAAGGTAAAGAAAGGATGGTTTGGCCTGGGGGATCTACAATGTAGTTATTGCAATCAAGATCAAATCACTAGGTGTTAAGTTCCACAATTTAGTCTAAGAGTTGCAAAGTGTTTTTGAGATATGGCTTGGAATGTGTGAGTGTCAAGAATTAGGTTGTGTTTGTTTGTGTTTTTGCATGAAGTGAAATGATTGGATGAAGAGGAAGAATGAGGATATAGTGCTGAAAATGTTATTACGGGATTGCATGAGATTGAAAAGGCAGAAAAACTCAAGAGTCTATTATGAGGAACTCAAAGGTACCAAGACACATAGACCTACACAGGTGGACAAAAGAATACCAGGATGAGAGCAGGTGAAGGAATGGGAAAGGACTAATGGACAGGCTAGTGATAACGGAACATAGAATAGATGGCGAGACAATGCAATCTGACCAGATGATACCAAGTAGATGCGTATGGCAAGATATGGATGGGAGCGAAAGGGAGGACATATTTTATTATGGAAGTGAAATGGATGATGGTGAGATGGATGATGTGAAAAAGCTACCTAAAGGATGGTGGGGACAACTTGAATTCTACACATGGCACCTGCGAACAGGTTTTCACCATGGTACTTATCCAGGGCGCCACCGAAGTGGTTTTCACCATTGGACGAAATGATTCTTCTTTACTATTTATTTTATTTTATTTTATTTTATTTATTTATTTATTTTTTAGGGGATAGTTGGATGGAACAGATGGGGGACTCCAGAGTTTGTTCCCATAGAAATGTCCCAAGATGGAAAACTCACAAACCATGTCAAATGTCGTTATGCTCATAGATGTTGGTAGGGAATTGCATGAGAGGGAATGGATTTTGACGTGGATTATGAAAGGTTCATGCAAGGAATGATAGGGGATAGGAGAGTATGATGTGGATGATGGTGGAATGAGATGGTGGAATGATAGTGGATGAGGATGGAGATAAATAGATAGATATGAAGGACTTATGCTAAAGCATGGACCATAGGATTATGATGGAAGAGATAAGTAGGATAGTAGATGGGAGATGGGGAGATGGAGGTATGTTGAACTGTTGTGGAGTGGAAGGGAACCAAGACCAACGGTTGCACACACTGAAATGGATTTTGAAGCTTGGAAGGGGGATTTGGGAGTAATGGAGATGTTATCTTAGGGATTTGCCTATTTAGGTCTTTCGGAACCCAAATGGATGTATGAATCTTAGGATTTTGTGATAGGGAGCGGAATGTTTGGGATTTTAGCATTGTGGATGCTCCATTTGAACTAGGTACCTTTTGCTTGGGGATCCAAACCATTTTGGTTTTGAAATTATCTTTTTGAGATGTGGACTTGGGTAGCATTTTTGAATTTTGATTGTGTAGTGATTTTGTGGATTGGTGCCATGCGGCATGAGAATCATTAGGGTGTTTTGCTTTATGGGTGGAGACATCCAAATTTTTATTTTTGAATCCCATGGGGGTGTTTAGGATAGCTTCATGTTTAATCGATGTGTGCATTTGTTGATCATGATTAGGAATTGTAGGGGATTTATGGGAACAGGATGTATGAATTAATTTGTGGCCAAAGTGATAAGGAGATTGGAGGATGGGGATATTAGGAGTTGGAAGGAGTGGAGGTAAAGTGGATGGATGGATGTTTGGAGTTGGAAGAAGTGGAGGCAAAGTGGATGGAGGAAGATGAATGGTCACATGCTTTTTGGGTTTGTAGGATGATGGAGGAGGAATGGAAACATATGTTTTATGGGTGTGATGAGGTGCTCCTAGTTTGGGCTTAGATGGAGTGGATTTAGGAGGCGAAAGTGTGGTACCAACATCTTGAGATTGCTTGCCTTGGGGTGTATAACCAATACCAAATGATTTTGGGGAGACTTTGACATGAATGGGTTCCAAGTTACCTTGCTCATGAAGGCCTAAGCCTTTACCTTGATAATTCATGTTTTGGAACATACGATGCACAATGGGATGCTTATTTTTGAGGATACAAGACACGGGTTCCTTATTGGAGGAGGAGGATGAGGTGGCAGATACAGGTTGCTGCCCTCCTAGGGAAGAACATTCATTTAGGAAGGTAGTAAGAACAATAGGACATGATGGTGGATTTGAAATGGTATCATTATGAGATGGTGAAGGAGCAATAGGATCTTGATTATGCTCATTATACTCATGAAGATTCAATGTATTTGTTTGATTATCTATGTGCTTGTGGGGACCAAGTGTCTCATCAAGGGAAGTGGATATTGTGGGATGATGGATAAGAATGGTGGAGGTTTCTTGAACATGAATAGTATTGCGACCGTGAGTGGAAGGAGTGAGAAGCTCTTGATCACAGATAATATCTTGATCATAGAAAAGATATAGGTTATGAATAGGTGGAAAGGAAGAGCTTTGATCTTGATTTGGTAAGGGGCAAAGTTGATCATGCTTTAGATTTGACCCTTGACATAAATCTTGAGTTTGGATAGGAATGGATGTTTCTTGGATAGATTCAATGTATGGTGGAGAGTGAATTAGGCTTATGGCAGGTGGATCTTCAAGAACATTTGAAGGTTCTTGGATAATTTGTGGACTAGAAGATGGGATTGGAGAAATAGGCATGACATTTAAAGGTTCTTGGATAGGGATTTGATGGCATGAGGATGGTGGTTGATTCCTTGCTAGTAGCCAATGGATCACATCCTTCATTAGTATACGAGTGGATGCACAATATAATGGATGGATAATAAGGGTGGAAGGTGTAGGATTAGAATGCACTGGAGGGATAATGGGATTAGGTGTGATAGGAGTGGGATTAGGATCGGGTTTTGGTTGATGGATCATAGGATTGGGTTTAGGTGGAAAAATTGATGGTTTAGACTTTAAGGGTGTTCGGGATTGGCTTAATGGAGTAGGATTTGGAAGGTTGGAAGGATTATATGATGGAGGTTCCATAAAGATGGATGAATGAGGACTAGTGAATGGATTGGTGTATGATTCCAAACTTGAGGTGGTGTCTCCCTTGTCAAAGGTATCATTAAGATGGCTTAAGAACTCTTGCAAACCCTAGAAACTTATATCAAACGCAACACAAAAGATAATGATAAAAGCTATTGAAATCCAAATAAAATAGATGTTACCGAATGTTAATTTATATGTGGTTGCTCTGAGTATTGCATAACTCCAATGTAAATGTTGTCGGGGGGGGATGAATGAGGGATGTATTTGATTTTTATAAAGTTGGATAGAAATTGGTTTGGGTAGTTAAACGGATTTTTGATTCGGTGAACGGTAAAAGGTAGTTAGGGTTATGGTAACAGGTTTGTATTATTTTTGTGAAATAGATTTAGGTGAAAGTTTGGACAAAATAATAAATTAAATTTATTTAATTTATTATTTTTCGGGAGGTGTTTTGGTTTATGGATAAATAATAAATAAATTGAATTTATTATTTACGAAGTATGGTATAAAAGGTAAGATTTACTTAATTAATTAAAATTAATTAAATCTTTGGATGAAGGATAACTTAGGTCAATTTTTTATGTCTACACCTGTAGTGCTTGTTTAGGCTAAGGATGGGATGAGAAGGCCTGGTTGGCAAGATCAACTTCCTTGTCCTCACAAAAGGAATGTTGGTTCTGCATGTGTCATGCTATGCGGCCGGCGTCTAGTGAGAGACTGTCAGGGTAACCATAGATGGGGGCCGGCACCTAGCGAGAGACTGTCAAGGTAACCCATGGATGGGGGCTGGCGTCTAGCTAGAGGCTGTCAGGGTAACCCATGTTAGGACCATGCGATGACACCCACCCCTACTATAGCCTAGCATTCCCTAGTGTGGTTGCCTCTAGAAGTGTTGTTTAAGTTAATTGTGATTTTCATATTGATCCGTGTTGTATTGAAGTCATGTGTAGTCCTTGCACCCTTTAACCTTCTGTCTTCTTGACTATTGTCATTGTGGGACCTTATTGTTATCATCTAGCTTGGAGGGGTGGACCTCGAGGTTCCACATGGTTGGGTGGAAGAGATTAATCCATTGGTTTATCTTGGTCGACCTGATTTGTGTTCACTGCAGATGATTCTCCAGGTCCAGACTTGTACTTGCATTTTCAGAGTTCCTTCATACTTTCAGAATTGTAAATCTTGTTGTATACTGTAAACTGATATAATCAATCAGGAATCTTGTAATCATGTAATTCTTGTATTTGAACCTTTGTAAATATTCATATTTACAAATGAATGATGTAATCCTACTCTGTTGTATTATAATGTATTTTACTTGTATTGTATGAATTTATATGTTACCGATGCAGTTATGTTTCCCTAGAGGTGTTAATTGATCATTTTGTTTAAATACTTTTTATAGTGTAATCTCATTTTATGACTAATGCATTTACTTTCTTTAAATAAAAAAAAAACATATTTCTGTAATTTTTGGCACTTGTTAGTCTAGCACTCTAGGGTTGCATGATGGGGCATTACACCACGAACCACTTGAGTTGAGGATACACACTAACTTACCAAACCTGCCTCTAGATTTGTAGATCATAAGTTTTCATTGCAGAGAAATCTGGACCAATTTCCTGTCACTCTGTCTCTTCTGAATACTACAAAACCCAGTTCTGCTCAACTGTGTAGCGCCTCGACATGAAAACCTTGGAAAATGACACATCTATGCTATGCAAAGCGAAATAATTTTTTTTTTTTTTTTTTTGTATAAGATAACAAGGTAATGTTTAGCAATTCAATACACATCATTAACTAACCACTTGTCTTCCAAGGTCCCATGGTTGCATTACTTGACAAATTAATCAACATAGTTTACATGCATTACAACTAACATCAGCAGAACATTCTAAGTCTATTACACTAATGATTATATCCATACATCTCCATGACATCAATTAGATAATCCATTTGATCAAGATTACATGCACCTTTTTCCCAGTCTACACAAATGAGTACATCATTATGTAATTTGCATCATCACTATTCTGATTACATTTGAATACATACAATCTGAATCAACTGATACACAGGCTAGTACATGAGCATAATAAGTGTCTTCGTAAACAGGTACAAGATCTGATGTCTGATACACAAGGAGTGTCCCCTCTTGCTTACAAGTGATGGCAAAGGAAAAAACCAATGGATAAAGCTCTTCCACCCGACCATGTGGAACCCTGAGGTCCACCCCCCGAGCTAGGAGTTAACATAAGGTTCCCACTACAACATACGGTCAGGTAGCCAGTAGGCTATGAGACAACACATGACCATCAAAAGTCACCATCACAAACAACACAACAGTACTTCCAGAGGCAACACTTAGCAAATGGGGAGAGTACAACTAGGGAGTGCTAGGCTGTAGTAAGAAGAGTGTCATCGCATGGTCCTAACATGGGTTACCCAAGCAGTCTCTCTCTAGACACCGGCCCCATAGGATGATGCATGCGGAATCAACCTTCCTTTTGTGATGACAAGGAAGTAGATCTACCAATCTCGGCCTTCTCCCCTCATCCTTAGTCTGAACTAGCACTACAGGCATGAGTGAGGAACAAAAAATCTTATTATCTTGTTAGTGTGAAAACTACCCAACCCCTAGGTATTTTATTATGTTATCACTGAATTACCAACTCCCAGTGGGTTACCCTGGCTAGCCACTTGGCACCAGCCCCCACATTGGAAGCCACTCTCTTACCTACAACTAGAAAACCCTACACAACAAGCATAGCAATACATCACAACAATGAGGGTACAGGAAACATGCAAGGCATTAATCATTTTGCATAACAACTATCCTTATATAACAATACAAACCATTAACCCTCCATAACATAATTATAAGGGCAGGACTCCTAGACCATTGCCCATAATAACACATATCCATTACAACTCTAAGATTTCCTTGTCACCCTGTTCCATATCTTACCACAAAACTGGATACAAGACTAGTACAACCAGTTGGATGACAATACAACCACAAGAAGTGCATTTATCATTCATTTGTCATTTAGTCCATACATAACTAGGGATGACAAGGCTTCTTATAACATCATGATCTCAAGACATCTAACAACACAACACATGAAATCAAGACATCCCAAGCTAAGCCTCTGGGACTCTAGCCACACGGGAAGATACACAATCAAAGACTATAAGAACAGTTTTATGACCCACAGATTGAATTAACATATTACGAGAATCAATTATACTTATGATCAAATTATGCCTTCTTACAACTAATTCCACTATAGCAATTTGCACTTGACTAAGTTATTCTGATAGTATATTAACATTAAAATGTAACTTATCATCTGATTGGATTCTTATTATGGAATAAATCTATAATTACAATAAAGTTAACTATATGCGAATGCTTATTAAAATTATTACTTAATTGGTTTGCAAAGATACAAATATCGTTACCCTACTACATGCAAATGCTTATTAACATAATTACTTAATTGGTTTTCGAGGATACAAATATCATTAACCTACTGCTTGTTAACATAATCATTTAATTGGTTTACCAGATACAAATATCATTGCCCTAACTAAATTAAACCACTATTGTCATTGTTATAAAACAAACAAATTAAATGATTGCATTGTAATCTAAACCCAACTCTTAAATTAGATAATTACGTTGTAATCTAAATCCAACTCTTAAATTAAATAATTACATTTTAATCTAACTCCAACTCTAAAATTAAATAATTACAATTTAACCCGTAAGAACTCTTTTGTTTTTCACCAAGGGACTTTACTCAAAAATTCCTTAAGTAATTTCCAATACCTTAATAACTCGATGCAACAATTATTTTTCATCCAAGGCCACTAAATATTTTACGTTAGACTTCTAATTACAAATCTACTATAATTAAATAATCAAATTAATAAAATTGTGTCAACCAAATACCATGACAGGTCAATCAACTACTGATTTTAATTCCGTGACCTTTACTAAAAAAAACTATTAAATTCATTCATATGGGGCGATCTATATAACACCTTACCAAAACTAATTACTTAAATACTACAGTCTGCCTAATAACTATACTAACAACAGTACTCTAATCATAATTATCCATCATCAAATCCCTAATTGTGAATTATTGAGGAACCCTAATTGAAATTATTAAGGGAAGCTCCTAAGTTAATCATAGACATC
Organism: Cunninghamia lanceolata; assembly: GCA_027924645.1. Classification (NCBI taxonomy): domain Eukaryota; kingdom Viridiplantae; phylum Streptophyta; class Pinopsida; order Cupressales; family Cupressaceae; genus Cunninghamia; species Cunninghamia lanceolata. Next base: position 6,857,360 of record BSBN01000620.1, read on the forward strand.
CACTACTCATCTCCATCTCAGAGCAATATGTAGAGCGGTAGTTGGGGAATGTGACGAGTGCAGGATATGTACAAAACGGGTTTGGAGAATGACCCACAACTACAGGTCAGCATCAGGCATTATTACAGTTGCAAGGTCTAAACAAAGAATGAATCAATTTTAAAGGCGCGCACATCTGAAGATTGGAAGCCAACTTCCACACCTCCTGCCAACACTGGTGGTCGCTTCAGAGCAGTGAAAGGCATCCATCGATACATAACAGAAAAGGCAACACTTCTAGATATAGAATGAAGCTATAAGGAACTTTCAGACAACGGCAATAAGCGGAAGATAAGGATATATAAAAAAAAAACTATTGGGCAAGGCAAGGAGCCGATCCAACTCGTGGCAAATAGAGAATGAGCATAGCAGGTGGAGAATAAGCAGTTTCCATTCATGTAATTAGAAACTTTCAATAACATAAAAGTTGTTGGTTATGACAGCGAACTCACAACCAAAGGAAAACAAGTCTTTCAACCAGATACGGATATGATTACATAATCTTGCAAAGATATCTCATCTTGTTGGAGACGCATCTATGATGATCCTGCATGATTTTTGAACAGGTCACTCACCCTCAGGAATGAACAAAACTGACGACCTCATGATTGGGAAGACACTTAACAATAAAATATCCAAAGAAGAATAAGAATAGGTTCAGCTTGGGCGTAAGATGGTTCACAGAGATAAGGGAAATCCAGATTACAGTTCAATCAGATTCAACTCAGGAAAAGAGAGCACATGTTGCGCGTTCTGACCAAGAGGTAGCAACGTTCACACAGCAACAGAAGATCCTAACGTTGGTAGGGCCGACTTAGTTCTAGGGAAAGATTGATAAAATCTTCTCATACAATGAAGTTTTGTGGCGACAGGAAGCAGTAGCACTCACGGTTGGTGTTACCCAAAGTTTGCACTAACAAGGCCGTACCTCTAAAGTCACAAGGTTTCCCCAGAGCAAAACGACAGGTAAGAAGGACTTGGGTTCCCTCAATAAGCAGATGATTGCCAGACAAAATAGTTTGAGAGGAACCCACAAATACAGGTGGCTACCAAGCGATGCTCATGACAATGGAAGGTACAACAAGATGACGAATGCCCAAAAACAAACCTATATACAAAGGGCTTAATGGATGGCATTAAACATCTGGAAGCAATCTATGAGGACAAATTACAGTACTACCTTAACAACTAAATTTCCAACTTTAATTCTACACTCCAATTAACCTTATTAGAATCAATGATGAATCTGCAAATGTAATTATTAATCTGTGAAAAAGATAAAGTACCTGGTTAAAATGTTCAAGAGTTGCCCTGTTGATTCCTGTAACTGCTTTCTCCTCCAATTTCTTCCGACCTCCTAAAAACTAGGACTCACTTCCCCCCTGGATAAATGTAGGAGACAAGCCTGCCTTTTCAACCACCCACTTTCTTGAAACAAGGATTGAGCTCCTTAGGTAAATGCAGGAGGCATGGCTCTCCATTTTCCCATAGCCCACATTTTCGAGAAGTTCAAAATTAATTATTTCCAAGGACTCCCAATTCCTCAATTTTACCAATGACGGCACCTGATGTAAATTTGCATATCCCCAAATATGACAACCCTAATTTTTAAACCAAAAAAAATGTTAGCAAGATTATATTTAATAATGCACCTAAATAATCATAGTGATGGCAATAACAAACCCATGGGTCATCGGATAATAATTTTTTTTTAGCCGTAGAGAAGCAATTTTATTAATTCTTAACTAAATATAATTTCTTTTTTTATAACAAATATCTATTCAATAAAGAACTAATTAAACTCATCATGATCCGATATAAATTTAATAGGTTTGGCCGGATCTCTCCCTCCAAGACATAGTCATTTTACCCTTAACAATACCATTTTATCGTTAAAATATCCGTAAACCAAAGTTACCACACTATTACTTTAGTTTAGATTTATTTTATCAACGTTAGAGATGTTTATTCATTTTCACATATGCATTTGTTTTCTGTTTAATTTTAATCCGTTACAATTTGTAATTTAACATTTCGTTAAATCATTTATCTAGTTTAATTTATTTATTTACCAATTATCAATAATTAAATTATTTATAATTAATAAACCACACACATAATCCCCTAGCAATGTTTATTTAATTTAAGCTTAAATTTAACTTTATTTAAATAAAATATTAATCATGCATGGATTCACACTCAAATTGGATATACCCTGATTTACAAGGTGATACCTGACCAAAGTGAAGCCACAGGACATAACGACAAATGACGACAATGGTCCACTGACGGTGATGATAGGGTACAACACTGAAAGCTCATCCTCCTTGAGGATGTTGACTAATTAGGGGAACCTCATGTCAACTCCAATCCACAATTCCATTGGCTAGGGCATGCTCAGACCTGGTAATTTAGGTGGAGTCGATGCCCGGTACTTGCATCCTGCAACGAACAACAAGGTTGTGCATATATACATATATAACCATGTAATCACAAGCATAATGAACGAAAGTCGCAGCGTGGCAGGGTACTCAGACACGAGTAATGCAACACTGTTCCATTCAAGTAACACATCATTGAATAACTAATACCAGTCATACATCATAATCATGATCGAACAACATATTAAACTAAAAGTAACATCAATCCATAATCACGTCCATCAACTGTGAAAGCACAAGGTACAAGTAAACAAGCATCATCCTAACATAGATCCATAATCAGCTAGCATAATATCAAAGAGTCCATCAAGCTTAAGGAGATCATAAACCATAACATAAAAGTCCAAACATCTCGAAACTGTAAACATGCACTACAAGACTATCATCTACACCAGAATTGTCATAGGAAACACAAAAATAACATTTGTCACAGGCAAAAAGTGAGGGGCATTACAAGCTGGCCATAGCTTCTTCAAATCGTTATGCGGACCTCTCAAATCTTAACTGGAGCTACTTCAGACAATCCTCTACACAGCCATATGGTCCATGTACTTTGATCTTCATTCCTCTGGAAATGCGAAGCAATCTACTTCACTGATCTGCATTGTTTCCTTTGTTTCTGACAAAGGGATATGTTGACATCAATGACAACACATCATAGGCACATATTTGCAACACTCATCCCCTAGAAAGAACACTTCAAACCCACGAACTCATTGGCCTAGAAAAGGTGTAAAGCCTGCGAGCTCGTTGGCCTAGCGAGGGTTTGAACTCTGGTGGCCGCCACTACAACCGAGCGACTTAACCACCAAACCACGCCCTTATCGGCAAATAAATAAAAATTAAAAAATGTTGCTACCACTTCTTTATTTTTTTATTAGCTTGTGTTGCTAATACAAATGTTATTTCTACATATAAAATAAATTAAAATATTTTTTTATGTTTTTTTAATAAATAAAAATTGCAAAGTTGTAATTACTCCTTTTATTTTTTTATATTAATATATATATACACATACATTAATATATTATTCATTCATTTATTTTATTTTATAATAAACATAAATAAAAATTAAAAAAGTTACAATTACTATTTATTAAATTTTTATATTAATATAGATACACACATACATACATATAGCTTATTCACTTATTTTATTTTATAATAAACATACATAACAATTAAAAAGTTGTATTACTATTTTAAAATTTTTTATATTAATATACATACATACATTAATATATATTATTTATTCATTTATTTTATTTTATAATAAACATAAATAAAAATTAAAAAGTCATAATTACTATTTTTAAATTTTTTATATTAATATATACATACATACATTAATATATATTATTTATTCATTTATTTATTTTATTGTATAATAAACATAAATAAAAATTAAAAAGTCGTAATTACTATTTAATTTTTATATTAATATATACACACATACATTAATATATATTATTTATTTATTTGATTTATTTTATAATAGACATAAATAAAAATTAAAAAATAATTAGTTTTTTAATTTTTTTATATTAATATATATATACGCATACATTAATGTATTAATATATATTATTTATTTTATTTTATAATAAACTAGAGTTGGAGAATGACCTTTCTTTTATCTTTTTAAACTCTAATTTAGTTTTTTTTTAATTTTTAATTTTTTTTCTATTATAATTATTATAAATTAAATAATTTAGAAACAAATTGAAGTAAAGTTTAAGAAAAATAAAAGAAAGTTATTCTCCAACTCCAACTTGCTATAAAAATTTAAATATTTTAATTATACTTAACTCACATTTAACTTAACTTTTTCCATAAACTTACAAGGTTGTTAAAATGTATTATTTTTTAAAAAGTAAAAAAAAACATATTTTGACAAAAATAAAGCATTTTTTTGACAAAATGAAGCACCTTTTGAAAAAATAAAGAATCTTTTATTTTTTAAAATTGATTAAATATTTAATTATTAGGAGAGCTCAATGAAGGAGATATAATCTTATGTTGTCCATCCTTGCAGGTATAATTGGCAAAGTGGCCAGAAGCAAACCTACGGCCAAACAAATAATGAAGGCTACTATATCCATGACCAGAAATAAGTTAAAGGTAATTGTGTCTACACTAGAAGGCCTGCCTTCCTCCTTCATGCCTCTGGGCACTGAGAGCATGGCTACGATGCTTCCCTCGACCAAGGGAAGGCTCCTGTGATTTGGGTGATCAGTTTAACTGTATTTATCATTGAAGATTCGATGGGTTGATCATCAATACCCTTGTTCCGCTGTGGTTTAATATGCACCACGCTGGAACCAATGGTGCATTGATCAGAATTACCCTCATTCCACTGTGGTCCAATGTGGGTTGATCAAAATTACCCTCATTCCACTGTGGTTCAATACGCACCTCACTGGAACTAATGGTGGGTTGATCAGCATTAACCTCATTCAGCTTTGGTCTAATACGCAACTCACTAGAACCAATGGTGGTTTGATCAGCATTTTCTTGCAAATCATTACTCTTTGTTTCCTGTTCATAACAAAAATACCAACACGTCAAGAACCAAACGTATTGAAAAACTAGGAGAAAGATCTTCCCAGCTCAACCGCTTTGAAGATTAAAAACACATAGTCTCACCTCATTCATCTTTGAAGCCATCGATTGATCAACCAGATTACGATCATCCAACGCCATTTTCTCTCCACCTAAAGGAAAATATCCAACCCGTCAAGAACCAAAACTATTTAAAACTAGGAGAAACTGGATTTCTTGTTGACGCTCATCTTCAAGAATGAAAACAAAATGTAGTTGTTGAGGGGTTGACCATTGGACTAAACTGCTAAAGTTTTTTTATAATTAATGTAAGTGCCTATTTAGTAAAAATAGTATATTTCTATCATTTTTATTTAGTTATATGCTTACTTTGGTGGGAATTTGTTAATGTAGTAATATATTGATACATGACATCAATTAAAAAGGAGGTTTTAAGTAGATTGTCTATTCAACCATTTTTAGTTAATTAATGAGTATCTAGTATCTTGTATGGTTATTGCCATCTTAAGTGATCGATTTATTTTCCTAAAAGCATTGAAACCTAAACTTTAAAAAATGATTCAAAATGCCTATGCTCATTATTTAAAAATAAATAAAAATTAAAAAATGCTACTACCACTTCTTTATTTTTTTATTAGCTTGTGTTCTAATATAAATGCTATTTCTACATATATAATAAATTAAAATATTTTTTTATGTTTTTTTAATAAATAAAAATTGCAAAGTTGTAATTACTCTTTATTTTTTTTTAATAAATTAACTTGCTCATATAAAAATAAATAAAAATTAAAAAATGTTGCTACCACTTCTTTATTTTTTTATTAGCTTGTGTTGCTAATATAAATGCTATTTCTACATATAAAATAAATTAAAATATTTTTTTATATTTTTTTAATAAATAAAAATTGTAAAGTTGTAATTACTCCTTTTATTTTTTATATTAATATATATACACACATACATTAATATATTTTATTTATTCATTTATTTTATTTTATAATAAACATAAATAAAAATTAAAAAGTTACAATTATTATTTATTAAATTTTTTATATTAATATAGATACACACATACATACATATAGCTTATTCACTTATTTTATTTTATAATAAACATACATAAAAATTAAAAAGTCATATTTTTAAATTTTTTATATTAATATATATATATACATACATTAATATATATTATTTATTCATTTATTTTATTTTAAAATAAACATAAATAAAAATTAAAAAGTCACAATTAGTATTTTTAAATTTTTTATATTAATATATATACATACATACATTAATATATATTATTTATAATAATAAACATAAATAAAAATTCCAACATAAATAAACTAGTGTGAGAATGAACTTTCTTTTATCTTTTTAAACTCTAATCTAGTTCTTTTTTTAAAAAAAAATTGTTTCTATTATAATTATTTTAAGTTAAATAATTTAAAAACAAACTGAAGTAAAGTTTAAGAAAATAAAAGAAAGTTATTCTCCAACTCCAACTTCTATAAAAATTTAAATATTTTAATTATATTTTAATAATGCTTAACTCACATTTAGCTTAACATTTTTTATAAAATTACAAGGTTGTTAAAATGTATTTTTTTTAAAAGTAAAAAAGCATATTTTGACAAAATGAAAGCATCTTTTGACAAAATAAAGCATCTTTTATTTTCTAAAATTGATTAAATATTTAATTATTAGGAGAGCTCAATGAAGGGGATATAATCTTATGGTGTCCATCCTTGCAGGTATAATTGGCAAAGTGGCCAGAAGCAAACCTACGGCCAAGCAAACAATGAAGGCTAAGATATATGTGACCATAAATAAGTTAAAGGTAATTGTGTCTACACTAGAAGGCCAACCTTCCTCCTTCACACCTCCAGGCACCGAGAGCATGGCAACGATGCTTCCCTCGACCAAGGCGAAGGCTCATGTGATTTGGGTGATCGATTTAACTGTATTTATCATTGAAGATTCAGTGGGTTGATCATCATTACCCTCGTTTCGCTGTGGTTCAATATGCACCACTATGGAACCAATGGTGTGTTGATCAGAATTACCCTTGTTCTACTGTGGTCCAATGGTGGGTTGATCAGAATTACCCTCGTTCCACTGTGGTTCAATATGCACCTCACTGGAACTAATGGTGGGTTGATCAACATTAACCTCATTCGGCTTTGGTCCAATGCGTAACTCACTAGAACCAATGGTGGGTTGATCAGCATTTTCTTGCAGATCATTACTCTATGTTTCCTGTTCATAACAAAAATACCAATGCGTCAAGAACCAAACGTATTGAAAAACTAGGAGAAAAATCTTCCCAGCTCAACTGTTGTGAAGATTAAAAACACATAGTCTCACCTCATTCATCTTTGAAGCCATTGATTGATCGACCAGATTATCCTCATCCAATGCCATTTTCAGAATGTAGTCATTGAGGGGTTGACCATTGGACTCAACTGTTAAAGTTTTTTTTATAATTAATATAAGTGCCTATTTAATTTAAAAAGGTATATTTCTACCATTTTTATTTAGTTTTATGCTTACTTAGGTGGGAATTTATTAATGTAATAATTTATTGATACATGACATGAATTAAAAAGGAGGTTTTAAGTAGATTGTCTATTCAAACATTTGTAATTAATTAATGTTTATTCTCAAATGAGTATCCAATATCTTGTATGGTTATTGTCATCTTAAGTGATTGATTTGTTTTCCTAAAAGCATTGAAAGCTAAACTTCAAAAAATGATTCAAAATGCCTATGCTCATAATTTAAAAATAAATTCAAATAAATAAAAATTAAAAAATGTTGCTACCACTTCTTTATTTTTTATTAGTTTGTGTTGCTAATATAAATTAAAATAATTTGTTATGTTTTTTTAATAAATAAAAATTGCAAAGGTGTAATTACTCCTTTTATTTTTTTATATTAATATATATACACACATACATTAATATATATTATTTATTCATTTATTTTATTTTATAATAAACATAAATAAAAATTTAAAAGTTACAATTACTATTTATTAATTTTTTTATATTAATATAGATTCACACATACATACGTATAGCGTATTCACTTATTTTATTTTATAATAAAATACATACAAATTAAAAAGTCATATTACTATTTTTTAATTTTTTATATTTTTTGATACATTTTTTAAATTTTTTATATTAATATATATACATACGTACATTAATATATATTATTTATTCATTTATTTTATTTTATAATAAACATAAATAAAAATTAAAAAGTTATGATTACTAGTTTTAAATTTTTTATATTAATATATACATACATACATTAATATATATTATTTATTCATTTATTTATTTTATTGTATAATAAACATAAATAAAAATTAAAAAGTCGTAATTACTATTTAATTTTTATATTAATATATACACACATACATTAATATATATTATTTATTTATTTGATTTAATTTATAATAGATAAATAAAAATTAAAAAGTAATTATATATATACATTAATCTATTAATATATATTATTTATTTTATTTTTATAAAAAACTACAGTTGGAGGATGAACTTTCTTTTATCTTTTTAAACTCTATTTTTTTTTTAATTTTAAATTTTGTTTCTAATATAATTATTATAAATTAATTAATTTAAAAATTAAGAAAATAAAAGAAAGTTATTCTCCAACTCCAACTTCCTATAAAAATTTAAATATTTTAATTTTATTTTAATAATACTTAACTCACATTTACGATAAAAAAAATACTTAACTCATATTTAACTTAACTTTTTCCATAAACTTACAAGGTTGTTAAAATGTATTATTTTTAGAAAGTAAAAAAAACTTATTTTGACAAAAATAAAACATTTTTTGACAAAATGAAAGCATCTTTTGACAAAATAAAGAATGTTTTATTTTTTTAAATTGATTAAATATTTAATTACTAGTATATTTATATTTAAAAATATATATCTAAAGTACACTAGGGATATCTCTTTTCCATAGTTTATTTGAAAAAGAAATTGGAAAAAATAAAAAATAAAAACTAAAAAATAAATTAGAAAAAATAAAAAATAAAAACTAAAAAGTAAATTGGAAAAAATAAAAAATAAAAACCAAAAAAGAAATTGAAAATAAGAAAATCACAAAAACTATTGAACCAAAAAAGAAATTAGAAAAAATAAAAAATAAAAACCAAAAAAATAAAAACTAAAAACTAAAAAAGAAATTGGAAAAAATAAAAAGCTAAAAATCAAAAAAGAAATTGAAAATAAGAAAATCACAAAAACCATGAAACCAAAAAAAATTGGACAAGAATTTTTTTCCAATGAATCTTATTTACATGAATTTATTTATTTAAATATTTTATGATTTTTGTTTATAGAATCTAGATGTTTACAGCAATCTAAATCTTTCAACCCTTGTTGTGAGTGTAGAATGCCTCTCAGCAGGGCTTAAATTTGGCAGTCGACCTTGCCTATCAAGCAATTTTTTTATGACAGTTATCTATTCAATGTTGCCTTTAAAATACTATGACCTATCTTAGCTTATAAGTAGATTATATAAAAATCAAATATATATCAGCATAATCCTATGTAAATTTTGACAGTTTGTTCAAAATCTTTCCTTTCATATGATACAGTCTTTTTTAATTTTCAACAAAAATGGCTAAATACAGCTATACAACTGTCAAATTTAAGCCCTGCCTCTTAGCATAATTAGGAGAGCTCAATGAAGGAGATATAATCTTATGTTGTCCATCCTTATAGGTATAATTGGTAGAGTGGCCAGAAGAAAACCTACGGCCAAGCAAATAATTAAGGCTACTATATCCGTGACTAGAAATAAGTTAAAGGTAATTGTGTTTGAACTAGAAGGCTTGCCTTCCTCCTTCACACCTCTGGGCACCGAGAGCATGGCTATGATGCTTCCTTCAACCAAGGCGAAGGCTCTTATGATTTGGGTGATCAATTTAACTATATTTATCATTAAATATTTGGTGGGTTGATCATCATTACCCTTGTTCCGCTGTGGTTCAATATGCACCACTCTGGAACCAATGGTGCGTTGATCAGAATTACCCTCATTTTGCTATGGTCCAATGGTGGGTTGATCAGAATTACCCTCATTCCACTATGGTTCAATATGCACCTCACTAGAACTAATGGTGGGTTGATCAGCATTAACCTCATTTAGCTTTGGTCCAATGTACAACTCACTGGAACCAATGGTGGGTTGATCAACATTTTCTTGTAGATCACTATTCTCTATTTCCTGTTCATAACAAAAATACCAATGCGTCAAGAACCAAACGTATTGAAAAACTAGGAGAAAGATCTTCCCATCTCAATTGTTGTGAAGATTAAAAACACATAGTCTCGCCTCATTCATCTTTGAAGCCATCTATTGCTCAACCAGATTATCCTCATCCAATGCCATTTTCTCTACACCTAAAGGAAAATACCCAACCTGTCAAGAACCAAAACTATTTAAAAACTAGGAGAAACTAGATTTCCTGTTGACACTCATCTTCAAGAATGAAAATAGAATGTAATCATTGAGGGGTTGACCATTGGACTAAACTGTTAAAGTTTTTTTTATAATTAATATAAGTGCCTATTTAATAAAAAATAGTATATTTCTATCATTTTTATTTAGTTTTATGCTTACTTTGGTGGAAATTTCTTAATGTAATAATATATTGATACATGACATGAATTAAAAAAGAGGTTTTAAGTAGATTGTCTATTCAACCATTTTAATTTAATTAATGTTTATTCTCAAATGAGTATCTAGTATCTTGTATGGTTATTGCCATCTTAAGTGATCGATTTGTTTTCATGTTGCTTCCACTTCTTTATTTTTTTAGTAGCTTGTGTTGCTAATATAAATGTCATTTCTACATATAAAATAAATTAAAATAATTTTTTATGTTTTTTTTAATAAATAAAAATTGCAAAGTTGTAATTACTCCTTTTATTTTTTTTAATAAATTAACTCGCTCATATAAAAATAAATAAAAATTAAAAAATGCTGCTACCACTTCTTTATTCTTTTATTAGCTTGTGTTGCTAATATAAATGCTATTTCTACATATAAAATAAATTAAAATAATTTTTTATGTTTTTTTAATAAATAAAAATTGCAAAGTTGTAATTACTCCTTTTATTTTTTTATATTAATATATTTACACTCATACATTAATATATATTATTTATTCATTTATTTATTTTATAATAAACATAAATAAAAATTAAAAAGTTACAATTACTATTTATTAATTTTTTAATATTAATATAGATACACACATACATAAATATAGCTTATTCACTTATTTTATTTAATAATAAACATAAATAAAAACTAGCATACATATATTTTAAAAATATATCTAAAGTACACCGAGAGATATCCTTCTTGAGAGATAATTTTTCTTTTGTAAATTATTTTTGATAATAATAATTAAGTTTTAAAAAATTCTACGACTTTGCACAAGTTCAACATTCCCAACTATTTTCTAGCCCATGACAAGGGCTAAAATGCTTATATAAATTGTTCCTTATACCGTTATACACGTGTGTGGTCTTGTCCAATAATGATCTATCAACTTTATTATATTGTGTATCTAAAAAATTTGATTGCCATTATAAACATACATGATGATTCTCTTACAAGACTTGGGCTATATTTAGTTAACATTTTCTTCCACATATACCAAACTCCATGGCCCAAGAAAGAGCTTAGATCAAAGTAAGCTATTATTGTATTGGTTACATGCTATTTTTATGGAAATGATATAAACAGGATTTTTTCAATCATAGTTAGAAAAGAGGGGCCCATACCCCATTCGCCTTCCCATCGTGGAGACTAGAATTAGAATGTCAGTTGACTCTCTAATTGGCCAGAAGAAACCCAGATCTTTGTGCCTCATAAAAAAGGATGCTTTTGCTTAGGGCAGCACCATAGTCATGGCCTGCTACTGCGACTCCAATGCACAGTGCCAGCACCAAAATGTAAATACTTGAAGCCATTGAAAATCTACAATTCGGTAGGGCAGCAGACCCACTTCAAAGCTATACTTTTAACACAAACACACAAATGATAGATTTCCCAAATAGAACAACATACGATGAGAAAAGACTATAGAGACTGAGAAATAGTAATGAAATTAGCTCATATGAGTATTCAATATCAGTGTATGTATCACTCAAGGTGCCCACAAATATATTCAATGCAGAAACAACTACACGTAATGAAGAGAAGATGCCCTTGATCTACAAGTGCAATATACTTTTAAAAAATGATACTTTATAGGCTGCTATTAGATATGCCAAAAACACGGATCTAAATTAAAGAAGTAGCAAGTTTGAGTGAGGGCACGACACACATTCTCCACAACTAAAATACAGATCCAAAAAAATTAAAACACCAAACCAATGCACAATGCAGGTTCCTCAAAAGTACAACACAACAATACAACACACAAAAACCTTCACAAAATGCAATACATAGTGTATATGCTTATCAGTCCAGTGGAAGAGAATTAGAACATAATACTGAATACGACTAACAATTTTAAAGTCCATAAAGCTAATACTGAATATTTATGATAGGATTGCAAATAACTCATCAGATTTGTTGTGGAGAGAACAAATCAAAGCACATGATTTGTTGCGAAGAGATATCAATGGTATGATCAATGGTGCTGTGGACTTCCTCAGAGAATTGCTCAAATGATTTTCTTTTGAAGGTGATCTCGTACTTGGTGGTGAATGATTCCTCTGATGATCTTGACACACTCCCTACACATGCATAACAATTTGCAATCAAAACTATTTGCAAAGGAAAAGAGAATCTGTGTGCACCTTCAGTTGTAGACATCCTGATTTTGACGAATTGTAAGCACATTTTGCAGTGCTTGAATATATTAGTTACATGGATCATAATACAAAGAAATGATGCAAAATACCTTTAATTATACAACAATATAAAGAAATCAAACACTTTTTTTCTATCTTGAAAATGAACAAAAGCTAATATTATAAATGTAAAGAAGTCAGACCTGAATCTAGCATGCTTCACTTTCCTTGTGTCCATTAATGGTAAACAATGAATGGTAATGCAGACTCGGGGCTCATGCTCTTCCAACCATTCTTGTTCTTGCTCGCTTGAAATGGTGCCACTTTTCATTAATTGATTGTCACTGCTTCTCAGAAGATTGATCCACACATGAATGCTCATACACTACTCTTATTGAAAGAATGCTATTTGGTGGCCTTTGCCTCCTCATTCCAGTGCCTTTGCATCTCTCTATTCCACCATGTTCTTAAAATTAAATAGAATTTCCTCCAAATTTGAATAATACTTTAATATTATCTTATGTTTAGCTTTATAATTTTCGTACCTCCTCATCCTTAGATCTGAGCAGGTTGGTAGTCTCATGCTTTGCAGGGGTGTGAACATTGTACGGCTCCAAAACCTGATTCTTTGCCCACCATAGCTGAGCCCGTGTTTAGCCCAACATTTCTTGGCTACATTTAACATATAGAAATTTTGACAAATCTTTTCAAATTCAGACAGGAATGAAGAAATAAAGGCTAAGAATAACCACAAAAAATAGCAAAGCAAAGATAAAAATTGATTCTTTTGTTTTTTGTTGGCACTTCCCTTTAGCTAACATAAAATCTTGCAATTTGATATGTTCTTTATAGCTTTTATGTGTTTAATGAAACTGACAGAATGTGCCATTCCTTTCACCTTCCCCATTGAGTGGTAGGCGCCTCTTTAAAATTGTCATCCAGCTTGCATTTTATTTTTTTTTTATTTTTTTTATTTTTAAATTTTATGATTTTTGTTTAGAGAATCTAAATGTTTACAAGAATCTAAATCTTTCAACCCCTTATTGTCACTGTAGGACGCCTCTCGGTGTAATTAAAAAGTAACAATTACTATTTTTAAATTTTTTATATTAATATATATACATACATACATTAATATATATTATTTATTCATTTATTTATTTTATTGTATAATAAACATAAATAAAAATTAAAAAGTTGTAATTACAATTTAATTTTTATATTAATATATACACACATACATTAATATATATATATAAATTTTTTATATTAATATATATACATATACATTAATATATTAAAATATATTATTTATTTTATTTTATAATAAATTAGAGTTAGAGAATGAACTTTCTTTTATCTTTTTTTTTTAATTTTTAATTTGTGTTTCTATTATAATTATTATAAATTAATTAATTTAAAAACAAACTAAAGTAAAGTTTAAGAAAATAAAAGAAAGTTATTCTCCAACTCCTACTTGCTATAAAAATTTAAATATTTTAGTAATATTTAACTCACATTTAACTTAACTTTTTCTATAAACTTACAAGGTTGTTAAAATGTATTATTTTTTAGAAAGTAAAAAAAAACATATTTTGGCAAAAATAAAACATTTTTTGACAAAATGAAAGCATCTTTTGACAAAATGAAAGCATCTTTTGACAAAATGAAAGCATCTTTTGATAAAATAAAGAATCTTTTTTTTTTTAAATTGATTAAATATTTAACTAGTATATTTATATTTAAAAATATATATATCTAAAGTACGCTGAGGGATATCTCTTTTCCATAGTTTATTTGATTTCTCACATTTTTTTTTTCCATCATTTTAATTTTTTAATTTTTCAATTTTGTTTGGTTTAATATTTTTGGTGATTTAAAAATAAATTGATAATAAGAAAATCACAAAAACTATGGAACCAAAAAAGAAATTGGAAAAAATGAAAAATAAAAACCAAAAAAGAAATTAGAAAAAATAAAAAATAAAAACTAAAAAAGAAATTGGAAAAAATAAAAAATCAAAATCAAAAAAGAAATTGAAAATAAGAAAATCATAAAAACTATGGAACCAAAAAAGAAATTGGAAAAAATAAAAAATAAAAACCCATATTTTATATTATATTATACTTTATATTATTATATTATATTATTTTATATTATTATTTTTATGTTTTCCAATTTCTTTTTTGGTTTGACAGTTTTTCTTTTTCTCCATCTTTTTCTCCTTACATGGTTTCCAATTTCTTTTTTAGTTTTTATTTTTTATTTTTTCTAATTTCTTTTTTGGTTTTTATTTTTTATTTTCTCCAATTTCTTTTTTTATTTTTTCCAATTTCTTTTTGGTCCATAGTTTTTATTTCCACATGAATCTTTTTTTTGTTACGTAAGCCAAGTATTGTATTATATAGAAAATATGAAGTTACAAAAACTGGCCTCTTAAGCTAGCCAAATGAAGAGCAGGGCTAATGCCAAAATGCCCTATTGTTATGCTATACTATCCCATCCCCTATCAACAGGCCACGCAGGACCAAAGACCTTAACTATGAAATCACAAAAAAAGAGCCACGCAGGGCTTTACTATATCCCCTATTGCAGACATAATGAAACTAAGACTATGACCATTATGAAGTATTCGTATAACATCTTACATTGATATGGAAAAGGAAAAGAGAAACCTACAATGACATCACATAAACCCCAGATTGGTAGCTAGGGATCCAAAATCATCCACCCATTTGAAATCCTCCTCGGTCAGCTCCATCTATAACTACTTCTTTAGGAAATTTTTACCAGCCTCCACCTGCTCTCTATGAGCAATCAAAGTCATGCCTTTCAGATCAAGAAGGAAAGGGAAATACCCAATGACTTCATCAAAATTCTGAAGGAGGTGGAAATTTGTCGACCTTGGAATACCAGTGCCTAAGGAGGTAGCTCTGAGGGTCTCCTGCATACCACCAATAAACTTTTTCTTGAAGAGCTTCCTGAGAAATTACTTTGCAACATCTTTGGGAAAGCCTACATCCAACACTGCTGCAAGGAAATAAGAAGCAATGGTAGAGTCTATTCTATAGAATTCCCCTCCATCCATGAATCTCTTGCCGAGAACCATCTTAATCACAGCAAGAGAGAAGTCATCACTAAACTGCAACACATGCCTTAGCCTATGATCTTTGATTGCCCCTTTGAAAGCCAGTTGCCTCACTGTGCTTTCCAATTGGATTGGCGTATCCAAACCCAAACAAACCATACCTTCAATTGCTATCCATGCCACAAATCTTGTTCTGGTCACCATTGTGGAAGAGGAAAGCAATTATGTAAGGATTTGAAAAAATGAAGAGGAGCAGCGGAATATAAAATTACTCCCCCTCAGCCCTTCACTTAACAAAGACTCTAGAACCAAGTGAAATCAGCATCACCTCTACATTATTGTTCTGCTGTCAAAACTTCCATATTGCCTGACAAGCTTACTAAATTATGATGCTTTCTTAAAGAGCAAGTTCCATCACCTACTGCGTGAGCTAGCTTGGAGTTGCCACTGTGTCCAATGATCATTGACGTGTCATTCCTCTGCCACTGAGCCCTAGACCTTCCACATTAGGTTGTGTGGAAGGTCTCCCTCCCTTCCTCCCACGCCACATGAATTTATTTATTTAAATATTTTCTGATTTTTGTTTACAGAATCTAAATGTTTATGGGAATCTAAATCTTTGAGGCAGGGCTTAAATTTGATAGTTGTATAGCTGTATTTAGGCATTTTAGTTGTAAAATACAATTGAAAATTTGAAAACATTGTCATATGAAAGGAGAGATTTTGGACAAACTGTCAAAATTTATATAGGATTATGATGATAGATATATTTAGTTTTTATATAATTTACTTATACTAAAGTGTGTCATAGGATTTGAAAGGCAAAATTGAATAGATAACTGTCATAAAAAAATTGCTTGACAAGCAAGGTTGACTGTCAAATTTAAGCCTTGCTTTGAGGTCTTTGCTGCCATTGTAGAACACCTCTTGGCATAATTATTAGGAGAGCTCAATGAAAGGGATATAATCTTATGCTATCCATCCTTGCAAGTATAATTGGCAGAGTGGCCAGAAGCAAACCTACGGCCAAGCAAACAATGAAGGCTACTATATCCATGACCAAAAATAAGTTAAAGGTAATTGTGTCTACACTAGAAGGCATGTCTTCCTCCTTCACACCTCTGGGCACCAAGAGTGTGACTATGATGCTTCCCTCAACCAAGGAGAAGGCTTCTATGATTTGGGTGACCAGTTTAACTGTATTTATCATTGAAGATTTAATGGGTTGATCATCATTACCCTCATTCTACTATGGTTCAATATGCACCACTCTAGAACTAATGGTACGTTGATCAGAATTACCCTCGTTCCACTGTGGTTCAATGTGGGTTGATCAAAATTACCCTCGTTCCACTGTGGTTCAATACGCACCTCACTGGAACTAATGGTGGGTTGATCAGCATTAACCTCATTTAGATTTGGTCCAATACGCAACTCACTTGATCAACATTTTCTTGCAGATCATTAATCTTTGTTTCTTGTTCATAACAAAAATACCAATGCATCAAGAACCAAACATATTGAAAAAATAGGAGAAAGATCTTCCCAGCTCAACCACTGTGAAGATTAAAAACACATAGTCTCACCTCATTCATCTTTGAAGCCATCAATTAATCAACCAGATTACCCTCATCCAACGCCATTTTCTCTCCACCTAAAGGAAAATACCCAACCCGTCAAGAACCAAAATGTCATGCCCACATTTGCCATGTGGTCATGACATGAGAAACCACATGTCATGCCCACATTTACCATGTGGTCATGACATGAACAACCAAAAACTTTTCCACCTGCCCCTAAAACCCCATCGCACAAGGTAGGGAAGGCAACAAGGTGCGCGACAAGACGACCATGACATCTTGTCAGGTGAATGCAAACCAAGGGAAAAACAACATAAAGTGTTGAAAACATACATCAATTCAAAAAGTTGTAAAAAGAAACAATCTATCATCTAAAGTTATAATAAACCATTCATAAAGAGATGTGATATGATTTTGTTAATTCTATCATACATGAACATTATGTGAATGTCTAAGATTAAGTTTAGACTAGCATTGAATACTTTCTTTTGACACCAAAGGAGATATGTGTTAATAACAATTAATGAAAACATATAAGATGGAATAAATTACATAGCCATTAAAATGATATTACATAAGATAGTCACATCATTATCTAGGTTGGAGTGTCTCATAATTTACAAATCTACCAATCTACAATGCTACAAGAATGATCTACATCATTGATACAATTAGATAACTGAGGAATACACAATGCTCATAGGCTAAAGATGAAGAATAGCCACTATGAAGTCATATCAATCATGAATCACAGGTCCCCAATGGCAGTGGGTGCACACCACCCTACCATGTGGTACCTCAAAGGTCCACCCCCTATGCTCAGAGATGATCACATGGCCCATACACAAGCATAAAAGCAAAAAGGGACAGGAAGGCATATATACTCAGCCACACAAGGGATACCACAAGTCTCATAGCTCACATGAACACATCATAAGCACATGGTTCATGGAGGGCATAAATAAGACAATCGAAATCATGCCATGAAACACTACTCAGATAAGGAGAGGTAAGACGATAGGGGTAACAAGTCTGAAGTGGCTAAACAAAGGTACTCATCTCAATACAAGCCTTTCCTAGGCACATGACACAAGTTACGTCCAACAGACCAAACAAAAGAGCACTCCTACTCGATGTCACATTGGAAGCCACTTCCATGATCACCCTATCACCTACACCCAACTCCAACAAGCTCAACATGCAATCATAAGCATTAAGCATGCACGTGAAGACCCACACTTGGGGCATTACAACACCCTCTAAAAATTGAGACATATATACATAAGAAATATTAGGAATCCACTTCAGATGAGAAAAAGATTCAAGAAAAGTTACTAAACAAATGAACAAGATAGGATCATATAGCAGATGATAAGTATATGTATTGAAGGAATTCACTTTCATGCAATGCAAAGCATGCATTAAAAAAAGGCCAAGAAAACTACTCTTACCCTCCATGTATTGATGAGGTATCTACACTCCACCATCCTAACCACATGCAGAATAGCCACTTAATCAGAGATTACCCTTTTAAGGTTCCACTATCAAAACCCTTCTAAACCACCTTGCCCTCTCACCAAGTGCTCAGGATTTTATGAATTACAGAGAATGAAAGCCACCCCTAACTGCTCTCTCCTCTCCTCTGTGCCCTCTCAAACCCTAGGTTCTGCTCTTTTTCTTTCTTTCTTTCCCAATCTCCAAAGCATGAGCATTTCCCCCTCCTTTTTCCCCCAAAAAAAATTTCAAACCTAAGCATTTGTGGGTCCCCATCTATCAATCGAAAAAAAAGAAATATATCATTTTCTTTTAAGTCAAAAGAGGACCATCAATATATTATTTTGGTTAAACTTAAATTCACCACAATAGGCTTATAAACCCTCCCACCTAAACCATACGGGTAACTATACACCATTTCAATCACCAACACTTCTCAACCAAAAAAAAAATTAAATAAATGAACACACACACAAAAGCAAACCCATAAGGAATAGACCCTAACATTGAAACCACATGGGTTTGACTCATGAAATGGTAGGATAGTCGGATGATAACCAGGTGGTGTCTGAAGAAAATAACCCAACATCAGATACTCATCCCCAAATGGGGACGATGGCACGGCTAAGGTGTTTTGGCCAATGTGTCATCTCCAAATCTCCACCATTGGGGCATTAGGCATGCTCAGACCTATGGAGCCAGGTGGAGTTGATGCTTGGTACCTACATCACTTAGAACACATTATAACATCTTACATATACATATCTTATAATAGTCAAAGCATAAATAATCCACACAGGAGGATTGTAATATCCGTAATCATTCGCACCATGTGCCAATGTCACGGTGTCATCCTCTCCACATGTACACCCAATCATAATATGAGCTCTAACATAATACATTAGTCAGTACATTATAATCACGTAACAATAGCTCTAATCACAACATAATAAGCAAATCACAACATAATCATCATCAAGGATATCAACATAAATGAAACGTCAGTATCTCAACATCACATGGAATCTGAATCTCATACCTCGATGTCGTCTTAATTAGGCCAGGACTAGGGAGGCACTACACACTCCCCCTCAAGAGCTTGACTTACTCCTAGAAGTCACAAATGCTAAAATGCAACCATAGCACACATTAGTCCATGAAACTCAATAATAATAATAAAACTTAGGTGAACATCACTTTTGATATACCCAATTACTTGTAATATGTCACAATACCGAGGTGAAGAAGAGGCAAGGCACTCAATTCCATTTAAAGTATACGTTAGTAGATAACAATTTTTCTCTAATCAAAATAAATAATGATGCCATAACATTTAATTTTCTCATAGAATCATTGTCTCAACAACCAATTTGTTGCTCACAACCATCAATTTACACATTCATACTAGCATATAACCACATAATTTCTCATAAATTCCAGCAATTGCACTTTTCAATACACAAAGTTTTCAATTCTCTAACTTTCATAAGCAACCATCTCAAGAATAGAGCACACAAACACACATCATACAACATGTTTACAAAGAAAACATCAACTCATATGTAGATACATCAAATGTTGGTCATACAACTAAACAACCATTTTCATTCATCCACATCACAGGGATAACAACACAAGTTTCACATATAGGTTTAGAGGGATGTCATAGTCTCATCATAGAACCAAGTAACCAATAACTAGTGCTAAGTAACCAAAGATCCATGAATCCAGTGAAATGATGGTCTTGAGGCCATGCACCTAGGGGGCCCTCCATACATTTCCACAAATGACCTACCTCTTGTTTATGTAAGGGGATTAGCCTCCAAGAGATAGTCAGCATAAGAACATAAATCACTAGGAAGGTAAGTGGATGATGGCTATACCGTACTAGCCCACACTTACCCCCATCCTCAAAAGTTTCCCATGTCTGCTTCCTTATATACACTCTACCAGAGGTCACTCTATTGAAATGTGAGAAGAAACATCACAATACAAGACCAACACTTGAAAACAGAAAGAACCCAGCTTAGCCAACACACATTTTCAAAAAATACCAAAAGAAGAAGTTTCCAAATCCAACAATAAAATAAACAAATGCACGTAATTTCAACAATAAATCAACATGACCACAAGAGTCATGTGAAAAGGAAGATTCAAATATTTGTGGCTAAGCTACTTATAGTCAAGATAAAATAACATCACTGGTCGTCACAAGCAAGGTAAATAAAGTCACCAATAATCGAAAGAAGATCACAAACCATGAAATTGCACATTACGTCACAATGTGACTAACATTAAGTCACCAATAAGGAAGGAGGGAAATCATGGTCACTACATGTGCTATGCAAACACAACCAATGCAATAGCATCATGTAGGCAGGTAGTATCAAATGTGCCTTCATGTATGACTACGTGGAATCATGCCCTTCTCAAAGGTAACACGTCATCACCACCAACACTATGTTGGAACATCAGTGTGGTGTGGCATCACATATATTTGCCTCATGTCAACCAGGTGTCGACACACGTAATTACCATAACATAGCGTAAGTCCAATGTAGCTCAATAATTACTCTAATATGATCAAAATTAAACATATATTTCTTTTGTATAAATGCCAACTCTATCATAGTGCTAATGTCTCCAGAATGCTACACATCTAATCTTGAAATAAGATACCAAAAGTAAGAGAAAATCTACACCAAGTAACATGGCCTCAAGAAAATCACATGCCCATACCATACCATAACCAAGATCCCAAGTTAGATGCCAATAGTACCATCAAGGAAACAATGCATGATAGGATAACACTATGAACCTCTCAAAGGTCCATTCACTAAGGAGAAGTAGGGGGTACTCTTGTGTAGGAAGGTATGGTTAGTTCGGTTAACCCCAAACCAATGTCACAACATGTCGCCATAGCTTCCTAAGTTCTTCCTCTCCACTACTTAACTCCACACATGGAAGGTCTCCAACTCCAAGGTTGGACCTTACAAGGTGTACAAACAAGCAACCACACAAGCATGACACCACCATACTTGTAGCTATACACTTAACCCATGGATGGATACCTAGTATCACAAGATCATGAGTACACAAATCGTGTACAGGATATTTACAACACATAGCAAGTACTCTCATAACAGGTATTCACATCCACAAGGTAACACATAACACAATTTTTCCTTTATCATGCATTACTTAGTGAAGAAGAACAACTTTCATACACAAAATCACATAATATTTACCAAGGTTTCTAAGAAGTCTATCTAACATCAATTGGAATTAACCTTTCTAAGGCATAAATGGAATCTAGCCATACTTCACATTTAGAGGCAATAAAATACACCCAAAACAAATACACCAACATGCTAGCATTTGCATACTAGGTCATATTCAAATCCAAACAACGTTACTTCAACTCATAAGATGGTGACTCACAACACATCACACATCATGGAGCTATTGATAAACCATATTACACTACATATGCACTATGAACAAAACTCATATTTATCTAACACAAAGTTCATAAGATAAGGTCTTACCATAAGCATAATCCAATTAAAAGATTAAGTCCCTAATTTAGTATTTTACCAAAAGGTGCCAAACATTTCCTCCACACAAGGTATGCATAACATGATATCCAATTCACACAAGAACAAAGTTATAAAATGAAAAATTTCCATTATGGAAGTACTTTACAAAAATAGTCTCCAAGCACATGATGCACCATTGAAACATTTCAAAAACACACTTTATTTCTTAACAATACTAAGCATAAGTCTCCTTTACACTTCTTTCTTTCTTAACCTTTTACAATCAAAAGTATTGCAAACATACACCAAATGACTTGCACTCATAAAATTCAAAGAAGATACATTTCATGCCAGCATTTCTAGTTACCCAACCCAAAGGAGACAATGCCGATTTCCAAATGATATCAAGGGTTAGGAATTCAAGAAGGTATGAAATTCTTACAGTATGATATATGCATGCAAAGTACACAAGGCAGGAATTAGTCAAACAAGCATTAATACTTCATTATTCTTCCAAGGAACAAAACATCATCACTTTCACAACCAAAAGCATAACACACAACAAGGTGCAACACATGCCTAACTATTCCCACGATCCTGACCTCTAATCCCAACCACATAGAGTGCATACTAGGGAACAACACCATACTCCACAAAATGCATAAGGACGAGGAAGGGCCCAACACAACCTTCACAAAACACCAGTGGAAGACTTTGATAATCATGTGACTAAGCCACTACGATGACCAAATGAGAGGATGGATATTCCTCTAAGATGAAGGTTGGATGTCAATCCACAACCTCGCTCTCTCGCAACTACATGGAGTAGGACGAGGGTCAAAAGCACCCTCAATCCACTCAATGTCGGCCCAATCAAACACGCAAATACCCCAGAGCTCCCAATGTTGAAACATGGGCTGTGATACCAAAGTCATGCCCACATTTGCCATGTGGTCATGACTCGAGAAACCACATGTCATGCCCAAATTCACCATGTGGTCATGACATGAACAACCAAAACTATTTAAAAACTAGGAGAAACTAGATTTCTTGCTAACACTCGTCTTCAAGAATGAAAACACAATGTAGTCATTGAGGGGTTGACCATTGAACTAAACTGTTAAAAAAAATTTATAATTAATATAAGTGCTTATTTAATAAAAATAGTATATCTCTATCATTTTTATTTAGTTTTATGCTTACTTTGGTGGGAATTTATTAATGTAATAATATATTGATACATGACATGAATTAAAAAGGAGGTTTTAAGTAGATTGTCTATTCAACCATTTTTAGTTAATTAATGTTTATTCTCAAATGAGTATCCATATCTTGTATGGTTATTTCCATCTTAAGTGATCGATTTGTTTACCTAAAAGTATTGAAACCTAAACTTCAAAAAATTATTCAAAATACCTATGCTCATAATTTAAAAATAAATAAAAATTAAAAAATGCCGCTACCACTTCTTTATTTTTTTATTAGATTGTGTTGCTAATATAAATGCTATTTCTACATATAAAATAAATTAAAATAACTTTTTATGTTCTATTAATAAATAAAAATTGCAAAGTTGTAATTACTCCTTTAATAGATTAACTCACTCATATAAAAATAAATAAAAATTAAAAAATGCTACTACCACTGCTTTATTTCTTTATTAGCTTGTGTTGCTAATATAAATGCTATTTCTATATATAAAATAAATTAAAATAATTTTTTATTTTTTTAATAAATAAAAATTGCAAAGTTGTAATTACTCCTTTTATTTTTTTATATTAATATATATACACACACATACATTAATATATATTATTTATTTATTTATTTTATAATAAACATAAATAAAAATTAAAAAGTTACAATTACTATTTATTTATTTATTTTATATTAATATAGATACACACATACATATATATAGCTTATTTACTTATTTTATTTTATAATAAACATACATAAAAATTAAAAAGGCGTATTACTATTTTTAAATTTTTTATATTAATATATATACATACATACATTAATATATATTATTTATTCATTTATTTTATTTTATAATAAACATAAATAAAAATTAAAAAGTCACAATTACTATTTTTAAATTTTTTATATTAATATATATACATACATACAGTAATATATATTATTTATTCATTTATTTATTTTATTGTATAATAAACATAAATAAAAATTAAAAGTCATAATTACTATTTAATTTTTATATTAATATATACACATACATTAATATATATTTTTTTTTAATAAAAGGTGTAAAAACTTTATTGAATCATAAAATCAATACAAAGTAGAAAGAAACACCCATAAGGGGCACAACAAAAATCAAGAATTAAGTAACACCCAAAAAATTCCTCATATCCTCCATAACCCAATCTTCAAGAACAGGGGCCAAATCACCAGGAAGATTGCCCCAATCATCCACATTCTAAGTCTCCATCTGCTCAGATGTCCATCTCACCAAACCATCCGCCACCTTATTCCACTCTCGTGGCACATGACAAAAAGTAATAGAATCTAAAGCATTGCTCAGAGAAACAATTTGTTTGGCCACCACTGCAAGTTGCCAGTTCACCTCCTCAAAATGTCTCTTATTCAGCATATCAATGACCGCCTGAGAATCTGATTCACAAATAATCTGCCTCCAGCCAAGGGTACAAGCACACTCTAATGCCAGAAGGATAGCAAGAGCCTCCATGAGATTATTTGTATGCTGACCTTTATATATAGAGAAGAAAAAAATTACCATCCCTGAACTATCCTTGCCAATTCCACCAACTCCAGCATGGCCAAGATTACCTCTGGAAGATCCATCAGTATTGATTTTCAGCTCCTCCATAGCAGGAGGACACCAACGACCAGTATGACAGACCCTCGCTCTCCCACACCCATGCTGAATCATTCTCAAATGTTTCTGTCCACCCCCAGAGAGACCCAGGGCTTCAACAACATCACAATCACCAGAAGCAACAGGGACAAACAGATCACACTTAGTAGCCAAAGTGTCCTGCAGACCCCCCAAAATCCTTAACCAGAGCTGACCAACAAGTAGCTTCTTGTCCAGAAAAATTCTACAATTACGCTCCAACCAAATATGCCAAATTATCAAACTGGGGCCAATGATCCAAGCAATGAGGAGAAAAGAGGTCTTTACAGGGGGAGGCCCCAGACTCCTCCAAAAATCCTCTAAATAAGAAGCATTTCTACACGGTATGCACCAGAGATTCCACCAGAAATGCCAAATAACTTTTGCAAAGGAACACTGAAAGAAGAGATGGGGGATGCACTCCTCATGCCCACCACACAGAACACACTTAGAGGGCCCCTGAAACCCACGTTTCTAGATGTTCTCCCAAGTAAGGCACCTCCCTTGAACAACTAACCATGAGAAGAAGTTACACTTAGGCCAAGCAAACTTATTCCAAACCTGTTTCCACCACAAGACCTCAAAGCTCCCAAACATTTGCTTATCAAGAACTTGATAACCTGAGGCAATAGCAAATTTGCCTTTTGGATCAAGACCCCAAGCCAACACATCTCTCCCAGGAAGAGAAGTGTAGACATGTCTCGCTAGGATCCCAGCAAGCTCCTGATCATCCCCAACTGCCCCACCAGGAGGCCACTCCTGCAGAACCTTCCATCTATACATGCTAACTTGTCCCAAGTTATGAAGGGTTTTAAAATCAACAACATGGCACCACCTAGCATCAATAAAATGTCTACTCAAATTTTGTAGGTGGGGGTGGGTAGACAAAATGGGAGGATAACCATTCCAAGAATCATGCCAGAAGAGAGCATCCCGCTCCCCATTGCAAATCCAAAACAACCCCTGCTTGACCAACTTGGCGCCCCTTTTGAGGGTACTCCAAATCATAGAACCCTTCCCCTCCAAACTAAAGCGGGCAACATCCACACTCTCAATTGTACCCAAATACTTTGAGGTAAGAATTTTTTCCCATGATTGATGTTGTTGTGAACACCACCACCAATACAGCTTAGCTGCTAAAGCTTGTCCATTCAAATCAGTTCTACGCAGACCCAGACCACCAGCCTACTTCGGCCTACAAATAGCTTCCCACTTAACCAAACTCCACTTCCTGTGAAGGAGGTTGCTAGACCAAAGGAACTACCGAGACAAACTCTCAAAGTCTTCGATAAAGCTGGAAGGTGCAGAGAGAACAAAACATCTGTACAGAGGAAGATCCTGCACCACTGACTTTAGAAGAGTCATCCTACCTGGAAAAGAGAGCCACTTGTTAGTCCAATGACTAACCAGATTTCTAAACTTATCCATAATCTCCTGCCAAAACAATTTAGGAAGCGAACAAATAGCAAGCGGAATACCAAGATACACAAAAGGGAGAGTGCCAATTTGGAAATGAAGGATACCAGCAATTCTCCTCTAAATAGCCCATGGAGTATGAAAGAAGTAAATAAAAGACTTCCCCTCATTAATTTTTTGACCTGACGCAGCCAAATAACAATCCAAAATCCTACACCAACCAGAAGCCTCCTCAACCTTGCCTCTGCCCATCAGAGCTGTGTCATCAACAAACTACAAATGTGACTGAGGGGGAATATTATTTCCAAAACTCCAGCCCTTAATCAAACCAGTCTCCACCTAGGATCTAATAAACCTCCCCAAACCCTCTGCCAATAAGATGAAAAGATAGAGGGATAAAGAGTCCCCTTGTCTAAGCCCCCTAGAAGCACCAAACAACTTTGTCGTCTCACCATCAATCAACACTGAAAAGGAAGGAGAAGTAACATAGCTCTTGACCCACTCAATCCATTCACTAGAAAAACCAAACGCTCCCAGAATCTTAAATAAGAAGGCCCATTTAACCCAATCATAAGCTTTAGCCATATCCAACTTAATAAACATAGCTTTCTCTTTAGAACAATCCATAGAATGAATTGTCTCAGCTACAATGATGACACCATCCATAATCTGCCTACCAGCCACAAAACCCCTTTGCTCTTTAGAAATTAGCCTGCTTTGCCAAGGTTTCAGCTGCTCAGAAATCAACTTAGTAATAATCTTATAAACCACATTACATAAGGCAATGGGCCTAAAAAGATCCAGAGAATTAGCCCCATCCTTCTTTGGGATGAAAGAAAGGAAGGTAGCATTCATGGATTTCAACATTTGTTTATTCATGAAAGATTCATAAATGACCTCCAACAAATCCAACTTAATCACTTCCCAGAACTCCTAGTAGAACTCAACCGGGAAACCATCAGGCCCTGGAGCTTTTCCCTTCTTCATCTGGAACACAATAGTTTCAAGCTCTGACAAAGAAATGGGATGAAGCAAAGAAGCATTCATTTCACTGGTGACTAAGGGTGGAATACTATTCAAAATATCAGCTTCATCCTCCTCTGCAGGAAGGGAATCCTCAGATAGTAGAATAGAAAAGAAACAAATAGCCTCAGCAAAAATAGAAGTAGAGGAGGAGAGAATCTCCCCATTTGAAGACCTGAGAGAAGAAATGACATTACCTTGTCTCCTATCTTTTATTGAATTGTGGAAGAAAGAAGTATTCCTGTCTTCCGCCTGAAGCCACTCGATTCAAGACTTTTGTTTCCAAAAAATTTTCTCATGTAATTCCCATTCCTCAACTTCCTTCACAGTAGCAACTTCTAGCAAACCCAGATCCTCAATGAGGCCCTGATCACGAATCTACCTGGTGATCAAGTCCAAATGAGCTTGAGTAGACTGTTTTGCATGGAAAACATTACCAAAGTGTTGCCTATTCCACCATTTCAACCTATATTTCACATATTGGAGCCTCTTGGAGAAGGAGTACATAACGGTCCCATTATGACGGCTTCCCCAAATTCCACCAACCAGGAAGAAGATCATGGAGGGAGTCATCTCTTAACCACATGAGCTGAAACTTAAAAAACTGCTTTACACAATGTTGGGGAAGCTCAACAATAAGTTTGATTGGCCAATGATCAGAGCCCCGCCCATCCAAAATCTCAGAGCTAGTCAGCCACCTATCCCCTAGCCAGAAACTGGACACCAAGAATCTATCTAGACGTTCAGAAATAGCAGCGTCCCCACATCTCCTATTATTCCAAGTAAAGACCCCATTAACAGGCTTGATGTCAACCAATTTCAAGAGAGCCACATTAACCTGCAAGAGATCAGAAGAAGGCTCCAAGCAAGCAATGCCTCCCTTCTTCTCTTCCAAAGAAACAACGGCATTAAAATCCCCAGCTAAAATCCATGGGAGATAAGGATCCAAAGTCCTCACATATTTGACAAAACCCCACAACTTTACCTTGTCATGAAGGTCAGCCAGAGCATAGATGTTAGAAAAGAGTATTCTCTCTCCAGACTCAAGATGAGAAGCACCACAAGAAATCAAAGCTCTACAAGAGTACCACCAAATTGGCCTGACTCTACATGGGTCCCATAAGCATGCAACCCCACCAGAGCTACCAAGAGCACCAACACATTAACACTAACCATGACTCCAAATCTTCGAAGCCACACTCATCATACTATCAACTGATAACTTAGTTTCCTGAAGGAACACCACATCAGGGGAATGAATACGAACCAAATCCTAAATAGCCTTTTGTCTAGGGATGCTATTCATACCCCTCACATTCCAAGAGAGCACAATCATCGTTGGGGTTGGGAGAAGTGAGCATCAATAGTCCTCACTGAACCTGACTCAACCAATGTCTCACTAGCTAGCTTTACCTTTTCTAGGTCCTTTTTTCTACCAACCTTAAGAGGTTTCTTAGGAGCCCCTTTTTTGAGGGTTTTTGGTTGCAAACCCAAGGCTGGGGAAGGAGCCTTACTTTTTCCTATGTTTGGAGTACCCCGCACTTCAGATAGAACACCACCAACACTAGGAGAGCCACCAGAAGCCTCTAGCACCAAATCTATTGCACCTTGAATAGGAGCCGGAGGAGCCAATTCAGTGTCCATCTTAGTACCCTGCTCACCAAGCTGATCTGAACTAGGAATCACATTAAGCTGATCCCCAGGAACAACCTTAGTAAAAGATCCAACTGTTGCCTGCAAGTCCACCTAAAAACCTTCCTCCTGGACCAAATCCTCCAACGTCTCAAATCAGTTGAAGGTTTCCTCCTCCTGCCTATCCTTGAGGGATCTCTTCAGGCCTCGACCACGATTATGAGACTTAACTAGAATAAAACCTTCTTTATCAGCCCCACCTCCCTGCATGGGGGCTTTACCCTTGTCTTCTTTCAAATTAGGCTGAGTAGGAGCATTACTTGAACCAGCTGCACCAAAAGCTCGAGGACACCTCCGCTAAAGATGACCATATTCATGACATAGCCGACACCTGAAAGGTAATGTCTCATAATCTAATGGTTGAGTCCAGGAGCAAGACCCAATAGTCATATCAATAGAATATGGAAGCAGTTGGCTCAAATCAATTTCAACACAAACCCTAGCATAAGAAAAAATTCTCTTATTCAAAGTTTGCTGAGAAGGACCAATAGGTTTTCCTAGCAACAGCGCAATCGACTGCAATATATCACTTCTCCAACATTCAAGCGGCAACTGAGGAAGACAAACCCAAACTAGGATTCTAGAAGGTAACTCCTCCAATAAGTTAAAGCCAACATGCCATGGTTTGATGAAGAGACCCACTTGATTATAAAAATACGGGCCCCCTTCGAAGGCCCTATTTCGATCCGAGACACATGAAAAATCCACCATAAAGAAGTTATTTGCAGCCATCAAAATATCAAAATCTCCTTCCGGGTTCCATGTCTTGCGAATCCATGTATCAAGAAATGGGTGAGAAACCCTCATCCCCATGAACTTATAAATCAAAACATGATTGTAGTAGTAATTAATATCCTCAGCTACTGACTCCGATTGTATTACTAAAACCAGCCACTCTTGGGCCCTCTCCAAGCATCCATTCACCTTTGGCAATTTAAGGGAACCATTTCGGACCACATCCGATCCAGAAGAAGACTGAATGGGTATTCTGACATCCTCCCTAGCCATGGAAGAAGCATGACCCACCATATCCAAAGGCACATTCGAAACCATTTATACCAAACGAGTGAGGGCTCAAAATGCCCCCCCACACCACGTTGAATCCAAAGCAATTGCTCCAAACAGGCACACCACCACAAGAGACAACACCTCAAAGGAAGAAAAACCCCCCCAACATGCAGCAAACACAAACCAGAGGGCACACAATAAAAGAAAACCCAGAGTTGGAAACCCTTGAACCCTGCACACCACCACCCGCACCAAAGAACGCCTCACCGCTAACTAAAACTAGAAAAAAGAAGAAACAAAGAAGAAGACCCGGTCCCCTTGACCCCTTGCTAACATGCAAATCCCTTGCGCACATAGAAAGCTCGAACCTACAAGCTAGGGCTCGGGTGCCCTAGCTTGCTCTCCCACACATGCTATCGCCATCCAACACTTATTGTTTTACTCACATACATTAATATATTAATATATATTATTTATTTTATTTTATAATAAACAAGAGATGGAGAATGAACTTTGTTTTATCTTTTTACACTCTAATGTAGTTTTTTTTTTAATTTTAAATTTTTGTTTCTATTATAATTGTTATAAATTAATTAATTTAAAAACAAATTGAAGTAAAGTTTAAGAAAATAAAAGAAAGTTATTCTCCAACTCAGCTATAAAAAATTAAATATTTTAATTATATTTTAATAATAATTAACTCACATTTAACTTAACTTTTTCCATAAACTTATAAGGTTGTTAAAATGTATTATTTTTTAGAAAGTAAAAATATATATTTTGACAAAAATAAAGGATTTTTTGACAAAATGAAAGCATCTTTTGACAAAATAAAACCATCTTTTGACAAAATAAAGAATCTTTTATTTTTTAAAATTAATTAAATAATTAATTATTAGGAGAGCTCAATGAAGGGGATATAATCTATTATCCATCCTTGCAGGTATAATTGGCAGAGTGGCCAGAAGAAAACCTACGGCCAAGCAAACAATGAAGGCTACTATATCCATGACCAAAAATAAGTTAAAGGTAATTGTGTCTGCACTAGAAGCCCTGCCTTCCTCCACACCTCTGGGAACTGAGAGCATGGCTATGATGCTTCCCTTGACCAAGGCGAAGGCTCCTATGATGTGGGTGACTAGTTTAACTGTATTTATCATTAAAGATTCGATGGGTTGATCATTTTACCCTCGTTCCACTGTGGCTCAAAATGCACCACTCTAGAACCAATGGTGCGTTGATTAGAATTACCCTTGTTTCATTGTGGTCCAATGGTGGGTTGATCAGAATTACCCTCGTTCCATTGTGGTTCAACACGCACCTCACTAGAACTAATGGTGGGTTGATCAGCATTAACCTCATTTGGCTTTGGTCCAGTATGCAACTCACTGGAACCAATGGTGGGTTGATCAGCATTTTCTTGCAGATCATTACTCTTTGTTTCCTGTTCATAACAAAAATACCAACACGTCAAGAACCAAATGTATTGAAAAACTAGGAGAAAGATCTTCCCAACTCAACTGCTGTGAAGATTAAAAACATATAGTCTCACCTCATTCATCTTTGAAGCCATTGATTGATCAACTAGATTACCCTCATCCAACGTCATTTTCTCTCCACCTAAAGGAAAATACCCAACCCGTGAAGAACCAAAACTATTTAAAAACTAGGAGAAACTAGATTTCTTGCTGACGCAGAATGAAAATAGAATGTAGTCATTAAGGGGTTAACCATTGGACTAAACTGTTAAAGTTTTATTTATAATTAATATAAGTGCCTATTTAATAAAAATAGTATATTTCTATCTTTTTTATTTAGTTTTATGCTTACTTTGGTGGGAATTTCTTAATGTAATAATATATTTATACATGACATGAAATAAAAAAGAGGTTTTAAGTAGATTGTCTATTTAACCATTTTTAGTTAATTAATGTTTATTCTCAAATGAGTATCCAATATCTTGTATGGTTATTGCCATCTTAAGTGATCGATTTGTTTTCCTAAAAGCATTGAAACCTAAACTTCAAAAAATGATTCAAAATGCCTATGCTCGTAATTTAAAGATAAATAAAAATTAAAGAATGCTGCTACCACTTCTTTATTTTTTTATTAGTTTGTGTTGCTAATATAAATGCTATTTCTACATATAAAATGAATTAAAATATTTTTTTATGTTTTTTTTAGTAAATAAAAATTGCAAAGTTCTAATTACTCCTTTTATTTTTTTAATAAATTAACTCGCTCATATAAAAATAAATAAAAATTAAAAAAAGCTGCTACCACTTCTTTATTTTTTTATTAGTTTGTGTTGCTAATATAAATGTTATTTCTACATATAAAATAAATTAAAATAATTTTTTATGTTTTTTAATAAATGAAAATTGTAAAGTTTAATTACACCTTTTATTTTTTATATTAATATATATACACACATACATTAATATATATTATTTATTCAATTTTACAATCAACATAAATAAAAATTAAAAAGTTATAATTACAATTTATTAATTTTTTATATTAATATAGATACACACATACATACATATAGCTTATTCACTTATTTTATTTTATACTAAACATACATAAAAATTAAAAAGTTGTATTACTATTTTTAAACTTTTTATATTAATATATATACATACATACATTAATATATATTATTTATTCATTTATTTTATTTTATAATAAACATAAATAAAAATTAAAAAGTCGCAATTACTATTTTTAATTTTTTTATATTAATATATATACATGCATACATTAATATATATTATTTATTCATTTATTTATTTTACTATATAATAAACATATATAAAAATTAAAAAGTTGTAATTACTATTTAATTTTTATATTAATATATACACACATACATTAATATATATTATTTATTTATTTGATTTATTTTATAATAGACATAAATAAAAATTAAAAAGTAATTTTTTTTTTAATTTTTTTATATTAATATATATACACATACATTAATATATTATTTATTTTATTTTATAATAAACTATAGTTGGAGATTGAACTTTCTTTTATCTTTTTAAACTCTAATCTAGTTTTTTATTTTATTTTTAATTTTTGTTTCTATTATAATATTATAAATTAATTAATTTAAAAACAAACTAAAGTAAAGTTTAAAAAAATAAAAGAAAGTTATTCTCCAACTCCAACTTGCTATAAAAATTTAAATATTTTAATTATATTTTAATAATACTTAACTCACATTTAACTTAACTTTTTCCATAAACTTACAAGGTTGTTAAAATGTATTATTTTTTAGAAAGTAAAAAAAAACATATTTTGACAAAAATAAAGCATTTTTTGACAAAATGAAAGCATCTTTTAACAAAATAAAGAATCTTTTATTTTTTAAAATTGATTAAATATTTAATTATTAAGAGAGCTCAATGAAGGGTATATAATCTTATGTTGTCCATCCTTGCAGGTATAATTGGCAGAGTGGCAGAAGAAAACCTACGGCTAAGCAAATAATGAAGGCTACTATATCCGTGACCAGAAATAAGTTAAAGGTAATTGTGTCTACACTAGAAGGTTTGCCTTCCTCCTTCACGCCTCTGGGCACCGAGAGCATGACTATGATGCTTCTCTTGACCAAGGCGAAGGCACCTATGATTTGGGTGACCGGTTTAACTATATTTATCATTGAAGATTCAGTGGGTTGATCATCATTACCCTCATTCCACTGTGGTTAAATATGCACCACTCTAAAACCAATGGTGCATTGATCAAAATTACCCTCGTTCTGCTATGGTCCAATGGTGTGTTGATCAAAATTACCCTCGTTCCACTGTGGTTCAGTACGCACCTCACTAGAACTAATGGTGGGTTGATCAGCATTAACCTCATTCGACTTTGGTCAAATGCGCAACTCATTGGAACCAAGGGTGGGTTGATCAGCATTTTCTTGCAGATCATTACTCTTTGTTTCATGTTCATAACAAAAATAGCAATGCATCAAGAACCAAACATATTGAAAAACTACGAGAAAGATCTTCCCAGCTCAACCGCTGTGAAGATTAAAAACACATAGTCTCACCTCATTCATCTTTGAAGCCATCAATTGATCAACTAGATTACCCTCATCCAATGCCATTTCTCTCCACCTAAAGGAAAATACCCAACCCGTCAAGAACCAAAACTATTTAAAAACTAGGAGAAACTGGTTTTCTTGATGATGCTCGTCTTCAAGAATGAAAACAAAATGTAGTCGTTGAGGGGTTGACCATTGGACTAAACTATTAAAGTTTTTTTTATAATTAATATAAGTACCTATTTAATAAAAAATGGTATATATCTATCTTTTTTATTTAGTTTTATGCTTACTTTGGTGGGAATTTATTAATGTAATAATATATTGATACATGACATGAATTAAAAAGGAGGTTTTAAGTAGATTGCCTATTCAACCATTTTTAGTTAATTAATGTTTATTTTCAATTGAGTATCCAATATCTTGTATGGTTATTGCCATCTTAAGTGATCAATTTGTTTTCCTAAAAGCATTGAAACCTAAACTAAAAAAAATTATTCAAAATGACTATGCTCATAATTTAAAAATGCTTTAAGAATAAGAATCATAATATTTTGAACCTAGTTTATAAAACCAATAAATTTTGTTGAAAATGATGAAGTTTAAGTGGGTCAAACTATGAGAGTACACTAATTTGCTTCTATTTCTATCAATAAAATATAATACAACATTAAGCATGATCCCTCCTTTTTGTTTTGTCATTTATTTTCTAAAATGATTCAATGAAAAGTTAAGTAATCGTGTCATATAGTAGCGGACATATTTTTTCATAATTTTTAATCATCATTTCTTATTAATTATTGAAGTGGACACATCTTGAAAATTAAAAGACTAAGAGTGATCCCCTCTATTTTTTCATGAATAAGTGCATGTTAAATTACTTTTCAAAAAATATATTAGACTAATTCGCAAAAAAGTGGATAGAATGATATCACTCCCTAAAATGTCCAAACAAGGCAAAGCCTTAAATAAAATCCATAAAAATAAATGCAGTCAAACTATTATATGACAAGATCTATAGACCCAATAGGAGGAGGTAGTGGGTCACAACCAGAGGGTTGCCTTAGTGATCTAGGAGGTCCTAGCCATAAAAGATTCGCTCCCACCTCATAATGGCTTCTTCATTTTTTCATTTGGTAATGGTGTGTTTCTCACATGATAGATAGACAAAATCAATCAAGGGATCTTGTCATTATTTAGATAACCTAGGGCACCACCATCATGTGATTGAGAAGTAATAAAAGGAACATGTATCTACTAGGACCATCCATGTCCTTAGTGTGGAGGAAATCCATTAGAACCATGAAAATGATACCTAGTACAATGGTTGTGACTGCACCCAAATGTATGCCTTTTTGGAGGAGATGGAATCCTACTAGAGGGGAAGGTAGCATGCTTGGCACATCAGCCCAATGCCTAATTAAAGTCTACAAATGGGAAACTTTAATAACTTGTGCACTTGAATTTGCAAAAGAATATTAAAACAAATCATAGATTTAGTACACAAGGAAAAATGCCTATAAATAAGATGTTCTAGAAAAAAGTTGAGTTTCTACCTTTCAAAATACTAAATAGAATCTCCACTTTGAAAGCATAAAAATTAGGGTTCACATAGCTAGCATTCATGGCCAGTTACCCAAAAGAATCATGTGCCAGGAAAATAACTCAAGTATAGAAAGCCTAAATAAATCATGTATCAAAATCCAAGCATCTTTTGCCTATGGTTAGAACTAGAAGAGGTGCTTGAGTGTTTCTAGATGATCACAAAAGGGATAATGGGAATTAGATACATGAAAATGGATCAGCTGAGTACCAATGGGAAGACTCTGGTAAAGAATTTTCTAAGCAAAATGATTAAGCTTGGGTTCCAAAATAGCTAACCAAATTGTATAAAATCTTTAATGCCATAGAATGGCCACAGATTATAGACCTCATATTTTATTAAGATTTTCAACCATAGGTAGTGTTAATGACTAGACATTTAGCTCCACAAATCCTAAAGACATGTATTATCACCTAGGCGAGGGGTATGTCATCAAAGGTGAAAGGAAGGCTTATGATCATATTGTGGCATGAAAGGACCAATGGATACAGATGGATATATCCTTCTTCTTTAGGTTGTGCTAAACCAAGGAGGTATTCCTTGACGTGTATTTTTTGAAAAGGACTAAAGAACAAAAAAATGATGGAATGAATGAGTATGTGCACAAAGATGGGGGACCAAAAAGTGGAAAAAAATAATTTGAAGGCAAAATATGGCATAACACAAGCACATTATGCCTTGAGATGTTTCAAAAATTTTAGGCATAACATGAGTGCATTATAACATGCTCACATTATTTTCATTAAAAATAAAGAAAACACTCTTCGTTTAGTTTATAATGTGTACACGTGTTATAATGCACATGTGTTTCATTTAAACTTGCTTTGGAACTCCACCCTTAGGCTTGTATATTTGAGCCAAAGGGTTGGGCCTACACATAAGGTGCCTAAAGATGTGTTTTGCATAAAACCTCAAAAAACAAGAAAATATTTAGCATACTCTCCATTAGATTTACACATTTTAAGACATTATTTTGAAAAAATGCCACAATAACAGCAAACTCTCTCTTATCTTTCTAACCAAGTATTTTTCTACATTTCAAATACATTAAGGTTTTGATCTTCAGTTTCTTTTGCCAGTTTCTTCATCCTTGCTCAATAACCTATGTATAGCTTTTTTGGTTTCACTTTTTATTTGTTCATCCAATTTTTTAATAAATATAATTTAACATTCTATATTCTATTCTATACTGATTTTTCAGAAAAAATTGATACTCATTTAAAAAAACAATTAGTTTTCAAAAAAATTAGGGGGGAGCACACTCAATTTTTTATTTTTCAGGATGTGTCCACTTTAAAAATTCATAAAAAATCATATATTCATTACAAACTTAGCAGAAAAATCAAGCATAAACTATGTGATGTTAGCTAATTTTCCATCAAAGTGATTTGTGAAATACTTTTAAAAATTCAACATTTTACGGGGAGCACACTAGATGCTATGTTATATTTTTTTACAAAAACAGGAGCACTTTATGTGCTCCCCCTATATGAACATCTTAATCTCCACAATGTTTTTTAAAAATAGTAGTTTAGAAACTAGATTCTAAGCACTATGAATCTTGTTTTGAGCACATATTCAAATGTTGAGCATGGCTATCTTCAATTTCTCATCCAAGATCATTTTTTGTTGATTTTAGAAAAAAGTGGCCATTTTTGACCCCTTTGGGTCCCCCATTTCTATGCACATACTCAAACCTTGAGGCAAACCATAACTAAGACATATGAAACCCCTATAATTTATCACTAAGTACCAATTGTATATTTTACCTTGAAGCAAGGGTATAACACCTTTATGAGTAGATGTAACAAACATGTGGAGATGAGGATGTATTCTTCTTGACCCATTAATATTTGTGGCATATTATCTCACTTCATACATGGACGTGGTGGTAATAATAATGTAGATTTCACTATAAATGACCTTTATGAGGCTTGCAAACACTTTTTCATAATAGGGTAGGAAAATCATGCAATATAGTAGGTCAAATAATTTTGTTTAAACTTGTAAGGTTGATGTTTTGATGTCTACTATTTAGTGTAGTATGGTGATGGCTTCTTGAAAAACATTACAAATAGGATCCTTCATCAAGTAAAGGCAATAAAGTCAAGTTATCATCAACAAGGGACATTACTTAGGTAAACCACTATATGACACCATAAATAACATGATGCATGGACTATGTTTGAAAAATCCACACATAAGGTAGGATCTACATGCAAATATGTAAAACAAATAACATACAAATCAATCATAGGAACATATCTTACACATCCATTGATAGATCCATTCACTTCTTACATTACTTTTAAAGGATACCTTATAAAAAAATGTATAAGGGATTTTATAATCTTTGCAAAGACAAACCAATAAATTGAGACACCCAAATTAGTAAATATGATTAACATGATTTTCTAGACCATCAAAGCATTCAAAATATTCATGGAGATATTCAAATGATTGAATACAATACTTTATGTTCATTCATCTAGTTAATTAAAAAAGAAACATCACAATGATGCAATTAAAAATTGATATATACATTCACTAATGTTCAACTCAATTGATACGGGGTACTAGGAAGACTCTACACTTTCTCTTCTATGTTTTATTTTACAACAATACCTAACAATAATATACTAGGAAACCAACCAATTAACCAACAACCCTTTTTTCCTCTTAAAATTACCAATATATAGTATTTGGATTCAAACATTGGAGGGAATTTAAATTCCTATCATCTCACTACCAATGGAATATAAACAAAATCCTACCAATAAATTTCTTGGGATCACACAAGATCAACCCAGAGATGACCTCAAGGCATGAAATCATGAATGTAGATCACTAGGATTACACAACACAAAGGAGAAACTATGAAACCACTCAAAACTACCTCAAGCCACCTACCAATTTGATCAACATCAAGCACTTCACCATGCTCAAGGATAATATCTTAAAATAAGAAAGCCCATTTTGAAATGTGCAAGGATTAGGGTGAACATATAATCCATATCTTACAAGAGCACACAAACTCCTAAGAAAGACTAGGGACAAACCATTAAATAATGAAGATATCAACAACCATCAACTAGGCTAGCCATATGGTACAGTCACGGATGGAGGGTCTAGAAATAGGACTATCCTACCATGCAACCTTAGACTAAACACAATGAAAAACACACATAATAGAATGATAAATGGAAATATATTGAATCAACAGCATGAACAAGTACAATCCTCACATGCCAACAACATGTAGGTAACTATGGGCTTACAAGCCTATCCTCCAGCTAACTACATGAAAGATATAGCTTTGAAGTGCCTTTTGTAAATCCACTAATAAAGAATAAGAACTTTCTAACATGTTCTATATCCTCCTAATAAATCTAATGAATTCTTATATATCATCTCCTAGCTCAAGAAATGCTCTGTGTCAGCCTTAAGAGTCTCCAAGACCTGATGTTTGATGAAACGTGTAGGTCAGCCTTAATCATGTGGTAATGCTCTGCAAATGGATGAAACATATTTTGGTTATCAATGAAGGTCTATATGGTCCTATACTACCTTGAAACATGTTCTATTTGGCTCTACAAGATACGGGAATGCTCCGCAAACCTTGTATGCTCATACTAAATATTGAATGCTTTGTTCTGTGAGTTTTGATGATGTTCTAATAGTGACAACTCTCCACAGACTTGTACAAATCTCCTAAATTTTGGATATAATGTAGATGTCATAGTGTTGAGTGTAAATCCAACTATGCGAGATGAGACATAATGATGTTGTAAAATGTGGTGAAAAATGTTGAAACTACAGTTGACTGAAATGCAAGAAAAGAAATGTTTTTGGTTGATGCGAGATTTCCTTTCAACCTGGGATGCTCTTGCATTAGACACCCAGGGTTGTTTAAAAAGTGAGTCCCTCACTTTCCTAGGGCTAGATGAAAACCAATGCAACCTACCTCAGCCTGAGAAATCCATGATGAATCTTCCTCTGGTCTTCCTTTCCACTTAACCAGGTACTCTTTATATTGCTTGCCTCTAGTGTTGTGTCCAATTCTACTATCTAAACTCTACTCTATCTGCTCTGGTTGTTGCTATGGTAACTGATCCTTCAATCCAACTTCAGTTCTATCACTTGATTCTCCCTCATGATACTAATATAGATTTGCAATATTGAATATGGGTGATATACCAAATGCTTCTGATAATTATACTTCATATGCATTTCCTAAAGCAAACTTCCTAAGAATCCTACATGGTCCAAACTTCCTCATCTTCAGCTTGTTGTATGTCCCTACTGGAAATTGTTCCTTTTTGAGATATACCATGACTTCATCTCCAACAAAAAATTCATTATGTCTCCTTTTTTATCTGCTTGTCCCTTATAATTGCTATTCATCTCTTCCAAATTCTTTCAGACCTGAGTGTGTATTATTTCTATGTATCTTACAAATTCTTCTACCTCTACACTCCTTTTGTTATCCATATTGGTGTCTCTTAGCTCCACAACTCCTCTAGGTTGTACTCTAGTCACAACTTCAAATGGTGTCTTCCCTATACTTCTGCTCACTGAGTTATTGTATGCAAACTCTGCTTGCGGTAGAATTATATCCCAATTTCCTACCTTATCTCCTACTAAGCATCTCAACAATTTACCCAAACTCCTATTTACCACTTCTATTTGTCCATCTGTCTATGGGTGAAATGTTGAACTGAACTTTAGGTTTGTCTTCATCTTCTTCCACAATGTTTTCCAGAAATATTCAATGAATCTTGTATCCCTATCTGAAACTATACTCTTTGGTAATCCATGCAATCTCACAATCTCCTTGAAAAATAGGTCAGCAACATGTACAACATCATTTGTCTTCTTACAAGGATGAAATGCATCATTTTTTAAAGTCTGCCCACAACTACA
This sequence comes from Cunninghamia lanceolata, assembly GCA_027924645.1. Classification (NCBI taxonomy): domain Eukaryota; kingdom Viridiplantae; phylum Streptophyta; class Pinopsida; order Cupressales; family Cupressaceae; genus Cunninghamia; species Cunninghamia lanceolata. Next base: position 6,898,565 of record BSBN01000620.1, read on the forward strand.
AATATGGAATCATGTCCCCTCTGTGTTCTTGGTAAACCTAATATGAAATCCATGCTTATACCTTCCCAAGGTATCTCTAGTACTGTCAAAGTTTTATATAATCCAGTATTCTGACTACTCCCTTTTACAACTTGACAAATTCTACAACTTTGAACAAATTTCCTTACATCCTTATCTATCTAAGGCCAAAAAAATGTTCATTCACCAAATTTATTGTCTTATCAATACCAAAATGTCCTGCTAATCCACCACTATGCTTCTCTTTGATCAAATTTTCTCCCATTGAAATCCTAGGAATACACAACCAATTCCCCTCAAACAACATATCCTCTTGAATGAAATAATCTAGCCACTTGCTTCTATATGTCACAACAGGATCTCTACATGTTTTCCATGCTTCTACAAAATCAAGATCATCCTCATACATGTGCTTAAGTTCTTCAAAACCTAGTACCTCTACCCTCATCTCTATCAACAAGTTCCTTCTTCCACTTAATGCATCTACAACTTTGTTTGACTTTCCACTCTAGTGATTAAATACAAAGGTGTAACTCTACATGAACTCTACCCATCTCATGTGTCTCTGATTCAACTTACCTTGATTATTCAAATAATGCAAATCTTGATGATTAGTGTACAACACAAATTCTTTTGGCAACAAGTAATATCTCCACTTCTTCAAAGCCTGAATTATAGCATAGAACTCCTGATCATAAACTAAATATCTCCTCCTTGTATCATTCAACTTCTTGCTAAAATATGTTGCTTGTCTCCCTTCTTGACTTAACACTGCTCATATTGCATTTCCACTGGCATCACAATCAACCTAAAATACTTTGTCAAAATTTAGTAATGCTAACACTGGTTGGTCTATCACCTTTTGCTTCAACAACTCAAAATTGTTATGTGCTCCTAATGTCCACTTAAAATCCTTCTGATCTCCCCTCATTGTCTTTGTCATTGGTGTGCATATAGTACTAAAATTCTTGGTGAACTTCTGGTAGAAACTTGCCAATCCATGAAAAGATCTTACCTCTCTGATGTTCGCAGGTGTTGGCCATTCAACAATTGCTCTAACTTTCTTTGGGTCCATCTTCAATCCTTCTGCAGAAATTACAAATCCAAAATATACCAGTTCTGTCTTCATGAAACTACATTTCTTGATGTTAATCAACAATTTCTCTTCTCTCAGCCTCTAAAATGCTTTTCTAATATGTCACAAATGTTCTTCCCTTGTTCTACTTAAATTCAAAATATCATCCAAGTAGACAATAACAAACTTACCCAAGAATTTATTCAAAACCTCATTCATGAACCTCATGAAAGTACTTGGTGAATTAGTTAATCCAAAAGGCATGACTAACCACTCATATAATCCTTCATTTGTCTTGAATGCAGTCTTCCACTCATCTCCTTTTCTGATCCTAATCTGCTAGTATCCACTCTTTAGGTCTATCTTTGTGAAATATTTTGCTCTGCTCAAACAATCCATGATATCATCCATCCTTGGCAATGGAAATATATACTTAACTATGATCTTATTGATTGCCCTTGAGTCTATACGTATCATTCATTCTCCATCCTTCTTTTGTGCTTCTGATACTGCACATGGGCTTAAACTTTCTATAATCAATCCTTTTCTCAATAGCTCATGTATTTGTTTGTTTATCTCCACATTTTCTGCTGGTGTCATCCCATGTGCCGCTTTGTTTGGAAAACTAGGTCCATGTATGAGGTCCATATGATGACTGATACTTCAGCTTGGTGGCAATCCTTCTGGCACATTCTCCGATATGATATCTTGGTATTCTGTCAATAATTCAGTTATCTCCTCCTGTGGTGGTTCTTCTTCTTTTACGGTGGCAATTTCTACATTTTGGGTACCACACTTCTTTGGAATTAATGCAAAACACATGTTCTCATGTCTCAATCCATCCAGAAATTTCCTTCCATCCACTAGACAAATTCTAGCATTACCGCATATTTCACTTTTGTTCTCCTCTTCCAAAGGTATCAAGATATGTATTTTCCCATTTGATTTTATAGTATAGGTATTTTTCCTTCCATCATGTATTGTTTTTCTATCATACTACCATGGTCTTCCCAACAATAGATGACATACATCCATCAGCATAATATCACACAATACCTCATCATTATAAGATCCTATATGAAATTTCACCAAATATTGTTCACTCACCAGTACCTTGTGCTCAACTTGGATCCACACTATCTTGTAAGGCTTCAAATGTTTCAATCTCTCTAGATTTAGCTTCCTCACCATTTCTTCTAAAACCAAATTGTCTATACTTCAACTGTCAATGATAACCTTGCAATATTTACCTCCTGATTTACATCTTTTCTAGGAAAAACTTTTCCTTTGCGGTGGCTCTTTAGTTGTCTCTACTTGGAACAAAGCTCTCCTCATGACTAATGATTTACCCTTCTCCAGTTTTCCTATTGAACTAGGTGATCCAACCAGTTCTTCTTCTACATATGTTTCTCTTGCACTATTCTCTGTCCTTTTGTTAGCATTCCCTTGATGAAATTCAAGTGCTCGGTGTCCTTCACCTCCATACTTGAAACAAGTTCCTTTGAACAATCTCTTGTCAAACCCTTTTTCATCTCTCCAGTATCCTTCATTGCAGTAAGAATTATAACTTCCTCTATTATTGCAGTAGAAACTTCTATCGTCTCTCCCTTGATGGTATGAATTGTTGTCTCTTTCTTCATTGCGGTATGGGCTACTCTCCTTGTTTTTCTCTGCATATGGTCTTTCTTCTCCACATTGTGTTCTACCCCCCTGAAATTTTCCTCCTGTACCTCTCTGTCTTTGCTCATGTCTCTTATTTAACTTTTCTTCCACTTTTAGCACAAATTGATATGCCTCTTCCACTGTTGTCACCCTTACCAAACTTAGTTCTTCTTGAATGTTTATCCTCAGTCCATTTATGTACCACGCCACTTTCTCCTTGCTTGCTTCACTATGTCCAATCTTAACAATCATCTTGTGGAACTCTTCAGTGTATTCTTTCACTATCTTCTCCTTTTTCTTTAGGTTTTACAATCTCTTCAACAACTCTAACTCATAGTCAGCATGTATGAACTAATTCTTCAATTTAGTCACCATCCTATCCCATTTTATAATTTTCTTTTTTCATCTCCTATTTATGTCCAATTGGACTTGTTTCCACCAAATAGTAGCATGTCCTTTCAACTTAGTTTTTACAAATCTCACTCTTTCTAGATCTTCAATTTCCTCATATTCAAAGTATTCCTCCATGTCATTTATTCAGTTAATCAATTCCTTAGGGTTCAAATTTTTGGTATAGTTTGAAATTTCCATCCTAGGTCTCTTACCAATCTTAGAAATAGCTTTCAACATCTTTACCTGGTCTGATTCTTCTTCTTCTAGGGTTTCTTTATTTTGGTCAACAATTTGAACTCTTAATTCATCATCATCACTTTCATCCTCATGTCTAGGGTTTATACCTCTCCTTCTATTCTCTTCTACAACATCCAATCTAACTTTCATTCTTCTCATCATTTCTATCATTTCTTCCATTCTTCCAACAACATTGGCCACAGCAAGCATCCTCCTTGGTGGTATCTCTTCCTTAGATCTGGCGCAACTGCCTCAATTTGGTGATCTGACTACAAGGTTGCAACTACCTCACAATCGGTGCTTTGTTGACGAGCACATGTAGACTGCCTCAGGTCAACAATCTGTTCACTTCAAGATCTTTCAGAATGTCTTTTTCTTCCAAAGGATTCAAAAACTTCACTCTGATACCACTTGGTGCAATCATAGATGGAGGGTCCAGAAATAGGACTGTCCTACCATGTAGCCTTAGAGTAAACACAATGGAAAACACATAGAATAGAATGATAAATGAAAATATATTGATTCAACATCATGAACAAGTACAATCTTCACATGCTAGAAACATGTGGACAACTATGGGCTTACAGGCCTAGCCTCTAGCTAATTACATGAAAGATATAGATTTAAAGTGCCTTTTACAAATCCACTACTAAAGACTAGAAACTTTTTAACATGTTCTATATCCTCCTAATGCATCTAATGAATGCTTATATATTATCTCCTAGCTCAAGGAATGCTACACATTGGCTTTAAGAGTCTCCAAGACTTGATGCTTGATGAAACATGTAGGTCAAACTTAATCATGTGGTAATGCTTCGAAAATAGATGAAATGTGTTGCAATGAAGGTCTATCTGGTCCCATACTAGCAAGATGTTCTATTTGGCTCTACAAGTTATAGGAACACTCTGCAAGCCTTGCTTGCTCATACTGAATATTAAATGCTCTGTCTATGAGTTTGGTGATGTTCTGAGAGTGATAACTCTCTGCAGACTTGTGCAAATCTCTTAAATTTTGGATATGATGTAGATGTCATAGTGTTGAGTGTAAATCTAGCTCTATGAGCTGAGACATGATGATGTGGTAAAATGTGGTGCAAAATGCTGAAACTATAGCTGACTAAAATGCAAGAAAAGAGATATTTTTGGTTGATGCAAGATTAACTTTCAACCTAGGATGCTCCTACATCACCATAAGTGTTTAAAATTTTGAATATAACCTACAAACATGAAGAATGAGACTATGGTAAGTGAGGAAGAAAAGTGGATAGTGAAGTAGATAAACATTTTAAACCTTATTTGAATACTTGTCATCCATATGGAAACAAAGAACATAGAATGATAGACAAACAAGGGAAACATATCTAACACACCAAGATGATGAATAATTGCCTTAGATGAGAAAAATCTCAAGGGATCATGAATCCATCCTTACCATGATGCTACAAGGGAGCTACAAATCTAGGACAATAATGTAAATCACCTAAACAATAGTTTCATCAATAACATGGGAAACCACAAGATGTCTTAGCCATTATATGCCTATGATATTATTAATCAACTATATATGGACCATTGTAGTATGGATTGCACTACCAAGATGAACTAGAGAAACCACATCAACCATAGAGCAAAATAACTATCAAGAAAGGAGATGTCAACCACAAGTCCATAAAATGTGCTCAAAATAGTAAGAGCATTCACCACAAATTGATAACACTTACTAAAGACAAGAACAACCACTATAGAGGGAGACATAAAATTGATAACTAGAATATGAGCACTTGTGTTACAAATAACAACTTGAGAAGATCATGGGGTGAAAATTCATAAGTAAGGGAAGTAACAAAGAGTCATAATAGGAGATGGGGAAGCACCATGACACAAAATAAGGCATTGTAAAGTAGATGGAAGAGGTAGGAGATCAAAAATAACACCAAACAATAAAGGATGACACAATTTCAAAACTTGGAATGGACAATAAATAAAAATAAGGCATGCAAGCATGTGAAAATTGTTGAACACACCAAGATACTGAGAGGGGGGTGAATAAGTATCTAAACAAATTTAAGTCCTTCAGAGTAGATTAAAACTTAAACATTATGGCATCAACATAAACATGAAAGATCAACACAATGCACATCAACACATAACACTAGATATACATGGAAACCCCAAGAAGGGAAAAATCATGGTGAGGATTAACTCACAATATATGAAGCTCAAAATTACAACTTTATTTTAGGGATACAACCCAAGGAAGCCACTACTCCCTAAAGAAATTTTTTAAAGTCGCTCCTAAGGAAGCTACAACTCCCTCTAGACTTTGTTTTAGGGCTATAACCCATGGAAGCTAGTACTCCCTGAACTGAGAATAAACTCAGAAATGATTACAGCATGGCAGTCCTTCTATTGCCTAAAAACTGACATTGAAGCTCACACCTTTGATGATTGCAATTCAACTTCTTGTGATGGTTGGATCAATTGGGCACACTCTTCACTTCCCTCCTATCATAAAATTGTCTTCAACATGAATCAAGACAGTCTCTAACACTTATGCTCTTTCTCCTTCAGTCACACATCACAATGTATATTATATTCATACTCTTCTCTTCACTTTTTCATCTTTTCATTTTTGCAAATCATACTTCACCTAGACCAACTAGGTTTAAAATATATACATGACATTACATTGATTTCATTACAAGTCGACCAATACAACAAGAATATTACATTTTACAAGTCAACTAGAGATCACAATATGAAACATGCATAGGGCAAGCCCTATCATGAGCAACACACTACTCTAGAAGAGAACACATGCTTTTTGGATCCCAATACATGCTTAGTCCTATCCTAAACATCCATCTTAGCATCATCCTTCAGCGAATATCATCTGCATGCTACACGAGTTTGAATTAGGTCACCCTTAAGCAAAAAAAATGAAAAATGTAGCACAATGATCATTTCAACTTGGTGGTACTCATGAGTGATTAAACATTGCTTGTTATTCTTCTAGATGAGTCGACATGACCTATACACTATCTTCAAAAAATCCTTGAACTCCACATAGCAACAATATTATGGCACATACCTTCAACATTCTTCAGTCGAACAGATAAAGGCATAGCCTGGCAATATCATCATTTTAGACCTCAGCCAGTTCCAGAGAGAGTAGAAAGACATTTTGTGTATCAACTGGAGACAACACAAGATCATTAGGACCATCTTCCATTAGTCTATGTACCATTTCATGCCACACTAAGTTGGCACACATCATCAGCATATGTCTTGAGAAGAACTAGGCATCCAGAACTATCTGTATCACAACTGTCATTTGAAAACTAAGCTTGCGGACCTCTAAAACACCTGAAACTCATATGGATGTACTCATACATTGTTGTGAGTATATCTTCAAAACCACATAGCCATATCTATTACTGTGGAGGAATGCATAGTATTCCAAATAGTCTTCATCATCACTTGATTCGGCCAGAGCACAAACTAGAACTCTATCTCTTGTAACTTTTACTATGGAGGGACAAATGATCTAAAATTTTTGATTTAGCACCTTTACATCATACTGAACTTAACATCTAAACCACATGACCATATCTTCCAATGCGAAGGAATGTGGAGCATTTTACCAGATAGACTTTTGATGTGTATGTGTTTAGGTTGAAGCGTGGCATTTACAATGTGATCTTAGCTTTGATTTTTTTATCTTTCATGCTTAGGAATGATGAAGGTTAAAAGTATTATTATCAAGATGGTGGTCACTTAGTACACATTATAGATGCTTTGTTAATCCCATGGGCATAAAGGAGTCAGTTGGTGTAGTATAGATATACCCTTATTAGTTATTTCATTTTTAGAGCCCCTTATGCTTTTGCAATGTGAATATAAAGTGGGAGAATGTTAGGATTGTTAGATTTTGTTATGGAATCACAACCCAAAATCTAGAAAGCTAAAGGCAAGCATAAAGAGAAGATTGAAAAAAGAGATCATATCAGAATAGTCTGAATAGATTGATCACAAAATAGAAAACAATGGCATGGAAAATTACAAAATATAAGCTAGGTAGTGAGTTTAAATAGACTAGAGAGAGGGGGGAGGCGTCAACACCTACCAACAAGAAGCAACCATCTATCAGAATAAAGATAGAAAAAGCATCTTCCCAAGATAGCTAATGGATGCTTACTTGTAGGAAGGTGACACCTCATAACCTACTCACCTAATTAAACTCACTTTATTAACATAAGCAAGCTTAATAATATGTGTAGGAAAAACCTTATGAAAAGGAATAAAAAACTACACCAACACCCCCCCTTAAGTGTAGCTTAGGTGGGTAAAAAGATGGGTCTCGGCAAATGAAGCCTAATGAGGTACCCATGTACAATGATATCCCCTCAAAGGAGAAGAATACCCCCCAAAACAAAGGAATAGAAGCCCCCTCCCACAAATAGAGAGAGAACACCCCCCAGAATAGAGAGAGAATAGAAGGACTAAGAAGCACCCCTGAAGTGAAGAAAATGTGCCAATGGTGGATGCTCGAAACTGGATGGAGAAAATGATCCATGCTTGTCGAACAACATTTCTCCTCTTAGGAAGAAACAAAACCAAATGTATATGAAGAATTGGTGTAGGAGCACCATTTGTTAAAGATGGACAATTATTAAAATCTAGGCTTTAGTTTTGAGTTTTGCATAAAATAAGGTCTTGAAGGACCATTTATTGATGTAATAAGCCCACTAGGGGCATGACCATGTAGTGGAGGTTTAAACTAGGTAGTTTATTTAGTGAGTCTGTGTCATGTCCACTTTTACCCAGTGGTCATGACATGAGAAGACCACATGTCATGCCCACATTGCCCATGTGGCCATGACATGTACCACCAAAAATTTTCCCCTTGTCCCTAAAACCCTGTCGTACAAGGGGGGGAAGGAAGACGAGGCACAAATGAAACATCCAAGGCACCTCACCAAGTGAAACAAACCAAGGGATACAACATAACGTGTCAAAAACTAACATCAATGCAAGAAGTAATTCCACATCCATTCAATCAAAAATAGGGTAAAACATCCATAAGTAAACGAGATAAAATTTTGTTCATTATTAAATACAAGAGCATTACGAGAAATTCCCAACAAAATAATTAGTATTTAACTCTGAGACATAGCATAGCAGCATTGATGAAAGTACAAGGACTTTTACATGTAGATTAAGCAATTTGTAAGAAGATGAGGTACAATCATAATCATGCTAACTTACACGAACATAATGAGAATCTCTAGCTAAAATGATTTGAAACCAACTCTAAATCATGACATAGAATCATAAAGGAAGCATGAGTGCTATGACATAAAATTTAACAATAAGGCAAGAATTAAGATCATTTACCACATTATATACTCCTACAGATTTAATATCAATTTCTAAATCAAGAGATATTTCTTTACAATTTACAAGGTGGAAACTCCTTCCCAAACATGGGAGGGTCGTACTTCAAGATTAAATTACAAAGATTGATAAATTACACTGATTAATATACAACAATAAAATAAGTACAACTGAGGAGCTCCATCGGCAGGGTGAATCAACAAGAGTACATCACAATGGTACAATATAAGGGTCTCACCAAGTCGTCAGAAGAACATCTGATTGGAGGCCAATGGGAGATGTTTCCCACCTCCCAACCATATTGCCATCATCGAGTGTAATGGATGTCCATTACACCCTAGGCAACCCCCGAGCTACAGAGAGAGGAGATCATGGAACCACTTTAGACGAGGCCAAAACTCCCACATCAAGGGTCTCAAGTATGACACAAGATATCCCAAAAATAATAAAACAAGAGTCACGCACACACAACCCATCACAGAGGGGGAAACAATAGGACTAGAGAAACTCAAGCACCTCATTCACCCAAAGCATAGTTTCGGAACTAAAATCCATCATAAGGGCCCTCTTGGCCACAACAAGCAAGCGAAGAAAAACAATAAACACCCAAGTTGAGACACAATTCATCAAGTAACATATGCTACCATAATATTCTCAAAGAAGGGTGTTAATGACCCCACAACAACCTCATCCCTATGGAGGAACTCAAAACACCGCTACAAGAGACTTTTTGTCTCACAAATCATACAAGTGCTAGAATTTTAAATGCATTAGGGAGAAAGTCTATCTCACCCCATACACCATTTGTTTTAAAGGAAAGAAAACAAAAAAAATGCAACACTCATAGTTTCTACAATAACATAGAATAACTATTTTAGAAAAACATCCTACTCCAACTATACTATGAAGTTCACTTGTTTTGGATTTAATAGCGAATCCCCATTTTACAAATCTAACTTCAATTTTAAACAATACTGCTATAATTTTACTACACTTACTACAAGCGAGAATACTTTTATAATGGAATTACACATACTAAAATCGAGGCATCAGGCCCAAACTAAAAATTTACTGCTTCATAGATTAAACCAATCCCTCACACATTTTGAGAAATAACTATAAATAATAATATGACAACCTTTTTTTAAGAAGGAGAACAATAATACTAATAGGCTCAATTACCCAGCAGTGACTATTTCTAACAAGAGGGGTTAATCCTACAAACCTCCCTAAAGTCTAACCCCACCATCGTAATTTTCCTCTATAGCAAACTGGGGTGTGTGACAGCGTACTGACATCCATTTAGTATAAGGGAAGGTAGACTCTTGTCAGATTTAATAGTTAGTAAAGCTCTGGCTGACAACTATGTGAACTGTGGACGCACCAAAATGCATGGATCTGCTAACAGCATGCCTAAAAAGGTCATCATCTCATGGAATGAGATGACTTGCAAGACTAAACCAATACATATAAAACTGCTAAAAGTAATTTATTAGAAGCTAGTTGATTGTTATATAATTCTATTTTGGTTTTCTTTCTGAATGCTACTCGAGCATATCTTGATAAAAGAAGATGTGTAGAAATGTGTTGTTTTATCTCACAGCACCTCAAGTCAGTTTTGTGCCCTTCCTTCCTATGACTTCTATGGTTTAAAAACTATATGATTACTTAAACAAACCAATCATTGAACCTCCTAGCCCATTTCTGCTCAAACTTCATAAGGTAGGGTAGGAAGTTCAAGTGAGTCAGTTGCCGATACATGAAGCTGGGCAGTAGTCCCAGGGTACGCTAGAGAGGGGATTTGACTACCTCTATTGAAGATCTAAGACTATTACCTAGCCTCAAAAGATGGATACCTCCACATAAATTTTAATGCAGAAGGGATAAAGAAAGTAGATAAGGAAAAAAATACCATTCCATTTATATGGATGCCCACACCAACAAAACTGTTGGCTCTTCTTATGCAGACCCTCTAAAAAGAACTAGCCTTGTGGGAGTGGGAGAGAGAGAGAGAGAGAGAGAGAGAGAGAGAGAGAGAGAGCCCTCCTTCATTTCTTTCTATTTTTTTGCTACTAGAGCACCCCTTACTGAGCCGCCCTCCCAACGTTCTTCTACCCTAGAGACGTGCCAGATGGAGAGTTTCATCCTCCCTCTTCTAGCCAAGTGCCGCCCTACACCCCAAGAGAGATTTTCTTTTTGTTTCCTTCTCCCAAAGAGGCATCTGTAGAAGTTTCTACTATCAGAAGAGAACATAGAGCTTCCCTCCTCCCTTTTTTTCTCAGCTCCTTCCCTGAGCTTTATCAATCCCCCCATCCTCTTTCCCACTCCCCCGCAACCCTAAAACATGTCCCCTCAAACTTAAAACATGACCACCCCATGGTCCCAAAAAAAGAACACCCTCCTCCATACACCCTGCCTCTTCCTCGCATGCTCGCCCTCTTTAGAATCACTTCCCCCATTTTCAAACAAGGGTTCCCTATGAGTAGGGTCATGGCCAGTAGATATTACTAACGTGACACCCAGGCTATTAAAAATTGTGTAGCACCTCCAAAATTCCCCCTCAAAATTTCAAATAAGCCACAGTAAAATTAAAGGGGGCCACTCCAACAAACAGTCCCCATTTCAAAATAGGATTCTGATGATAATTTATATCTAGTCTTTATATAATTTACTTATACTAAGATATGTCATAGTATTTTAAAGGCACTATTGAATAGATAACTGTCATGTAAAACTTAATTGATAGGCAGGGTTAACCATCACTTTAAACCAGGACTCCAAGTACTATATGCTCACATATAAAAGCCTATTGGCTAATTAACCGACTACAACCTATGAAAGGGGGATTTTAAATCACATTGTCCTAATTTGTATAGGATTATGATGATATAAATATGTCTAGTTTCCTCATAAATTAAACATACTTAAACTCTAGTTCACATCTATTTCATTTAGCACGAATATATATACATTTCATAATAAATATACATCCACAAGGTCACAATATAAGAATGGGGAGATTTTAGAAGCAATGCCAAATTCAATAAAGGATCATGATTAGACATATATGGTTTCCATAAAAATTAATCATAATAAGATAAGTCATAGTACTCTAAGGGCACCATAGAATAGATAAATCTAATAAAAGAATTGCTTGACCAGCAAGGTCGATTGTCAATTTTAGGCCTTGGCCATAATACAAGAAGAAGGAAGATTATAGAAAGCTACCAAGGTTTGAATAGGGTTAAGATTTTCTATAAATAAGTATATTTGGTTTCCATATAACTTACATGTACAAAGATACGCCAAGTAGTATAAAGCCACCATAGGATAGGTAATTGTCATAAAAGGAAGTTACTTGACAAGAAAGGTCGACTAAAAATGCTAAGTGACATGCCAATGCAAGAGTATCTCCAAGTGGAATGGAGAGAAAACATTACAAAACATCAATTAACTCCACATCATAACACACTAAATTAACCACAACATAAAACCAAACTATCATATAACTCACAAGCATTTCAAGGAGTCAAACATAACACTCAAAAGCAAGGGATCCCACCACAAGGGTCGACAACTATTTCGACCTCACATTACAATAACATGCAAGATCCCTCTACAAGGAGATAGACAAACTAATCTGTCTATGCTTTTTAGCATGAATTTTACATGCAACAAAACAAGCAAGCCGATAAGATGCCCAAAGAAGTGAAGGAGAATTCATATGAGTAAAAGCATGCATGAAAGTGAAACACAATACCAAAAGGGTTTACACAGACCCCATGCATTTAAAATCATATGTGACTCAAAATAGAGGTAGTAGGGTGGACTCTGGTACAACCTTTGACTCCCACTGAATAGAAAGACTCAAGTGAACAACATACCACAAGGAAGCAAGGTAGATAGCTCGACCACTAGTTAGGTAAGGTGGGATAGTCAAATGGCTAGTGGTTCCCTATCTCCTCCTCCACATCCAGCCATTGGCCAATACTATTGGCAAGAGACACTATATGGATTCATGAATGTTGTCATTGATGGCAACAAAGTTCATCCCATACATCCGCAGGACATGGTATGTCTCTACCGGAAGTCAGAGTGAAGAATGTTGTGGTTTGGTAAACAAGAATAGAGCATGTGGTGAGGTCCAACAAACAGGTCTGGATCTCTCAGAAGAAGTATCTTGGTGAAGTATAGATTTGGGAAAGTCAAGAGGAGTATCTTGACTGATAGCTTCCAAGGTTTGAGCCTCCAGTGTGGAAAGGATAAAGAGATATGAATGCTTGAGTGTCAGGTTCTCATGTGACAGTGTGAACAGAGGAAGAACTGACTGGCAGAACATCAGACATTATTCTGAATGTGTTACTGATGTTGGTAAAGGTTATGAAGGCATGAATTATGTTTGCCTGACATGATTGATGACTTCTACAAGTATATGCTTGATCCGCATTACTTGGTAAGCAAGGATTCAGCCAACAGAACAAAGCTTGTGAAAAGATTGACTATTCTGGGTGCCGACTAGAATGGTGATGAAATCACTTGTGTGGATATATATATACGATGGATTTAGTTGTGAGATGTGTTGTGGTTGTTATTGATGTGCGAATAAAAGCAAAGCAGAGCAGAAGCAGTAAGGAAGGTCCGGTATGTGAAAGGAAAGCAGCATAAGAGAAGAGGAAAGATGAAATGCAGCAGATCAGTGTACTGACCCTAATCAGAACTGAACTCCAGCATATGTGGATGCTACCAATCAGTTCAAGTATTGCATAACACTCTTTTTGTAGACAGTGTGTCTCTTGTAGGCAGTGTGCCTTCTTGTGAGCAGTGTGCTCGGGCAGTGAGCCCTAATTGGCAAGTGCCATTTTGTATTTCCATTCTTCTAATAGAGAATACAATCTTGGGTTAATCACCCCGTGGTTTTCTCCCTTAACAGGGTTTCCACATCAAAAATATTGTGTCATGTGTATTTCCATTTCATTGTTATGTTTGCTTATTTGGATTAATGCTGCATTGATTATTAAGAAAGTTAAGAAAGAAGAAAATAGTAGGATAACTGATTCACCCCCCCCTCTCAGTTATCAACAATTGGTATCAGAACCAAGTTCCTCCTACCAGAGTCTAACAGCTTGAGGAAGATCTGGGAATTCAAATGGATGCATATGGTTTAAGGGAGCAACTCAAGACTGCCCTTGATGACCTTGAACAGTCAAACTCTGAAGTCAATGAATTAAAGGAAAGACTCAAACACGCTGATGATTCCATGATAGAACTAAAAGACAAATTAAGTATCTCTATGAAAAAGAGAAAGGAGTTGCTTCAGCAATTAGTAAGACAAAGTGAAGCAAATGATGCAAATGAAGAGCTGAATGAGAAAACCAAGTTATGTGAAAAGTTATCAAAAGAAATCATTATGGTAAGACATGAAATGGAATCAAGAGTTATGAAGTTTACCCAAGAAGTTGAAGAGAAAAGAAAAATTGAAGATAATCGAAGACAATCCCTCCAAGAGAAATCAGAAGATTGTCACAAGATGGATAGAATTATCAGACATCTTGAATCTGATCTTGAAGATGCTAAAGATAATGAAGAAAAACTTGAGGATCAAATTGTCTCTCTCAAAAGGGATCTTCAAACAGCAAATGAATATAAAGAGAAATTCAAGATAAGTTCTTCTCAACTTGAAGTTCTTCTTGGAACTCAAAAGAGGGTAGATGACAAGTGTGGTTTGGGATATGAGAAAGGAGAAAGCTCCGGATCTTGTCAGAAGAATTTTGGATCAGAAAATCCAAGGAACAGGCCTAGAAGACCTCCGGTAAGACAGCCTAATGCTCAAAGATATCCATCCTTCAATGGATACTGCCACAACTACAATAACTTTGGTCATAAAGCTAATCAGTGCAGAAAGAGAATGAATCAAACTAATTCATCCTTCTCTAGAAAGTGTTTTAATTGCAAAAGGTATGGTCACAAATCTCATGAATGTAGAAATATGCAAATGAACAAATCATTCAATGGTAGATGCTTTACATACAATAGAATAGGTCATATGGCTAATCAATGCAGATCAAGAGGATATCAATCAAATATGCAAAGAAATGTTGTTCGCCAAATTTGCAATAGATCCGGTCATATTACAAAATTTTGTAGAAGCAAGATTCGGGACAAAAGAGGTCTGATATATCATAATCAGAATCAAGATAAGGGAAAATAAAAAGTGAATGCAGATGAAGTTCAAAGTCAGATGAACAAGATTTGGGTGAAGAAAGTACAAAGAATGTAGAGGATGGATCTGCACCAGACTCTGGTGCTGATATTCCTTCCGAAAACTAAAAAGTGAGCTTTGGCTCAGGGGGAGACACAAAGAAAACTTTGTTCCCCTAGCCAGTCAATTGGTGCCAGAACTGGCACAAGAAGAGTTGCGGATTGAAGGGTTCATAAGGGAAACATCCAAACAAACTATGGTTAAGATTTGGAAGATCCGCATGATGTTTAAAGATTAGGACTGATCCGGTTCTTCAAGTCATCCGAATAAGGCCAACCGGAATAACTTAGGTTGAGCATTTATTTCAACCTAACATTAGGGTTTGCAGAGCAATATAAGGGTTTTCTCATTAATCACTTGTTCATTCTGCATTCAAGAAGAAGAGAGAAAAGGAGCTCTGCAACTACTTCTCCCAAAGATCAAGATGATTCTTCATACAGCTCAATCCGGATTTCATCGTGTGTGCCCTAAACAACGTAAAAGGTATTCTTCATTCTTGATATCTCTCAGTAAGATTCTTTGATGATGGCTACTCTGAATATAGTAAAGATTTTTGATAGACCTCACCCCATATTTAAGAAGCATCCATACAAATCCTTGGAGGTAGATCCCCTAGGAGCCTTCTCTAGTGTTCTGCATGGTGTTTTGCACACTGAAGATATTAGGGTTTACATACATGCAAATGTTGAAGAGTTTGGGGAATTCAAACTAAGAGATATCTATCACAAACAACTGTTAGATGATTCATTTGAGCTCAAACCCCAATACAAGGGGCTCCGAATTAAGCACTTTGCACAATACATACATTTCCTCTATTTTACTGAGGATGAATGCATCAGGTATATTTTGAGCAGAATACATGACAACTTCATGTGGTTAAACAGACCATTCAAAATCACAAAAGATGCCATCAAGGCAGTTACCGGATTACACTCATCCAGTGGGATTCCTATTCTTAAATCTGTGAAGAATCAAACTGTGAGTGAGGCTACTGGATCCAAGTTTGACAAAAGAGTAATGACAGTAGATGACATCTTTGATCTGGATGTCAAGTATGCCTCCATGATCATTGGATATAAAATATATCATTCTAGCAGGGAAAATTCAGTACCTGGAACCGCCATCTACACTGCTTATGAAATGTTAAGAAAAGATGCAGACTACGATCTGTGTCAGCTTCTCTTGAACCAACTCTTGGAGAATCTACAGAAAATAAAGAAAGATAAAAAGAATTCATTCAAGTATGGTGGATTAATATTGTGCTTATTCTTCTACTTTATGAATGAGCTTCCTAGATCTAGTGGCTGGGTGTGGGAAAATGATAGACCAGTAGCTATCCAAATCAGAGATTATTTGCATGGACTTGGTGATGACAAAGCACAAAATACAGCTCTATGGGGATATTTCAAGAATTTTTAGAAAATGATGCAAGCAAGAGAAAGGATTCCCCAGTCTCTTGTTGAAAAATACAAAGACAGTTTGTTTTATGGTAGAGACTAATCAATGCCTAATGGAGGCAGTAGAACCAAGAACTGTATGGATCATGCCCATGGGGTATGAAGTTGATGAACAAATTGTGGAGCTGCATGTTCAACACATGCTAAGTCAGCCAAAGGATCCAAAGGCAGAAAGGTTTGGAACCTTTGAGGAGTTGAGTGTAAAGATCCATGTGGAACTCAGAGAACCAGAGATCAAGAGGAAGGTGAGAAAAGAAGTAGAAAATGTTGCCAAAGGCCTTGGCATCTCAAAGGAGGCACTTGATGCCAATAGGAAAAAGATGGAAAAGGCTGAGGAAGAGAAGAAAGAGGTAGAAAAGAAAAGTAAGGAAAGTGCTCCGGCAGAATCTTCCACCCGGACAAGATCATCAAAGAGATCAGCACTTGTCCCTGCTAAAAGCTCAAAACCAGAAGTCCAGGCATCTAGAAAAGGAGAAAAGAGAACAAAGAAAGAGGCAACAAGGTCCTATGTTAGCCTAAAGGATGATGAGGAAACTGAATCAGATGAGGAGATAAGGAAACTGAAGAAGAAGAAGAAATCATCTAGTGAACACTCTACCAGTCAAGGAGAAGAAGAGAAGGAAGAGGAATTTGTTGAAAAAACCACTCTATCCTTAGAAGTTGTAGTGAAAGCAGTCACTGTGGATGGGAAGCTGCAACCCTTAACAGAATTCTATGATGAATATAATGAAGCAGATAAAAAGATTCTGGAGGAAGCCACAGTTCAATTTTTGAACACTTACAACAAAGCTTTTATTGAAATTATCTCTCTAATTCCCAAAAGCTTAGAGAAAAGGCTTGAAATGAGGAAGAATAATGCTCGAGCAAAAGATCTCGAGATCCAGGAATAGGTCGCCATTCAGCTCTTCCCTTCAATCACTCCGCAACAAATGAACATGATCTTTAAAGATTGCAAGGATGAGTTCCAAAGCAAAGCCAGGATGAATCAGCTAATGCTTGGTGAAACCAACAAAGTGGCAAGAGAAACTAAAGAGATCCTCTGAAATGCTTTTAAGAAATTCAACATCCCAATCATAGAGGACTTAGGTACTGACCCCTCGACCACAAGTGTTGAAAAAGAGTCAACAAAGCAAGTCATGGACACCAGTGCAGAAAAAAGGATTTGGAATCTTCCACTCCAGAAGAGGTGGCTCATGAACAAACAAACATCTCTCCTCCAGTTTCCCCTACAGTCTCCAAATCTAAAGGAGAAGAAAGAGTAAAGGAGAAAGAAGCAGAGGTGAAGGGAAAAGAAGATATTAGTACAAAGGTTGTGGAAGGGGAGAAAGCTTCAAAAGACAGTTCTGTGACTGTAGAAGAAAAGAAAAATCTGTCTCCGGCAAGAGACACTGCAGAATCAGTCAAGGACTTTTTGACAAAAGTGACTATGGAAATTGATGAACCGGATCTATTAAAAGGGCCACTAAACTTTGACTCTCTATCTCTGGTGCAAACAATGAAGATAGCTTCATTTGCAAATGCGAAGGCCAAAGAGAAACTACTGAAATCTCACATGGAAGACTATGAGCATATAGAGGTAGCATCCAGAATTTTGGAAAAGATCATGCCATCTTTTCAAAAGGATCCCATAGCCTCCTCTTCTGGTAATCTCAAAACTCTAGTCAGCAGTGTTAGTACACATTTTGATTCTCTAAAGAAGTCAACTGAAGAAAAGGTCCGGAAGGAGTTTTTGGATAAGAGATTCTCTGAGGTACAAGGGTTGATAATTAATGATAGGAGAAATATGGATATTGGCATAAAGAGCTTGGAAAATGCTCTTAAAGATGGCAGAAATATGTACAAATTTTGCTTATCTTGGCCCACAGTGACCAAAGACATTGAGAGGAAAGTAAAAGAACAAGAGGATAAACTCCTAAGTCTGTCTCAAAGTTTTGATCCTCTCTCATCCTCCATAGTAAATCAAGAGTGTCAGTCTATTGCAATCACAAATGCAATAAAGAATTTTGAGAAGGAAAGGAAGAACATAATTAGCTGGATGGGTGAACTTAGAAGGATCATTATCCCTAAGTTAGAGGGCATGCATGAGGCCATAAATGATGCTCACACTACCACCTGGACCAATGATCCGACAGATCTTAAGAGGGCAGAAGCTTTTGTGTTCCTGTTGAGTGGTCACATCTCAATTTTGGACAGGATGAAGCAGAGTTGGGCGACAGAAGTTGTACAGTTGAAGAATACTTTTGCA
Source organism: Cunninghamia lanceolata (assembly GCA_027924645.1). Classification (NCBI taxonomy): domain Eukaryota; kingdom Viridiplantae; phylum Streptophyta; class Pinopsida; order Cupressales; family Cupressaceae; genus Cunninghamia; species Cunninghamia lanceolata. The sequence goes on from BSBN01000620.1 coordinate 6,917,308, forward strand.
GACATACTTAAGTATATGTAAGTACAACTTGTATATATACTTATGCGGATATGTATAGAGTATTTTTGGAAATTTTGGTGTACGGACCCTACCCTTTGCCATTGATGTCAAAGGGGGAGTGAGGAGCAGTGAAAAATGAGGAATCCAACTAAGGGGGAGCTCCAGAAAATGTATATAAAAATAGAGCATCTGCCAAGGGGGAACATAGTGTAAACACTTAGTCATTTTTCACTTAGCCATTTTTCACTAAGTGTTGCCATCAATGCCAAAGGAGGAGATTGTTGGCAAGAGACACTATATGGATTCGTGAATGTTGTCATTGATGGCAATAAAGTTCATCCCACACATCCGCAGGACATGGTATGTCTCTACCAGAAGTCAGAGTGAAGAATGTTGTGGTCCGGTAAACAAGAACAAAGCATGTGGTGAGGTCCGACAGACAGGTCCGGATCTCTCAGAAGAAGTATCTTGGTGAAGTGCGGATTTGGGGAAGTCAAGAGGAGTATCTTGACTAATAGCTTCCAAGGTTTGAGCCTCCGGTGTGGAAAGGATAAAGAGATATGAATGCTTGAGTGTCAGGTTCTCATGTGACAGTGTGAACAGAGGAAGAACTGACTGGCAGAACATCAAACATTATTCTGGATGTGTTACTGATGTTGGTAAAGGTTATGAAGGCATGAATTATGTTTGGCTGACATGATTGATGACTTCTACAAGTATATGCTTGATCTGCATTACTTGGTAAGCAAGGATTCAGCTGACAGATCAGAGCTTGCGAAAAGATTGACTATTCTGGGTGCCGACTAGAAAGGTGATGAAATCACTTGTGTGGATATATATATATATATATATATATATGATGGATTTAGTTGTGAGATGTGTTGTGGTTGTTATTGATGTGCGAATAAAAGCAGAGCAGAGTAGAAGCAGTAAGGAAGGTTCGGTATGTGAAAGGAAAGCAGCATAAGAGAAGAGGAAAGATGAAATGCAGCAGATCAGTGTACTGAGCCTAACCGGAACTGAACTCCAACATATGTGGATGCTACCAATCAGTTCAAATATTGCATAACACTCTTTTTGTAGACAGTGTGTCTCTTGTAGGCAGTGTGCCTTCTTGTGAGTAGTGTGCTAGGGCAGTGAGCCCTAATTGGCAAGTGCCATTTTGTATTTCCATTCTTCTAACAGAGAATACAATCTTGGGTTAATCACCCCATGGTTTTCTCCCTTAACAGGGTTTCCACGTCAAAAATTTTGTGTCATGTGTATTTCCATTTCATAGTTATGTTTGCTTATTTGGATTAATGATGCATTGATTATTAAGAAAGTTAAGAAAGAAGAAAATAGTAGGATAACTGATTCACCCCCCCTCTCAGTTATCAACAAATACCTGTATGTCTATCCTGCACACTCAACCAAAACATCAAATACCACATTGTAATCATAGCTGAAGCAACTTTAAATATATTAATGAGGATGAATAATCAATCACTACCTATATCCATCTAGCAACCATATTATATCAATCATTTTATCATTTTAATCTAGAACCAGTTGAATAATAGGATACGCACCAGTTAGACAAGGGCGGGCCTTACATACTACCCCCTAGGAAATGACTTACTCCTGGAAGTCATCGAGTGGAGGTTAACAACACTCTCCTGAACTTCTTTGCACTAGAAAATGTAAGTGTAGATGATAACATATGTAATAAAGATCTCTTCACATGAATATAAATCATGGTAAACTAAATACCATACAAGCATTATTCTTTCCACAATTCACACTCTATTGATTAAACACAACATAAGAATTTCATGTTCATCAATCATTATCACACATGCATAAGGAATTCACACATCGCACCTCATGTTTATAAAGGAACCATCAATTCACATAAAAATACATCAAAGCAGATCTTACAACTAAACAACTATTTTCATTCATCCACATTACAGGGTTAACAACACAGGGTTCACATATAGGTATAGAGGGATGCCATAGTCTCATCATAGAATCATGTAACCAAATATCAATGCCAAATGTCCAAAGATCCAATGGAATGATGGTCTTGAGGCCACATGCCTGGGGCTTCTCCATACATTTCCACAATGACCTACCTCTTGTTTGTATAAGGGGATTAGCCTCCAAGATGTAGTCATCATAAGAACAAAGATCACTAGGAAGGTAAGTGGGTAATGACCAGCGCATACTAGTCCACACCTACCCCCATCCTCACAAGTTTTCCCACATCTGCTTCCTTATATATACTCCACCAGAGGTCGCTCCATCGACATGGTGAGAAGAACAACACAACACAAGACTAGTACTAGAAACAGAAAGAACCTAGCTTAGCCAACACAAATATTCCAGAAAAGTCAAAGGAGAAGTTTCTATAACCAAAATAAAATAAAATAAATAAATAAATGTGTGCAATTTCAACATTAAAACTATGTAACCATAAGAGTCACACGAAAAGGAACAATCAAAGATTGTGGCTAAGCTACTTTTAAAAAAGATAAAATAACATGGCTGGTCCACACAACTAAGATACAAAAAGGTCACCAAACAACTGAAAGAAATAATCACAATCCAAGAAAGTGCACATTACATCACTATGTGACTAACATAAAGTCACCAATAAGGAAAGAGGGAAACACGGTCACTACATGTGTTATGCAAACACGACCAATGCGTTAACATCATGTAGGTAAGTATTATCAATGTGCCTTCGTGTACTTTCACGTGGAATCATACCCTTCTCAAAGGTAACACGTCATCAATATAGTACGTCATTCCCTTCTTAAAGGTAACACATCATTAGTATAGTACATCGTGCCCTTCTCAAAGGTACACATCATCATCATAATGTAAATGTCTCTAGGATGCTGTGCATCCACTCAAATAAGATACCAAGGGTAGGAATAAACCTGCACAAAGTAGCATGGCCTTGAGCAAATCACATGCCCATACCAAACCATAACCAAGATCCCAAGTCAAATGTCAATAGTATCATCAAGGAAACAGAGCATGATAGGATAGCACTATGGGCCTCTCAAAGGTCCATTCACTAAGGAGAAGTAGGGGGTACTCTAGCATAGGAAGGTATGGTTGGTTGGTAATCCCAAACCAATGCCACAACATGTCAACATAGCTTCCTAAGTTCTTCCTCTCCACTACTTAACGCCACACATGGAAGGTCTCCAACTCCAAGATTGGACCTTACAGGGTGTACATACAAGCAACCACACAAGCATGACTCCACCATACTTGTAGTTATAAACTCAACCCATGGATGGATACCCAGTATCGCAAGCTCATGCATACACTAAGCATGTACAGGATAATCACAACACATAGGAAGCATTCTCATAATAGGTATTCACATTCACAAGGTAGCACATACACAATTTTCCTTTACCGTTCATTACTTAGTGAAGAAGGACAACTTTCATACCCAAAGTCACATGATAATTACCATAAAGATTCTCTAAAAAAATTACTCAAACATCAACTCAAATTAACCTATCTAAGGCATATTGGAATCCAACCATGACTTCACATTTAGAAATAAGACAATACCCCCAAGTAAGTACACCAATTTTACTAGCTATGCCTAATAGATCATAATCAAACCCAAACCACGTTATTTCAACTCGCAAGATGGTGACTCACAACACATCACATATCATGGAGTTAATGATAACCCATATAACACTACATATGCACTACATAACCACCACACATTTATCTAACACAAAGTTCATAAGGTAGAGGTATATTACAAGAAGAATCTAATAGTAAGATCAAGTCTCTAATTTTACTATTCCACTATATGAAGCCCCAAACATCTTTTCTGCACAAGGTATGCATAACATGATATCAAATTCACACGAGAACAAAGTTATAAAATGCAAAATTTATTTTGTAGAAGTACTTTAAAAAAAGGTCGCCAAGCACACAATTGCATCATTGAAATAGTTTGAGAACATACGTTAATTCTTAACAATTTTCCATGCATAAAACTAATTTTCACCTCTTTCTTTCTTAGTATTTTTTTACAAGGTAATCTAATGAAATCACACGTGTAACAACTTGCACTCATAAAATTCAAAGCAAGATACACTTCATGCAATCTTTTCTAGTTATCAAACCAAAGGAGACAATGCCAATTTCCAATGATAACAAGGGTTAGGGATTCAAGAATTTATACCATTCAACATCATGATAAACACACGTCAAGTTCACAAGCCAAGAATAAATCAAATGGGCATTAGGATGTCACTACTCTCCACAAAAATACACAAGGGCGAGGAAGGGTCCAACACAACCCTCACCACCTAGACCAACTGACTCGAGAGGGTAATCAACCAGGAGGAACACAACCACCACAAAACACAAGTGGAAGACTTCGATAATCATGTGACAAGGCCATCACGATGACAAAACAAGCGGGTGGATATTCCTCCAAGGTGAAGGTTAGTTGACAAACCACAACCTCACTCTCTCACGGTTACACGGAGTAGAACAAGGGTCAAACCACACTAGACCCACTCCATGTTGGCCTAACAACATGTAAACCCCAAAGCTCCCAATGTTGAAACCTAGATCTGATACCAAATGTCATGCCCACTTTTACCCAGTGGTCATGACATGAGAAGACCACATGTCATGCCCACATTGCCCATGTGGCCATGACATGTACCACCAAAAATTTTCCCCTTGTCCCTAAAACCCCGTCGCACAAGGTGGGGAAGGAAGACGAGGTGCAGATGAAACATCCAAGGCACCTTGTCAAGTGAAAGAAACCAAGGGATACAACATAACGTGTCGAAAACTAACATCAATGCAAGAAGTAATTCCACATCCATTCAATCAAAAATAGGGTAAAACATCCATAAGTAAACAAGATAAAGTTTCATTCATTATTAAATACAAGAGCATTACAAGAAATTCCAGACAAAATAATTAGTATTTAACTCTGAGACATAGCATAGCAGCATTGATGAAAGTACAAGGACTTTTACATGTAGATTAAGCAATTTGTAAGAAGATGAGGTACAATCATAATCATGCTAACTTACACGAACATAATGAGAATCTCTAGCTAAAATGATTTGAAACCAACTCTAAATCATGACATAGAATCATAAAGGAAGCATGAGTGCTATGACATAAAATTTAACAATAAGGCAAGAATTAAGATCATTTACCACATTATATACTCCTACAGATTTAATATCAATTTCTAAATCAAGAGATATTTCTTTACAATTTACAAGGTGGAAACTCCTTCCCAAACATGGGAGGGTCGTACTTCAAGATTAAATTACAAAGATTGATAAATTACACTGATTAATATACAACAATAAAATAAGTACAACTGAGGAGCTCCATCGGCAGGGTGAAGCAACAAGAGTACATCACAATGGTACAATATAAGGGTCTCACCAAGTCGTCAGAAGAACATCTGATTGGAGGCCAATGGGGGATGTTGCCCACCTCCCAACCATATTGCCATCGTCGAGTGCAATGGATGTCCATTATGCCCTAGGCAACCCCTGAGCTATGGACAGAGGAGATCATGGAACCACTTTAGATGAGGCCAAAACTCCCACATCAATGGTCTCAAGTATGACACAAGATATCCCAAAAAAATAAAACAAGAGTCAATCACACACAACCCATCACGGAGGGGGAAACAATAGGACTAGAGAAACTCAAGCACCTCATTCACCCAAAGCATAGTTTCAGAACTAAAATCCATCATAAGGGCCCTCTTGGCCACAACAAGAAAGCGAATAAAAACAATAAACACCCAAGTTGAGACACAATTCATCAAGTAACATATGCTACCATAATATTCTCAAAGAAGGGTGTTAATGACCCCACAACAACCTCATCCTTATGGAGGAACTCAAAACACAGCTACAAGAGACTTTTTGTCTCACAAATCATATAAGTGCTAGAATTTGAAATGTATTAGGGAGAAATTCTATCTCACCCCATACACCATTTGTTTTAAAGGAAAAAAAAAATGCAACACTCATAGTTTCTACAATAACATAGACTAACTATTTTAGAAAACATCCTACTCCAACTATACTATGGAGTTCGCTTGTTTTGGATTTAATAGCGAATGCCTATTTTACAAATCTAACTTCAATTTAAAACAATACTGCTATAATTTTACAACACTTACTACAAGCGAGAATACTTTTATAACGGAATTACACATACTAAAATTGAGGCATCAGGCCCAAACTAAAAATTTATTGCTTCATAGATTAAACCAATGCCTCACACATTTTGAGAAATAATTATAAATAATAATATGACAACCTTTTTTTTTTAAGAAGGAGAACAGTAATACTGAAAGGCTCGATTACCCACCAGTAACTATTTCTAACAAGAGGGGGTAATTGTACAAACCTCCCTAAATTCTAACCCCACCATCGTAATTTTCCTCTATAGCAAACTGGAGTGTGTGACAAGGTACTGACATCAATTTAGTATAAGGGAAGGTAGACTCTTGTCAGATTTAATAGCTGGTAAAGCTCTGGCTGACAAAAATGTGAACTGTGGATGCACCAAAATGCATGGATCTACTGACAGCATGCCTAAAAAGGTCATCATCTCATGGAATGAGATGACTTGCAAGACTAAACCAATACATATAAAACTGCTAAAAGCAATTTATTAGAAGCTAGTTGATTGCTATATAATTCTATTTTGGTTTTCTTTCTGAATGCTGGTCTAGCATATCTTGGTAAAAGAAGATGTGTAAAAATGTGTTGCTTTATCTCATAACACCTCAAGTCAGTTTTGCGCCCTTCCTTCCTATGACTTCTATGGTTTAAAAACTATATGATTACTTAAACAAAACAATCATTGAACCTCCTAGCCCATTTTTGCTCGGACTTCATAAGGTAGGGTAGGAAGTTCAAGTGAGTCAGTCGTCGGTACGTGAAGCTAGGCAGTAGTCCCAAGGTACACTAGAGAGGGGATTTGACTACCTCGTTTGAAGATCTAAGACTATTACCTAGCCTCAAAAGATGGATACCTCCACATAAATTTTAATGCAGAAGGGATAAAGAAAGTAGATAAGGAAAAAAAATACCATTCCATTTATATGGATGCCCACACCAACAAAACTGTTGGCTCTTCTTATGTAGACCCTCTGAAAACAACTTGCCTCATGGGAGTGGGATAGAGAGAGAGAGAGAGAGAGCCCACCTTCATTTCTTTCTATTTTTCTGCTACTAGAGCGTCCCTTACTGAGCTGCCCTCCCAATGTTCTTCTACCCTAGAGACATGCCAGATGGAGAGTTTTGTCCCTCCTCTTCCAGCCAAGTGCCGCCCTACACCCCAAGAGAGCTTTTCTTTTTGTTTCCTTCCCTTAAAGAGGCATTTGTAGAAGTTGCTACTATCAGAAGAGAACGTAGAGCTTCCCTCCTCCCCTTTTTGCTTAGCTCCTTCCCTGAGCTTTATCAATCCCCCCATCCTCTTTCCCACTCCCCTGCAACCCTAAAACATGTCCCCCCAAACTTAAAACACGACCACCCCATGGTCCCAAAAAAAGAACTCCCTCCTCCATACACCCTGCCTCTTCCTCACATGCTCGCCCTCTTTAGAATCACTTCCCCCATTTTCAAACAAGGATTATCTATGAGTAGGGTCACGGCCAGTAGATATTACTAATGTGACACCCAGGCTATTAAAAATTGTGTAACACCTCCAAAATTCCCCCTCAAAATTTCAAATAAGCCACAGTAAAATTAAAGGGGACCGCTCTAACAAACAGTTCCCATTTCAAAATAGGATTTTGATGATAATTTATATTTAGTCTTTATATAATTTACTTATACTAAGATATGTCATAGTATTTTAAAAGCACTATTGAATAGATAACTGTCATGCAAAAATTAATTGATAGGTAGGGTCAACCATCACTTTAAACCAGGACTATGAGTACTATATACTCACATATAAAAGCCTATTAGCTAATTAACCGACTACAACCTATGAAAGGGGGATTTTAAATCACACTATCCTAATTTGTATAAGATTCTGATGATATAAATATGTCTGGTTTCCTCATAAATTAAACATACTTAAACTCTAGTTCACATCTATTTCATTTAGCATGAATATATATAAATTTCATAATAAATATACATCCACAAGGTCGCAATATAAGAACGGGGAGATTTTAGAAGCAATGCCAAATTCAATAAAGGATCATGATTAGACATATATGGTTTCCATAAAAATTAATCATAATAAGATAAGTCATAGTACTCTAAGGGCACCATAGAATAGATAAATCTAATAAAAGAATTGCTTGACCAGCAAGGTCGATTGTCAATTTTAGGCCTTGGCCATAATACAAGAAGAAGGAAGATTATAGAAAGCTACCAAGGTTTGAATAGGGTTAAGATTTTCTATAAATAAGTATATTTGGTTTCCATATAACTTACACGTACAAAGATACACCAAGTATTATAAAGGCACCATAGGATAGGTAATTGTCATAAAAGGAAGTTGCTTGACAAGAAAGGTCGACTAACAATGCTAAGTGACATGCCAACGCAAGAGTATCTCCAAGTGGAATGTGCAGCAAACATTACGAAACATCAATTAACTCCACATCATAACACACTAAACTAACCACAACATAAAACCAAACTATCATATAACTCACAAGCATTTCAAGGAGTCAAACATAACGCTCAAAAGCAAGGGATCCCACCACAAGGATCGACAACTATTTTGACCTCACATTACAATAACATGCAAGATCCTTCTACAAGGAGATAGACAAACTAATCTTCCTATGCTTCTAAGCATGAATGTTACACGCAACAAAACAAGCAAGCCGATAAGATGCCCAAAGAAGTGGAGGAGAATTCATATGATTAAAAGTACGCATGAAAGTGAAACACAATACCAAAAGGGTTTACACACACCCCATGCATTGAAAATCATACACAACTCAAAATAGAGGCCATAGGGTGGACTCTGGTACAACCTTCGACTCACCATTGAATAGGAAGGCTCAAGTGAACAACATACCACAAGGAAGTAAGGTAGATAACTCAACCACTAGTTAGGTAAGGTGGGATAGTCAAGTAGCTAGTGGTTCCCTATCTCCTCCTCCACATCCACCCATTGGCCAATACCTGTATGTCTGTCCTGCACAATCAACCAAAACATCAAATACCACATTGTAATCATAGTCAAAGCAGCTTTAAATATATTAATGAGGATGTATAATCAATCACTACCTATATCCATCTAGCAACCATATTTTATAATAATCAATCATTTTATCATTTTAATCTAGAACCAGGTGAATAATAGGATATGCACCAGTTGGACAAGGGCGGGCCTTACAGTCTACAGTTTTCCTTAAAATTAGACATTCTATTTTAGGCAGCAAGACTATTTTCAAGCTTTCTTTTTGAGTTTTCCTCGATGATGAAGGAGTGGGATGAGATTATATACTGAAAAACATGCTTTTTGATAGATATACAAGTCGTAGAGGAAGGATATGAAACTTTAGGGTGATGGAAATAACATAAAATGTCTCTTTTTGACTGTTCTAGCTCTGTATTTCACAGTTTTTACTGCATTTTTGTTGTTCCTTGCACCAGTACGAGACGGTACGGCCCTGTGGTGCTCTGTACCATACATTTTTGGATGGGATATTGAATTACCTTTCTTTTGCATATGATTTTATGGTCTGGCATCATGGTTTGTGGATTTTATGCCCATTTTTCTAAGAACAGTCCAGTGACCTAGGTTTTGACAGTTTGAGGGAGAAATTTCATGTTTTTGAAGGCCACAACCATTGGAAAATTACACAAATTAGTGAAAAGGTAGAGTTTGAAGTCTTTTCACTATTCTCTTCACTTGTGGAGAAGGTAAGATGTTTTTATGAGGTTTTTGAGTGACCCTAGTGCTATTATTTCCTTTTTTTTTTAAGAAATGAGGGTTTTAGTTTTACATGCTTGAGTTTTATGAGATAAGTGAAGGTCCTAACCAAACTAATGGTGGATTGTGTCTACTAGAAACACATTGAATGCTTCCAAGTGCAGCTAGAGAGTTGGGAAGTAGAAGACCTCATAGTTTCTTTGCAAATGTGGCCTAATTAAGCCTACTGTCAAACTGTAACAGTCATGTTTTGGGGTGTTTGTTACAAAGGAGTCCATAGTGCATGTTGGATATATGTTAGAGCTCGATATTGGGTACTCAAAAACCATCTCACAGCCTTGAATGGAAGCCTATAGAAAAAGTTATGCCCTGACAATCCCATTTAGAGGGCTACAAGCAATTACGACTGTTTTCAAAGGAACAATAGGAAGAACAAATTGCTAAGTTATTTTGTGAGTTTGGTGAGTGTTATTCAGTCAAACTAGTGTGGTCTAATGTGGTTTGAAGGTCAAGCAAATACTCATTGCATTCTAACCATGAAATGGTACCTTTTCCTAATCCTGAAACAATGCATTATATGAGGACAATCAAGACAACGTATGATCAGTCAAGTGGTCAATGAACCCTTGCATTTGTGTGCCTCTTGTCATGTCTCCTTTATAGTAAAATTAAATTGGTGAAATCATTAGTCCATTCCTATTTTCCCATGGGCTAATGTAAATCAAAAGAGAAAATATTTTATTTAATATTTTAATTGTAATCCTGCAAATTAAGGATTTATTATTTTCAGGAGCAATTAAATATTAAATATTTTTATTTAATTGCAAAAGTGGGTGAATGGGGTTTAATTAAGTGTAATTATAACTCCCAAGAGTGAATTTAGAAGATTTTATGATAGTTATGACAGGATTCTATGACACCATCTATGACAGGTTGTCATAGTGGGAGTTATTTTCTATTTTTAGGCAAGAATCTTGCATGGGCTATTTTGGTGAGCATCTTTGGAGGGAATTTGTTGAAAATTAAATTATTTTAATTTATTTTCCAAGAGAGGGACATTTGGATTTGGATCCATTATAAATATGCAAGTATTTTCTTTCAGGAGGACTTCTTGATCATTTTTACAACCTAACTTTCTTGTTTGAGCACTTGTGCTTGGATTTTCTTCAGTGGATGAAAACCCATTGGAGTTGGAGGCTTGTGGAGGAAAACCCATCAGTCTCAAGTGATCATAGGATGAAAACCCTTTGTTTATAGAGAGTAATTCCATACAGGGATTGCATTGGGCTTCAAAGGATTGTGCAGTTTCGATAGTTTTGCAGTATTATGTTTATAGGTGGTTTTGTTGCAGTTTTGGTGATTTCTAGTGTGTTGTGCAGTGTTTCTATAGTGTTTTGGAGTGTTTTTATTTTCCATGGTCATTTGGAATCCATTCCAAGCATCCAGAAGTGGTTCTTTTCAGTTGGGGTTTGATTTGGCATTGTTTTCGGTAGTTTTCAACAGTGTAGGTTTGCATAGTTTATGTAGTTTGCAGTGGATTTTAGGAGAATTGTGTTTCAGATGTTTTTTCTATTATAATTAGTGTTTTAGACCTGATCATATGTTATTTACATCAGAAAAATCAATAAAAGTCAGTTCGTGGTGTTTTGAGCATATTTGGTGTAATTTCATTTTTTACTAGTTAGCTAGTCTTGATGTTTTTGTTGCAATTTTTAGTGGAGCTTATCAAAATTTATTTTCAGATATGATTTTATGTTAAAATTTTAGTTTGGAACATTACACTCCCCAACCTCTGCATCAAGTGGTATCAGAGCATAGGAAGTAGATCTCTTGAGAGTTGAAGGTTGGAGTTTGAGCAAAGTGAAATCTAAGGAGTCAAGATGCCTTGAAGAAGGAGATTGCTGCATTGAAGTCTTAAGCTGGAGGCACCATGAGTGAAAGTGAGTCTAAAGAAGAAGAAGAAACTTCTGGCAAAGAAGAAGAAACTTCTAGTGAAGAAGAAGAGTTGGATCCAGAGGATGTGAGGATGGTAAAGTTTTTGAAAGCTATGAAAGGTGATGGTACAGTTGCTAGGAGAATTGATCAGCAGGCTAAGGAGCTAGAAGCTTTGAAGAAGGAGATTGCAACATTAAAGTCTTAAGTTGGAGGCACCATGAGTGAAAGTGAGTCTAAAGCAGAAGAAGAAACTTCTAGCAAAGAAGACGAAACTTCTGGCAAAGAAGAAGAGTTGGATCCAGAGGATGTGAGGATGGTAAAGTTTTTGAAAGCTGTGAAAGGTGATGGACATAGCAAATTGGATTTGCCAATGTATGGAGGCAAACTAGATGGTGAAGAGCTCTTAGACTGGATAGGAGCCATAGAGAATTACTTTGAAAGTGAAGAGATAGAGGAAGATCACAAGGTGAGGAAGGCTAAAACCAAACTGAAAGGGCATGCTTTGCTGTGGTGGAACTTTGTGCAAGATGAAAGGCTGAAATAGGGGAAGAACAAGATCACTTCTTGGGAGAGAATGAAGGCAAAACTGAAAGGTAAGTTCCTTCCTGGTGATTATAATGTTCAATTACTTAAAAGATTACAAATTCTTAGGCAAAAGGAACAAGATGTGCAAGCATACACTGAGGAAATCTATAGGTTAAGTATAAGAACAAAGCATGAGGAGAATGAGGAAGAAAGACTAGCTAGGTATCTCAATGGCCTAAGGTATAATATTCAAGATGAAATCAGTTTGTTGGCACCAAAAATAGTGGAACAATGTTTCCAAATGGCTATAAGGGTAGAAGAAAAGGTGAAGAGGAGAAAAGAGAAGGCGACAAGAGGAAGAGGCAGTACTTCTAGGGGTAGAGGTATATTTTCAACACCAAGATAATCCAAAGAAGATTTTGAAGATGCTGATAAGAGCAAAGAACAAGCACCTAAGTCTAGAGGAGGATGGAGAGGTGGAAGAACAAGTTTTAGGGGCAGATATGCAGATCAAGGAAGAGGTTCAAATGTGTTTTCAGGAAGGTATTACAACTGTGGCGAGTTTGGTCATCCATCCTACAAGTGCCTTGAAAAGATTGGTACTAATTCAAGTGGAGGTGAAAGAAGAGGTGAAAAGAGGGTCCAAATTGTGTAAGAAGATGAAGGACAAAGTGTCAATTCTTCAAGTCATGTTGTTGCACCAGAGGTGGGTGAATCATTGTTGGTGAGAAGACAACTCTTGAAGACATCCAGGGAGAAAGAGCTAATTCAAAGAAGAGCCTTGTTTAGGACAACTTGCAGATGCAAAAATAAGGTATGCAAAATAGTAGTTGATTCTGGATGCACTGATAATATGGTATTTAGTGATATGGTGGACAAATTGAACTTGCAAAGAGTGCCTATGGCAAAGCCTTATCAAGTGTCTTGGGTTAGTGAAAATCAAACCATTTTGGTGAGTGAACAAGCTACTGTTGAATTTCAAATTGGTCAATATAAGGATAAACTTTTTTGTGATATTCTACCTATGAGTTGTTGCCATATTTTGCTTGGGAGACCCTAGCAATTTGACAGGTCTACAGTTTATCATGGGAGGAAAAATACATATAACATTGAAAAGGATGGGAGATCATTCATTCTAACTGCATTGATTGAAGAGGTAAGAGAGCAAGGTGAGATCATAATGATAGGGAGAAAGAATATGTGAGCAATGAGGAAGGTGAAAGTATAAAGTTTTCAACTAAGTCACAGTTTGATGTTGTTGGGACAGTGAATAAGAAGGATAAACACAATGTGCAGATAGAGATTAAGAAGAATGTTTTTGTATGGAAAGAGAAAGAATGTGGCATGATATCTCAAGTTAGTACAGACAAGAGTATGTTTGAAGTACAAGAAGGCATATTGATAGGGATAGTCATGTGTCTTGTGGTGATGAAACATGTACAAAGGTAGCCTAGTGATGTTGAAACAGAAGTTTGTAGGGTATTGAATAGAAGGACAGTGGATTGCGATGCTGGCTAGATAGTGGAAAAGGTAGGTGCAAGTCTGACAGAGACCACTAAATGCATTGGTACATATTTTTGTAAGGCTAACAGAGAAAAAATTGAAGAGGGGAAGGGTACTGGGCATGGAACTATGCATGAAAGAAAGAAGAAGATGATGGCAGTTGATGAAAGACACCCCATAGTACTGTATGACAACAGGAAGCAAGCTTCAAAAGAAGACAAGAACAAGGATGACAAAGATAGTGAAGAGCTAAAGCAAGGTGAACCTATTGAAGGCAAGCATGAAGGTCAGAGACAAGTAAAGCATAATGGAGGACAAATTGATAAATTCTTTCCAAGGGACTTGGAAAAGTTTTATGTTGGGGTGTATGGTGCAAGAGCGCCATTTGTTAAAGGACAATTATTAAAATCTAGAATTTAGTTTTAAGTTTTGCATAAAATAAGGTCTTGAAGGACCATTTATTGATGTAATAATCCCACTAGGGGCATGACCATGTAGTGGAGGTTTAAAATAGGCAGACTATTTAGTGAGTTTGCAGTTTTCCTTAAAATTAGACATTCTATTTTAGGCAGCAAGACTATTTTCAGGCTTTCTTTTTGAGTTTTCCTCGGTGATGAAGGAGTGGGATGAGATTATATATTGAAAAACATGCTTTTTGATAGATATACAGGTCATAGAGGAAGGATATGAAGCTTTAGGGTGATGGAAATAACATAAAATGTCTCTTTTTGGCTGTTCTAGCTCTGTATTTCACTATTTTTATTGCATTTTTGTTGTTCCTTACACCAGTACGGCCTGGTATGGACCTGTGGTGCTGTGCACCATACATGTTTGGATGGGATATTGAATTACCTTTCTTTTGCATATGATTTTATGGCTTGGAATCATGGTTTGTGGATTTTATTTTCTAAGAATAGTCTAGTGACCTAGGTTTTGACAGTTTGAGGGAGAAATTTCATGTTTTTGAGGGCCACGACCATGGGAAAATTACATAAATTAGTGAAAAGGTAGAGTTTGAAGTCCTTTCACTATTCTCTTCACTTGTGGAGTAGGGTAAGATGTTTTTATGAGGTTTTTGAGTGACCCTAGTATTGTTATTTCCTATTTTTTTGGAGAAATGAGGGTTTTAGTTTTGTATGCTTGAGTTTTATGAGATAAGTGAAGGTCCTAACCAAAATAATGGTGGATTGTGTCTACTGGCAACACATTTAATTCTTCCAAGTGTAGCTAGAGATTTGGGAAGTAGAAGACCTCATAGTTTCTTTGCAAATGTGGCCTAATTAGGCCTACTGTCAAACTGTAATAGTCATGTTTTGGGGTGTTTGTTACAAAGGAGTCCATACTACATGTTGGATATGTGTTAAAGATCAATATTGGGTACTCAAAAACCCTCTCACGGTCTTGAATGGAAGCCTATAGCAAAATTTACGCCCTAATAGTCCCATTCAAAGGGCTACAAGCAATTAGGACTGTTTTCAAAGGAAAGATAGGAAGAACAAATTGCTAAGTTGTTTTGTGAGTTTGGTGAGTGTTATTCAGTCAAACTAGTGTGGTCTAAGGTGGTTTGAAGGTTAGGCAAGTACTCATTGCATTCTAACCATGAAATGGCACCTTTTCCTAATCCTGAAGCAATTCATTATATGAGGACAGTCAAGACAATGTATGATCAGTCAAGTGGTCAATGAACCTTGCATTTGTGTACCTTCCCTACCTCTGCATCAATAATGTCTTCCCATTCCTAAAAGGAATATGATGGAAGAAAGCTCAAGATGTATGAAATCTCTAAAAATTGCTCATGTGTCTCCATGTTGATGCTGAAGGATGCCATGACCAAATCAGGAGAAAGTGACAAACTAGAACAAAGTGGAAACTAAAATAGAAAAGGATCCAAAGATGAAGATATCTCCTTTGAAGACAAGGATGCCTCCTCCAAATGTTTGTCAATGATCTCTAAGCCAATGCCAAATTGTGACAAATACTGATATGGATCAGGTACCATAGAAGATTCAGGTACAGTAACCACGGATGTATGGTGCTTACCATCAATAAGACAACTAGACCAATGAAAATCTGGTACTTCTGTAGAGGATGTCAACATGAATGATGACTGAGTCAGATGCATGGACTCTTGAATATCTGTAGAAATTATCACATTAGAAGTAAATGTAGGCAAAGAAGGAACAGAGGGGTCTGAATGTGCCCTTGAAACATCTGAAGAATAATAAACTTCATCGAAGAGAAGATGAATGAAATCAATAGTGTCTCCCAAATCTGAAATGTGGGACTCTATAAACAAGGATGAAATGTCTGGTAGCAATATATCCCAAGGAATTGCTTCCGGAAGACTGATATGAGCCTATTGCACAGAATCACTGGAAATCATGAAAGGAGCTACACTAGACTCGGATAGAGCAACAAGTAATGAAGGAGGAGATGAGATCTCAATGCATGTCATCAGACTACAACGTTCATCCCCAAATGATATGTCCACACAAGATGGCTTAGTATGAACATGTGAAATATCTGCTAAAGCTGGATTACATGAAGTCTCTGAAGGACGAGTATCAGGAAAAGTCTCTATGTCATCTAGACATTCAAGTGCTTTCCATTCATCAAGCTTTATAGTTGTTTGAAAATCATATGGTAGAAAAACATCAAGTGGTTTTAAACAGTCTACAACAAGATCCTCTAGAAATGGAGACTCATCCAAGTCACCATACATCTCCAAAAGTTTGGTCCAATGAGTACTGTGAGGGGGAGAAATGTGGTTAGTCAAATTAATGAAAACATATAACCCAAACACCAATGGAAGTTGAAAGCAAAGAAGATTAAACCAAAATGAGTAAGAACATACTTACAAACTCCTTTACCTGTCGTTTTCCATTGTTTGCCTATCTTTCTTTGATCTTGATTGTGAAGCCCTCAGAAGCTTTCCTTGCTTGCTTGCTTGTTGAAGATGACAAAGGAAGAATGGCTCTTGATATGTGTTGTGTTGAATGTGAGCTTCAACATATGATAATGGAGGACACTTGAAATAGAATGAATAAGAGAAGAAGAGAAATTTGGGTATAGTTCTTTTGCCAAATGAAGTGCCTCTCTAATGGCTTAGAAGAGGGTTTATTTATAGATTTTTAAAAAAGGTAATGGAGGGTGAGGATCAAAAGATGAGATCAATGGCTCTCATTTTTTGTGAATCTGTAATTCATAATGGATGAAATAAAATTTTTTTATTTGAGAATAGTGGATTATGACAATTGAATTAAATATTCAATTGGTGAAGGCTAGTGGGGAACATTGAATTAAATATTTAATTGGTGAAGGCTAGTGGGGAACATTGAATTTAAATATTCAATTGGTGAAGGCTAGTGGGGAACATTGAATTAAATATTCAATTGGTGAAGACTAGTGGGGAACATTGAATTAAATATTCAATTGGTGAAGGCTAGTGGGGAACATTGAATTAAAAATTCAATTTGGTGGAGGATAATGGGGGACATTGAA
Source organism: Cunninghamia lanceolata (assembly GCA_027924645.1). NCBI lineage: Eukaryota > Viridiplantae > Streptophyta > Pinopsida > Cupressales > Cupressaceae > Cunninghamia > Cunninghamia lanceolata. The sequence goes on from BSBN01000620.1 coordinate 6,934,705, forward strand.
TTAAATATTCAATTTGGTGGAGGATAATTGATTAAAGATTTATTTTGGAAAATGGAGGATATTAGCTAATTAAATATTAAGAATATTTAATTATATGTGCAACATGGTGAGGTGGAAGAGATGAGGTGGATTGATGAGGTGGATTTTGGACTTTAGACATTAGAAGAATTGAGGGAATTTAATTAAATAAAATGACTTTATTTAATTATGGGATAATGAAACAATCAAATAAATTTTGAATATTTATTTAATTGATAGAAAAAAATAAGAATTAAGATAAATATTAAAATATTTACTTAATTCGACCCGAACCAAATTTAGGTGTATACATTTTGCCCCTCTTTGAAGCAATGTGTTTTATCACGTTGTTTCAAAGAATAGGAATAGTCTGATGCTGATACATGCCCCGGTTTGCCCCTGGTACAGGTTATGGTGATAGGATGCCCCCTTGGGAGATTGGACAGGGAGAAGGCAGAAGGCGTGAGACAGACAATCTCTCGAAGAGGAAGGTGAAGACGGGTTAGGCTGGAGAAAAATAGGCTATGGTTCGGAGAAACAGACATGGGAAGCCGTCATAGGGTCATACAGTAAGATATGTGCTACTTACTATATATAGGAGCTGGGTCCACAAGTATGATTCATTTGTACACTTGTCCCTAGTTGATTTGTCCTCTGGAGAGCTTAGGAGAGCATGGTAACCAGAGAGATGGATATTCCACACGAGGAGCATCGGTTTGAGTGGATTCGACAGTTCAATTGGCCAACAGAGGCAGGACCCCCGGTATGTAGTTCTTCAAAACTTGTCAAAAGTTAATTTTTTATGCATATTAATGGCTAGGAAAACCATCTAGGGCAAATGTGCAACAACCCTTGTTTTGCGCATATGCGCGCCGAAATGGCGCATATGTTGCGAAATTGCGCATTTACGCCACCAAATGGCACATATGATTATTTTGCGCATTTGTTTCCTGAATGTGCGCATTCATTCTTTTTGCGCATTTGAGCGTTGAAGTGGCGCATTCATCCTAAAGTTGCGCATATGTGCTATGAATGGGCACCTATGTTTGTGTTGTGCATGCGATCTATGGAATGGCGCATATGTTGGGAAGTTGTGCATTTGCTATAATAGGTTGCACATGTGCCAGAATGGCGCATACGCATTAGGAAGTGGCGCATTCATGGTGAAGTTGCACCTTTGGTATGAAATGGCGCATTTGCCACCTGGATGGGTGCATTTGCACTTTAGGTAAATCAGTTGACTTAACAAAATTAACCCAATTGGCATCTTGATCGATGCGTCAATTGATTAGCGATCTCTGAGATTGCTGAGAATCTAGTCGAGAGATGGTATGTTGTTTTGATTAATTTGATATATTGAGCCAATGATAGGGAAATGGCACATTTTGCCACCGGGATTGGCGCATTTGCACTTTTAGGCAAATCAGTTAACTTAACAAAATTAACCCAATTGGCATCTTGATCGATGCGTCAATTGATTAGCGATCTCCGAGATTGCTAAGAATCTAGTCGAGAGATGATATGTTGTTATGATTAATTTGATATGTTGAGCCAATGATAGGATAGCTTGATTTCTTGGAGTAGGTTTTTGGATATGGATTTGGATTTCACTGACGGTATGCGTTTTCTTGGTTGCAGGAGGATATTCAGGACGTTCTGACATCACGAGAGTTGTTCCCGTTGCCGTTGTTGCAGTAGTATATGCTGACCGAGATGGAGCGGGAGGCTCTAGGTGCTATGGGTTTGTATCATGTGCTCTTCATGCCTGAGGTTCGCATGAACCGGGTAATGGTGACTGTAGCCGTGGAGCAATTCCATAGTGAGGATGGGACCTTCCATCTTCCGATGGGAGAGATGGCCATTACTCTCGAGGATGTTTATCGGATTCTGCACCTCCCTATTTAGGGAGAGTTGGTTGAGTACGAGTCACAGTGTGATGCTAGGCTGGAGGAGTGCAGGTGTGTTTTTGATGATCCAGAGTTGGCAGGGGAGGAGATCTCGTGGCAGGACATGCATGACTGTTATGACTACTTCCTAGGCATAGTGGCTGGACTGATCGGTGGCGTAGTATGCCCCGATAGGAGAGCACATGGCTTTCCCATTGGCTGGGGATAGGTGTTGGAGAGTATGATCACCGACGGGACCTGGTATGTGTGGGGTGTGTGCGTGCTTGCACACCTATACAGAGACATGCATCAGGTAGTGTACCACCAAGGCTCTGGTTTAGCCATAGGCAGGTCTCTCTTACAATTTTGGTTGTGGGAGCACATTGCTATCACATGGCCAATCTGCGTATTTCATAGGCAGAGGGGTGAGCCCTATAGTTACGGCTATGCAGGTGTGATTTCCCAACATAGGCTAGGGAGGCTTGAGTACTGGAGGCATGCCTTTGATGGAGTATATACAGTTGTCTGGTGGCTGTACCTTGACTGTGAGGTATGGGAGGACGAGGCAGATGAGCTCCCTTATTATTTTTAGACAAGGTGGTTGATTGGCCAGACTCGGTACATTTTGGAGCAACAGATTGTCAGCCGAGTGTAGAGATAGTTTGGCCACGTACAAGGTGAGGCACGCTTTGCCAGGACATACGCCAAGCGGTATAAGTGGGGTCCTGTGGCCTCTTATGAGGAGGCATTGGCCGATTTTTGGCAGATTCCTTATGCAGCCTGGCTGATGTAGAGAGAGATAGTAGATGCTGACATGATGCCAGACTATGAGGAGTGGTTTGTAGCACATCTGTTTCCTCACTACTCAGGTCCTAGGGAGGTGGCTCCTCATATAGATGAGGGTGATTCAGACGGAGGGGGTGGAGCTGGCAGGGGGAGGGGTGGACGACGGAGGAGGAGGAGAGATCAGGGAGATGATGGGAGATAGAGACAGAGGCAGAGAGTCAGAGAGGGGCTCGTGGGATAGTAGGCAGTGGGACAGGCACAGGTCCAGGTGCCAGTGCAGCCAGAGATAGCACAGAGACAGATGCCGCCACCTCAGCAGGTGGCATCACCGACACAGGGACAGGTGCCAGCACAGCAGGTGGCATAGGCTGAGCAGGCTCCACAGCCTGATGTGCAGCAGTAGGTTCTTGTTTCTTTACAGACCTAGACTAGGCAGCTGAGGGCTCATCTGAGAGCAGTAGAGTCATGCAGAGAGTCGAATGCGAATATCAGAGTTGAACCAAGAGAGAGATGCAACCTTAGCTAGTATGCGGGCTATGAGGGCAGAGCGGGATGCAGCCGTGATGGCCATGGGTACCGATGGGACCTCCAGTTTCTTGGTGGCATAGGTACAACAGTCATAGGCCCAGGTAGAGCAGTTACAGAGTGATCTTACTAAATCTCAGGCACAGACTCAGTATTACTGGGGCTTATATCATGGTGTTGTGCCAACAAGTCAGAGAGCCTTGAGCTTTCGGAGCCAGTCAGAGGCAGTGCAGAGAGCAGGTGGGTCTCGGTCTGTGGGCTCGGTGAGGGGTCCACCGCCGTCAGGGGTGGATAGAGGAGAGGCCAGTGCCGAGAGCAGTGTTCCTCGACAGTAGAGTTAGTCAGAGCCAGACACCTGTATTTGACATGTATTGTGGCACCTTTTTGACGATGGCTGAGATAGCCGATAGATGTATTTTTATTCTGAGACATGTATCATCATTTTTTGTATACACTTATGACATGACTCTGGGATTTGAATAGAGTTTGTGATATATTGTACATTTGGACATGTGTTGGATGTTTATATGATGATCTACCTATTTGATGGTCTACATGTATGTGTTCTTACATTTTATATGCTATGGATGCAATTTGATTTTATGATGTGTTTGTATATGTTATGCATACTAGATGGATGTTTAGAATGCTTTTGAGTTATGCAAATGCTAATGTGTATGGATATGGTTATGCAGTTCGATATATATGTGACCTATGTTTTTTATTTTCTTTTGATATGATGTATGGATGCACAATGTATATGGATGATCTAAAATGTATGGAAATTGATCTCAAATGATGTAATCATGCAAATGACTATCTCATGTGATGTGATATGCAACTTATATGCTATGTGTTTAATATGTCTAGATGTACTCAATCGACACAGAGATGATATAGACGAGTGGAATAGAAGAAGACATGGAGAAATACTGACGTTCGTTTGGATATACTGCAGGGTTTGCATTATTGTGTGTATGATATGGAGTTGCTGGATATGAGACGGATGCAGATACAGATTTGTCATCTTTGCAAGTTTTTCGCTTTCATCATCGGGTACTTTTCGGTATTTTTCATTTTTTGAAATGTGGTAAGAGAATACAAGCATCTAGGTATAGTTAGACCTAGATGTCCTGAGTATCCCTTACCTAGATTTTGATATAGCAAGTTGATACAAGCATCTAGCCAAACTTGAATCTAGATGACCTGAGTACTTCTTGCATTTTAATAGACAAGGATTGCTCCTTTTCATGTTTAGACCTCAGAGTCCTCAATGATATTTGGCCGATCACGTCTTTAGACATAAGTCATCACATTACTAAAGTTTAATCCACAAGCAGCAGACAAAGAAAAATTATGTCCCCATCATAGCATCTCTAGTTGTTGACATCCTTGAGTAGCATAGGAAGACATAATTGATGAAAATTCAAGACCTTGTAAGTTAACCTGTTGACAAAACATTCTTGCATTAGATGTGTCTTTTTGCCATAATTGAGATAGAATTGTGTTTAGTGTTTCGATATGGTGCTCTGCTTTGTTTTTTGTTTTAGACAGGTTGATGTTATGTGTCAAGAACTTTGTTCTAGGTGTCTAGTAAAGGTATCGCAATCCTTTATTGGTATCTCCTTTCAGAACGATGGCATTCAAGAACCCCAATCTGCAACTAGGTCAAGGAGTTGCCTCCAGTTTAGACTAGGATCAACTTATTATGGGTGAGATGACAACAGATGTGGAGAGACAGACCCTAAGGTACTGACCTAGTGCCTTGGGGGCTCATTGCTAAATGGCCTTGCCTACGTGACGACACAGAGGCAACGTAGTTCGGGGTGAACCCTGATGGACCTAAGACCTAGGTGATGGTGGATCTACAGAAGTAGTATGGACTTGGATAGAAAGACCAGATATGGGACTGACAGGACAGCAGAGCCTCGGGGGCGCATGGGTAATGGCCTTGCCTACGTGATAGCTCAAAGGCGACGTAGTTTGGGACTTGGACCATGGATGGACTAGAGGATAGATGACAAGATATGAGATGGAAAGGGAAGCGGAGCCTCGGGGGCACATGGATAATGGCCTTGCCTACATGATAGCTCAAAGGCGACATAGTTTGGGAAGACTCAAAGGACTGGTTCGGTGTGATGGAGACAAGAGTCAATAAAGTCGGCATAGATGGAGGGAGTGGTTTGTCGTAGATAGCGCCTATTTACCAGGGTTTCACTACTTACTTTTATTTGCACACACAGCCAAAAGTACACATGATGCCTATTTGCCAGGTTTTCATCATGGTACCTATCCTTTTGTCATTTTTCTATTTTTTTTTTTTTTTGTTCTATTTTTTATCACTTTTTCAATTTTTTTGATTTTTTTAGGACTCCCTTACATCGGGGTTTTTAGGTATAGAATTTGTGAAGATGCATGCTGTTGACAGGATCATTGAATAGTTCACCTTCAGATGTGGCCAATTGATATGCCCCCGATCCATAAGTCGTGATGACGACATAAGGACCTAACCAGTTGGGTTCAAACTTTCCTTTCTTTTCTCTATCTAGCTAATTTTTGGGGTTCTCTCTGAGGACGAGGTCACCAACTTGGAAGACTCAGGGCTTTACCTTATGATTGTAGCTTCTGGACATTCTTTGCTGATATGCTTTCAGGTGATTAAAGGCCTGTTGCCTTCTTTCTTCCAGCAGTTCTAACTCTTGCAGTCTAGTTACTCTGTATTCTTCATCAAAGATGAGGCCTCTTAACGAAACTCGCAAGGATGGGATCTCGATTTCAATCGGTAAGATGGCTTCAGCTCCATAGACCAGGGAGTATGGTGTTGCACCTGTAGGTGTGCGGATGCTTGTGCGGTAGGCCCAAAGCGCGAGATTTAGTTAAACGTGCCAATCACAGCCGGCATCATTGACAGTCTTTTTCAAGATTTTTAATATGGTTTTATTTGAGGCCTCCACCTGACCATTGCCTTGGGGGTAATATGGGGTGGAAAAGCGGTGTTGGATGTGGAATTCGTCACATAGTTCCCTAACATCCTAATTTTTGAAGGGTCATCCATTATCTGTGATAATGGACGAAGGGATACCATAGCGACAAATGATATAGTTTAAGATGAATGAGGCAATTTGTTTGCCAGTGATGTTGGCTAAGGGCACAGCTTCAATCCACTTTGTGAAGTACTCAGTGGTAGTGATTATGAACTTGTGTCTACTGGATGAAGGGGGTGAATCTTGCCCACTAAGTCAAGTCCCCACTGACAGAATGGCCACGGAGTTGTCAATGGCTGTAGCTCTTGCGCTGGTGCATGTATCAGGTTCCCATGGATTTGGCACTTTTTGCATTTCTTTACAAACTAATAGGAGTCTTGTTCCATTGTTGGCCAATAGTATCCCATGCGTATGAGTTTCTTGGCTAGGGTAGGGCCACTAGAGTGAGCCCCGCATATTCCATCGTGTATTTCGCTTAGAGCAATTTGATATTCCTCTCTATCTAGACACCTAAGGAGAGTACCATCGAGACCTCGGTGATACAGGGTGTTAGCGACAATGGCATACCGGGATGCCTGCCAGATGAAGGTTCTTTTCTGGCTATGGGAGAGGTCGGGTGGAAATGTATTCTCTTTTAGATAGGAAAATATTTTACCTTAGAGAGGAGAATCGGTTCCTACGATGTGGCATATGATATGGGAATCTGGAGTGTCATAAGCAGGACAGGAGACTGGCTCTACTAAGAACTCATATCGTGTTTGATTGCCTGGAATGTCAAGAAGAGATGAGATTATAGCCATTGTGTCTACAGCTTTATTCTCGATCCTTGGTATCTGTTCAAATGATATCTTGATGAAATACTCCTTGAAGTCATCTACCATGCATTTATAAGGAACCAGTTTCTCATCCTTCATTTGGTAGTCGTCATTTACTTGGTTGATGACCAGTTGTGAGTCACCATAGACTTAAAGTTCCTTGATGTTCCACTCAACTACTAGCTTGATACCGATGACCAGAGCCTCGTATTTTGCTACATTGTTAGTGCAAGGGAACATTAATCTGTATGACTTTGGAATAGTGTCACCATTAGGTGTGATCAACAAGATACCTGCCCCCGATCCATGCTGAGTGTATGAGCCATCAAAGTACATTTTCTAGTTTGCTATGTTGACATGGAAGATAGACTCATATGGAAATTCAAAGCTCAGGGGGTTGTCATTCGTTAAAGGTGCCTCTGCTAGTTGATCTACAAGCACTTGTCCTTTTATTACTTTTCTATCCACATATTCTATGTCGAACTCACTGAGAAGCATGACCCATTTTGATAATCTACCTGTTAAGGCAACCTTGTTGAGTAAGTATTTCAGTGGGTCAATCTTTGCCACTAGTTTAATAGAGTGTGACAGCATGTAATGCTCCATTTTTTCAAGGCAAATACAACAGCTAGACATGCTCTTTCTATTGGTGTGTATTGCAACTCGTATCCGACGAGTGTTCAACTAATGTAGTAGATAGCCTGTTCTTTTCCATCATAGTTCTGTTGAGCAAGGAGAGCTCCTAGAGCCGTTGGTGTAGCTGAGATATATAGTAATAGAGGCCTACCCTGAATTGGTGGCATTAATACTGGTGGCTTCATTAGGTATTCCTTTAGCTATTGAAAAGCCTGCTCACATGACTTGTTCCATTTGAAGGATACCTTTTTGTGTAGCAGATGAGAGAATGGGTGGCACTTATCTACCAGTTGGGAAATGAACCGTCTAACAGACTGTAGTTTTCCCTGTAGGGATCTCAATTGAGTCAAATTTTTAGGAGGTGGCATCTCCATTATGGTCTTCACCTTAGCAGGATCAACTTTGATACCATTTGCAGATACTATGTAGCCCAGTAGTTTTCCTGATGTAACCCCAAACACACACTTTTTTGGATTAAGTCGCACATTGAACTGTTCCAGTCTGTTAAAGATCTTGTCTAGTACTACTAGATGTCCTTCTCTTGTGAGAGACTTTGCTAGAATGTCATCGACGTAGTCTTCCATTATAGTATGCATCATATCATGGAAGATCGTTGTCATGGCTCTCTGATATGTTGCCCTAGCATTTTTCAGACCGAATGGCATGATGCACCAACAGTAGGTGCCCCAAGGACATGTAAATGTAGTTTTGTGCTAGTCTTATGGTGCAATCTTTATCTGGTTATATCCTGAGAAACCATCCATAAGTGAAAGAATGGTATGACCTGCTGTGAGATCTACAATCATGTTGATGTTGGGCAAGGGGAAGTCATCCTTCGGACAAGCTTTGTTTAGGTCCCTAAAGTCACTACATATTTTGACCTTGCCATTCGGTTTAGCCACCGGTATGATATTTGAAATCCATTTAGGATAATCTATGGGCTTGATAAACCCGACATCTAGCAGTTTCTTCAGTTCTTCCTTCACCACGAGAGCCACATGCGGATGCATCTTTCTGAGCTTTTGTTTAATAGGCTTAGCTCCTGGAGCTAAAGATAAGTGATGCATGATGAGATTTGGATCAAGCCCTGGCATGTCAGCGTATGTCCACGCGAAGTTGACTTGCTTTCTTTTGAAGAAATCTGTAAATGCTGATTTTTCAGGTCCTGTGAGGGCCTTAGCCATGTAGATCATCCTGGGCTCATCCTCTATGTTGACATTGGTAGGTTATGTTGGTTCTATCAATATCGACGATCTCTCCTAATGTGGAAGATTGGGGAGAGGGTCAAGCCTTCCATCTTTCGGTGCCTCAGAGAGGTTTTCACCGTTGGATGCATCTTTGTTTTTACTATTTTGATGGTCTAATGCTGCCGTGGAGCAGTTTTCACCGTTAGACCCTTCTTTTATTTTGACATTCTTATGACTGAAAGGCTTGGCACTCTCCCTAAAGTAGAACTGCACGTTGAGTTCTATAGCATAGCTAGCTCTGTGGTCTCCTACAGGTATGTGATTTCTAAGCTCAAGGTAATCGATGATCGCGTCATCATTTTCGAAGGTGTCTAGTTTAGGGGTGGTACCTTCAAGGTCCCAGTTGATAAGTTCAAGGTGCACTAATGGTAAGAGACCATTAGGTTGGTCTGGTTCAATGGCATTGATGGTTAGGATAGAGTTATCGAAGGAGCAGACAAAGTTGGTGATGGTACTCTCTATTAGTGGGTCCGTTAAGGGGGGAAACATTCCTTCCTCGTGATTTTCACTAATGTTGTTATGCGGGTCAGAGTCTAATGGCCTAGCCCTTGGACCTTGTCTCTCATTGGCATGGGTTGAGTCGTACTCGTGGACAATGTCAATATCTTTTTCATCACAAGACATCTCAGAGAGGATATCCCATTCATACTTGTTAGAATCAGTTTCACTCCCTAGTTGCATTCGTTGAATTTGTTCAACCAGATTGCTAGTAGAGGTTCCCGGTTGTTTGCCTTTGTTCTTGTTGGTTTTGTTGTTTCTTGGTGCTCCAGTGTAGCCTAGCCCTATAGTGTCTTGGGCTGTTAAGGTATAAGGTTGGATGGGTTCAGTGATGCCATCCTTTCTTGATCCAAGTGGACCGTGTCCTTCATATCCCATTCTATGTAGTATTTGGTAGCCTTGCCCATACTGTTCTGTTGGTATAGTGGGATGGTCATGTTGCGTTGAGGAGCTAGCTTCATCTTTGTATAGCCACTGTAGGACATCTTTTTCATCACTTTCATCTTCTAGGCTTCCCCATTTCACAAATGGTCCTTTGGTTGGCTTCTCTGCTGTGGGTGTTTTTAAGATAGGTCTCCCATAGGATCGAGGAGATAGGGGCAGTTGTGCCAAGCAGAGGGACTGAGATATCATGTACTCACCCAAGCCTTTATCTTTGAGTTGGAGTTTAGGTTGAGGTGCCCTTGAAGAAGAAGCAAGTATAGCTGGGTCAACATGAGATGACGAGGATGCAGAAGAATGGTTGTTAGCGATTATGACTTCTGGTTTGGGCTGAATGGAGTTGCAATATTGATAGGGGTTAGGGTCACCTGGGATGGTGATCTCTTGACCTTCATGTGAGAATTTGATACATTGATGGTATGTGGAAGGCACTACTTTCAAAGCGTGTATCCATGGCCATCCCAGAAGAATGTTGTATGCTAATTCCTAATTGTTTTTCTCTGCCATTTCTAACTGTTTTTGTTTTTGTAATCTTGTCAAGACCATGCAAGGTAGTAAAGAGATGGGATGAGGTGAGATTGGAAGATTTTAAGCAAGGTGCTAGGATGAAACAAGGTTTTAGCAAGGTTCCTCTTAGATCTAGATGATGTCAAACAAGGTGGGTATACAAAAGCGATAGTCAAAAGCTAGGATGTTAGGAATTTGTTTACTTGACATTGACTAGCCTTTGCACAATCCACTAGTGAAGTTCCGATAGAGAAGGATAAGTAATCCTTGATACTTGGAGGCTCACTAGGTCTTGTTTGAGATTTGATTTTGATCAAGAAAAATTTGACTATAGCTTTGTTGGAAACTTTGGAAAAAGATTTGGCGAGATTTTGGAAGAACAAGCAGCTATGGTGCGGATAAGAAGGAGAAATGGTTGATTTTGCAAGGTCTTTAACTAGGTTTTGAAAACTAGAACAAGTTTGAACTGGTTTTTGAAAAATATTGACAAATTTTTCTCTTTGGAAGGTATAGTTTTTTGCTTTCAAGTTTAAATGTGCAACAACAGAAGGTATATGTGCAACAGGTCGATGCACATGTGCAATACTGGTGAAGTTTCAAATGCGTCAAACTAGGGTTCAGATGCGCAATATTTAGTAGTACAAAAGGTTGATTCAAATGCGCAAAAAGTTGGTACAGATGCGCAATTCTGGCTATTTTGCTTGTTTTCTCTTAATTTTAGAAATTTTGGATCATTTTCTAGATTTTTACTATTTTTGGTTTGAAAGATTTGGTGTTTCTATTGAGGTTGATGTTCAATTATGGCAAAAACACAGCAAACACATAGAAGTTTTCCATGATTTTTATCTTTTTATATTTTTTGGTGTTTTTTTGGACTATTGTGACTCAAAGACAAGCACAACCTAGGCTGGATGTGACAATATTCGTTGAATCCTCTAGCTGTGCCACTCAAAGTGTGTAGCTCTAGAATCTGGTAGCACCAGCTCCCCTCCATGGTAGTCACTTCTCACACATACCAGATCCAGGTTTCCTTAGGCTCGTACCCACACCGAACCTTAGGATTGTCCCTGCTACCTCTACTAAGAGTCACTTGAATCGAGGCTACTTCAAGGGCTCCACCCTTTGCATCAACAAATAGGGGTTTTTGGCTTGCTACACAATTGGTTCTTAGTTAGGGCAACCGTTCGAGTGGTTACACATGCGATGGCACTACTCTCTGTTATGGAGTCTCCCAGCCTCACAGGGTTGCGCCTATGAGGGTTTATGGGGAGGTTGGTCGTCAGTGTAACACAGCAGCACTCGTTGCTTGAGGTTTTCACCCCAAGCACAATTTATTTTAAGTGGCTTGGTAGGGCTTGGCTTTAGCCTATTACCACTCAGGGTCATTCCCACTTCGACAAGCGTGCATCCAAGGGTAGGCCCCCCTAAAGGTTCAACAAATAGAATGAAAAGTCTGGCACTTTGATCACCCAGTTAAGAGGAGAGCATAAGCCTATTATCATTCGCAATCACATAAAACACTTGTTAATCCAACCTAGTTAAAAGTAGAAAACCTATATGAGTTAAGCTACTTGTGCACTCACACGATTGTTAACTTGGAAGTGTTTAGATCATAGCATTGTTCATTCCCCTTTTGTTAACTTTGAAAGTGATTAAGACATAGCATTGTTCATTTAGCATTTGTAAAGATAGCAATGGCCTACTTTTAGGAAAATAGATTCGACAATGCATAGATAACCATTGGGTTCAATTACTTCCTTTCTAGTTTAGAAAACTATGTGAAGTATTGTATGATATGCACTTGTTACTTTCACCCCTAGTTAGTCTAAATGGACTAGACAAATCATCTAAATGACCTAATCTAGCCACTACCCCTGCAAAACAGATGTTAGCTCAATATGCAAAATCCACAAAAACCATACAACAAAAGCAAAATACAGATTCGCAACACTGCAGCCTGAATGCACAGAAACAAGGAGTGTATGTGACTTTTAAACAAATGCGCAAATACAAACAGCAAATGCGCAAGAATCAGAGGTATAGGTGCAATAACAACATATGCGTAATTTGATAGAGCAAATGCGCAATGATACAGGGTAAATGTGCAACTCCGACAGATGCGCAATAACACCGAGTATATGCACAAACTAAGCTTAGGTGCCACAGTAATGATTGGATGCGCAACTTAGGAGGTCAAATGCACAACTGTGGAGGTCGTATGCACAATATTGTCACATGCGCAATTGTGGAGGTCAAATGCACAACTGTGGAGGTCGTATGCACAAGAAGGCTGTCAGAGACTTGTTCTTCACCTATTCTTCACCTGCACGGACCTGCAACTAAAAAACACTCACTTTTTTTATTAGAAAAGGGGCAAGGGCCCCACGGAGGGCGCCAAAATGTGAGGGGGAGAAATGTGGTTAGTCAAATTAATGAAAACGTATAACTCAAACACCAATGGAAGTTGAAAGCAAAGAAGATTAAACCAAAATGAGTAAGAACATACTTACAAACTCCTTTACCTGTCGTTTTCCATTTTTTGCCTATCTTTCTTTGATCTTGATTGTGATACCCTCAGAAGCTTTCCTTGCTTGCTTGCTTGTTGAAGATGACAAAGGAAGAATGGTTCTTGATATGTGTTGTGTTGAATGTGAGCTTCAACACATGATAATAGATGACACTTGAAATAGAATGAATAAGAGAAGAAGAGAAATTTGGGTATAGTTCTTTTTCCAAATGAAGTGCCTCTCTAATGGCTTAGAAGAGGGTTTATTTATAGATTTTCAAAAAAGGTAATGGAGGGTGAGGATCAAAAGATGAGATCAATGGCTCTCATTTTTTATGAATCTTTAATTCATAATAGATGAATTAAAAATTCTTTATTTGAGAATAGTGGATTATGACAATTGAATTAAGTATTCAATTGGTGAAGGCTAGTGGGGAACATTGAATTAAATATTCAATTGGTGAAGGCTAGTGGGGAACATTGAATTTAAATATTCAATTGGTGAAGGCTAGTGGGGAACATTGAATTGAATATTCAATTGGTGAAGGCTAGTGGGGAACATTGAATTAAAAATTCAATTTGGTGGAGGATAATGGGGGACATTGAATTAAATATTCAATTTGGTGGAGGACAATTGATTAAAGATTTATTTTGGAAAATGAAGGATATTAGCTAATTAAATATTAAGAATATTTAATTATATGTGCAACATGGTGAGGTGGAAGAGATGAGGTGGATTTTGGACTTTAGACATTAGAAGAATTGAGGAAATTTAATTAAATAAAATGACTTTATTTAATTATGGGATAATGAAACAATCAAATAAATTTTGAATATTTATTTAATTGACAAAAAAAAATAAGAATTAAGACAAATATTAAAATATTTACTTAATTCGACCTGAGCCAATTTTAGGTGTATACAAGTACGAGGGGAAGAAACCCATGTCAATGTACTCATTGTGTCAAAGTTGACATTTGAACCAAGAAATGCTGCTACATAACCATTCTTTTGATGCCATACCATGCTTTTCTGAAATGATACAGGTTGAGGAACAAGTTCATAGAGATAAGACAGAAGATTAAGCCATCTGAAATGTTTCAACATACCATCTCACCAAGAATTATAGTTGCCTCTTTTTAGTTCAATTACAGTTGGATGCTTTGTGATACCCATGATTACTCCTTAAATTTAGTCACACATAAGACCAATTAAGAGACTAAATCCAACAAAAGAAAGAACACCAAGAGACCCCCCCCTCGAATTAATCAATCAAGAATTCTCCAACAAAAATGATTTGGCACTTTATAGATTAGTGTGTTTACAATGTTGGAGTTGAGTTTTCTAGAATTTTACAATGTCCAAAATGGACCCAAATACTGAAAATATAGAAATATCTTAGAATTAGAACATCACAATAGCACCAATGTGTAGTTCTCTAAAAAATATCAAATTTCAAAAAAAGAATGACCTCAATCTACGATCATATGTGAAAGTTATAGCCATTTGAAGTTCTAAAAATTGAAACTACTTGTCAGATCTGATGAGAAAACATAATTTCTAGAAAAATGGGATCACCTGAGAAAAACTGGTCACACCACTACGAAGAGCACAAAATTCTACCATTTTTCAAAAAAAAATGCATTGAAAAATACCTCCATATGACCAAGAACGAACCTCTCGAATTTTAGGTACAAAATTGAAAACTGCAATGATGAGGGGGTTTGTTGTAGCTTTCTGATTTCATTTCTGCAAAATATATAAGCTACATGCAAAATGTAACAGATACCCAGATGGTTTTTCGATGCTGCAAACAAAACCCAAAAGGCATTTTTCTTTTTTTATGTATAGGAGATTTGACTCTAATGTAAAAAAACACCTTTCAGCAACAAAAAATAACCCCAACAACCAAAAAATGGCCTGCAAAGGCTAAATCAACTACCTAAGACAAGAAAAGGCATGTTGCAACCTGCAAGTTTGGTCAAAATACATAATATGCAAGTCAAATGTCAAATCTGAGCTTCAATCCTCATAAAAATGGCTTTCGGTGTCCAATCTAAATGAAACAAAGGGCTATTCTGACTTTTTTTGTAGCTCTAAACTCAATGGTGAGATCAGAAATACTCCAAGAATCTTCTGAAGCTACTTGCAACACAAAGCCATATACAAAACCCTCCCTAAAAACTGGTGTTTCTATCAAGTTTTTTTGATTCTTTAGGTCATCATCGGATGCAAGAGAAGAGCATACTCAACTTTCAAGAGAAACCATGATCTCAAATCCTAGATCTTCTAAATGACTAACCAAAGGAATTCACCCACTCTAATACCATGTTAGATTTTTTTATGGAATCACAACCCAAAATATAGAAAGCTAAAGGCAAGCACAAAGAGAAGATTGCAAAAAGAGATCATATTAGAATAGTCTGAATGGATTGCTCACAAAATAGAAAACAATAGCATGGAAAATTAAAAAATACAAGCTAGGTAGTGAGTTTAAATAGACTATATAGAGGGGGGAGGTGGCAACACCGACCAATAAGAAGCAGCTATCTATCAGACTAAAGATAGCAAAAGCATCTTCCCAAGATAGTTAATGGATGCTCACTTGTAGGAAGGTGACACCTCATAACCTACTCACCTAATTAAACTCACTTTATTAACCTAAGCAAGCTTAATAATATGTGTAGGAAAAACCTTATGAAAAGGAATAAAAAACCTACACTAACAAGGATTAGGTGTGAATATAAAGTGGAATAATGTTAGGATATGGTCTATTGTAACTTAACTATTCGTAGATAGGTAAATAATCGTATATCTTTAATAATAATGGAGTGAAAAAATGGGATGCTCGTGTAAGGGTGGGGACATATGTACTTATTTTATTATTCTTTGAGGATATGGAAATTTTTTTTAATGAGGCATTGAATAGGGGGTTACATAGTGGACCTATAAGAGCATCTTCCATTACTAGTGGGTGCATTAAAATGGAATTAATGTTTCATGGGTAGTGCTTCGGTGTTACATATGCCAACTTGATTGGTGGAAGTCAAAGATGCTTGTTTAGGGTTTATTTTCTTTTCTACGAGGCTCCATAGATGTGAGGGTCATGATAATTCATATCATGATATTTTGGGACCTTGTTTAGGCCCATGGTATTGTCATTTCATGGTTTTTAATGCCTCCTAAAGTCTATTTATTGGAGGCATGGAATAGATGATTTATGGAATGCTTTTGTAGGGTTACACTACTAAATTTCTACCAAAGGAGTAGGATTGTTGATTTTGTTGAAGTATTACATAGAGAAGCTCTATGAATGTATTGTAACCATAATTCATTTGGTAATTGGTGTAGAAGCACCTTCTCTGTAGTGCAAGGTCATACTTTCTTTTGTTGTTTCATAAGGCTCTTAAGCCATTTCATGTTGTAATAAGGATCAATTTGGTCACATTGATGTAATTGTGCAAGGAAAACATGTGGTTTTACTTGTATGAGGGGAAAGCCAACGGCTAACTGATTTGTAAGTCAGTTTGCACGGTTGGAAGAAAAAACTGTTGTCTCATACCTTTTCTTGAGGCAAGCAGTATGAAGTATCGTAGGTATGCAAAAGCAGATTGGATGAATGAACAATAGGAGTTTTTCTGGGTGTTACATATTGTCTTGTCTGTGTATTCTTTGTTTGGTATCTCTATTCAGATCTTAAACATTCATGCCCTAAACTAGATGTTGTCTGGTAATTCCTATTGTTTCTGTAACGTGTAGACGGTGGAATATTGTTGTTCTTGCAAAGGCTAGTTTGTAACCTAGAAGTTAGGGTTTGACTGACAAATGGAAACCCTTTCCTCCGTCCACTGAAATCATCTACATTATCAGTGTGATGGAGGAAAATTACACAAGTTTTGTGCTTTCCATGTTATCATCCAGGAATCTAGGAAACTTGACCTGATTCGACTAGGCATCTCTATGTGACTAGTCATGGAATCGATGAGAAACGAGTGGTGTAGGGTTGTGACCAAATTTATAGAGTGATTAAGGGTTTGGTGCAGGAATCAGCCTGTTCGTACATAGATTCCTTGTTTCTGTAGACGAGGGTCAGAAATTGTGTCATCACAGAGCATCTGGGAAGCTTTCAGCATAACTTGAGCGTCAAGAGAGCCTTTGGAAGCCTCTCTGATTCATAACCTCTAGCCAATGAGTCAGGCGTCGGTGACAAATAGACCTCATCTTGCCAATGATGCAAGAATCCAAATCCTATTACGGGTTCGTTGTATGTATAACGTGGATGTGTATCACCTTATGCATTAAGGGACATACATTCATTTTATACAAGTCGAGTGGTATGGTGTCAAAGGCACATACAAACATCCCTTCAGAAGACTAAGGAAGATGGCCCCTGCTCATTGTATATTGGAGTAGTAATTTGAGTTTGTATGAGTGTGATAAACAATGGAGAATCTGAGATTGTGGACCCCCACAGAATGTATGTTGAGGTCGCATATAGAGTTGTAATGGTGAAACATACAAGGATAAGCAGAGATTGTGGGCTCCGCGGAATGTATATGAACCATGCATGTTACGATGCATTGAGTAAACCTAGTGGCTATTAGGCAAAGAAGGTGGGTCCCTCCAGTTGTATGTGATTAACACTTGTATGTGCGAAGAAAGCATCGGCGTGAGATTGGCATCGGTGAACGCGGAGGAAGTGTGGCCGTAGAAGGGAGTCTACTCGACGAAGATGATTAACCTTTATGGTTAAGTCAATAGAAGCCACGGTCATTGGGAAGAGTATAGTGGTCGGCGAGAGAAAAAAAGGAAGTGGTCCGATAGTAATATGCTTGGCCGATAGAGGAGAGATCGCCAAGACATAACTCAGGTCTGGCCGATTGTAGTTGTTGATCCTTTCATTGCACACTCTGCATCATATTGGTATCAGAGCGAATATTCTGAATCAAAGCCATGTATGTCAGACAAAGAGTTGGAGATAGAAACAAAGGCTAGCACAATGCCTCCCAAGTCGATGAGCAAAGTAGCCATCTAGAAGATGGTAGAAGAGATGCTCGAAGAAAGACTGAAGGAAGAGAGATCCAAAGAAAAGAATGGAAGTACTTCTGAGTCAGAGGAGGATGAAGAAGAAGAAACAGAGGAGAATCCTCAAGGAGAAGGTATGTCTGCTGATCAAAGGGCATTCCTAAACGCACTCAAGGGTCATGGAGATAGTGGTGATCTAAAGATGGATGTCCCCACATTCAATGGGAAATTGGATGGAGATACTCTAGTAGACTGGATTGAAGCTATAAGTAATTACTTTGACTTCAAAGAGTACAGTGACAATAAGAAGGTAAAATTTGCAAAAACTAGATTGAGAGGTTCTGCATTGGTTTGGTGGAACTACACACAATGTGAAAGGGAGAAGGTTAGAAAGAGTCCAATCACCAAGTGGAGTAGATTGGTGGCCATGCTGAGAACCAAGTTCATGCCATGTGACTATGAGCTATAGACCATCAGAAAATTTAATCATCTTAGACAGAAAGATATGGACGTGGCTACATACACTGAAGAATTCCATAGACTGAGCATGAGAGCCAATCACAGGAAGAGAAAGAGATGGTGGCCAGATATCTTGATGGTCTAAGATATAATATACAAGATGAGTTCAGTATGGTGATTCCCAAGATTGTGGATGAATGTTTTCAATTAGCCTCTAGGGCAAAGGATAAGCTGAAAAGGAGAGGTGATCAAAATAATAGAGGAAGAGGTAATTTTGGTAGGGGACAGCCAAACAAAAGTGAAAATTCAAGTCAACAAGAATCTCGTTCTGATATAGAACAAAAAGGTGGTGGTTCCAGAGGTTGGAGAAGACCTAATGGCAGAGGCAGAGGTGGTGGTATAGGCAGAGGACCTGGAGTCTTCACTGGAAGATGCTATAATTGCAATCAAGTAGGCCATACTGCAAATAAATGCCTTGAGAAGGCATCTAGCTCCCATGATGGTGGGAGAAGGAACCAACTATTGAAGGATGATGATCGCTAGAGTGTAAACTCACCAATTGGTAGTGCTGCACCATTACTTGAAGGAGAGAGCATGATGATTAAAAGAACCTTAGTGAAGATGCCATTGAAGCAGGAGCCTCCACAGAGGAAGAATCTCTTCAGAACCCAAGGAGTAGCATATGGTAAGCTCTGTAAAATCATTGTTGATTCAGGTTCTACTGAAAACATAGTGTCTGCTGAAATGGTAGAAAAATGTAAATTGAAAAGACTGCCCCATGTTAATCCTCATAAAATATCTTGGTTGAATAAGAATCAGAACTACATGGTAGAGGAACAAACTTGGGTAGATTTTGAACTAGGTGATTGTAGGGATAAAGTACTATGTGAAATTATTCCTATGGATGCTTGTCACCTTCTTGGACAACCTTGGCAGTATGATGTGAAGGCACAACATGATGGTGAAAAGAACACATATGTGATCACCAAGAATGGCAAGAAGTTTAAGATGGATCCCTTACCAGAGCAGGTTGGAGAGAAGAACAATGACAACAATGTCATGTTAGTTAGTGGCAAAGAGTTCCTACAACTCATGAAGGAGGAGAATACCCAAGGGTATGCCCTAATGATGAAACCTATTGATGTATCAGGCAGCAAAATAAGAAGCAGAAGGAGATTCCATTGGAAGTGCAACAATTATTGGATAGATACCAAGGTCTTGTGGTAGAGGATACTCCTAATTCCTTACCACCTATCAGGGACATAAGTCATCAGATTGACTTGATTCCTGGAGCCACATTGCCCAACAAGGCTGGCTACAAGTTGACACCACAGCAGAATGAAGAGGTAGGTAGACAGATTCAAGAACTCTTGGAGAAAGGGTTGATTAGGAAGAGTCTCAGTCCATGTGCAGTCCCTAGTGTACTTGCTCCTAAGAAGGATGGAAAGTGGAGATTATGTACAGATTCAAGGGCTATTAATAAGATCACCATAAGGTATAGATTTCCTATGCCAAGGATTGAGGATCTGTTGGACTATCTTGGTGGTTCATGCTACTATTCCAAGATTGATTTGAAATCTGGTTATCACCATATCAGAATTAGGCAAGGAGATGAGTGGAAGACTGCCTTCAAAACAAATGAAGGTCTCTATGAGTGGCTTATCATGCCATTTGGCCTCAGTAATGCTCCAAGCACATTCATGCAGTTGATGAATGAGGTACTTGTAGAATTCATTGGAAAATTTGTTATTGTTTATCTTGATGATATACTGATTTTCAGCAGGACCAAAGAAGAGCATGTGAAGCATCTTGGGCAGGTGTTGAAGAAATTGCATGAGAGTAAGTTGATGATCAACTTAAATAAATGTGATTTTATGAAAATTGAACTGGTGTATCTTGGCTTTGTGATTTCCAATGGCTGTTTGAAAATGGATCCCACTAAGGTTGAGGCTATTCTCAATTGGCCTACCCCTAAGACAATAGGAGATGTCAAAAGTTTCCATGGATTGGCAACTTTTTATAGGAAATTCATTAGGGGGTTCAGTCACATCAGTGCTCCTATTCTCAATACCATCAAGGGTGGAGTGAAGTGTAAATTCCAGTGGACAAAACAAGCTGATGATAGTTTTGAGTTGTTGAAAAAAAAGGTGGCTAAGTTACCTACGTTGGTACTCCCTGATTTTGACAATTTTTGTTGTAGAGTGTGATGCAAGTCAACAGGCTATAGGTGTTGTTCTCAGTCAGGAAGGACATCCAGTAGCATTCTTTTTAGAGAAGCTGAATGAGGCCAAACATCAGTATTCTACCTATGACCTAGAGTTGTATGTAATGGTGCAAGCTCTAAAAAAATGGAGACATTATTTACTGCCAAAAGAGTTCATTGTTTTACTGACAACCATGCTCTTAGCTTCCTAAATAGTCAGGAAAAGTTGAATCATAGGCATGTCAAGTGGATGGAACAATTGCAGGCCTATACCTTCACTATTAAGCATAAGAAAGGTGTTGCTAATAAAGTGGCAGATGCTTTAAGTAGGAGGATATTGGTCATACAGGAAGTACAGATGGAAAGCATGGGTATAGAATGTTTGAAGGAGTTGTACAAGGAAGATGCAGATTTCAAGGCTACTTATGAAGTATGTGTAAGTTTGGCTAACACTTTTCATGGTGAGTATTCTGATTTGTGTTGTAGGAAGGTCTCCTATTCAAGGGCAGTTTGTTATGTGTTCCTAAATGTCAATGAGGGACAATATCATCAAGGAGAAGCATAATGGAACCTTAGGAGGACATTTTGGGTTGGACAAGACTTTGGAACAAGTCACCAGGTTCTATTATTGGCCGAAAGTATAGACAGATGTAAGGAGGTATGTTGCCAATTGTACTATATGTCAAAAAGCCAAAGGTATGTCTTCTAATGTTGTTTTGTACCAATCACTTCCCATTCCCAATAGACCTTGGGAAAGCATTAGTATGGATTTTGTGCTTGGTCTTCCTAGGACAGCAAGGGGTGTAGACAGTGTTTTTGTCATTGTGGACAGATTCAGTAAGATGGCTCATTTTGTGCCATGCAAATGCACAAATGATGCATCTCATATTACTGGTCTTTTTTTCAGAGAAGTGGTCAAAATTCATGGTTTACCTCTCTCCATTGTCATTGATAGGGATTCCAAGTTTGTTGGTCATTTTTGGAGGACCCTATGGAGGAAATTGGGCACACAGTTGTCCTTTTCATTAGCCTACCATCCCCAAACTGATGGTCAGACTAAGGTTGTTAATAGGTCCTTGGGAAACCTTTTGAGATGCCTCACCAAACAGCATGGGTTGGCATGGGATTTAGTGATCAGTCAAGCTGAATATGCTTATAATGATTCAAGGAATAGAAGTACAAGGAAAAGCCCTTTTGAAATTATCTATGGTTTCCATCCAAGAGGACCACTTGAACTCAAAGACCTCCAAGGTTGGGATAAGAGGAGTGCTTTAGGAGAAGACTTTGTTGCTACCATGAAAGCAATCCATGATCAGGTCAAAGTTCAGTTGGAGAAACAGTCTCCAAGTATAAGGATAGGGCAAATCTGAAAAAGAAGAGAGGTATAGTTCAAGGTAGGAGATTTGGTGATGGCCTATCTCAAGAAGGAAAGGTTGCCTAAGGGGCAACCAACCAAATTGTTAATGAAGAAGATAGGACCGTGCAAGATAGTGCATAAATTTGGTCCAAATGCATATGAGATAGAATTACCACCCGGTCTTGGTCTCTCTCCCATTTTCAATGTTGCAGACCTATTTCCTTTCAAACCTCCATTGAATGCTGAAAATGGGTCAGATGTTATGATTGAAGATGAAGACTAGATGAAAGATTTACCTCCAAGCAAGCCTTTACAGTTGGAATGCATTTTGGATTCCAAAGTTGTCAAGAAGACAAGGAAAGGTGTGTACAAGGACTACTTAGTCAAGTGGCAGGATCTTCCTGATTCAGAGGCAACCTGGATGAGAGAAGCAGATATTCTGAAGCATGGGAAAACACTTCAGCAGTTGGCAACTCAAGGGACTTGAGTTTTTCCTGCAGGGGGAGTATGGTGCAGGAGCACCTTCTCTGTAGTGCAGGGTCATACTTTCTTTTGTTGTTTCACAAGGCTCTTAAGCCATTTCATGTTGTAATAAGGATCAATCTGGTCACATTGATGTAATTGTGCAAGGAAAACATGTGGTTTTACTTGTATGAGGGGAAAGCCAACGGCTAACTAATTTGTAAGTTAGTTTGCATGGTTGGAAGAAAAAATTGTTGTCTCATACCTTTTCTTGAGGCAAGCAGTATGAAGCATCATAGGTATGCAAAAGGAGATTGGATGAATGAACAATAGGAGTTTTTCTGGGTGTTACATATTGTCTTGTCTATGTATTCTTTGTTTGGTATCTCTATTCAGATCTTAAACATTCATGCCCTAAACTAGATGTCTGGTAATTCCTAGTGTTTTTGTAACATGTAGACGGTGGAATATTGTTGTTCTTGTAAAGGCTGGTTTGTAACCTAGAAGTTAGGGTTTGACTGACAAATGGAAACCCTTTCCTCCATCCACTGAAATCATTTGCATTGTCAGTGTGATGGAGGAAAATTACACAAGTTTTGTGCTTTCCATGTTATCATCCAGGAATCCAGGAAACTTCACCTGATTCGACTAGGCATCTCTATGTGACTAGTCATGGAATCGATGAGAAACGAGTGGTGTAGGGTTGTGACCAGATTTATAGAGTGATTAAGGGTTTGGTGAAGGAATCAGCCTATCTGTACATAGATTCCTTGTTTCTATAGACAAGGGTCAGAAATCGTGTCGTCACAGAGCATCTGGGAAGCTATCGACGTAACTTGAGCATCGGGAGAGCCTTTGGAAGCCTCTCTGATTCATAACCTCTAGCCAATGAGTCAGGCGTCGGTGACAAACAGACCTCATCATGCCGATGATACAAGAGTCCAAATCCTATTACGGGTTCGTTGTATGTATAACATGGATGTGTATCGCCTTATGCATTGAGGGCATACATTCTTTTTATACAAGTCAAGTGGTATGGTGTTGGGGACACATACAAACATACCTTCAGAAGACTAAGGAAGATGGCCCCCGCTCATTGTATATTGGAGTAGTAATTCAAGTTTGTATGAGTGTGATAAACAATGGATAATCTGAGATCGTAGACCCCCATAGAATGTATGTTGAGGTCGCATACGGAGTTGTAACGGTGAAACATACAAGGATAAGCAGAGATTGTGGGCTCCGCGGAATGTATATGAACCATGCATGTTACAATGCATTGAGTAAACCTAGTGGCTGTTAGGCGAAGAAGGTGGGTCCCTCTAGTTGTATGTGATTAACACTTGTATGTGTGAAGAAAGCATCAGTGTGAGATTGGCATCGATGAATGCAAAGGAAGTGTGGCCGCAGAAGGGAGTCTACCCGACGAAGACGATTAACCTTTATGGTTAAGTCAATAGAAGCCACGGTCATCGGGAAGAGTATAGTGGTTAGTGAGAGAAAAAAAGGAAGTGGTCCAATAGTAATATGCTTGGCCGATAGAGGAGAGATCCCCAAGACATAACTTGGGTCTGGCTGATTGCAGTTGTTGATCCTTTCGTTCCACACTTTGCATCAGTAATACATTGAGTTGAGTGGTGCTTTGGAGACTTAGATTTTTAAAAAGGTTTTCTAGGTTATGTCTATGTCTCTTGTCTTTTCATAGTTGTTTCTATTTTAACTCTCTCATTCTTTCTTTTCTAAGTGTTGTTTACATGTCATAATGTTAAATTTTTTGTAATACTATCATCAAAGTGTTTAATGTGGAAATACCTACATGTTTAGTATTTAAGCTTTATTTTAAGTTTAACTACTAAGGGGTTTATAGGCACTTTTCCTAACAAGGTGGAGGAAGGGATGATAAAAAGAGATGTGTGGGAACCAAGAGGATGAATGTATGTAAGGGCTATAGAATAGAAAGGTGGTTTGGTATAAGATATACAAGGAGGGGTCAAATGAGGAATAGAATGAAGAATGCAAATAGAGAAATATGTGTAATGAGGTGAGTACATAAGGAGGGATGGAGGAATAGAATGAGGATTGGAATGAGGAGTTTCCATAGTGGACAAAGTGATAGTAGGAGTAGGTATCACACTAGTGGGAATAATGGATGTAGAAGGAGCTATGGAAGAGATGGGTGAAGCAATAGTAGGTTGAGAAGAGGTAGATGTGAATAATTGCACATGAGATATAGTATAGTAAGAGGATTTAAATTAAGAGGTAGGCCATATTGAGGAACATAATTAGGTCAAAATTGGGAGGAAGATACATCATGGTATGGGACAATGGTATATAAATAAGGCATAGTCATGGATGGAGTAGGAATGGTAGAGGCACTAGTTAAAAAGAAAGGTAGGGAAACTTTAGCGGTAATGACTTGTGAGATCTCTAATCAAAATGTTTTCTTAATGAACAAGTTATGAATCATATCTACCTATTATGTAGGATTTTTGACATTAGCTAAACAACATGTTCTTGTGCAAAATCTTGTTGAGGCACATGATCCTCATGATCATAATCATCATTTTCATTCTCATCAATAGGAGGAAAATTGTATTTATAGGAACATCATAAAACAAACCATTTTGAGTGGATTAGGCTATGTGATTATTTAAGTGTGCAGTCCTTTGTAAAGGGAGACGGGGTGGAAGAGATATTGGTATACAAGTAACACTCACAACCTTAAAGGATTAAAAAATGGATAGAAATGACCTAAGGGATGATAAAAGTTAGAAAGAATAGTCAATAATAAAATCTAAAATGTGTATGGAATGCAACTCTAAAGGCCAACACAGGAGTGGATAGGGTGAGGGAAATCAAGGTCATAATATGAACTACAAACCCTATAAAAGGATAAAGCTATGGGCAATCAAACCCTAATGAAATTTTAAAACAAGATAAAGTGTACTTAGAAAAGTTAGATTTGAAAGACTAAAATCTAGAAGGAAAAACTCTAGGGGGTGTAGGATATGTCAAGTTTACAAATAAATGTGAGGAAATAAAATCCCAATTACATAAATTTAGGCTAATTACACAAATATAGTCAATTAAGCATAAATTAGTCAAGATTAATTAAAGCTAAGATAGATAATTGTAATAGATACAAGAAAATTAAATGCAAGGGATAGTTGTACTTAGCTCTAGAAGTGATGATGGAAGAATTATGCTAAAGTTGTATAAAACTAATTTGTCATTATTTGAAAACTATTGTCCTTAAAATGATAATGGTCTCAAGATATGTACGATCTTAGAAAACCTTGTGGTTTGATCTTGGGTCTCACAGGGTCGATCTTATGTGACATATATTTGATCTTTTGCACAAGATTGATATACATGATGCAAAGGAACAATATTCTAGAATGTGTTCTTGGAAATCTATTCACCTTTGCCTTCTTGATACTTGAATTTGTCAAGGTGGTGTCTAGGAACACCATTTAAGAATTTATCAACTCAATAGTTGAATATGTTCTCCTAGGTCATACCCCTTTAGCAGACTAGATTAATTTGGCTATGATTGACATCAAATATAACACACAGAGACAAGTAGATGGCCTAATTTTTTTGTTGGAGATACCCAGGTTTTTACCCTGGTTTGGGCCAAGAGAGACCCTTACGAGGGATCTCTTCCCATCAACTTTATCACCTGAGACCACAACTAGGGGGTCTCCATCCCCAATGAGAATTATCACTCTTGGATAAAACATGTGAGCTCATTGGCCCAACAAAGGTACATAACTTGCGAGCATGCCAGCCTAGCGAAGGCACACTTAGCCTACAAGCACAGCAGCCTAGCGAAGGCACGCATAACCTGTGAACTCGTTGGCCCTGCGAGGGTTTGAACCTTGGTGGCCACCACAACAACCATGTGACTTGACCACTGAACCATGCCTTTATCGACAAGTAGATGACCTATTTGATGATAATGTAGATTTGATTCTTTAACACTCTTTAGAAACTAAAATGTGCTTTAATGATTTTCTCCTTGTAATCTATGTGATTTCCTCCTATGAATATATTGCACAGTATTTAAATACCATGAAATAACAATATGTTACACAAATGTGTGCCAAATAGGCTCATAACGACTAGTAGAAAGGGACAATAAAGTTGGGATTTGAATTTAAACATTTAAATTTTGAGATCATTCTTACACCTTTTAGGATTGAATTAGGTTAATCTTAGGTAATACAAAATGAACTATAAAGATAAAGTGACAATATTGAAGTTAGGGGTGAATGTATACAAATAAATGCAAATATTTGTAACATCAAATAGATATCTAAGACAAATGTATATAAATAAGTGTGTGTGTGTGTGTCTATATATAAGTCAAGCCATGAGCAAAATTGAACATAAAAATATACTACTTGTTGATATATTATTACATGATGCCCAAGAATGATATGCTAGAAGGTGTGCTTCGAAAGTTGTTCACCTTTGTCTTCCTGATAACTAAATTTGTCGAGGTGGTGTCTAGGGACACCGTTTAAGAATTTATCAACTCAATAGGTGAATATGTTCTTCTAGATCAAACCCCTTTGATAGACTAGATTAATTTGGCTATGATTGACATCAAAGACAACATACACAAACATGTAGATGGCCTATTTGATGATAATGTAGATCTAATTTTTTAATGCCATGCTATTGTTATCACTCCTGAGTCACCCTAAAGAATAACTTTCAGACTCCCTTACTCAATTGATAAGCATGGAAACACTCCAGAGCTAGTTTTAACCCTCAAGAAGACCTAGCAGGGGTAGTGGGTCAAGTGACCAGTGTTTTCAAGTCATAAATGAGCAATTTCAAGCAGTTTAAGGACTCCAAAAGTGGCCCAACTTTTTCCATATGCCCTATTATTGGGCAAAGTGGAAGATAAGGCAGTTTGAAGCCCTTAATGAGAAGATGGGTGACAAGGACAATAGGTGGAGTAATTTGTGGGTAGTTTGAGAGCATCTAGGGGCAGTTCCAACACTCTCAAAGGATATATGACCTTCCCTAATAGCTGGAGCACATTCCTAGGAGCTTGAAGGGGTCAACCAACTCATGCATGAAGTCAAATTAGACTAGGAGACTCCATGGGCACCTAAAGGAGGTTTGACCTAGTTTTGGTCATCAATTTTCTTCCTTTTTTCACTCTCTTGGTCTCCCCATGTTGGGTTGAGGATATCAAAGGCTTAGAGTTATTTTTTTACTAGTTCTCTCTTGTTTTTTGCATTGTATCAGCAAGAAATAGTACTGTAACTCAGAAAAAATAGACATTGTAATCAGATTATGTTGTAGAATAGCATTTTGTAACACATTTTGAAGCAATATTAAGTCACTTTCAGACTTGTACACAGCTATAAGAACCTTTTTATCAATAAGATCAAGTTATTTGCCTTCTCAAATCTCTGTTATTGTATGTTTTTCAGTGATTGATGTATGTTTTAGTGATTTAGACATAAAAATCCTTGAATGTATGTCTCATTCCAAAACTTATATGTAGAGAATATATGTCTTGTGTAGGTTAGAAGTTGTATTGTTGTGTTAAAATAGTCTTAGTTGTGAGTAAACTATATTTTTCTCCTAAAACTACAAAATAGACAATCTCCTTGTGAAATATTGATATATGAGCATTGAACAAACCTAAGTTGTGCATGAAACTAAATGGTTATTAGGAAAACTATGTGTCAAATAGCAATACAAGTCTTAGTTTTCAGTTTGGTGCATCACCTACCATAGTTTTAGGTTCAGTTCATAACATTCTTACCTCTTTTCTTAGAAAACAACAGCAGTACACTAGTTTTAGGTGATAAATCCAAGGGAACCAACCCTCTCTTGAGACTCATGCTAACCTATAGGCAACCCACATGCCTTAAGATGTTTCCATGCTTATCAACTGATTAAGGGAGTCTGAAAATTACTCTCTAGGGTGCACTTAGGAGTGATAACAATTTTTGGCATGCCCAGTGGGACTTTTTGAACTATAAACAATCATAATATAATCTTATCATTGCTTGTATTGATATGTGGCCAGCTGATTTCAAGATTTTTGAAGCTTTTTTAAATATATCTGGTGACTCTATTGGTTGGTTTTGAGGAAATCAGTCCACGCACAATGTATGAAAAGGATACAAATGAGAGGAGGATCATCTCCTTTTGAATATTTACAGCTATCTCCATCTAGAAGGAGAGGGAGACTTTTGCAAAGGAAACCAAATTTCACAAGAAGAGTACACTCTACACCACCATCAGTGAGGGTATATCCTCATACTCCAAGGAATCAAACACCTTTGTAGCCTATGGCTCTACCCAAGAACCAAGTTTTTATGCCTTTTGATCAAGGTAGCCCTTTGAACTTGGCACAACATGATGACATTCCAATGGCATCCCTCAAAAGCATACCATTTTTTGGAGGAGAAGACCAAACTACACCTATTGAGCACATCAAGGATGTGGCAAACTTATGTGCTGTGCATCACATCGCTACTGAAAATGTAGCTCTCAGATTGTTGGCAGCGTCTTTCAAAGGCAAAGCATTGTAGTGGTTTAGAGGTTTGGTGATGAACTCAATAGACTCATGGGATTAGCTTGGAGAGCTTCTTTGCAAGTAGTTTGAAGATAAATCAGACCATTTGTCTTTGGTAGAATAGCTGAGCACCATCAAGAGAGCTCCTCATGAGCACATGATGGACTTTAACTTCTATTTCCAAAGAACTTGGGATAGAATCCCACAGTTGGTAAGACCCTCAGCACAACATGCTTTTATGTATTTTTTGAGGGCTTTTAATAGTGACATTGTAGTAATGATACAATCTATGGGCACAAACACTCTCCATGGTGCGTATGAAATAGCTATAAGGGATGAAAATAGTCTTATACAAGTTGGGAAAATTGCCCCAAGTCCTCCAATACCCATCTTTGTTGAAGTACAACCTATTATGCCCATGCAAATGCCACAAATAGGCCCTTTACCAGGTGTCCTAGCCTAAGAAAAAACTATCCCAGCCCATTCTTTTGAGCTACAAGAGATTAAAGGCCTTCTTCAAATGTTTGGTAATGAGTTAGTAAACCTCAAGAAGCAGCAATTTCAAAATTACAGACCTTACCAAGCCCCTAATCAAGCAAAAGGCCAACCAAATCAAGCAAATAGGCTACCCTACCATGCAAATAGCCAAGGCCAAAGGCAAGCACTTAACCCAAGGCCTTTCCAAGCATAGAACCTAGATGTGGCAAGTACCTCTAGAGAGTTGATACCTATCCAAAATTATCTTTCTCAAGATTACGAGTGGTGTTTCCCTTGTAATCAGCCCCATAACCAGTCTACTTGTTCTAATGGGGTGATTAACCAATCCTTAATGGTAAAAAATATACCTAACTTGTAGCCAAATGCATCATATGAAACACCCACACAGCAGCAAGATACCCCTCCAAGTGACACTGCATTGCTAAATTGGCAAGGAGAGGAGTTTTGTGGGGTTAACCAAGACCATTCCTCTATAGCAGCCAATACAAGAGGCAAAAAGAGGGCTATTAAAATGGGACAACCAACAAATAAAGATCCCTATCAAGCTCCTAGAGGAAACCAAGGTGTTGCCAGTCCATCTACATCTGATGTGACACAAGTCCTACAAAGGGACCAGCGTATGACAGCCAAAGAACAACTTGTAAACTAGTCCCAACCTACACATTTGCAAGGAGATATTGCTATTGCAAAAGCTCATCAAAAGGTTAGTGTCACTCCTTTCAACATACTTGAACACATGAAGAAATATAATGTTAGCATATCTATGTGGGGTTCTTTGTCTATCCCAGGACAAAGAGACTTGTTACAAGTTGCCCTATCAAATGTAAGTGTGTCAAATGGACAACCAAGCGCTCAAGATAGAGTTGTGCTTACCAATACCCCTCAAAAAAGTAGTGGACAACCAAGTAAGGAAGTCAAACCACCACCTTTTTTTGTATATTTAATCATAGGAGATAGTCTTGTCCATAACTATATGAATGATTCAAGATCTAGTAGCTGTGTTATGCCCAAACAAATTGTAGATAAGCTAGGATTGAAGTACCATCCATTTACAAAAGGGGTAGTCCAACTTGATGGGGAAACTATTAATATGCTAGGGGTTATCCAAAACTTGAGTTTCACCTTGTATGCATGTCCTAATTTTTCCATTTGCCAAGACATTTATGTGATTGACTTACCACCTTACTTTGCTCTATGTCTTTCAAGAGACTTCACAACTAAGATAGGTGGGTACTTATCTTCAGATTGGTCACACATGCTCTTTAGGACAAGGTATGGAACCGATGTGACTATCAAATCCAAACCCATAGCAAAGAACCATATAGAACCATATTTACCTTGTGTTACCAATGCTAACTATACCAGTTTTGACCAAGGATAGCATGTTGTTGCTCAAGATCCAAGTACCCAAAATGAGAGTATTCCAAATAATCTTTTGGATGAGTGGGCAGCTAAAAACATTAAGGTTGACCCAAGCAAAAACTTGGAAATGGTAGGCCTAGGTGTCTATGTGATTCATGAGCAAGATCCTATCATTCCTAACATGAAAAAAGAGGATGAACAGCAACTGGAACGACATAAAAATGAGGTTTGGAAAATATTTTTTGATGGTTCAAAAAGTAGAAATGAAGGTGGTGGGGGTTCTATACTTGTATTCCAATAAGGTGAAAAGTATTATTTATCCTTTAATTTTGCTTTTAGTTGTACTAACAACATAGTTGAGTATGAGGCTCTTATACAAGGTTTGGAGTGGGCAAGGAAAAAGAAAATAGGTTGCCTACAAGTGTTTGGTGATAGTGAACTAGTTGTAAACTAGGTAAGAGGCTTGCATATAACAAAAAATTATCTTTTGAAGTCATACAAGCATAGGGTGTGGAATATTTTAGAGGATTTTGATGCTTTCAACTTGAAATCCATACCTAGAAATCAAAATTAGCATGTTGATAGGTTAGTTGCCATAGGGGCTCAATTTGATATCCCAAATGAAATCAAAAATGGTAAGGTATAGAAGCATGTAAAGGTAGTGGTTAGGCCATCTATACCTTATAATAATGTTCATTGGCAAGTTTTTAAAAGTGATGAATAGGTGCTTAGTTTTCTGCTTGAGGAAGCTAAGTTTTCAGCTGGAAACCAAGAAAAATTACAACAACAGTATGGTGATTAGATCATACAGCTTAGAACAAATAAGTTACCAAAAGGTTTGGTGACATTGGAGTCCATTTTCAGTTCAAATGATCAGCTAAAAAGAGGGAAAAACAACATGCATGTCAAGTAATACCACTATGAAGAAGTGGAAATTTTCAAAGGTAAGCTTCTTAAGATTGGTAAACTTTGTTCTAAAGAGGATAAAGAAGCTTTTGTTTCACTTTGCCAAGAGTTTCATGATATCTTTGCTTGGGAATATTCTAATTTAAAAGGTTTTGACCCCAAAATAGCCCAACATACCATTGAACTTGAGCCAAATGCAAAACCTATAAGGCAAAAGCAAAGGCCCTTGAACCCCAAGCTAGAGCCACTCATTAAAGCAGAACTAAGCAAACTGATTGAGGGTGGTATTATTTTTCCAATCAAGCACACCTCATGGGATTCCAACCTTGTTCCTATTAGGAAAACGAGTGGGGAAATTAGACTTCGTGTTGATTTCTAAGATTTAAATAGGACCTCACTTAAGGATCATTACCTGATGCCCTCTACGGAGTAGATTTTGTAAGTTGTGGCACGTTCTAAGAGGTTCTCTATTCTTGATGGTTATTCTGGATATGACCAAGTGTTGGTAAAAGAGGAAGATTAGTTCAAAATAGCCTTCACTACCAAGTGGGGGACCATGGCTTAAAAGAAAATGTCTTTTGGGTTGTCCAATGCTGGTGTAACTTTCCAAAGGGCAATGGACTTGGCATTCCAAGGTTTAATAAATAAAATAGTTCTTGTTTATCTTAATGACATTACTATTTTCTCAAAGGATGCTAATGAGCACTTTTCACATTTGAGACAAGTGTTTAATAGGTGTAGGGAGTATGGAATATCCCTCTGTAACATCAGAAAATGTCCCTTTGGGGGATTTTCCCTCATAAGGTTTAGCTCCCGGGTCTTTAGTATGCATTTAGGACATCTTAGTCCATATTTTAACATCCCAAAGGAATGAGGACTAGGTTTCATGGCAAATTGGACCTAGGTGGACCCCTTGAGTTGTACCCTACCCAAAATAGGGGGGAGGACTTGGGCACCCGCACCCTAGTCCTGCCCTATTTTGGAGCAGCCCTAATTTTTGGGTGTCAGTTTATGACCCTTATTAGGTCCTTTTGCTGACATAGTGTTTACCTCATCTTTCTACCCAACTTTAAAACCTTTTGCAAATCAAACCTCTGTACGAAGTCATTTTTTTGGTTGCAATTCGTTAGTGTCGTGCTTCTTATGTTAGTCATGTCGATAATTTGTTATCATGACATCATTATTTGTCTTATTTCTCTCCATTAAAGCTTTAAATAGCAATATTATGCCAAGACAAAAATTCATGGATTAGTAATATTATATTTCGCATCCACTTTCATTTTGTACTAAGCTTGCATCAACTTTTGTTTTTTGCAAAGTCTACTATGCGTCAGCTTTTATTCTTCGCAAACCTTGTGTCAATTTTCATCTTTCACTAAGTTCGCGTGACTTGTGAGTTTGGCTAAGTTGAACATTTTGGCTTTTTACCGATGGCATAATTTTACAAGTTCGGAGAGATGATTAAAAAAAAGAAATCCACATTCACTTGCGGCAGCTGGGAGTTAAAAAGTGATTTTTATTGTTTAAAATCACAAATGGCACATTATTCTGCTTTGAACAAGTGCAAGAAGAATCAAAAAGCATAAATTCACAATGGCATCCAAGGTTTCAAGCTAGTTATTCACTTGGGTAAAAGCTTGTTACATTTTCCCACGTTCATCTCCTGAAATTTATGTTGAGTTTTGTGGGAACGAAGGAGAAGGTAGCCACACTCCTCTAAACTCATGCCACAAAAGTTGACTATTAAACAATGATAAATATTTATCATGGTTCTTGATACATGCAGTGGTTATTATGCCTTGTTCTAATAAACAGACTATATGCTAAACTTGAGGAGTTGCATGCTGGAGAAGGTGGCCTTGTGATAAACCATAATCCCAACGTCAATCTTCAAGTAAGTCGATGTGTCAATAATAGCTGATCCTCTGTATGCAGTTAGCAAAAGATAAACAACAAAACTTTAAACAAGTGGTATCGTGGCACAATAGATATGGACAGGATTTAGTTATTAACAATAGTTTTCATCGAACACTCTTCATTCCTCCTAAAATAAAGGTGAAAGAAATTCACAACTGCGCAATCAGATGGCTCAAAGTGATGTAATCTCATAACTGTTGAAAGATATGTGAATCAGTTTTGCAAGCTGATAAACCTACATGCAAAGTGTTGGAATGCTTCAAAGAGATGTGATTTCAAATATACGTATAGATTACCACATGTGAACAAAGTGTTTCCATTGGAGAAGGTTTCAAAAACTTTTCAATAAATGCAAATCGCTGGTGCAATATCAGAACTGTGACCACCGCTAGCACCCAAAAAAGAGTCTTAAAGACAATATATGGACGTCCACGAAAGTATGTCACTGCACAAGGAAATGATATCTATTGAAATCCAATCATTAAAATGTATGCATGGATTTAAAGCCTTGTTGAAAGATATGCTACCATGAGAGGGCTATGACGGTTCAACACATCTTACTGGAAACCGTTCCTCAGAAAATTAGAGGACAATATGTCTCTCGTCGAAGTTATTGTAACCACCAAAAAATGAAAGCTATCTACAATTTAGCTACGTGGTGCATTTCTATTTGAAAGTTGTTTCATAATCCCACACATCCATTCCATAATAAGAGCAATAGTTCATGCACTTGATAACCCAATCAGTTCTATATCATTAACTGTTGAAGCATTTCCAAGCTGTGAAGCATTTCCAGGCTATGATCAAATTGATTACCCAGGCAAGCAACATGATGAAGGATTTGGGTCATATATGGTCTCCTCCAATTTATCGACGACTTGTTAATGCTGATAAAAGAGAACGAGACATGGTAGTAGATAGTCTCAGTCATTGCCAACTGACATTTGCCCATGCTAAAAGAAAGAATTATGTATGAAGCCAGTGCTTTCTCCTAGGTTAATGTTGATTGAGATTACATACTCAAAGACAGAGATGCCAGACTGCTTATTAGGACAAGCAAAAGTGACTATTAGAAACTTATCTGTTGGGTCTGAAGTTCAAAAGGATCAAATGAGTTTTACCTGCCAATCCAATTTTCTTTTTTGTGGGAGATGTGTTTTCTCTTGCCTACTCTGTAGAGTTCTCTTCCTATAAACCTCAAAGATTTGGTTGACAAGCTTTATATGTGAACATTATATGCTCAGAAAATTCTCTCATGTGAATTCACTCTAAAATTTTTTCTAAATTCTCTGGTTGATCCTATCAAGCCTATTCATTAAACCTCCTATGAGTGCAAGTGCTAGTATAATTTGATATGATTTGACAGACATAGATGGAAAATGTGGAATCATAGCCAATGCACATGAATTGTTTTACAGATTGGCTCAATTTTGTTCAAAATGTTATAAGTCTAAAATGCTTTGACAGATAGTTATACTATGCATGGGGGTATGTGAAAGGTATGTGAACCATTTGAGAAAATGCCTCAGATAAATGTCATTGCATGGAAAACAAAGAATACAGGATATGCAGAAATACAGAAGTGTGGACACTAAGTATATTGAATCTACAGGTGCAATATTAATTTCTTGAACATCATACAGAAGGCCTATGAACTTTTTGATTAAATGTTGCAGAAAAATATAGTTTTCAAGAAAAGCAATAATGGCTATTTTGAATGTAGCATGTATGCCAATTGTGGAAGGCAAAGAATAGACACACAAATTATTTATAAACAACCTCAAGGAAATTTCATGCTCCAAGGATATTTATCATATGCAGATGCCCGGGTATGAACACTTGCTACCTTTTTGTTTGAATAAAGTGTTTTTCTAATCTCCTCTCAAAATCCATTGCATACATATAGACAACAAATTGGAAATTATCAAACAAAACCTCATAAAACACTGCAGAAAACACTGAAATAAAATAAATACAGGCAGATTTCACAACTTGTTGCAGATATTTAATCATGAAATACATATATCAGGGGTTTGAGTTCCTCTCAGTTCTTGAATCCATGCTTCCAGAAATATCAGATACTTCTCTAGGACACATTAGTTTGGCAGATTTCTGAGAGACTATGGAACAAGGGAAAAGATCATCAATGGCTCAGAAGTTGTTTGACAGTGGATTATCCCATGCAACTGGTTTCCCTGTGGTAGTCCAATGCACAGATCTAGTTTTAGAATGTATGAAGCATTACCAGAGAGATCAGAACCGTTGATGACAAATCTAATTGTCAGGTTAGACAGTGTTTCGATTGGTATTACTTTCAAGCTACCTATCAGAGATCAGTTTGTGAACATAGACAAAAGGCTTGCTCATCAATATTTCAATGAAAGGAAACATCAATGTCTCAACACTATAGCAAAACACTAGTTACATACACCGAAAGGAGGGAAATCACAGTTGCCTAAAATCCTTCACAGATCATGCTTCATAGAGGATATTTCCAATATGATTGTTCTACTCCATAGAGTGATGGGAGATGAAAAAGTAGCTAATTTTGAAATGTGGATGTTCCTTTTTGTAAATGTTATTTGTGCAGGAAATTAGTTTATTGATTGGGGCAACATTATTAGTGACAATTTGCATTATCAGTTAACCAATTTTGAATTGAATGAACATTTCTACATGTCTTCTTACTTATTTTATGCAATTGCATGCATGAAATCATGCCCAGGTCTTGCTACCAAGGGAACTTATGATAACATGACAGAGATCTATGATTACTACCCTCAGTTACAGCTGGAACAAAGTTACAAGCACTACCGTAGGGTGAATGATGCTTTCACAATGTTGACAGTAAGAGAACTTCAAGGTAATACTGCACTCTGGATATCACCAGAAGCTGCCAGTCTAATCAAAATATATGGGAGCTACTTCATCCAATATCCTAGATTTACCTATCTGCGAGTTGGTAGGTTTGATGGATATCCATATAAGTTGCCTAGATATGTAGATGGCAAGATGGTATTGATAGAACTATGCAGGCAAATTGGTTCACTTAATAAGAAATACAAAGACAAGAGGAAACCTGGAGTTCCATTTCCCATTGGCCTTAGTCATTACAACTGCAAATCTTCTGCATATGCTCAAAACATAGAGAGATCTCTGATAAAAAATAGCTTGTATGCCTATACTATGAGATTCCCTGTTGATAGCAAAGGATATGTCAGAGACAATCTACGACTTGGTGCAAGTTATTGTCACTTTCCAAAACTTGAAGACTTTTGGGAAGATTGTGAAAATGATTATGAGGTACGTAAACAAGACTGGATGAGGATGACTATTGGACAAATTAGAGAATTCAAGCTAGATTGCAATACAAATGGAATTGAGGAAGATGGTTCAGAATTAATTGACCCTATGTATTTTGATAAAATTGAAACACAGCCTTTACCACCCATCAATTGGGCTAATGAGGAGATCAAAGATTTGAGTATAAGAACTGCTCATATCATTCAAAATACTAAAGATTGGGTAAAGAAAAAGGCTATTGAGGCAACAGCTACTAAACTGACAAGTAATAATGTTTTATCATCAAGTAGAAAAGATAAGCATTCAAACTCTTCTTCTTCTTCTTTTCATTCTCATTCTCCATCTATAAGAATTGGTTCACATAAGAGTACTCAAGGAGGAGATGATGGAGAAGATCCATAAAGAGAAAGGGTCTTAAGAGCATTTGTGAAAATGATGAAAAATAGAAAAAGGGGAAGACAAAAATAAAGGATAATGCATTGCCTCCCATACAAGAAGTAGTTGAGGAAAACAAGTCCACAAGTCCTGAAATCATCCATCAAAATGATGAGCATTTAAATATCTCTCCTTTACTTCTTGTTGTTTCACCTTTTCATGAAACACCTCATTCCCCTCATGCATTACAATCTATACTCCCGCCACCTATGAACATATTTAGTGAGCATGTTCTTCCCTCAAACATAGTACCTCTTTCCACAAATATTCTAGAATCGTCACATAATCCTTCTTCTTCCTGGTTGCAACAAAGTTTGTCAAGAAAAAGAAATAATGCTCAATTAATCATGCCTGATTTTGATACTGTCTCCAATTTGTTACAAAGGTCTCCCAAATCTAAAAAGATCAAGATTATATCAAGGATGGCAGTGGATTCTTCATCAGGCAATGTCTATGTTGAGGTTGCACAACCTATTTCAGAAAAGAATTTGAATGAGGCTATAGAAAGTGATTTTAACATCACTAAGATAGATCTTGGTCCATCTACATATGAGGGTGACATGCAAAATTTTCAAGTATCAGCTACTAACTTAATAAAAAGGACAGAGAAATAAAGGCACATGAAAGATCAACTAAAGCAACAAGTGCAAGTTTTGACATCCTATCTCAAAACCATCATAGATACATCCGCTTTACCTCTTGATACTTCCTCTACCCCCACTAATTTCTCTCTTGAAAATAATGTTGAAAAAGAGATTATTGAACGTGTCAGGAAATATCAATTGTATGGAAAAGTGACTGAAAAATGGGTTGAATGTATAAAATTAAAGGCATTTGGTTTCATCGAGCAAGCAAAGAATCTATATGATGAAGCAGAAACAAAGAGGGAAGAGGTTGATAAAGAAATAAGAAGTATCCAAAAGGAAGAATTGTTGTGGCAAGGAATATCCAAGGACCTCAGTGAGATGATCAAAACTGATAATGAGATATTATTTGCTGAAAAAGTCTTTTCAAACATTGAAGAAAATCAATCTAGTTCTTGGCTTTGTTCAGTTGAATGGAAATTGTTAAATATAAAACAAGTTTTGGCTGCTCAAGAAAAGCTCCTGGAAACTTGTGAACAGGTGAAGATGAAGATTCACGCTGATTTATTAGAAATCAATTTTGATGTGATGGATAAAGATAAATCTTCAGTTTTGGAAGCTCAAGCTATTAAAAGAAACTTTGAAAACATGATTAATACAGAGTTGTTCAATAAACAGATTTTCAATGGACTTATATATAAATTGAATCTCATCTTTGTTGTTGTCAATTCTGGTGTTGATCATAAATCAGATTATTGTCAGAATTTGAGTGTTGTCCATAAAGATCAATCAGAATGGAAGCTTCGTATGACAGGAGTGTTTGTTCCCAAAAATAAACTTATAGCTTCAGCAGTCAGGGTGTTCAGAGCATACAAAACAAAGTCATCCCTTCCTTTGCAGCAGTTTGTGGCAGCAGAAACATCTTCAGATGGTACCAGAGGTGGTGAGGATAAAATCTAATGGTTTCTAGTGAGATCAATCATATTGGTCCACTTTTCAAAGTTTGCAAGATTATAGGTTTTAGCTCTCTTTCTATGAAAGTGACTTTATGTCACTCTTTTGTAATTAAGTTGTTAAGTGCACTTTATTTTGGGGACTTTTGAAAAGACCGTATGAAAATTAATTAAAGTGCACTTTTATTTTCCATAAAATATTTTGGGTAGTTAGGAGTAGTTATGAGGTAGTTATAAAGTTGGTTACTGGAGACAAGTCTATATATACAAGGTTTGGTGTTTGTTAAAGGGGACTTTTTGGCTTTCACATTTCAAATGGTGCTATGAGAAATAGAGTTGTACAACTTAGTGTGAAGAAATAAGAGACATTTTGGATTGTGTGATCTCAAATATCTTTTTAACATTATTCATTCCTCTTATGTTGATGGATGATGTTTTTCTTTACATTATCTTGCATCTGCAATGTGGAATAACAACTAGTCTTGGAGGAATTGGTTACTAGATAATATTTCAACGTATGTTGAATATCTCCTGAATCATTTCTTCTTTTTAATACTACATACGCTCACTTTAAGAGTTTAAGAAGTTTTCTTATATTTTCTTGGTGGGATTGTCAAACTTTATACATGTTGGTTGAGTCAATGTTCGTAAGCTCGTTGTCTTAACCTTCCAAACCTTTCTTTAATTTCATTTCTTTCTTAAATATCACAAGAATCCATAATTTATTGAATGAGGGAGCTGCCCCTCTACATGCAGAGGTAAGTTGATAGAAAAACTACAACTTTACTAACTGTTGGTACGTATTTTCAGTATATGTTTTCTGGGCAAAGAGTCAATATAATAATTCATATGTTATAGTGCAAATTTGCTTACCAACAAATTTTTGGTGACTCTGCTAGGGATTGAATTTGAACATACCTCTTTTGTTTGGAAAAAGTCACCTTAATGTGTTCAAAGAAAATCTTTTTGATCAATAAATATGGTGCTGCAACATAGAGCTGGACTTGTTTTACAACCTAATGTGAATTGGTTGGACCTTGACCAAGAAGATATAATTACTAACTTGCAAGTATTGGCTTGGAGATATAGGAGGTCAAATCACCAATATCAAGAAGTAGATGCAGTGCTTGACGAAGAAGAAGACATAGGAACAGAAATTCGTGTTCATGCCTGGTTAATAGCTCAAGGTATTGTAGAAGAAGAATTGGAAATAGCTAACAGGCATGCTCCTATTCAGATAGCTCCAAGAAGAGATAAACAAGTTGGTCCACCTATCTGACCTATTCAAGAATATCGTCTTGTGAATCCTGCTCAAAATCAACCTGGCCGCCAAGAGATATACCAGAGGAGACCGTGAAAAGGGCATCCTGGATCCCGATTTTGAAAAGCTAGAAAGTCTTGATTTTTCTCAATCTTTTATTCCCCCAAGAAGGAACATTAAATCTTTTAGAAGGCCTCCTTCACCCGCAAGAAAACTACCAGAACGTCTACCTCCTCCTCCACTTACCAAGCATTGACCCTGCACGGGACTACGGTTCCTATTGTTATAAATATTCAACCAATTCCACCACCACAAATGGCTCAATCTATGCCTTGGGGAGCAGCTATTGGCCCCCTCACCTTAGGTAATTAGTTGCATGATTTACCACATGGATCCAGAAAAGTTTTACCCAAATTCACTGGAGATGGAAAAGTTTCTACAGACGAGCATATTAATGACTTCTTTTCCGCATGCGGTGTTCTAGGCATTATGCATGAAGATGTTTCTGTCTAGTTGTTTGTTGAATCTCTAACTGAAGGAGCAGCAGAATGGTTTCAACATTTGCCTACCAGAACTATAAACTCATGGGCGATTATGTGCCAAAAATTTGAAGACCGTTTC
Source organism: Cunninghamia lanceolata (assembly GCA_027924645.1). Lineage (NCBI taxonomy): Eukaryota > Viridiplantae > Streptophyta > Pinopsida > Cupressales > Cupressaceae > Cunninghamia > Cunninghamia lanceolata. Next base: position 6,975,450 of record BSBN01000620.1, read on the forward strand.
AAAAGGTTGAAGATGAACATGCATTGTTAGCACAACTTACTCAAATGAACAAAGATATTCACGAGCCGATGTGGGAGTTTGTGGCACGTTTTAACAAGTTGGTGAATAGAATCGAAACTACTAAAAGGCCAACTGCAAAGAATAAAAAATGTGTCTTTCTAAATGCACAGCCTCTAGATATAAGTTTCCATTTGAGAAGAGCTTGAGTGGCTGATTTAGAAGTGACACAGACCATAACTATTGAGATCGAAGATGATTTGTTGACTGCCAGAAAATGGAACAAAGACTTGCAGAAGGGGAAGGCACATTCTTCTAATTCATCCACTACAAACTGGATGATTCAGAAGCTAGCCAATGATTTACTCCTACTTAAGAAACAACTTCTGCATAATCCACCTCCGCTATATCAAGATATACCCAGGAGAAATTATGTACCATATCAGCAGAACAAGCCACCTAGACTTCCTCCTCTAGTACAAAGACTAGCTATTGAACATCCTTCTTCTGGTCATAAACAAACTACAGCTACATGTGATTTTCATTTGACTACTGACCATGATGGCAGCACTTGTCTTGAGATGGCAAGGTTCATGCAGATGAATCTATCAAGTGAGAAGATAGAAGAATATGTCTCTCAAGAAGACGAGATAAATGAGACCTATGGCCAACCAACAATCAGCTTTCTAGAGTATGAGTCTGATAATGAAAAAGAAGAGGTTCAGGGCATTAACAACTATTCTTGTAATATCTTCACAAGAAATCAGTATCAGAAGAATGAAGGAAAAGCCAAAGTTGAATCTGCCCACAAAATTCTAGAAAATGCCCTGAAGATTCTAACAAGAAAACATCCTCTGGAGAATCAATCTCTTACTACCACAAAAGATAAAGGCACACAAGGTTCCCCTCTTGGTGATTCATCTCCCTCTCCTGATGATGCATTTGATTTCATAAAGCATTGCAAGAAAACAAAAGTACAAATTTCTCAACTTGATTACTTAAAGTCAAATCCTCATCAGGTGGAGAGATTATTGCATATTGTTAAAGGAAAACCAGATCCTTCTTCTTCAGTACACCAATAGTCAAACGACTCACAACCTGAAGAGCTTTCACATGATGATCTCATCGGTGAATCTCCACAAAATGGTACCCCATTGGTAAATGTTATTCTCCCAGAAAAGCCTGACCCATTCTATGTTTCTTTGTATATAGCTGGATGTAAACTTAGCAATTGCATAATAGATTTTGGCACTTCTAACATCATGCCCACTAGGGTTGCTCATGTCCTCGGCTTGTCATTAGATAAACCCTCAGGAAAAGTCTATTCGATGGAATCTAAATTAGTCCCATTAGTAGACCAGCTCAAAGACGCGCAAGTTGCTTTAGCCACTTTCCTGGAAAAGAAACTAAAGCTCACCATCTTAGTTGCTGACATTCCCGCAAGCTATGGCATGCTACTTAGCAGAAGTTTTTGTAAAGACCTAGGTGGAGAAATACAATTGGATTGGTCTCATGCCTTAATCCCAATCCACGGAAAGAAAGTCAGACTAAATCTAGAACCCAAAGCAAAGTATACAATCCTAAAATCTAATGATCCAAGAGCAGAGATACTATATGAAGAAACTGGACCAGGTACATATATTCTCATGTAGGAAAAAGAGGTAACCCCTAAAATTATCTCTCCTGACATGTCTCCTGGCCTTTGGACTATGGAATTCGACGGTAGTTGTTCTTCTTCCGGTTCTAGGGCTGGAATTGTTCTTATTTCACCTACAGGGGAGAAATTTCTTGTGGCTTTCAAATTAGTTTTTGACAACACTAATAATACGATAGAGTATGAGGCACTCCTTCTAGGTCTCGAAGCTGCCAGAGAGAAAGGAATCAAAATGTTGAGAGTTCTTGGAGATACAGAATTGGTTGTCAACCAAGTAAGAAATTAGTTTCAAACAAAGAACACCAAGTTGAGAAGATACCAAAACTTAGTATGGGATCAAATAGAGTTCTTTGATGCTTTCTCTATAGAGGCTATTCCTCGAACTCTTAATTCTAAAGCTGATTGCCTTGCAGTCTCTGCGGCTCTCTTACTTCCACATCCTGAGTTCAACAAAGATCAATATAAAATTGAATTAGTATACCAACCAAGTGTGCCTGATAATGATAAATATTGGCAAGTTTTTGATGATGACAGATAGATTGTGTCCTTTTTGGAGAAGGCCGGTACTTTTGTCAATCTGTTATTTGAAGGAAGTCAGACTCCTGTAGAAGACAAAGTGTTGCAATTAAAGGGGAACACCATCCCAAAAGGTTTGATTACTCTAGAGAAACTTTTTGATAAGCACAATTGCTATTTGAAGAATAAGGCCCAAGAGAAAAATCCCAATTCTTCTCAGTATGATAAAGTAGACATAGACACTAAAGATGATCCTAAAATTGTTTGCATTGGTAAAGCATGTTCACCAAAAGAAAGAAAGAAGCTCATCACCCTGTTGGTCAAATACAAGGATGTGTTCGTATGGTGCTATGATGATTTGAAGAATTTCATGGGTGGGAAATTTCAGCATCATATCACTCTTAAACCTGGGGCTACTCCTTTTAGGCAAAAACAAAGGCAATTCAATCCTAAAGTTGTTGGTGCTATCTTTGCAGAGATTGATAAGATGTTAAAGGCCAGAATTATATATCCTATTCATCATTCAACTTGGGTAGCAAATATAGTTCCTGTGAGGAAAAAGATTGGTGAAATAAGGATTTGTGTTGATTTCTGCAATCTTAACCAATCATCTTTAAAAGATAACTACCCTTTACCTGTGATGGATCACGTTTTGCAAACCGTTGCTGGATCTGAAATGATGTCATTACTTGATGGGTTTTCTGGGTATAATCAGATAGAAGTTGCCCAAGAGGATCAACATAAAACTGCTTTTACAACACCTTGGGGAACTTTGGCCTACAATCAAATGCCATTCAGGTTGATCAATGCGGGTGCAACTTTTCAACGTGCTATGGACCTCTCCTTTGGAGATTTGAAAAACAAGATTATTGTGGTATACTTGGATGATCTCACTGTCTTTTCAAGAAAAAGAGATCATATTCAACATCTGGAGATAGTCCTACAGCGTTGTCGTGAGCAAGGAATATCTCTTAACCCCAAGAAGTCCATTTTTGAGGTTACTGAAGGAAAACTACTAGGGCACATTGTGTCTAAAGATGGGATTCAAATTGATCCTGAACGTGTTGAGGCTATCCAAAAATTGCCACTACCATCAAGCAAACCTGGAGTGAGGTCTTTCTTTGGTCAAATCAATTTCTTAAGGAGGTTCATACCAGATTTCTCTGAATTAACTCACCACATTGTAGACATGATGAGAGATAAGGAGGTCTTCAAGTGGACTGAAAAAGGGAAACAGGCATTTCAAGATATTAAAACAGTGATTGTGGATGCTCCAGTTTTAATTCATCCAGATTTTTCCAAAGATTTCATTGTATATTGTTATGCTTCAGAGTATACTTTATCTGCTATCCTGACTCAACAAAATGATGATCGTATAGAAGCACCCATTGCATTTATGAGTGTTCCTCTAAAAAAGCATGAGTTGAATTATTCTTTGGCAGAGAAGCATGCTTATGTAGTTGTCAAGGTGGTAAAGAATTTTAGATTCTATATCCTCAATTCACATTCTAAGGTTTTTGTATCAGACACTTCGATCAAAACCATACTTACTCAGCAAGAAATAGGTGTCAACAAAAGAGCATCTTGGATTTCTAAAGTTCAAGAATATGATATTGATATTAAGCCAACCAAATTGGTACGAGGAAGGGGCTTATGTAAATTCATAGCTAAAATCACACAGTTGAAGAATCTCCAGAAAGGAATGTTGACCTGCCTCAAGTGTTGTTTGTAGGATTGACAAATGAATGGTTCTCAAATATTGCCTATTTCTTGACATATGGTGAATGTCCTCCACACTTAACTCTGAAGCAGAAAAGAGCGATCAAGTTGAAAGCTGCAAAATATAATATTTGGGAAGGTAGTTTATACAAGAAGGGGATCGATGGAAATTTTTTAAAATGCGTGGATAAAGAACAACAAGAAAAATTACTTTAATTCTTTCACAACGAAGCTTGTGGTGGTCATTTCTCTTCCAGTGTCATAGCCTATAAGATTCTAAGACATAATTATTACTGGCCTAGCTTATTCAAAGATGTGGACCAATGGGTGAAAAGGTGTGAATCTTGTCAGCAATTTAAAGGCAAGGTCAAGCTAATCGCGCAACCATTAAAGCCCGTTGTTATTGAAGAACCTTTTCATCAATAGGGACTAGATTTCATTGGTCCACTTCATCCAACATCTAGCGCTGGGCATACACACATCTTGGTGGCCACAGATTATTTTACTAAATGGGTTGAAGCCATTCCAGTCCGTCAAACTTCCTCCCAAGTAGTGTGTGATTTTCTAAAGGAGAATATTCTTGTGAGATTTGGTGTACCTCAAAAAATTGTCACAGACAATGCTTCAAATTTTTCCTCTCATGAAATCTCTGATTTTTGTTATCAACATGATATCTTACTTGTGCATTCCTCTTGTTGGTTTTTTCCCAGACTGGATGCTTATTCCCAGATTTCCCTACAAGGTAGCCATCAATGATCAACAGGATCTCTAGGCCAGGGGCCAATAGTGTAGGAGATAGACTCTATATTTTATCTCCTCTTCTTCTTCAGGCTCTACAAAACCTAGGGGGGTATTCCCTACTCAACATCCATGAGGATATACATACAAGGCTAGGATGCTGTCAGAAAGCAGATAAGTCCTCCTGTAAGTAGACCAAAACTGTAAGACAAGAGCAAAGGGGCTAGCTTTGGGCCTATTTGCAGTTGTAGACGAGGACTGAGGATCCTAAAACTAATTCTAATGTCCTAATGGTTGTTTTAGAGTTTGGTTTTGATTTTATATTTGGATGCAAAGCTGGACATGGTATATAACACAAAGACAAAGCTAGATCGGTGCCTATCCAGGGCCTGGAGTCAGTAGACATACACCTGTGAATGATATGCATGAACAACTAAAACTAGATTTCAGGGGGATACATATGATACCTGCCTTACAGATATCTCCCAATACAGAGTGTTAAGCTATCTATACTTATGGCATCCCTACTGCAGTATACCCTTCCCAATGTTCAATCTAAGAACAATTTAATCTACCCCTTGAGCAGAAGTTAAGAGATCAAACATTCAACACAGGAATTCTATGTTCTAGACTCTCAAACATTGCTTAAATATCCAGACTCAGAAGAAAGATACATGCAATACTAGAGATAGAATTAACAAAACACATGCTAACATAGCATTTCTCATATAAAATTAACCATGAAATCAGTGGATTCATGCAAAAACGTACAACAAGAGATACATAAACTCACAGGTTTTGCTATACAGAGCAACCAAATCAGCTGTATTGTATTACAGAGCCAAATGTTCAACTTTCAACAACCTAAAATGAGTAACACTTCCTGCTTATAACAGCCAAAGAAGCGTACTCAGCATTAATCACATGGCTTTGACAAAAAATTTGCCAGATACAGTCCTCAGAAGGAATGGCGCTCAGAAGTTATTGCAGCAATAGACAAGAGAAGCCTCGAGCCCTGCGCTGCCATCTGGAAGTCCTCATGCCAAAAATTGGGTACATGACTGTTCAACAACTCGCCCATGCCCCTGCTACAGTTGCCATTGATGGCCCAACCACCCGTGGCTGCTTGAAAACTATCGCAGCACCTCAAAAAAGAAATTCCTGCCAAAACGCGTTCTATCGCAGTTTCAAATTATACAGGGAGATTAGTCCCACATGCACGGTGAGGAGACTATCTTAGTAGTTTAAAAGCATAGTCACTTGCATAATAGGTGTCGAGCGCTTTTGCCATGCTCGACACACGCTCCTTCACCCAAAGCCCATCACCGAGATCAACACCATCGGCCAAGCCCACGAATCTCCTGCCGACCGCTACATTACCATCCACTCCATCGGCCAGAGATGTACCATCAGGCCAACTCTTCAGATCTCCGCTGATAGTATGAGTCTCTCTGATGACCAGCTTGCACCCCGTTAGCAGTTACCATCCTACCACCATCGGCCAGACCAATATCGTCGGCCAAGCAAAAAACCCCTCGGCCGACATAGCCAATCACGCCGATGAACAACTCCTGAAAGCCTCCAACATCCCCATCGGCCAGAGAAGAACCATCGGCCAACTCCACAAAACTCATCCCGACATCAATAGTCTGGTTGATGACCACAAACTACACTCTGCACCCCCATCGGTGTGACTCCCTCCATCGGAGCATCCAAAAATCCTCTTGCTGACCGTTTCACTACATTCCCCCCATCGGCCAGAGACTGACCATCAGGCTAACTCTCTAGACTCCCACCGACATTACGAGTCTCCCCGATGGCCACCAAAACATACTTTGTCGGCCAGACAACAACCGTCGGGCTAGCCCAAAATTCCCTCGCCAATAATACAACACACGCTGATAACATCCATCGGCCAAACACAAATGAAGCCTACCGACGATGAATATCACACCGATGGCATTTCCATCAGCCAAACCAAACACATCAGAGGGAACAAAAAATAGCTCACCGATGATGCCGATCACTCCGATGAACCAAAAACATAAAGCTTCGAACCTTTGAACCATGAACCGGTTCAAACAGATGGTTCAACTGAGAAGTTCAACGCCGAACGGAGCACTTCAAAAAGAACATTTGCCGAACACAAACACAAAGCCTTGAACCGTTGAACCATGAACCAAAAGGGTTCAACGTGGTGGTTCAAAACGATGGTTCAATCATAATCTGAGCACTCAAAAAGAAGTTTCACCGATAGAGAAAGTCACAGTGATGAACAGGGAAACTTAGGGCCCAAAAAGAAAAAACCCTCCAACATCTGCGCTCAGATCCAGACCAAAATGGGTACCAACACCTCTGATTATTATCTACAAGGAAATGGATTGGCAGAGTCCACCAACAAAAACCTCATCTCTATCATACGAAAGCTATTAGAGGAAAAACAAAAGAATTGGCACAAGAGATTATTTGATGCATTATGGGATGACAGGACCACATATAAAAGGATCATCAGCACATCTCCCTTCCAACTAGTTTATGGAATTGATGCTCGCTTGCCAATCCCTCTAGAACTTATTGCTCTTTCTCTTCAGATATTAATTGAAGGTAATGAATTTAAAGATTCTCTAAAGAAAATAATCATGCATCTGACAAAAATTGAAGAACAAAGGAGTCAAGTAGTTGACAGAATAGTAGAACATCAGGCAAAGGTCAAGAAACTATTTGATAAGAAGACCAGATAAAGGCAGTTTGTTGTAGGAGATCTTGTTCTACTCTGGGATAGAAGGAAAGAACCCAAAGGGATGCATGGAAAGTTCGATTCTCTGTGGAAAGGACCTTTTCAAATTAGAGAAGCTTGTGGTGACAATTCATTTTAGTTGGCGTATCTCGATCGCACTCATCTGCCCTTGCACTACAATGGGAAGCACCTGAAAATTTACAATCAGTAAAGTGGGATTTATTCCCAACTCTTTGTACATAGGAAAGTTTTGTTGTGTCAGTGAGTTTCCTTGTTTTGTTTCCTTGTTTTACTCTGTCTTTGTCATGTCGTACATCTCTTTTCTAGTCTAACTCTATCTGCCCAATGATGAGATCACTAGTCTTGTCAAAGACACTGGGATTCATCTACGTCCTTGCAGTTCTTGTCCCCAAGTAGAGCCAACTGTTTACCCCATCTTTCTACCCAAATTTAAAACATTTTGCAAATCAAACCTCTATACTAAGTCATCTTTTTGGTTGCAATTCGTCAGTGTCATGCTTCTTGTGTCAGTCATGTCAATAATTTGTTATCATGATGTCATTCTTTGTCTTATTTCTCTCCATTAAAGCTTTAAATAGTAATATTGTGCCAAGACAAAAATTCATGGCTTAGTAATATTATATTTCACGTCCACTTTCATTTTGTATAGCTGGAACAAAGTTACAAGCACTACCGTAGGGTGAATGATGCTTTCACAATGTTGACAGTAAGAGAACTTCAAGGTAATACTGCACTCCGGATATCACCAGAAGCTACCAGTCTAATCAAAATATATGGGAGCTACTTCATCCAATATCCTAGATTTACCTATTAGCGAGTTGGCAGGTTTGATGGATATACATATAAGTTCCCTAGATATGTATATGACAAGATGGTATTGATAGAACTATGCAGGCAAATTGGTTCACTTAATAAGAAATACAAAGACAAGAGGAAACCTGGAGTTCCATTTCCCATTGGCCTTAGTCATTACAACTGCAAATCTTCTGCATATGCTCAAAACATAGAGAGATCTCTAATAAAAATCAGCTTGTATGCCTATACTATGAGATTCCCTTTTGATAGCAAAGGATATGTCAGAGACAATCTACGACTTGGTGCAGGTTATTGTCACTTTCCAAAACTTGAAGACTTTTGGGAAGATTGTGAAAATGATTATGAGGTACGTAAACAAGACTGGATGAGGATGACTATTGGACAGATCAGAGAATTCAAGCTAGATTGCAATACAAATGGAATTAAGGAAGATGGTTCAGAATTAATTGACCCTATGTATTTTGATAAAATTGAAACACAACCTTTACCACCCATCAATTGGGCTAATGAGGAGATCAAAGATTTGAGTATAAGAACTACTCATATTATTCAAAATACTAAAGATTGGGTAAAGAAAAAGGCTATTGAGGCAACATCTACTAAACCAACAAGTAATAATGCTTTATCATCAAGTAGAAAAGATAAGCATTCAAATTCTTCTTCTTCTTCTTTTCGTTCTCATTCTCCATCTTTAAGCATTGGTTCACATAAGAGTACTCAAGGAGGAGATGATGGAGAAGATCCATCAAGGAGAAAAGGTCTTAAGAGCATTTGTGAAAATGATGAAAAATAGAAAAAGGGGAAGACAAAAAAAAAGGATAATACATTGCCTCCCATACAGGAAGTAGTTGAGGAAAACAAGTCCACAAGTCCTGAAATCATCCATCAAAATGATGAGCATTTAAATATCTCTCCTTTACTTCTTGTTGTTTCACCTTTTCATGAAACACCTCATTCCCCTCATGCATTACAATCTATACTCCCGCCACCTATGAACATATTTAGTGAGCATGTTCTTCCCTCAAACATAATACATCTTTCCACAAATATTCCAGAATCCTCACATAATCCTTCTTCTTCCTGGTTGCAACAAAGTTTGTCAAGAAAAAGAAATAATGCTCAATTAATCATGCCTAATTTTGATACAGTCTCCAATTTGTTACAAAGGTCTCCCAAATCTAAAAAGATCAAGATTACATCAAGGATGGCAGTGGATTCTTCATCAGGCAATGTCTATGTTGAGGTTGCACAACCTATTTCAGAAAAGAATTTGGATGAGGCTACAGAAAGTGATTTTAACATCACTAAGATAGATCTTGGTCCATCTACATATGAGGGTGACATGCAAAATTTTCAAGTGTCAGCTGCCAACTTAATAAAAAGGACAGAGAAATAAAGGCACACGAAAGATCAACTAAAGCAACAGGTGCAAGTTTTAACATCCTATCTCAAAGCCATCATAGATACATCCACTTTGCCTCTTGATATTTCCTCCACCCCCACTAATTTCTCTCTTGAAAATAATGTTGAAAAAGAGATTATTGAAAGTGTCAACAAATATCAGTTGTATGGAAAAGTGACTGAAAAATGGGTTGAACGTATAAAATTAAAGGCATTCAGTTTCATCGAGTAAGCAAAGAATCTATATGATGAAGCAGAAACAAAGAGGGAAGAGGTTGATAAAGAAATAAGAAGTATCCAAAAGGAAGAATTGTTGTGGCAAGGAATATCCAAGGACCTCAGTGAGATGATCAAAACTGATAATGAGATATTATTTGCTGAAAAAGTCTTTTCAAACATTGAAGAAAATCAATCTAGTTCTTGGCTTTGTTCAGTTGAATGGAAATTGTTAAATATAAAACAAGTTTTGGCTGCTCAAGAAAAGCTCCTGGAAACTTGTGAACAGGTGAAGATGAAGATTCACGCTGATTTATTAGAAATCAATTTTGATGTGATGGATAAAGATAAATCTTCAGTTTTGGAAGCTCAAGCTATTAAAAGAAACTTTGAAAACATGATTAATACAGAGTTGTTCAATAAACAGATTTTCAATGGACTTATATATAAATTGAATCTCATCTTTGTTGCTGTCAATTCTGGTGTTGATCATAAATCAGATTATTGTCAGAATTTGAGTGTTGTCCATAAAGATCAATCAGAATGGAAGCTTCGTATGACAGGAGTGTTTGTTCCCAAAAATAAACTTATAGCTTCAGCAGTCAGGGTGTCCAGAGCATACAAAACAAAGTCATCCCTTCCTTCACAGTAGTTTGTGGCAGCAGAAACATCTTTAGATGGTACCAGAGGTGGCAAGGATAAAATCTAATGGTTTCTTGTGAGATCAATCATATTGGTCCACTTTTCAAAGTTTGCAAGATTATAGGTTTTAGTTCTCTTTCTATGAAAGTGACTTTATGTCACTCTTTTGTAATTAAGTTGTAAAGTGCACTTTATTTTGGAAACTTTTGAAAAGACCGTATGAAAATTAATTAAAGTGCATTTTTATTTTCCATAAAATATTTTGGGTAGTTAGGAGAATTAGTTATGAGGTAGTTATAAAGTTGGTTACTGGAGACAAGTCTATATATACAAGGCTTGGTGTTTGTAAAAGGGGACTTTTTGGCTTTCACATTTCAAATGGTGCTATGAGAAATAGAGTTGTACAACTCAGTGTGAAGAAATAAGAGACATTTTGGATTGTGTGATCTCAAACATCTTTTTAACATTAATCATTCCTCTTATGTTGATGGATAATGTTTTTCTTTACATTATCTTGCATCTGCAATGTGGAATAACAACTAGTTTTGGAGGAATTGGTTACTAGATAATATTTCAACGTATGTTGAATATATCCTAAATCATTTCTTCTTTTTAATACTACATACACTCACTTTAGCAATTTAAGAAGTGTTCTTATATTGTCTTGGTGGGATTGTCAAAATTTATACATGTTGGTTGAGTCAATGTTCGTAAGCCCGTTGTCTTAACCTTCCAAACCTTTCTTTAATTTCATTTCTTTCTTAAATATCACAAGAATCCATAATTTATTGAATGAGGGAGCTGCCCCTCTACATGCAGAGGTAAGTTGATAGAAAAACTACAACTTTACCAACTGTTGGTACGTATTTTCAATATATGTTTTCTGGGCAAAGAGTCAATATAATAATTCATATGTTATAGTGCAAATCTGTTTACCAACACACAGTAAGTTTTGATTTTTAAAATCTTAGTGAGAGTGCTTGTAGTTGCATATATAAGCATGCTTAGGCATTCATTTGTAAACTAGATTTCAATTAGATGATCATTGTGAACTTTAGCAAGAGTAGACTTGTGTGTTTTGTGTGTTGATATTTGCAGATTTGAGCATCAATTTCCTCATGGCATGAAGGGCATCTTCCTCCCATGAGAGCTTCACTACAAGGTGACATAATATTATTTTTTCATCATTGATTCCTTTGGTTTTTTCCTTTGCCTCACAAGGGCACACACTTTTTATCTGACAACACTGCTCGGAGACTTAAGTTTCCTCTGAGGCTTGACTGAGGCAAGCCTCTAAACACCACAACCCCCAAACCAAGTCTTGTGATCGTAGGTTACAGGTGTTGCATTTGGGAAAGTGGAGTTGCAGGAAGGATTGGCAGGCATCAAGGATTTGGGATCTGAAGAAAAGGACACAGTAGCACTTCCAAGACTAGGGCACTTGCTCTAGTGTCCTCTGCATCTGAGTTTCAGGAAATAGAAGTTACAGGGCTAATCAGTGTCGAAAGGAGGTCCAGATTCCATGAAGAAACTAGTACCTTGTACTTGGGCACCCCCTCCAATGTCCCTGATTGTTCTACTTCAGAACCCTGAAAATAGGTATTCTGTGATTTGGTATTTTGCTCCTGTCTGTAAGAGCTTTTTCTGTCATTCATCAATTCGGTGTCGTATTTGCATAATTAGGGTTGTAATGGTTAATTGGACATAAGAGAAGGAAAATTAATAATTAAATTCTCTAATCCATGTTTCCCTACATCTGCAAGTGACCTAGGGTGTGATAGTGCTCGTCACTTGACCCTAGATCCTTGAATGTATAGTGGAGAGGCGGATTTAACATCTAAACACTAGAACATTAACAAATCCAATTTTCCCATAAACATTTTGGCGAACCCATATTTGGACTTAAATTGCAACTTTATGAGTGTGTGTCTTTGGATTTGGATTGATTTCATTCATTCATATAGTCATTCATTTTATTGCATTGAGAAAAATTTAAAAAAATTGAAAATTTTGGAAAATACAAAAAAATTGCATTGTTTGGCTTACTAAATTGCATCAATTCTTTCTAAATTTTCCTAATTCATGATTTTTGCATCAGATCTGATATAAACTATAGACAAAACAAAAAAATTAGAAATTTGCATTACATTTTCATCATTTAATTGCTAGGGTTTTGTGGAAATTTTGACAATTTTATATAACCTAGTAATTCCAAAATCTAGGGTTAGTAGGCAAAATCTTTTTCTAAGATTTTTATACTAATTTTAGAGGCTCATTCAAATTAACATTTGGCTTTAGTCTTTCATTTTAGTGTAAATTTGCATTTAGATTTAAAATATTTGCATTTTTGCATAGAAAATTTCAACAAAAACTAATAATTTTGATGCATTGTCATTAATTTTGCATGGGCATTTTGCATGTTCAAGATTGAAAATCATTTTCAGATCTCAGAGTAAGTAAATTTCATCAAAATCAGACTCCAAAACATTCACATAGCATTTTGTGCCAAGATCTCAAACCTAGGGCTTCAAAAATAATGATTTTCACTAAATTTGGCCTTATCGACTTTATAAACTTGCACCATAGGTGTGTTGTGAAAGGTATTTTATTTTACTTTTATTAGGGTAATCATTTTCTTCCCCTCATAAAAATCTTCACAACACCCTTTTAACGGACTCTTGAAGTGAAAATTCTGTGAAAAACTACACATTTTGGCTATTTTTGCCCTAGGGTTTGACCTAGTTTGCACTCCAAGCGTGTTGTGATCAATTTTATGGATTGAGGTGACTGATATTATTTATATTATTTTCTTTACCTCCCAAAATTCCTTACAACACCCCTTTTGCTAGGTCTTGGAATTGAAAAATCATGAAAAATAGCCTATTTTTGCTATATTTTCACTAGGGATTTACCTTAAGTGACACTAAAAGCATGTTGTGCTGGGTATTTTGACACCAAATGGCTGTTATTACTGAAATTATTTGTTTTCCATCATCATTTTCCTCACAACACCCTTTGTTATGCCCTTTTGCATTGAATTTTGATGAGAAAAGTGCCTATTTTGACATATTTTCACTATGTTTTGACTTGGCATTAGCTTGGATTTGCATCAAGAGTGTGTTGAGAGTGATTATATTGCTGTTTTGGACTAAAATCAGACATATAACTTGATTCCCTTGACTGAAATCCTTACAACATCCTTTGTTTCATTCATTGGCATTGAAAAGAGTACAAAAAACCAATCATTTTGGCTGTCAATCATATCCTTCTCCTAGGATTTGTTCTCTTAGTTTGTGCATTGAATGCTTTGGTATAAGATTTATGACACGCTTTCCTAAAAACAATATCCCTTTGAGAATAAGTAAAAGATTAATGGGATCTAGTGCTCTTGAAGAAGTTGGTACTTTAGACACCTTCTTTACAAAGGGAGAAACTCAAATTGTGCAAGATAGTATACATCCTCCAACCACAAAGGAAGAACAAACTTTTCATGATGTTGATAACACTATTGAGGCAACAGGATATGTATCTGATGAGTAAATAGAAAAATTAGATAAGGAGCTAGCTGAATATCAATCATTTATGGAAAATGAGAGAATAGCTAAAGAAGTTGTCCCTACAATTCATAACATAAGAGAATTGATAAAAGAAGGACAAGATGGTGTTAATGCAATTTGTGGTCTAGCACATATTGTACAAACCAATATCATATCAGTGACCGAATGTGCGCAAATGATGAATAACACTCTATCACCATCTCATACTCAAGTTTCGGCACCTATACCGACTACGGGAATATCCACTTTTACGTCAACGATCTTAACAACTAATGTGAATGCTTGTAGTAATGCTACCACTGGTAGTGGAGTATCTAATGACACTAATTACAAAGTTGTGGGATTTAATTATCATAATTTGGTTCCCAAAGGGACCTCTTCTATGAATACTTGTTCTCAACCTCCTATCTATTCCACTCATTTGCAGCCACCTATTACATACTCACAACCATCCTCCACCTATCATTATGGCCAATCACTGTTAACATATTCTCAGCCTCTACCTATTGTATCTCAATCTCAATCACCTCCTCACCTTGGTTCTAATTGCTCACAGCAAACCGCATCTCCCAATGATGCCATCCTAAACCAACTTTTACAAGGCATGACTGCTTTGCAACAAAAGGTAACAACTTTGAAAAATTCTTCATAGCCTAGTCTACCAACATATCATGCACGTAATCCATTATCCTATGCAATCTTGAGAACCCCTATGCCTGAGAGGTTTGAGACACCCCACTTTGAAAAATATGGTGGAAAAGGTGATCCTAATATTCATGTGGTAGCATTTACAGCTATGTGTAGTGATTTTTATTTTGAAGAGGATTTGTTAGCAAAACTTTTCCTGTGATCTCTCAAAGATACTGCTTTAGAATGGTTTTGCTCGTTGCCTCTAAATTCAATACACTCCTTTTTGTAGTTGATTGATCAATTTTTACAACATTTTCAAGCAAATATCAGACCCCAAGTCACCCTTATTGACTTGGTTCAATGTAAACAAGGTCTGAAAGAAAAGTTGACTGAATTCATTAGTCGATATCAAGGACTTTATGCACAAATTCAATATCAGATGAAAGATGAGGATGTTCAAAAGATATTCATTACAAATCTACAACCTAATATTCGTGATAAGATTCTCTTGATGAAATACAACTCCTTTCAACATTTATGCACCGCTCTTCGCAATTACCAACTTTCATCTAGTCAGTATGAAAACCAAAACTCATCAGCTCAAGTTAGTCAATCCATGGGTGGATCATCACAAAACAATTTTAAGAGAAACAATAATAGGAGTTTCATCAAGATCAATGAACCGAATACGAATGTGTCTGCAATAAATAATCCAAAGAAAGCATCATATCAACCAAGAAAGTTTACTCTGATATCTGAGTCCTATCACTCTATCATGAATCAAGCTATGAGTAATAACATTCTGAAGCTTCCCCCAATCAAGCCTATTGATCCTAGTAAACAAGGACCTTGCTTCGATGCTAATTCCTTTTGTCATTATCATCGAATGCAAGGACATGACACTGAACAATGCATGCATCTTAAACATGAAATACATGACCTTATTGATTCAAATGTCATCCAGGTATCAAGTGTGAATGACAATGGAAATAAGTCGGTCGCTCCGTCGAATCAAAATTTACAAATCTTCACTAATCCTTTTCCTAAGCATACCAAAAATAATATGGTGGAACAAGGTTTAATGGAAGTAGATGAGGATGATTACTTAGACTATGATAGCATCATAGGAATGATTGAAGTGGATAAGAAAAAAATAAACAATCCACCTCGTCCTTGAAGAAATGGAATTTATGCTGAGGTTCCTCCTCCGTTATCCTTATATGGATCAGGAGATAATCAAGATACATCTAAAAAATAAGAACAACAACCAATACAAATGAGTAAGATGGTACATGATGATTTTTGTCCCCGTGCTAGAAAGATTCAACAATGAAAACTCGATAAAAATCAAAAAAGAGCTAGACAACTATCAAAAATTAGAGAAAATAATGGTTCCCCTCCTCATAAGCAACAAAAAGTTATATTTACACAAGGAAAAACAAATCAAACATCATACATAAACAAACAAGACTTTCATAAGAACCACTCAAATTTTGCATTAAATATGATCGAATACCTCTCCAAGAGGTTCGTAAGCTCTAACATATAATATGAAGACCCTGTAGGTAAGTATCTCTAACCATTTATCTCTCTCATGATGTGCTTCCCCTGTGATGTGTTATATGTTGTTTAGGCCTCCTGGAATGACCTCAGATTCTCCCATAAGGTTTGGTATACCAGGAGACCGCCTCTGTTGTGACCTTCTTCTATTTGTATCATCATTCTTCTATATTGCTCTCTCTGATTTCATTGTTGAGTGTTGTGTCTTACGGACATAGCATCATGGTTGGTGACCTAGGGGCACCTTCCTACATGACTGTCCCTAATACACTTGTTTCTCCTCTCTTATTTATTGTTTCCCTTCCTCTAGTGTTTCCACCTAGCGGGTGAATGACGACAAACATTTATATTGATGCGGACCTAGTGTCCCTTTCGAGAGAAATAAAAAAATGGACTTAGTTCCTAATATGATGATGGGGTTGTATATTTTATCCAACACTTGGCTAGTGGAAGCACTCATACTTTCCGCG
The DNA here is from genome assembly GCA_027924645.1 of Cunninghamia lanceolata. NCBI lineage: Eukaryota > Viridiplantae > Streptophyta > Pinopsida > Cupressales > Cupressaceae > Cunninghamia > Cunninghamia lanceolata. The sequence goes on from BSBN01000620.1 coordinate 6,992,124, forward strand.
TAGTGAATTTCATGATGTTTCTTTCGCATTTACAAACCTTAACAATATTGCTGCTCTCTGCACCTTTATTTGCCTTTGAATCTGGCCTTGGCGGTACTCAACTCGAAGAGCTTCATGATATAGCCCCACGGTTATCCTTGAACTCTGAATTTGTCGTATAACCTTGGATCTTTATGTGGTTAATCATATGCATTGATGTTGTTGTTTATCATGATGTTGTAGACACTAACATGTTTCTTGCAGGGATGTGTTTATGGGAATATTTGGCGATTGTAAAGTACATGTCACCTCCGGGGGGCATGGGCTTTGCGAATGTCTGTGTTCCCTTGTGTGTTTTCTTCCTACCTTAACATTCTTGATATCGATACATGATATCAACCACCTTAAGGTGGGGGCATATATAAGGTAAGTTGTCTGTTGTAGATGTTAGCAATGTGTTTGTCCTTAGATGCAAAGACCTACGCGATGAGTGCATCATGCATCATGAATTTGTTTACAATCAATCAATCAATCATGTAAGCCCTTTGTGGAGGTAGGATATCACGTATATCCTTTTTATCCTAAGCCCTTTGTGGAGGCAGGGATGGTGTATTTCTCGGAGCAGATTGCATCATCCTGTCATTTTCAAAAGTCCTCTATGGAGGTGGGGAGCGGTTTTGTGACTAACTCAACCCTTAAGCGTGTTTTCAGCGATTGTTGTGGTGAAGCCCAATTGTTGGTGTGTGCCTGTAATGTGCCTGAGATGGTGTTGGACCTAGAAATAGGTACACTCCATCACTTGTCTGCTTTGTTTTATCCGTGTCTTCAAGTCTGTGTGTTTTGGCGTGCTTGTTTTATTTGGTGTGTTTGTTGCCCCATATGCAGTCTAAAGACTAGCTCAATGAGTGCTTCCTACATTTTGGGAGGTTTTATGTGTCTTGCATGTGTGTTGCCCCATATATGCAGTCTAAAGACTAGCTTGATGAGTGCTTCCTGCATTATGGGAGGTTTGTTTACTTTCTAGTACTTGCATTTACATTTCATATATATGAGAAAAAGAAAAGAAAAGACATCATTTTTGTCTTCCATGCATTAATGTATCTTCTATGCATTGATTGTATTCTCCATGTTCTGCGTGACTGTAACTGTCTTCTCCATGTTTTGCGTGCCTGTTACTATCTTCTATGTGATTGGTGTGTCTTCTCCGTGCTTGGTGTGTTTGTTGTGTTTGTGACCTTACTTTAATGCATGTATTGGCCTCGTGTTTATACATACATTAAAGTGGGGGCTAAATATAATGTCAAAAAATGTCCCCTCGGGGTCTTTTCCCTCATGAGGTTTAGCTCCCGAGTCTTTAGTATGCATTTAGGACATCTCAGTTCATCTTTTAGCATCCTGATGGAATGAGGCCTAGGTTTCATGGGAAATTGGACCTAGGTGGACCCCTTGAGCTGTACCCTATCCAAAATAGGGGGAGGACTTGGACGTCCGCGCCCTAGTCCTGCCCTATTTTGGGGTAGCCCTAATTTCTGGGTGTCAGTTTATGATCATTATTAGGTCCTTTTGCCAACACGGTAATTTTGATTTTTAAAATCTTGGCGGGAGTGCTTGTAGTTGCATATATAAGCATGCTTAGGCATTCATTTGTAAACTAGATTTCAATTAGATGAGCATTGTGAACTTTAGGCATTCTCAAGGTGATTCAAGGCTTCTATTGTGTTGCAAGAGCATACTTGTGTGTTTTGTGTGTTGATATTTGCAGATTTGAGCATCAATTTCCTCATGGCATGAAGGGCATCTTCCTCCCATGAGAGATTCACTACAAGGTGACATAATATTATGTTTTCATCATTGATTCCTTTGGTTTTTGTCTCTGCCTCACAAGGGCATGCACTTTTTATCTAACAATGGTGTTTGGAGACTTAAGTGTCCTTCGGTGCTTGACTGAGGCAAGCCTCTAAACACCACAACCCCCAAACCAAGTCTTATGATTGTAGGTTATGGGTGTTACATTTGGGAAAAGTGGAGTTGTAGGAAGGATTGGTAGGCATCAAGGATTCAGGATCTGAAGAAAGGAAGGACACAGGAGCACTTCTAGGACTTGGGCACTCGCTCTAGTGTCCTCCGCATCTGAGTTTTGGGAAACAAAAGTTACAAGGCTGATCAGTGTCGGAAGGAGGTCCAAATTCCACAAAGAAACCAGTACCTTGGACTTGGACGCCCACTCCAGTGTCCCTGAATGTTCCGCTTTGGAACCTCGAAAACATGTATTCTGTGATTTGGTATTTTACTCCTGTCTGCAAGAGCTTTTTTCTTCATTTGTCAATTTGTTGTCGTATTTGCATAATTAGGGTTTTAATGGTTAATTGGACATAAGAGAAGGAAAATTAATAATTAAATTTCCTAATCCAAGTTTCCCTACATCTGCAAGTGACCTAGGGTATGATAGTTCTCGTCACTCGACCCTAGATCCTTGAATGTATAGTGGAGAGGCAGATTTAAACATCTAAACACTAGAACATTAACAAATCCAATTTTCCCCTAAACACCCTCAATCCAAAAAAATGTATCTTTGTTGTCCATGAAGGCAAACTCCTTGGGCATGTGGTTTTAAAACATAACATGGAGTTACCATTGATTCGAAAAGAGTAAGTGCTATTCTTTCTTTACCTTTGCCTAGCCACGAGAAAGGAATGCAAAGTTTTCTTGGTAGAATTAATTTTGTTAGAAGGTTTATACCAAATGTTGCAAATCTTTTTAAACCTTTGACTGCCATGTTGAAGAAAAATGTCACTTTCATCTGGTCAAAAGAAGCAAAAGACAATTTTGAGGCTATTAAGGAAGCCTTACCAGCAACAGCCACCCTTTTTAATCCTATTTTTTCAAAGGATTTCATCTTATATGCTTATGGAAATACTGACACTCTTTCAGCTATGTTGACACAGTAGAATAAGGATGATTTGGAACAACCAATATCCTTTTATAGCTAAGCCAATAGCATTTTATAGCCAAAGCCTAGAAGGTTATGAGCAAAGGTATTCTTTTGTTGAAAGGCATGTGCTTGTTGTTATTCAAAGTCTTAAGAAGTTTAGACATTTGGTTTCTAACAATAAGATTCAGCTAATGGTTGCCCATCCTAGTGTTAAGGAATTCTTGTTAAGCAAGGATTTAAGTAACAAAAGAGCTAGATGGATCACTAAGGTAGTGGAGTATGACATAGAAATCAAAGTCACAAAGATGGTAAGAGGTAAGGGGTTGTATGAATAGCTAGCTGATGGTCTAGAAAAAGATAAAGAAAATCAAGAGGAAGTTATCCTCATGGCTGTTGGTTAGTCACAAACTATTGTCACAACAATAGGCACTAGTTGGACACAAGAAATGGTCCAACATTTACAAACCGGTGAGTGCCCAAGAGAACTAAATAGTACCAAGAGAAGAGATTTCAGACTTCAAGCTATTCCTTATGTTCTTCTAAATGGTGTTTTTTAGAAAAGATTATAATGGTGTTCTTTTGAGATGTATAGAATCGAATCAAATTGACAAAGTTTTACATGAGTTTCATGATAGACTAGTTGGTGGTCATTTTGCACTGAGGACAACAGCTTTGAAAATCATGAGGGTTGGGTATTATTGGCCTTCTCTTTTCAAGGATGTGCATGCATGGGTAAGAAAATGTGTTAAATGTGCCATGTTTGTAGGTAAACAAAAGTTGGCAGCCTTTGCATCCAATATCAGTGGATCAGCCTTTCATTAAGTGGGGTCTTGACTTCATTGGAGTCATTAAGCCACCATCTAGTTTTGGTCATAAATGGGTGTTAATAGCTACAGATTATTTCACCAAATGGATGGGAAGCTATGGCCTTGAAAGAGGCAAATGAGGGTGCAGTCCTAAATTTTTATGAGGACTTGATAGCAAGGTTTGGTATACCGGATTCCATTGTTTCATATAATGCTTTAGCTTTTGTTGGAATCAAAATAACTAATTGGTCTCTTAAGCATGGTATCCATTTGAGTACCTCCTCTAATTATTATCCTCAAGGCAATGGACAAGCTAAGTCCACAAACAAGAATTTAATCAGGATCATTAAGAGAACCATTGAGGACAACCAAAGGTTTTGGCATTCAAAGTTGAAATCAACCTTATGGGCTAATAGGATTACTCCTAAAAGGTCCACAGGATAGTCTCCTTTCATGCTTGTGTATGGAAGGGAAGCAAGGCTCCCCATTTTAGTTGAGCTACCAACTTTGAGCCTCATGAAGGAGCTAGAAATGATGGAGGAAGGTCCCATGGAGGTAAGACTTGCTGAGTTGTTGGAGCTAGAAGAAACTAGAATGCAAGCAATACAACAGCTAGAAGTGCATCAAATGTAAATGAAAAAGACTTTTGATAAAGGAGCAACACCTAGGCACTTCAACGAAGGCGGCATTGTCCTCAAGTGGAATGAATTCAAGAGAAGACCTGGGAAACATACCAAGCTTGATGCCATGTAGGGTGGTCCATTCATAATCTTTGAGTGCAAACAACACAATGATTTTCAGTTGTCCAACATGGAAGGTGAAGTTCTACCTATCCCAGTCAATGGGATACACCTCAAACTTTATTTTTGAGGAGCAAAAGGTACTTTTGTACATAGTAGTTTAAGTTTTTGGGTCAAAAAGTGTTGTTGCACATAGGTTTTAGGAGTCTTTCATTCCTCTAAGTGTTGATGCACATTTGTAGTCTATTTTTGGGTAGTTTTGAGATTGTTTCAGTTTGTGTCTTGTTGTCTTGAAGGTGTTAACAACAATTCTAGGTTTGTTCTAAGTTGTTTTTGGTCTTTTTTTGACTTCTTTGCCCAATGGAATATGTAAGGCAACTGGTTCTCTCAATTTTAGCAAGCAAAACTCATGTAGAGGTTACCAAAAATGTTAACATATTTCATGATTAGGGGGGCATGCTTAATATGTTATTTGAAGGTGGTTTGAAGTTTTAAAGGCCTTGATTCTTAGTTTTGGGTTTTATAAAAATCCTTAAAGTTCTACAAATGTCACTTTCATGCAAGAATAAAACACATTTTTATTTACCATTATGATTATAAGGTTTTCAAACATAAAAGGTTTCATTCTCTATGAGGAGTATGCATGAGATAGTGGAGTCAAAGCAAAAATTTTAGCGTTCCCATGTTCAAATTTTTACCTTAATCACTCCAAAAGCCCATACCATTTGATGGAGGGAAAGTTTTCCCTTAGAATCTGGTCTTTTTCAAGGTTTAGGCTCTACCACCCATGAGTTAGGGTTGAGAAAGATTGTTTGGTTAGGTTAGGGTTTCCTTGTTTCTATTCTTGAGTTTTATCCTTTAGGTTTTTCACGTTTGATGCAGGTTGCAGTCATGGAAGAAAGTGAAATACATGATTTCAAAAAGTTTCTACAGTCTTATACATGGAAGATCTGTGTTACAAGAATATACACTTTCTAAGGATGTGAGAAGATTGGTGAAGGCAGAGTGTTGGTAAAAATATGAAGAGGAAGACACTGCAGTGAGTTTTAGACAATGATAGAGATCTATAAAGATGTATGCAAGGTTTGATAAGAAAAACATAGAAAGCAAGTTTGTTCAAGTGTTTAAGAACGTTATCCCTAGAATCATGGTGGGCATATGATAGAATGACAGTGAAGCAGTGGAAGGATGTGCCAATGCTTCTCATAGAATGCCAGCAATGTGCATATAACAAAGGAGCAAGTTTCAAGACTATAGCATGAAGAAAACAAGATAGTGTTAAGTTTGTCAAGAAGTTTGTGTATGGAGATCTTAATGGACAAAGAAGATTTTAGTAGAGAAAAGTCTAAGGAGAAGAGAAGCCTGCATCATCTACAACAGGAAAAAGTCATGTGAAACTTGACAGTGGCTCAACATTGAAGGAGTCATAGAAGATAGGTCAAGGTTCTATGAATGTTTTGCCTTCATGCATGGAGCAACAAGTAAGAAGAGTCACAGACCCTTCTGAAGACATCAAAGTAGCATACACATTTACCTCTTGAGAGTCTATTTTTCCTATGCATGGTTTCCTTCTAGTTTATGCAAGGTTTCTTTTTGATTTGAAATTGTTCACAGACTACAGAGAGAAATAACATTGAGGGGTGACTTGATATGGTAGATACAGAGTCTTGAGAATAGTGTTGACAGTCAAAAATCCATTTTTAGGGTTGTCATTATTTTATCCATAGGATAACATTGAAAAATAGTTGAGATTAAAAGATCATTGCAACCTTACTTTCCTTCTCGAAGAACATGTCACGTATTAGAAGAATGTAGGTCTCAATGTGTAGTATAAGACTCAGTCAAGAGTTCCACAGTACTATGTAGAGTTTTTAAGGTCTGCATATCCCTTAGTAGTTTTCATATGGTCAAGTTGAGTTTTTTTTACAAGGGATTGTGAACTTTGTTTTACTCTTATAAAAGTTTGAGAACATGTCCAAGTTTTTGTGAGGCCTGTGACAAGTGAGAAGCCTTGTTGGACATCTTTAAAAGCTATGAAAGAATTTGCATGGGGGCCTAGTAGGAGGTTATAAGATATGAATACATGGTAAACCCTAAGACATTATCTATGTACACTCCAAGATTTTATGAGGTTTGCATGAGTCCAAAAGGGCATACTAGAGGTAAGAAGAGATAGTGGGAAATCATATCTTGACAGTCTAAATGAAGATAGTGATCTCAAGAAACTTCCATGTAAGAAGACAGTGGCAGGTTGATAGGAAAAATTGTCTTTGAAGCAACCAAGAAAGCATCAAGCAGGGCTCCTTGAAGTTTTGTCATATTAGGAGGATTCATAAGGTTTTGTGTTATGTTTTTTTACCTACCTATGGATACGATTGGGTGAAGACACATCTTAGTTTAGAGAAGCCTATGTACAGGTTAGAATGTCGTGTTTCATCTTGGTGTACAAGCATCCATCCTAAACCCCTGTCCAAGTATCTATCGTAAATCTTATCTCTATCTACATGAAGCTTGTTTAGATTCTATAGGTTCTGATAGATGGTTTGAAAGGCCTGTATGATAACAAAAGGCAACTATAAGGGCTTGAATGGTATAAATCTCTCCATGAAGGAAGAACACTGAAGATGTGTTTTGAAGACTTTTGAGGTCAGCAGATAAAGGAATAGTCACAAGGTTCCTAAGACAAGTATAAGATAGTCATATAATGAAGGTCTCCCCGGCAGATGTTAGTAGAACAGTCACAATAGTCATCATCCAAAGAAGTATACAAGGTTGTCAAAACTTGTCAGGGTGTAGTGATGTCAAGAAGGTATTTGAGAAAGGGGGAATGATGCCAGAGTAGTCTACAATGTCTATGGTCTTGTGAAGCCATCTCAAGACATAGTTTAGGTCTCAAAATAATGAACATCACACTATCACTATGCTATGCATATTATGGATGCAAAGCAAAGGAAACAATAGTTTTGAGAACCCTATCACAACTATTAAGATCATGATGAACAGTGAAAACCATCACAGGATTAGCCATAACCATTTACAGGTCTAGTAACGGCTTGAAAAGTGAGCCATGAGAATTGAGAATTGAGTTATGGATATGTTAAGAGATAACGGGCCTGCACACAGTCATGCAAGTGAAAGGCATGCATGATAGCATAAAGGCTATCATGAAGCAGGCTAACCCTATGAAGGAGCAATTAGAGAAATGTAAAGGCAGCATGACTATAACACAGTCACAGAGACAAAAGTACAGCAATAACAATCATATAATGATTGACAAAAGACATAAAATAGTCACTAAATGTAGTAAGGGCAATCATCAATAGTTAAAAGCTAGATGGCAGTCAGTGTAGTCATGAAGATACATGGAGTACTAAAAGTGTTGAACAATACATGAAGATGATCCATGGAGGATAAAGCATGCTAATGGGAGACAATCACTATTTACACCATGAAGGAACACACAAACAAGCATAACAATGACAAGAGTGTTGCAAGTATGAGGTTAACTAGTGTTGTCATTGATGTCAACATACTCATATTGTATTGATAAGAAGGATTGGATGAGCTGTGTGCTGATGTTATTGAGAAAACTAGTCTCCATTAGGAACAGTGAAGAACAGTGATGAGAAGAAGGCAAAAGTACTCAACAGGTTAAGGATCAAAGGATGCGGTTTAAAGGGTTTGTAGATATGAGTCTTGAGATGTTCCAGTTAAGATTTCAGAGGTCCACATAAAGATCTAAAGAAGTTATGGCTACTTGTGTAGAACCGGTTCCGGCAGGTGTTCAGTGGAGACAGAGTGTCACAGATTGGTCCGGTGAGATCCGAAATTACATTATCTCATTCTGCGGATTGGAAGGAGTGTTGAAGAAGTCAGTGTGAAGTGACAACTAGATTTGTGAATGATTTGGAGGTCCGGAAGAACCTTTTTCATTATGACAGTGATGACAGACTGTGTTCTTGAAGTTCCGGATGAAGAACAAAAGAATTTGAGTAAGCTGATAAAGTGCGGATATTCTTGATGACTCAGGAAAGGTTTTGGTGATCTTTGGATCATGTTCTATTCTTATTGGCAGTCTGCATTGAAGTTAGAGTTTGCATTCGAAGAATAACCATGGATTTTGGTGTTCTTAAGACTGGCCGACCGGATGTATTACATGTCTTGCGAATGATCTTGTAGGTGTTTGCCAACTTAGATGATTGTTCCTAAGTCGATGCCTTGTATAAATAAGGGTTTGTGAATTCATTTTGAAGTGTATCTAGTGGTGATGAGTGTGATATAGTGAAGAGAAGTACGAAAGGCAGAGCATGAGTTTTTAGGCTTAAATGGAACTGATCCAGGCATGGTAAAGATGTCAATCTCCAGTTCAAGTTTGTAATACTTGTTATCTTGTAGACAGTGTGTCTCTTGTAGGCAGTGTGCCTCCTTGTGTGCAGTGTGCTCAGGCAGTGAGCCCTAATTGGCATGTGCCATCTATTTTTCTTATTCTTCTAACAGAGAATAATCCTTGGGTTAATCACCCCGTGGTTTTTCCCTTGACCAGGTTTTCCATGTCAAAATCTTGGTGTCTAATGTGTTGATGTTCATCTGCTCTGGTGTTTATGCTTTATGCTTTCTTGAATGGTTAATTGATATGCTATTAAAGAACAAAGAAGAATCAAGTGTTTGAAGTAAAAGCAAGTTTTTGTACAACTAATTCACCCCCCCTCTCAGTTGTGTGCCCTAGATCTAACAATTGGTATCAGAGACAAGTTCCTCTAAAAGGGAGCTTAACCGCTTGAGGAGATCCAGGATGTCGTCATACAAGAAGGATAGTCTGAAGTTTGATGGAACCAACTTCTCTCTTTGGAAAGGTCGCATGAAATGTCACTTGGAGTGCATGGGAAAAGCTTACTTGTCCATGGTCACAAAAGCATATGTACCTCCACAGGGTGGTCTGACAACTCTAAATGAAATCACAGATGTTGAAAACAATCTACGGACTAAAGAGGCTCTTCTAAGTGCATTAACTGACTCAGAGCTCTCAAATGTTATTGACCTACCAACTGCCTATGAGATCTGGATTAAACTGGAACTTCTACATGAAGGAGATGAGTATGTTAAGAGTGCAAGGTTGTAGAGTCTCAAAGGGAAATTTGAAAGATTAAAGATGAGAGATGATGAAAATATCACTACCTTTATGCCAAGAGTAAATGAGCTAGTGTGTGGAATTAGGAATGCTGGTGGAGTTTTGGATGAAAATGAGATTGTTTGCAAAATTCTCAGATCCCTTCCTGCTGCCTACAAAATCAAGGTTGCTGCCATTGATGAATTCAGAGCCCATACAACTGTCACAAGAGACCAATTGGCTGGCAAACTAGCTGCATTTGAAATGACCGAGTTTGGAGATGATCCCCCCAAGACTGAATCTGCATTCAAAGCCAGTGCCTATGTGAAAGGCAAACAAAGATTTGATCTGGGAGAAAACTCTTCAAGGAAGCTGTCATGGTATGATCAAGCAAGAAAAGACATGGAAGAGGAAGAAGCAGAAATAGCTCAACTTGAAGCCCTCATTGCAAAAAGACTGCCAAGAGGATTCGGTAAGTATAAAGGAAAATTACCCTTTAAGTGCTTCAACTGAAATAAGATTGGTCACTTTGCCTCAAGATGTCTGAAAAGATCCACAAGATCAAACTCTAACAGACAAAGGTTCCAAAAGAATTGTTATTATGTTCATGAAGAAGCTAATAATGGAGTAACAGATGATGAATCAGAGATAGGAGACAAATCCAGAAATGAATGGGTGTTCATTGCCATCAAGGAAGAAGATCCAATATCCCTTGAATCTATCAATCATAAGGTTATAGAAAGAGCTTTGGCTGCCCAAGTTGAAGAAAAGGATGATTGGGTTATTGACAGTGGATGCTCTCACCATATGACAGGTGACAAGAACAAGTTCTTAGATTTGGAAAGGTATGAAGGAGGAAAGGTAAAGTTTGGTGACAATTCTGCTGGTAGAATCAGAGGTAGGGGAACAATCTCTTTTGATGGAAAGAACAAAACTGGTAATGTACTGTATGTTGAAGGATTGAAGCACAATCTTCTCAATGTTGGTTAGTTGGTGGACAAAGGCTATGATCTCCGGTTCAAGAATGGAAGATGCAGGATCTTTGAAAGCTCTGGAACTGAGATTGCATCTGGTACTCAAACAAAAGGTAATATCTTCCATCTAGTTGGTAATAATAAAAGTTGTCTGTTTGTTCAAGTTGATCAGAGTTGCTTATGGCATAGAAGGATGTGTCATGTAAATTTTGATAACATCATCAAGATAAGCAATACTCAGGTTGTAAGAGATCTTCCAAAGTTGGTAAAACCTACAAACAGTTTGTGCAAAGAATGTCAGCTAGGTAAACAGAGCAAAGTCTCATTTAAAAGCAAGGATCAGTCCTCTACCGAATTATTGGAATTAGTTCATACTGATCTATGTGGTCCAACAAGAATCAAGAGTATACAAGGTGATAGATATTTCATGTTACTGATTGATGACCATTCTCAGATGATGTGGGTTACCTTTTTAAAAGAGAAATTAGAAGCTTTTGAGAAGTTCAAAATCTTCAAGGCTATGGTAGAGAATCAAACCGGATTAAAACTGAAATGTCTGAGGTCTGATAGAGGTGGTGAATTCACATCCAGTGAATTCATAGACTTTTGTGAGAAGCATGGTATAAAGAGACAGTTGTCTGCTCCTAGGACTCCACAGCAGAATGGAGTAGTTGAGAGAAAGAACTAGACCATCCAGGACAATGATGATGGAAGCGAATGTTCCTCAGATGTTTTGGAGAGAAGCTGTCAGCACTACAGTCTACACTCTCAATCGAGTTCAAATCAAAAGCAATACTGGTAAGACTCCCTATGAACTTTGGTTTGGCATCACTCCTACTGTCAGATATTTCAGAGTATTTGGTAGCAAATGTTACATTGAAAGAGATGAAGATCTAGGAAAGTTTGATGCTAGAAGTGATGAAGGAATTTTCTTGGGTTACTCCACTCAAAGCAAAGCATACCGGTGTTACAATAAGAGACTGAGAAAGATGATAGAAAGTACAAATGTGAAGGTTGATGAAGGTATTGAAAAGCCCTCAAGATTTTTTGAGTATGATGAAGATGATCAGAATGGTGTTCTGATTCAAGGAACTCAATCCTCTCCTGAAGGTGAGATTTAGACTGATCTGGTAAATCAAGAAGAAGAGATAGGTCTGGATGAGCCTGATCAAGAACCAAAAGTGCAAGAAACTCCCAAAGTTCCAAGGTATGTAAGACTGAACCACTCTGAAGATCAGATCATAGGTGACAAAAGAAAAGGTGTGCAAACTAGAAGGAATGTTGCTGAAAATCTGGATGAATGTTGTCTGATCTCAAAGATTGAACCTAAGACAATAAATGAAGCCTGCAATGATGAAAATTGGACCAAAGCAATGGAGGAAGAGTTGATGCAAATTGAGAAAAATCACACTTGGGTTCTTGTTTCTAGACCTAGTAACAAGAATGTGATTGGAACCAAATGGGTCTTCTAGAACAAACTAAATGAAGTTGGTGAAGTAATCAGAAATAAGGCCAGATTAGTCTGCAAAGGCTACTCTCAAATAGAAGGGATTGATTTTGAGGAAACCTTTGCTCCGGTGGCAAGAATTGAAGCAGTCAGACTATTTCTTGCATTTGTTGCCTTCAAAGATTTCAAAGTGTATCAGATGGATGTCAAATCTACTTTCCTGAATGGTGACCTAGAAGAAGAGGTGTACATTGAACAAGCGGATGGATTTCAGTTATCTGAGCATGGTGATATGGTCTGCAAATTAAAGAAGGCACTATATGGTCTAAAGCAAGCCCCAAGAGCATGGTATGAGAGGCTGGACAAACATCTTTTGAAGATTGGTTTCAACAAAGGTACTGCTAATAGTAACCTATATTTCAAAATTGATCATAAAAACATTTTGATTGTTGAAGTATTTGTTGATGATATCATCTTTGGAGGGAGAGACAGTATGTGTAAAACCTTTGCAAACCAAATGAAAAGTGAGTTTGAAATGTCAATGCTCGGTGAAATAAATTTCTTCTTGGGTCTGCAAATTACTCAGACAGAGAAAGGAATCTTTATCTCTCAGACCAAATATGTCAAAGAACTATTGAAGAAATTTGGAATGGAAGATTCAAAGCCAATGAACACTCCTATGGCTACCGGATGTAAGTTGAGCAAAGATGATGACTCTCCTAAGATAGATCAGACAAAGTACAGATCAATGATTGGAGGATTACTATATCTCACTCAGACTAGACCAGATATAATGCAGGCTGTTGGTCTTGTGGCGAGATTCCAGGCTGATCCCAGAGAATCTCATGTCATGGCAATCAAAAGAATTTTTAGGTACTTGAAAGGAACAGTTGAGTATGGCCTATGGTATCCCAGAGACCATGACTTTTCTCTTCATGCATATACAGATGCAGATTGGGCAGGAGATGTGGATGATAGGAAGAGTACAAGTGGAGGAGCATTCTTTTTGGGAAAAAGGTTGGGCTCTTGGATAAGCAAGAAACAAGAAGCAATATCCCTGTCTACAACAGAAGCAGAATACATTGTAGTAGCAGGTAGTTGCACTCAACTTTTGTGGATGAAGCAAATGCTAAGAGATATTCAAGTAGAATATGAGGAGCCTATCACAATTTTCTGTGATAATTCAAGTGCAATTAATATTTCTAAGAATCCAATATTGCATTCTAAGACCAAGCATATATCTATCAAATTTCACTTTTTGAGAGAACAAGTGAACAAGGGTGAAGTCAGATTGGAGTATGTGCCCTCCAAGGATCAGCTTGCAGATATTTTTACTAAACCTCTTCCCAAGGACTCTTTTGAGTATCTCAGGGAGAAGTTAGGGGTCATGGCCCCTCCAGTGATGAACTAGGATACACTGATGTGCATCAGTCCGGTGGATATCACAGTCATATCTTGTGATCCGGATTGATGATGGGGAGCTGCTACTAAGGGGGAGCAGCTGATATGATTTTGATGTGTTAGAATTGCAAGTATGAGCCCTTTGCCATTGATGTCAAAGGGGGAGAGAAGACATGTGAAAAACAAGTGGTTGATGATCAAAGGGGGAGTAGTAAAGGAAGAGAAGACATGTGAAGAGTTGTTGCTGATAGGGGGAGCTGTGACAGAAAGGAGAAGTTCTTGTCTTGATGGTTTTTCACATCATATGTTGCCATCAATGACAAAGGGGGAGATTGTTGCAAGTATGAGGTTAACCAGTGTTGTCATTGATGTCAACATACTCATATTGCATTGATAAGAAGGATTGGATGAGCTGTGTACTGAGGTTATTGAGGAAACTAGTCTCCATCAGGAACAGTGAAGAACAGTGATGAGAAGAAGGCAAAAGTACTTAACAGGGTGAGGATCAGAGGATGCGGTTTAAAGGATTTGTATATATGAGTCTTGAGATGTTCCAGTTAAGATTTTAGAGGTCCACATAAAGATCTGAAGAAGTTATGGCTGCTTGTGTAGAACTGGTTCCGGCAGGTGTTCAGTGGAGACAGAGTGTCACAGATTGGTCCGGTGAGATCCAGAATTACATTATCTCATTCTGCGAATTGGAAGGAGTGTTGAAGAAGTCAGTGTGAAGTGACAACTAGATTTGTGAATGATTTGGAGGTCCGAAAAAACCTTTTTCATTATGACAGTGATGACAGACTGTGTTCTTGAAGTTCCGGATGAAGAACAGAAGAATTCGAGTAAGCTAATAAAGTGCGGATATTCTTGATGACTCAGGAAAGGTTTTGGTGATCTTTGGATCGTGTTCTATTCTTATTGGCGGTCCACATTGAAGTTAGAGTTTGCATTCGAAGAATAACCACAGATTTTGGTGTTCTTCTTAAGACTGGCCGACCGGATGTATTACATGTCTTGCGGATGATCTTGTAGGTGTTTTCCGACTTAGATGATTGTTCCTAAGTCGATGCCTTGTATAAATAAGGGTTTGTGAATTCATTTTGAAGTGTGTATGGTGGTGATGAGCATGATATAGTGAAGAGAAGTGTGAAAGGTAGAGCAGGAGTTTTTGGGCTTAAATGGAACTGATCCAGGCATGGTAAAGATGTTAATCTCTAGTTCAAGTTTGTAATACTTGTTATCTTGTAGACAGTGTGTCTCTTGTAGGCAGTGTGCCTCCTTGTGAGCAGTGTGCTCGGGCAGTGAGCCCTAATTGGCATGTGCCATCTATTTTTCTTATTCTTCTAACAGAGAATAATCCTTGGGTTAATCACTCTGTGGTTTTTCCCTTGACCGGGTTTTCCACGTCAAAATCTTAGTGTCTAATGTGTTGATGTTTATCTGCTCTGGTGTTTATGCTTTATGCTTTCATGAATGGTTAATTGATATGCTATTAAAGAACAAAGAAGAATCAAGTGTTTGAAGTAAAAACAAGTTTTTGTACAACTGATTCACCCCCCCCTCTCAGTTGTGTGCCTAGATCTAACAAAGAGAGAGTGACAAACCCTGAAGGAAGCCATGTAGAGTAATCCTACCAGTTAGAGGACAAGAGTAGAAATCAAGGATAACCATCATTAGCAATGGTTCCAAACAGTGAACAAAGAGAAAAACTAAGGTCTACAAGCAACTAATAGAGGCAATCATGGAAAATGAAGACTTCCCATCAGTTTCAGAGATAGTAAAGACACTATAAGTCAGTTTTAACCCTCAAGAAGACCCAACAGGGGTAGTGGGTCAAGTGATAGGTGTTTCCAAGTCATAAATGAGCAGTTTCAAGTAGTTTAAGGACTCCAAAAGTGGCCCAAATTTTTCCATACGCCCTATTATTGGGCAAAGTGGAAGATAAGGCAGTTTGATGTCCTTAATGAGAAGATGGGTGACAAGGACAACAGCTAGAGCAATTTGTGGGTAGTTTGAGAGAATCTAAGGGCAGTTCCAACACTCTCCAAAGATATAGGACCTTCCCCAATAGCTGGAGCACATTCCTAGGAGCTTGAAGGGGTCAACCAACTCATGCATGAAGTCAAATTAGACTAGGAGACTCCATGGGTGCCTAAAGGAGGTTTGACCTAGTTTTAGCCATCAATTTTCTTCCTTTTTTCACTCTCTTGGTCTCCCCATATTGGATTGAAGATATCAAAGGCTTAGACTTAGTTTTTTACTAGTTCTCTCTTGTTTTTTACATTGTATCAGCAAGAAATAGTACTGTAACTTAGAAAAACCAGACATTGTAATCAGATTCTGTTGTAGAACAACATTTTGTAACACATTTGGAAGCAATATTAAGTCACTTTCAGACTTGTACATAGTTGTAAGAACCTTTTTATCAATAAGACCAAGTTATTGGCCTTCTCAAATCTCTGTTATTGTATGTTTTTCAATGATTGATGTATATTTTAGTGATATAGACACAAAATCCTTGAATGTATGTCTCATTCCAACACTTATATGCAGAGAATATATGCCTTGTGTAGATTACAAGTTGTATTGTTGTGTTAAAACAATCTTAGTTGTGAGAAAACTATATTTCTTGCAAGTATGTACTAACTGGTGTTGTCATTGATGTCAACATGTTTGTGTTGTCATTGGTGCCAATTGTATCTTCTGATATTGTTGTTTGTTGATTGATTAAGTTGTCATGTTAAGAACATTGTCTGAATATTTTTCTCCGCATTTCCTCTATGTTGAAGACCGGAGTATGAGATTTGGATATGTTTTAGAAAAGTGTTTGAAGATGCTAAATCTAGAATTTGGTAGTCTGGATCACTGTGCAAAAAAAGTTCTATTCGCTAGTTTGAAGACTGAGCCTAGCAATGTTTACAGAGTGACAAGGAGATAGTATTTTGCTCTGTATTTCTCCGCAGGTTGGATTTTGGTCTTGCGGTTTTGGACTTAAGTTTATAAATTCCTTAACTATTTTCATTCCAAAGGATTTGTGATATGGTTCTCTGAAAAGCAAGTTATTTATTAGCAGAGTTTGACAGTGTTTGTTGAGAAGCAGTCTGTGATATGTCTTCAAGTGATAGTTGTTGTCTTCAAGTTAGATCTATTGCAATTGGATTTGTCAGCTCCCAAGTGATTCTATGTTGTTCATGGATGTCTCCAGAATGTATTGAATGTGTGTGCTTGATCCACAAGCTATAATGAAGTTCTTGGAAACATGTATTTAAATATTCTTGATGTTTGCACTAGTTATGGCCGACTTGGTTATTTACACTTGTTGAGGAGATGATTTGTGGATTGTAGAAGCATGTTCAAGCGTGTGAATATGTATTTGGGTCCGAGCTAAGCCATGAAGTGTTCCTCTTTCATTCATTTGCTTGTCAAGTTTGTTTAGGTCCAGTCCTAATTTGATTTATGTATGTATGCCGACCTTGGAGATAGTTCCAATGGTTGTAGAATGTAATGTCGACCTTGATGTACATTCCAAGGTTGATGATTGGTATAAATGTATGTAATGAATTTGTGAGTGAGGTGAGATGGTGGGAAGATGCCAAGATAAAGTGTGAATTGTAAAAGCAGAGAAAAGCAGAGGAGATATATTGCGCTTCAATGGAACTGAACTCAGGCATGTTGTAGATGCTCCCATATCCGTTCATTGTAGTGAGCCACCCATCCTAGTAGTGAGGTACCCCTGGCAATGAGCCACCCTTTGGCAGTGAGCCTTTCATTTGGGCAGTGAGCCTCTTTTGTTATTCGGTATTGTTACTACATTATATTGTGAGTTAACACTCACCATGGTTTTTCCCTTTTTAGGGTTTTCCACATAAAAAAATTGGTGTTGATGTGTGTATGTTTTGATTATTCTATTCATGTTTAATCTTCATGATAGAATGAGTTAAAGTGAGTAAATGTGAAAGTGATTTTGTTTAAAGAAGTTAAAATTTTTGATACAACTGATTCACCCCCCCTCTCAGTTGTCTTATGCCTTTCAACAATATTTTCCTCCTAAAACTACAAAATAGACAATCTCCTTGTGAAATATTGATATATGACCATTGAACAAACCTGAGTTGTGCATGAAACTAAATGGTTATTAGGCAAATTGTGTGTCAAACAACAATACAAGTCTTAGTTTTCAGTTCGGTGCATCATCTAGCACAGTTTTAGGTTTAGTCCATAACATTCTTACCTCTTTTCTTAGCAAACAATAGCAGTACATTAGTTTTAGGTGATAAATCCAAGGGAACCAGGCCTCTTTAGAGACTCGTCCTAACCTATAGGCAACCCATAGGCCTTAGGATGTTTCTATGCTTATCAACTGATTACGGGGTTTGAAAATTACTCTCTAGGGTGCACTCAAGAGTGATAACAGCTGTAATGATTTTCTCCTTGTAATCCATGTAAATGAATATATTGTACATTAAATGTCTTTAAATACCACAACATAATAATATGTTGCATAAATGTGTGCCAAGTAGGCTCATAAGGGCTAGTAGAAAGGGATGAGAAAGTTGGGATTTGAATTTAAACATTTAAATTTTGGGGTCATTCTTACCCACAAGCCTTAGGATGTTTCCATGCTTATCAACTGATTAAGGGAGTCTGAAAATTACTCTCTAGGGTGCACTTAAGAGCGATAACAGTTGTAATGATTTTCTCCTTGTAATCCATGTAATTTTCTCCTATGAATATATTGTCATTAAATGTCTTTAAATACCACAACATAACAATATGTTGCATAAATGTGTGCCAAGTAGGCTCATAATGGTTAGTAGAAAGGGATGAGAAAGTTGGGATTTGAATTTAAACATTTAAATTTTGGGGTCATTCCTACACCTTTCAGTATTGAATTCTCAGGTAATACAGGAATGAACCATAAAGACAAAGTGACAATCTTGAAATTAGGGATGAATGTATAGAAATACATGCAAATAGCGGTAATATCAAATAGATATCTAAGATAAATTTATAGAAATAAATATAAATATAGATGAGAAAAATATCTATAAAAAATCAAGCCATGAGACAAATATAAATTTGTAGCTCAGCGCCGTGATGCTCACCGTTGCAGACGCTCGGCCTCTCCACGTCAGCGTGGTTGGATCTCAGGTCATGCTGCAAGTGCAGCAGGGGATAATGTGGGTTGGCCCACTGGCGATAATATTGGTTGGAATGTTCCTGGGCCTTCTCATCCACCTAATTCAGGTTGGGATAATACTAAAGTCTTCCCCCAGTTGAATTTGGCTATCTCACCACAGCACAAGGAGCCAAATGTTCAGAACAAAGAATAGGAAAATGAAGATGGCTAGGCTATGCCTAATGTCAACCCGGACCCCGCTGATATTTGGGGGAAATTGAATGACATGGATCCGCCATCTGTAGGGGTGGCTATGGCAGCTTAATTCTATTTTTTATTATGTTTTTATATGGGTTATGTACCCTTGATACTTTGATCTAGAACTTTTTGGGCTTAGCCCATGTGATTTTCGAGGTGTGCCTTTTAACCACCCACTATTTTTTTGTGAAGTGTTATTTTATTTTAATAGATAACTTGCATTTTCATTTTAAAAAAAAAAAAATTCCACCAAATTAAATACAAAATTAAATGATAAAGGGCTAATTTCACCATTTCACCAATACAACTTGAGTTTGCTTGTTTGTGAAAAACTTGCCCTCTTCAACGAAAGATCACAAGTTCAAATCTTGCAGGGGATAGGATATGTATGCCTCATATTAGAAGCACAATTAGGTGCTTCCTACATACTGGGAGTATGAAGTAGTCTCATATGTTATAAGTCACCTGTAGACCCAAAATCAGGTGTCGGACATCGTAGACTATAAAAGGATCCATTTCCATTTCCATTTCCATTTCCACCAAATTAAATACAAAACCAAATTAAGAAATGGATAATTTCACCCTTATGAAAACACAATGACAATTACCACAGATTATGTTACTAGCATAATCTGCATAATGCTGTTCAGTGGACATACATGTCACATGTAACCTGTCGAATAGCAACACAATAATCGAGAAAGTCAAAAGTTGAATGGCAGTTGAATTCATTGGAATGTGTAAACTCGTCACCGCCTTTAAGACATTTGAGCGCAGAGAGCTCCACTTGTTTCAGACAGGATCAGCCTCATTTCAGTCCTCTTCCTTCCTTACACGTACATAATATTCGATTACCTAACTAAAAGGACGTCCTTTCCGTGACCTCTACAAGACTATTTGTTTGTGCCTATACTAAAATCTCAGTGCTTCACCATTTTCTGTGCCTGCAAAACTTTTGGGTTTGCATAGCAATGGAGCTTCTCCCGGAAGAAATAGAGCGAGAATGCCTGCTAAGAGTGTCGTACAAATCTCACCACAATCTTCGATCCGTCTGCAAAAGTTGGGAAGAGGCGGTGAAGAACAGTCGCTTCTACCAAGAAAGGAAGAAGTTTGGCATGACGGAGCAACGCATATGTTTGATTCAGGCTCTTCCTCAGCAACATGAATGTAATGAGCAGAGACCCAATATGGGAACAGCTCCGGCTTATGGAGTAACCATTTATGATCCTCTCAAAAGCTCATGGGAAAGACTTCCTCCCATTCCCAACACCGGATTCCCCCTTTTCTGTAACTGCGTTTCTGTCAATGAAAAACTTGTTGTGCTTGGGGGCTGGAATCCTCATACATGGGAGGAAACAAAGGCAGTTTTTATTTACGATTTTTCTTGCTGTAGATGGAAACAGGGCACCGACATGCCTGTGCTACAATCCTTCTGTGCTTGCTCTGTTTCGCCACAAGGACTCATTTACATAGCTGGAGGACATGACCAAAATAAAAATGCTCTGCCTGGAGCAGCAGTTTACAATGTGGAGGAAGACAAATGGGAGATTCTGCCTGATATGCAGTCAGAAAGAGATGAGTGCCATGGCGCTTTTCTTCAGGGGAAGTTTTATGTCGTAAGCGGCTATGAAACGCAGTCGCAGGGTCGATTCGAACGGAGTGCACAAGTTTTCGATCCAAAGACAAGATTGTGGACTACTCTCAATAATATGTGTAATTTTGGAGGATCGATTCATGCCTGCGTAGCTGCATTTGGTAATCTGTATCTGTTTGATAAAGATGGTGTCATGGAATATGATTGTGAAGAAAATAAATGGCGGAAGGTGGGCTCTCTTCCTGCAGCCATAAAAAATGTGTTGAGGGCTACTGTATGGCGTGATTTTTTGTTTTTGTTCGGATCTGGTAATGGAAGTGGGGATACTGTGTTCTATTTGTTTAGGCCTCCATCTAAAGGAGTGGCAGCCTCTCAGAACTGGATTCCCATTGAGAGGCCTCAAAATTATATGGGTTTTGTTCAATCCTCTGCTAGTTTAGATATATGAATGTTTCTTTTTAAGTCTCCCAGAAAGACTGTTAAACCCTCACGGATAGGTAGCTTCAGGACCTCTCGTTATTACTTTCTTTAAAGAATATTATTTTATTTAAGACAGTAATATGTGCAGGACAAATTCTGGGAAACATGGAAGATATTGGCGTATGTGGACGAATGTACTATTATTACTGTCTTAAATAAAATAATATCATCTATTGACTAAGGTCAATTTTAGTCAATAAAAATAGGATAAATATTTACCACTTTTTGTTGTGAATGAGGTGTAAAATTATCTTGAATAAAATAATATAATATCATCTATTGACTAAGGTCAATTTTAGTCAATAAAAATAGGATAAATATTTACCACTTTTTTGTTGTGAATGAGGTGTAAAATTATCTTAAATAAAATAATATCATCTATTGACTACGGTCAATTTTAGTCAATAAAAATAGGATAAATATTTACCACTTTTTGTTGTGAATGAGGTGTAAAATTAATATTGACTATTTGATCATTGAAGTGGATGATATTTACGTAGAGTACTTCTTGTGAAGAATAAAAATGTATGTAGAAGTGATTTTATAAGGGCGAATAAGATCCATTTTACATAAATTTACCTATACTAATTAAATAAATGTAATCAATAAGTATATAATTAATTTCGATATAAGAGATAAGATTGCTAATTGAATTCAAGTAAATGTAATACTTAAAACGATAGAGGGACTTGGCTTTAGAATTAATGATAGAAGAATGAAGGGGGAATGAATGTAATGTTGTTTTGAATCAATTTGCCACTACCATGAAATTATTTGCCTCGGTTTGGTAAATGTCTTAGAGTTAGGTCTATCATGAAAAATGATAGATAGATCCTTAGCCCACAAGTTTGATCCTCACTACCATAAACTTGATCTAACATATTGAATTGATTTGTGTCATGTGAGAATGAACTAACAAGATATGTGCATAAAAATTTGTTTGCCTTCACCTTCTATATATTTTTGAATTTTCTCATGGTGGTGTCTAGAGTGGTGCAGGGGCACTTAGTCAAATGATGTAAATATGGTCTAATGTTGAGTTTTTGTGTTGTTGAGTCCAATTTTGGTGTAATAAGGTCTATTTCGACCATGTCACATGTTTTTTTAGTCTCATGGGGTCAGTTTGTCATAAAATTGTCATATTTTGCAAATATTGCATCAACAACTTTGCATTTTGTGTTGTTTTTGGGAAGTTGAACGGTCATTTGATTCAAATGGTGGTTGGAGACCATTGGTTTTATGTTGGAACATGTTTAAATATGCCTAAAACTTCGAGGCAATTGTTCTGAAGGTGTTTTTGAAGGATCAAACAATAATACAAACTTTGTTTTCTGTCAATTTCCTATGTTTTCTATTGTTTTTAAGATCCGTATGGCTCTGTACTACATTTTCATGACATAAAGTGCATTGGAATTGGTAGGGTAATGAATCCTCTTTGATCTGGCTTTGGTTGTATTGGTTTTCATTGAGATTTGAGGTAGTTTGAGGCAATTTTTTGAAAATTGCCTGGAAACCCTAGGTTGGAGGGTTTGGTAGTAAAAATCATGCTTTGAGGCCCATTCCACCATTGAAAATCTGCCAAACTCGGTGGAATGGAAGGGTGTAGTAGGTTTTCTAAGATTTTGAAGTTGGTTGGAGCATGGGATGAAGTTTGGGGGCAAATTTGATCAAGCCCTAGCCTAATATCATGTATTAGGCTTAGGAGACTAGGTAGGTTAAAGATCTTGTAAACAGTGAATTTGTGATGAATTGTAGTGATAAAAACTACATAAGGGGACCCTATATGATGTGTTAGAGATCCTAGAGTGAACGTTAGTAGTTTGGAGTAAGAATCTCACATACTTGCTTTGGAAAAGTGGCCTAATTTGGCCTAATTACAGTGGAACAGTCAAAATTTGGGGTCTCTGTTCCAAAGTAACCCTAGCCATAAATTGGATATGTTGAAAAGGGGCCTAATGGGTATCTAAGATGGTGATTGGTTTGTGGGTTTGAGGCTTTCTCCAAAAGATATGTTGAAAAATCCCAGTTTGGAGGGCTATAAGGCATGATGAAGGTTTGTGTGAGAAACCACCAAAGTTAGGGTTTGAAACTTGCATAGTTGGTTCATTGTAGTTGTGTTAACATACTCCACCTTGCTCTGCATTGTAGTGGTATCAGAGCATAGGTTCTGATTGAGAAGTGGAAAATAGGTTGAAGTTTGAACAAGCAAGATGCCTCCAAAGAGCAATCCAACGGCCAGAGAAGTTAGAGAATTGAAAGAGCAACATGCTAAAGAGTTGAGATGGGTAAAGGAGTCTCAGGAGGCTATCCTAGCCAGACTTGCAGCATTGGAATCTAACCAAAGGAGAGGTGTGGTTAGTGGAGACCGAAGTGACCAAGAGGAAGAGGAAGAGGAAGGGGGTGAGAATGAGAACCCTCAAGGAGTCCAAGAGGAAGAGGTGGACCCTGATGAGTTGAGAATGGTTAAGATGCCCAAGGCTGTCAAGGGAGATACTCGTAAGGTGAATATGGAATTGCCCATGTATGGTGGGAAGATGGATAGTGAAGAGGTGTTGGGTTGGATAGATGCTCTTGATAATTACTTTGAGTATGAGGAGGTAGCAGATGACAAGAAGGTAAAATTTGCTAAGACAAAGTTGAAAGGCCCTTCCCTAACATGGTGGAACTATTGGCAAGAGACACTGTATGGCTTCATAAGTGTTGTCATTGATGGCAACAAAGTCTATCCCACACATCCGCAATACATAGTATGCCTATATCGGAAGTCGGATTGAAGATTATTTTGGTCTGGTGAACAAGAACAGAGTATGTAACAAGGTCTGACAATCAAGTCCAGATCTCTCAAATGGTGTAACTCAGTAAGTTGCGGACTTGGACAAGTCAAGAGGGGTATCATGACTATTGTATTCCAAAGATTTAGCCTCCGGTGATAAAGCAAGAAAAAGATATGAGCATCTGAGTGTTGGGTTCCAATCAGGCAGAGCAGACAGAGGAAGAACTGACTGACAGGGTATCAGACTTTAATCTAGATGTGTAAAAGGTCTTGATCAAGCAATATGTGAGATTATACATTGTTGGCCGACATGATTAATGACTTCTATGCTTAAGATTTTGATACGCATCACAAATCAAGCATGGATTCAGCCGATAGATCAATAACTTGCAAATATCTTGAGTGTTCTTGTTACCGACTAGAAAGTTGATGAAAATCCTTGATGCAAATATATATACCAGATGGATTCCAGCATGTAAGTGTGTGTGTTGAAGTAGTAAAGAAATAAGGTGCGGAGAAAAGCAAGGATAAGTGTGAGAACAGCAATTCAAGTCCGGTATGTGACTGAATAACAACTTTGAACAGAGGAAGAATGAAGTGCGTCAGATCAGCATATTGTGCCTTACCGGAACTGAACTCTTGCATTTGTAGATGTTTCTCTTTAGTTCAAACACTTGATTATCATCTGTAAGTTTTGTAGACAGTGAGTCTCTTGTAGGCAGTGTGCCTCTTGTGAGCAGTGTGCTTGGGCAGTGAGTCCTAATTGGCAAGTGCCATTTTGTACTCCTTTATTCTTTTAATAGAGAATACAATCTTGGGTTAGTCACCCCATGGTTTTTCCCTTAACAGGGTTTCCATGTAAAAATCCTTGTGTTATGTGTGTTGATTTTATTTCTATTCTTATGATTACATATGCTTTCATGTTTTGATATAACACTAAATATTGAGATAACGAAAGAAAAGAAAATTAAGGAAATTTTGAGATAACTGATTCACCCCCCCCCTCTTAGTTATCTGCCTTGTTTTCAACAGGAACTATGTGCAAGAGGAGAGAGTAAAGAAGGGCAAAACAAAGATAAGCTCATGGGATAGAATGGTAGCTAAGGTGAAAGAACAATTTCTGCTTGCTAACTATGCAATTCAAACCTTTAGGAAGTTGTAGAAGCTAAAACAGAAGGAGTTGGATGTCATGGCATACACTGAAGAGTTCCATAAATTGATTATTAGAGCAAGACATACTAAAGATGAAGTGGAGAAAGTAGCAAGGTACCTAAATGGCTTAAGGTACAACATCCAAGATGAGATAAGCCTCACAACTCCTAAGACAGTTGAAGAATGTTTTCAAATGGCAGTCAAGGCAAAGGAAAGGATAAAAAGAGGACAAGAGCAACAAGGTAGAGGCAGAGGAAACAATTTCAGAGGTAGGAACACAGTTGGGGGAAGAGGACAATTACAAAAGTAGCAAGGAGAGTCAAGTAGCCATCAGGAGCAAGGTGGTGAATCAAGAGGAAGTTTCAGAGGTAGAAGACCAAATGGCAGAGGTATATTTGGTGGACAAGGGAGCAGGTCAAATACCTTCTCAGGCAGATGCTATCAATGCAACCAATTTGGTCATCCAGCATGGAAGTGCCCGGAAAAGCAGCCCTCTAGCTCACATGGAGGTGAAAGAAGAACTCAAATTGTGCATGAGGAAGACAAAGAAAGTGTCAATTCCCCTTCCCAACAAGCTGCTCTAGAGATAGGTGAAACTCTGATGATGAGAAGGACACTCATTAAGGTGCCAATAGTCAAAGAACCTCCACAAAGGAAATCATTGTTTAGAACCACCTGCAAATCACAAGGAAAGGTATGTAAGGTAGTTGTTGATTAAGTTTCTACTAATAATTTGGTTTCCTTAGAGATGGTAGAAAAGTTGAACATGAAGAGAGTCCCACACCCCACTCCCTACAAAGTATCCTAGTTGAATAAGGGTCAACAAGTCCTAGTGAATGAGCAAATATGGGTAGAATTCAACATAGGAGGTTATGAAGACAAAATCTTGTGTGACATCATCCCTTTGGATGTATGTCATCTACTCCTAGGAAGACTCTGGCAGTATGATAGAAAAACAAAACATGATGGGCAAAAGAACACCTATGTGATAGAAAAAGATGGAATTTCATTCACATTGACACCACTACAAGATGAGAGTTTAGACAAGCAAGATGGATCCAGTGTTATGGTGGTTGGGGAAAAAGAATTTTTGAAAACATTGAAGGAAGAAGGTGGACAAGGGTATGCTATAGTAATCAGACCTAAATCTGTTTTGACAACAACCAAGGTTGAAGGTATGCCTAGTGAGGTTCAGACTTTGTTGAACAAATACAAGGATATTGCAGTAGATGAGTTACCTAACTCTTTGCCACCTATGAGAGATGTATGCCATCACATAGACCTTATACCTAGTGCCAATCTGCCCATAAATCTACATACAAAATGACCCCTCAACAAAATGAAGAGATTAAGAAGCAAATTCAAGACTTACTTGACAAAGGCCTACTAAGGGAAAGTTTAAGCCCATGTGTTGTCCCCACTGTTTTGGCACCAAAGAAAGGGGGAGATTGGAGAATGTGCACCGACTCAAGGGCAATTAATAAGATCACCATAAGGTATAGGTTTCCCATACCAAAAATGGAAGACTTGATGGATTTTTTAGGAGGTGCATGTTATTTTTCCAAGATTGAGCTCAAAAGTGGCTATCATCAAATTAGAATTAGAGAGGGGGATGAGTGGAAAACTTCCTTCAAAACCAATGAGGGGCATGATGAATGGATGGTAATGCCATTTGGGCTTTCAAATGCCCCAAGTACTTTTATGAGACTAATGAATGAAGTTTTGAAGCCCTTCATAGGCAGATTTGTAGTTGTTTACTTTGATGACATACTTGTTTTCAATAAGACTAAAGAGGAACACTTGCAGCATCTTGATATGGTTTTGAGGAGGTTGAATGAAGAGAAGTTGATGATCAATCTAAAGAAATGTGAATTCATGAAGGAGAAGCTAGTTTACCTTGGGTTTGTGATCTCTAAGGGTTCATTAAAGATGGATCCCATCAATTCTTAATTGGCCAACTCCAAAATCAGTAGATGAGGTAAGAAGCTTTCATGGCTTAGCTAGTTTTTATAGGAAATTTGTAAGAATTTCAGTCATATTTGCTCTCCAATTATTGACACCATTAAATGGGACAAAAGGAAGAGGTTTCAATGGCCTAATGAGGCAGAGAGAAGCTTCCAATACTTGAAAAACAGAGTGACACAACAACCCATCCTAGCATTACCTGATTTCAACAAGATCTTCACTATAGAGTGTGATGCAAGTGGGTATGCAATTGGGGCTATCTTGAGCCAAGAAGGCAGACCTGTGGATTTCTTTAGTGAGAAGCTTAATGAAGCAAACAGGAAGTACTCTTCTTATGACTTGGAGCTATATGTAATGGTGCAATCCCTAAAGAAGTGGAGACACTATCTTTTACCCAAGGAGTTCATTGTTTTCACTGACAACCATGCTTTGTAGTTCCTTAACAGTCAAGACAAGCTGAGCCATAGACATGTGAAGTGGGTGGAATACCTACAGATCTATACCTTCACAATCAAACACAAAAAAGGGCAGTCAAACAAGGTAGTAGATGCCTTAAGCAGAAGGTCTATGTTGGTGCAGGAAATTCAACTCCAAAGTGTGGGCATTGATGCTTTGAAAAGTATATATGAGGAAGATGATGACTTCAAAGAGGCATATGTTGTTTGTGATTAGTTTAAGGTGCTTTTCATGATGAATATTCTGATTTTTTACCGCAAGATGGATTATTGTTCAAGGGTGCTCAGTTATGTATTCCCAAGTATTCCATGAGAACTAACTTGATAAAAGAGAAGCATTGTGGTAGCTTAGGAGGACATTTTGGTGTGGATAAAACCTTGGAATAGGTAAGGAGATTTTACTATTGGCCAAAGATGCAAGTGGATATTAGAAAATTTGTTGAAAATTGTGTAATTTGCCAAAGAGCCAAGGGTTCTAGTTCAAATGCAAGTCTTTACCAGCCCTTACAAATACCTAGCAAACCATGGGAGTCCATCAGTATGGATTTTGTGTTAGGTTTGCCAAAAACTCAGAGGGGGTATGATAGTGTATTTGTTGTGGTGGACCGGTTCAGTAAAATGGCACATTTCATAGCATACAGAAGCACCAATGATGCCTCACACATTGTAGGCTTGTTTTTCAAGGATGTGGTTAGGATTCATGGGCTACCATTGACTATTGTATCAGATAGGGACTCAAAGTTTGTAGGTCACTTTGGGAGGACCCTAATTTAGAGAAAGTTGGGTACAAACTTGACCTTCAGTATTGCCTATCATCCACAAATAGATGGGCAGATTGAAGTGGTTAATAGATCACTTAGAAACCTTTTGAGATGCCTCACAAAGGAGCATGGACAGCAATGGGATTTGATCCTTCCACAAGCTAAATATGCCTATAATGACTTTGTCAATAGAAGCATTGGGAAAAGCCCATTTGAAGTGGTCTATGGACTGAAACCTAGAGGTGTGTTTGAGCTCAAGGATCTAAGTGGAATGGAGAAAAGGAGTGCTAAGGGAGAAGAGTTTGCAGTGGCTATGAGGGAAGTGCATCAACAAGTTAGAGAAAATCTTCAAAAAAGTGTTGAAAAATATAAACACCATACAGATTTGAAGAAGAGAGATGTTCAATTCAAAGTAGGAGACTTGGTCCTAGCACACTTGAGGAAAGAAAGGTTACCAAAGGGAAAATATACAAAGCTGCAAATGAAAAAGATTGGGCCATGTAGGGTAGTCCACAAATTTGGTGCAAATGCTTATGAGATAGAACTCCCTCCTAGAGTGGCTATCTCTCCAATCTTTAATGTTTCTGACCTATATCCTTTCAAGGGATCTGTGATTGCAAGTACAGGTGCTGATACAAATGTTGTTGATGAAGATTGGGTCAAGGATTTACCACCTACTGAACCATTGAAGCTCGAATTCATTATAGACACAAGGGAAGCCAAGAGAACAAGACACAAGGTCTACCATGAGTACCTAGTGAAGTGGCAAGGTCTACCAATGGAGGATGCCACCTGGATGATAGAAGATGATATCAAGAAGCATGGCACAGCAGTTCAGGACCTGATCTCAAGTGGGGCTTGAGATTTTGTTCTCCCCAGGTGTATGGTGTAGGGGCACCTAGTCAAATGATGTAAATATGGTCTAATGTTGAGGTTTTGTGTTGTTGAGTCCAATTTTGGTGTAATAAGGTCTATTTAGACCATGTCACATGTTTTTTTAGTCTCATGGGGTCAGTTTGTCATAAAATTGTCATATTTTGCAAATATTGCATCAGCAACTTTGCATTTTGTGTTGTTTTTGGGAAGTTGAACGATCATTTGATTCAAATGGTGGTTGGAGATTGTTGGTTTTCTATTGGAACATGTTTAAATATGCCTAAAACTTCGAGGCAATTATTCTAAATGTGTTTTTGAAGGATCAAACAATAATACAAGCTCTGTTTTCTGTCAATTTCCTATGTTTTCTATGTTTTTTGTTGTTTCTGAGATCAATACAGCTCCGTACTGCCTGTTCATGATGTATAGTGCATTGGAATTGGTAGGGTAATGAATCCTCTTTGATTTGGCTTTGGTTGTATTGGTTTTCATTGAGATTTGAGGTAGTTTGAGGCAATTTTCTGGAAACTGCTTAGAAACCCTAGGTTGGAGGGTTTAATAGTAAAAATCATGCTTTGAGGCCCATTCCACCATTGAAAATCTGCCAAACTCGGTGGAATGGAAGGGTGTGGTAGGTTTTCTAAGATTTTGAAGTTGGTTGGAGCAGGGGATGGAGTTTGGGGCGAATTTGATCAAGCCCTAGCCTAATATCATCATGTATTAGGCTTAGGAGACTAGATAGGTTAAAGATCTTGTGAAACAATGAATTTGTGATGAATTGTGGTGATGAAAACTACATAAGGGGACCCTATATGATTTTTTAGAGATCCTAGAGTGGAAGTTAGTAGTTTGGAGTAAGAATCTCACATACTTGCTTTGGAAAAGTGGCCTAATTTGGCCTAATTACAGTGGAACAGTCAAAATTTGGGGTCTTTGTTCCAAAGTAACCCTAGCCATAAATTAGATATGTTGAAAAGGGGCCTAATGGGTATCTGAGATGGTGATTCATTTGTGGGTTTGAGGCATTCTCCAAAAGATATGTTGAAAAATCCCAGTTTGGAGGGTTACAAGGCATGATGAAGGTTTGTGTGAGAAACCACCAAAGTTAGGGTTTGAAACTTGCACAGTTGGTTCATTGTGGTTGTGTTAACATACTCCACCCTACTCTGCATCATAGAGACACCGTTAAGGAGTTTGTCAACTTGATAGGTGGATAGTATCTCTTAGGTCAAACCCCTTGGTAGAATGACTTAATATTCCAATGATAAAGATCAAGGGAAACATTCAAAAACATGTAGGTGGCCTATATGATGATGCATATTTGAATCCTTCAATGCTCTTTAGAATTGAAGTGTTCTCTAATTATTCTCCTCTTAGCATGTGATCTAACTATTCTCCTCTTAGCATGTGATCCCCTTATATCTAATTAAGTGCACATGTAATGTCTTTAAATACCATGACATAGCAACGTATCACATGAAGTGTGTGCTAGGTTAGCTCATAATGACTAATAGAAGGTGGAAAGTTTAAAAATTGAATTTGGGGTCCTGGGTTTTGGGGGTCATCCTTGCAGTCCTCATGGTTGACCTAGATCAATCCCGAGTCATATAAAAATGATCTGTAGGAATAAGGTGGTGATCTTGAGGTAGAAACTGAATGTCTAGAATTAATGCAAATGGGAGTAGAATAATGATGGACAAGAATCAAGTTGTGAGCCAAACTTAGCATAATAGTATGCCACTTGTCAATATGTTATTGCATTGACATTCTCATCAAGGTGGGCACCAAACTAAATGGGAAATGGTGTGGGTGTGCTAATTTCACTATTAAATTTTGTTAGGAACCCTTAGTCCTAACTCTTTCCTTTTTGTAATAAAGGTTTTGAATGCATATGATTTGTAAGTCATCCTTTGAGCTATTTTGAATAATCCCATATGCTTGGGAAATATCAGTTCGCTTCAGTAGAATTAGTATAAGTTCATAGGTTGTAGGATATTGTTTGAGTATCCATGGATTATATTGTATTAAGCATTGCTCAAAGGAGGTTTCCCCTCAAAGAAGCTTATGATATTTTGTAATGAAGTTCTTCCAAATTCAATATAAAATATATTCTTTGTTTCAATTTTAAGCATTTATTCCATGCATTTCATGTTTTATTGCTAAATTGTTGCAATGTTCCTCACATTTGGTATTAGAGCTCTTTCCAAGGCTGAGTCTATTGTAGCTAGAAATCTCCAAAAAAAATTGTTTTGTTTTTTGTCCTCTCACAAATTATATGACTATCCACAGTATGCTCTCATCTTGCCCTTTTGAGGAAATTTGTGATTAGAAAGTGGTTACATCGGTTACAAATTTGAGTTTTCCCTCTTTTTTGTAGGGGGGTTTTTAGGATAAAAGCCTTGTATCAAGGGTTTTAAAAAAGCACAGAAGAACTCTAATTTTGGGCATAGTTGGATTCCTCATATAGGTTCCCAGTGAAGGAGAGAAGGGTTGCCTTCCCAAGCCACACCATCAGATATAATCTAAAAATAGTCTTGAGATTCCACATACCCTTAAGCATATCAAAAAATCCCTTAAGATTTTTTGAAAACTTGCCTTAGGAAGCCATCAATTGTCTATAACCTATGATGCACCAATAAGTGGTTAGTCCTAGAAATCTACTTACACCATACTAGATTCATAGGATTTGTATATTTTTGGGCTCATAGAGAGGACACACTCTATAGAAACCTTCATTTTTACCCATTTTTACCACAACCAATGACTATTTTCTTTAGATCTAGTAGCCTACAAAGTATAGTAGTGCATGCAAAAGGGTTTTTAGAGCCTCATCTCTAGACAATAGCCCAGCAAGGCATAAATTACAAGGCCAGAGCCACACTCTAAAGGTTTGAAATATAGTTTCAAGAAACTTGAATTAAAGCACAATCTGAGCTCCAAAAATGAAATCCATTAGTGTTTTAGTCCCACATGGGAGCTAGAATTGCCAAGAAACCCTAAATAAAATGTTTAGAGAAAAGTAGCATTTTTCTACTTTTTCACTTCCAACAAATTATTTTGTTGGAACCATATTGTTGTATTGTTCATTTTAAGACATATTTTTGAAAACTTTTTCAGCACCCCACCCACCTCATTGTTGTGTCTACCCACTCTAACACCCATAAAATAGACCAAAATCACAAAATTAGAGACTCATTTTTTTGAATTGCAACAAATGGTTCATGGGCTTAATGCCCAAAACACAATACTCAACAACCACTTCAATAATAAGTGGCTCTTTGATGGTGGAAATCTAATTGGTTCTATTCCTTCTGGCCCTGAATTAGGCTTCCCTCAATTTGATGACACTGATCCTACTAGTTGACAATATAGAGCTAAATAGTACTTTAGTCTATTAAATCTTTCCATGTGGAAAAATAAGTTGTTTAGTGGTATCGTTGGTATCTCAAGGCTCATGATGAACTCAATTAGGAAACCTTTTTCAATTAATTGTTGTTTTTCTTTGGCTATAGTTCCTATGAGGATTATATCAATACTCTTACCAATCTTCATTAAAAAGATGATGTTTAGGAATATCAAACTAAATTTGAGTGACTAGTCAATCACACTGATGACTTTTCTAACACTTTTTCATAATTTTCTTCATCAATGGCCTTAAGGATTCAATTTGATCTAGGGTCAAAATGTTCAAACCAAATTACATGATAGAATCTTTGGGTCTGGATAAACTTGCAAAGGATAAGCTCACTTATCAATGTCATTTTCAACTCCTACTCCTTTCAAGAACACTACACCACCATACCCTATTCTATAATACTTATTCAAAATTCACTCGTATTAAACACCTCGTCAAGATTGAAATGCAAGCTTGAAAAGATAAGGGGATATGCTATAACTATGATGAAAATTTTCACACAAGGAGTCACAAATGTGTTGACCAAAAACTCTATCTCCTTGATGTCGAGTCTCCTCCTAAAAATGATGAATGGGAAGATGCTCCAAAAATCCAATAGGAAGACCTTTGTACTATTGATTATCTTCTTATGGATAATCATATAGAAATTTCTATCCATGCCCTAACAAGGGTCATCAATCCTCAAACTATGAAAGTCAAAGTCTGTTTCAAAAAGATTCTTATCACTATTCTCATTGAATCTAGAAGCATGCATAACTTCATTGATCCATGACTTGCAAAACAAGCTAATTATTTTGTGTATCCATGCTTTAGCTTCAAAGTTAGGGTTGCTAATGGTGGAACTTTGCCTTGTAAAGGTCAGAAATGTCACAATGTTTAGATTGCTATGGGGATTATAACCTCCATTCAAATATGTTTGTCTTTCCCTTAGGTGTTTGTGATGTAGTTCTTGGGGCCCAATGGTTGTGTACCCTTGGCCCAATCTTGTGGGATTTATCTAAACTTTGGATGTAGTTTTTGATAATGGGTAGAAGTATACCTTGAAGGGTCTTACACCTAGGCTTACTAGTCTTATCAGATACATTAAATGGAGAAGCTTCTAAAGAAAAACTCCCATGGGATCATTGCTCAAATATGCTCCATATAATCTATCCCTTCTAATTCTAGTCACTTTGTAAACTTGCAATTGCTTCTAGATAAACATGCTATAGTTTTCATTGAGCCTATTGGGTTATTGCCTCATTGAATAGAAGACCATCACATTTAAAGTTCTAGGAAGTGCTCCAGGTAACCTTCGCCCTTATAGGTATTTGTTCCTTCAAAAAATAGAGAATGAAAAGTTAGTACATGAACTCCTCAAGGTTGGTTTTATTTATCCAAGCACTAGCCCATACTCTACACTTGTTTGCTCATTCACAAAAAAGATGGGTTTCAATGTCTTCGCATTGATTTATGTGCATTGATAAACTCATCATCAAGTACAAGTTCCCTATTCCAATGATTGATGAGTTACTTGATGAGCTTCATGGTGCCTACTTTTTCTCCAAGTTAGATCTATGCTCTGGCTATCACCAAATTTATCTCAATGAAGTAGATATTCCAAAGATGGCTTTTTGTACTCATGAGGGTCACTATGAATTTTCATCATGCCATCTAGGCTCACTATTGTTTTGTTCACCTTTCAAGGATTGATGAACAAATTCTTTCAACCCTTTTTAAATTTATCTTGGCCTTCTTTGATGACATTTTGATTTATAGTAGAACCTGGGCAGAACATTTACAACACCTCAAAATGGCATTACATATTCTTTTATATAATCAACTATGTGCCATGTACTCTAAGTGCTCCTTTTTTCAAAAGAAAATTAAGTACCTTGGACATATTATCTCCTTAGTAGGTGTTTGGGTGGACCCTGACAAAATCCAAGCCATGAAAACATGGCCCACTCCCAAGACACTTAGAAGACTTCATGGATTTTTTGGTTTCACTAGCTATTATTAGACATTTGTCAAAGATTATGGAAAAATTATTGCTCCTTTGATTGCCTTGCTTAAAAAGGATGCCTTTTCATGGAACCCTACCATTGTACATGCTTTTGAGGTCCTAAACTAAGCTACGTGTAAAACACTAGTTCTTGCCATGGTTAAGTTCTCAAAACCATTTGTAATTGAAAGTGATGCTTGTGGAAATATCATTGATGCTGTTCTCATGCAAGATGGTCACCTCATCACCTTCACTAGTCAACAAGGCACTATTTGGGCAAAATTTGGTCTACTCCACTTATGAGAAGGAAATGATTGTCATCTTAGATGCAATTAACAAATGGAGGGCATATTTGATAGGTAGAATTTTTTGTATCAAAACTATTGGTGTAATTATTTATTTATTGCACCTTATATTAAGTTTACTTAGGTAATTAATATTTATTTACTTATGTAAAATAGGAAATATTTGAGCACATGTTTCATCTCCTTGGTTGATGGGAGCACATGCCACCTCTAACTCATTCAACTCTTTGACTTATGGTCTCAAGATGAGTTCTCTTGATACCACTTATCTTACATATAGAGTCAATCCTCTAGATCACAAAGGATTTTTGGGACACTTTTCATCTTAAAACATGCATCTGAAAGCCTTTATATATGTAGTCATTTCCTTCATTTTATTATCTAGAAATATAGATATTAGAATTTTGTCATTTTATCTTTTGAGACATTATTGAATTTATATTGTCATTATTTTGTTTTGATTTTAGGGAGATTTAATTTTTCAATCATTCTTCATTATTAAATCTAACATGGTATTAAAGCAGGGTAGTTTAGGTAGCATTTAATTTTTAGATCTAAGAATAGGCTAAAGTTTTTTCTCTAGATTTATATTTTTATCAATTTGGGTGATTCTCATTCATGTATTATAAGAGGCTCTAGGGAAGAAACAAACTACTTTGTTGTGTTCAAAAGGATCAAATTAGTTGGGATTGACTTTCATTTTATCCAAAAAGGACACCATATCTGTCAACCAATGAAAATTTACATTATATTATTTTATAGGAAAATTTTACAAGTAACAAACATTTGGAGGCACTTTCATGCAAAATGGACCTCACCATCATGCTTAAAATACATCAAAACCCATAGATCCATATAAGGCTTGCCAAATTTAGAGATAGGAACTTTTGGGGCAATTTTTTTTTCTAGTCATATGACCCTGCACAGGGGTATGACTTTGTTAAAAAAATTCTACACAGCCTAGAGACCACATGGCACTATTCATATTATATGATCTGCACTAACTACTAGGAAGAGTACTAGTGGCTAGAGCTATCCATAGTAGCTAGCAACCACCACAATTCAACTCTACCACTGCCCCAACCACACAACTTGGCTCTCTTCACTACTACCTTAGTGGTACCACCTGCACTACTCTACTTCTGCCCTACTGGTGTCACCTTTATAGATCTACTCCTATGCTATCTATTTTGCATGTGCCACTAGCTACACTGCCAAAGTGCTACCCACTGGACACTAGGGCTTGTTTTTTTTCCTTTTAAAGGGGTAGTTTTTTGACAAGCCGTAACTTTCACCCATTGTGTTAGAATTTTAACTTCTTATAGGTTACGAAAATCTCTTTCTAAGAAATACAAAAAGCATAAGTATTTTTCTCTTATTTCTCTATACCATCCTATAATTTTAGTTTGAAGCCATTTCTTTTTTTTTCCAACTAGGCATAAGTTATTCTTAAGATATCGAAATTAAGCAATATTTTTTGGAAATTGCTCATAATTTCACAAAGATTCCAAATTTGTGGTTTTTTTTCTCTTGGCAGGTATCTTTTTTTGAAAATTGTAAAAGCTTTATAACTATAAGTGAGAGTTTCTGTGCTTGCTTTGTTGTAAAATGAACTAAAATAAAGTGCCAAACTTCATCTTGGGGGGGGGTTCTAATTTAGTGATTAACAAGGTGAGTGAGTTTTTTTTGGTTCTAACTTTTTTTAGAATTCTTCCTTATGAATGGTCCAACATGGTTGTTTCTACATTAATTCTCACGCCTTTTAGTTATTTTTTTGGAAAAGTAAAATGCAAATAATCATGCAAAGTAAAGGATATTGGTATTGGTGCAAAAAATTGAACCATCACAATAGCTAAAGTAAAATTATTTAACAAAACAAATGAAGCATTTGGCTCACTTTGTTTAGTGATCTCACTTGATCTTTTATTTTATGTTCAATCTCTCATAATGTATAATGAAACCAGGACAAAACTTGAAGATTTGTATGGTAAAATTGACGAAATTCATGGTCATCAATTACAGAATTAGTTAATTAGCTTGAATCCTACTAACTTTGCAAGTATTTAGGACTTTTTATCAAATTTGAAGTCTCTTTGACTCATGTTAATGTAAATTTTTTAAAACTGATGCACAATTGGTTGTAAGAATTCTCTCAAAATTGGGTCTCTTAGTATCTACCTTTTATGCTACTAGAGATGCCTTAGGGATTACTTTTACCATGCCCTCCTTTGGCATTTATAGAACATCGCACTCATGACTAGGTAAAGTTGATTTAGATGGGGACACTATCTAGTAAGTCTTCCAAATCCAATGGATTGATTGCTAACTAATCTCAAAGGGGTCATAAAGGACAAAAGACTTTAGGTACATATAAGAAGAAATCAAAGACATCAAGTCAACCAAATAAGTCTAACTCTTCTAATCTAATAATAGAAACTCCAGCAAAGGGAGGGGCTAAGTGTGGTTACTACAAAAAGGGGGGCATGATGAGTCTACATGTATGAGGAAATAAAAAGAATCTCATTGAGCTTCTTAGAAAGAATAACATCAGGGTTCCTGAGTCCTCAAGTGGGAACCATCCTCCTCCAACACAAGGAAAGGAAATGGTAAAGCCCTCATAGCTATTACCTCTTCATCATCTTTTCAAACATGGATACTGAATTCAAGTGCTACACACCACATGGCTAGATCAAGTAAACACTTAAATTCTTTAGTTAAGTCATGCTCTACTCTGACTATTCACATGGGTGATGATTCTATAGTTGATGGTGTAGGGATTTGTTTAGTTGAGATGATTGGAGGATATTGGGAACGGTGTTTCAACCTTGCAATTACAAAAAGTGTGATTTTTTAGTTATCAAAATTAAAAAAACTCAATTTCTGGGCTATAAGGTTATTTTTTGGCCTATAGAAAAAATCAATTTTTGGGTTATAAAAGAACTCAATTAAAAAAAATAGGCCCAATTGACCTCTTGGATCAAAAGTTATGGCCTTCAAAAGTTGGGCCTCCCATATTGGAAAATGTAAAAACGTGTTGGACACAAAAAATAGTTGTAAGGGGGAGTTACACATGTTGATGCATGTTTTGACACATCATAAGGCATCTTTGATTGGAGATAATGAAACCCTAAGAATTTGGGTGTCACTTTTGGGTGGTTTTAGCTCATGGTTTTGTAATTATCATTTGACAATTTCATGTATTGTATCTTCTATATATTAGGTGCTTGAGATGGAGGTTGTGTGTGAGACTCTTATATATATTGAGTTACCTCCAGATCTCTAGTTGGTGATACTCCTATGAAAGCTTTCTCTGCAAGTATATTGTAATCTTGTTAAGATATTTGAATAATATATTGGGCTACTTTTGGAGTATGGGGTTTTTCTCCCGAAAGGGTTTTCACCACGTAAATCAAGTGTTGTGTTGTGATATTATTTCTATTTATGTTTATTTCTATATAATTTATGTAACTATTGTAAAGATCTAAAATGTTTTTCATAACCCTCCTCTCAAGATTAGTGTAGGATGTTGTTCCACTACCTTAGCTTCCTTACAAGTGGTATCAAAGCTTGATCATCTTTGGTTTCAATTGTTGATTGTTGGGTTTTTTGAACTAATCTAATTTTGAGTAAGAGCTTGCGTAGAAGACACTTTGTGATCTTGTTGCAAGAATTTTTAAATGGAAAGCACATCAAGGAGAATAGAGGTAGAGAAATTTTCTAGTAACAATTTTGAGATGTGGAAGCTAAAGTTGGAAGATCATTAATTTATTGAGATCTATGGATGCTATTAATGAGCATGTTTCAAGGCCTACAGATGCTACTTTGGCTGCTCAATATGATGTTATGGACTGTAAAGCCAAGGATTTAATAAAATTGAGCCTGAAAGACTCTATTTTAATCAATATCCATGAAGAGTCCCGTTGATGGGTGTTTTTGCACACAGTTTAGATACAATATCAAGTATCTTATCTCTCCTAAAAGGAATAAAATCCCAAAGATATGGAAAATGACCACCTCAAGGTCTTTTCCAGCTAGGTCTTGGCCTTCACAAGATAACTCAATTGTTCAATGTCTTTGTTGTTTGAACAAGGAGCCTTACATGAATCTACCAAGTATCTTATCTCTCCTAAAAGGAATCAAATCCTAAAGATATGAAAAATGACTACCCCGAGGTCTTTTCTAGCTAGGTCTCGGCCTTCACAAGATAACTCAATTGTTCAATGTCTTTGTTGTTTCAACAAAGAGCCTTACATGAATCTGGATGTAAACTCTCAACAATGCACATAAACCAATTAGTTTTCAAATTTATCAATGCATAAACAAACTGATCCAAACATATATTGTCGTAAAATGTAACATTTCAGCCTATAACCAGAAATATACCAACTTGCATTTATGAAATATCAACCTTACAACAACAATATGCAAGTTTGAAAGTCCTATACTAACTCTAAACTAACCAGATTTGAAAAAAAAAAGTGCAAAAGCAAGGTAAGATAGAGAAGGGTTAGAGAGAAAACTAACTAAAACTCAATCCTTTTCCAACATTTCAGCCTCATCAATGGATAGACAAGTTTGCAAACATATTAATCATTCTTAATTTGATCATGACAAGTCAACAATCAAGCTTTAAAAAGGTGCAATCTTCAATGGTGAATTTATGGGTGTTTAGGCTAGCCACACAA
Source organism: Cunninghamia lanceolata (assembly GCA_027924645.1). NCBI lineage: Eukaryota > Viridiplantae > Streptophyta > Pinopsida > Cupressales > Cupressaceae > Cunninghamia > Cunninghamia lanceolata. Next base: position 7,031,329 of record BSBN01000620.1, read on the forward strand.
AGAAATTTACAATCAACAAAACACTAGTGGTATGAACACTTTGTAAATTCATCAAATATCCATCAACTTACAGATGAAAATGAAAGAACTACTCAACTTGGTGTTTAGAAACCATGAAACAAACTTTGTATGATGACAAGTTCAACAAATCTCAATAATTTCTTTTCACTATCTTGACAAGAAATCATGAATCAAACTTGTATTGGCTCAAAAGATAGATAAAAATCAATAATTTCTTAACTTGTAGAGAAAATCATGAGAATGTCATGAAAAAGTAGAAAATACTATGTATTTTCTCTCAAATCCAAAGTACAAATATCTTTCCAATGTGTTTCCAATGAGTTTTTCCCAAAACACCAAGAATACACCAACTAATTCCAATAAATTCTAACAAATTCTAACTTTTCTAATGAGTTTCAGTTGTCTACTTATGCAAATCAGCTTTACGATACTAAGTTTTCACCTCTAGATCCAATGGCTATAATCAATTTTATCCAATGGCTTACATTTGATGTTCAAACACAAAGTCAATTTTGGTGGCAAGTACAATTTCCAAGGTATCCCACTCATCCCCTTGTAGCTTCCTCAACAAGCTTCCCTTAGTATCAAAAAAAAACTTTTTTTATTTTGACATTTACTTTTTGTTACTAAGTTTTCTAATTATGTCAAAAAGTAACTTTTGGAAGCTTAAAACATTAAATATTTGAAACTACACCTCCAAGGCATTTAATTCTCGCAACTACATCTCCAACAACTTGTTGTTGTGTGACAAATCTTCATAAAGGGGACATATGTAGTTGTAGCAAGTTATTTCTCCATCATGTGTAACTGTAGGTATCCATTTTCCATGTGCAAGCATGAGTATCTAGCTGTAGGTGACCAATTCAATCATAAAAAGTTCATTTCCAGCCTTTATTCTTCATGTTTCCACTATTTGTCAGTCACAAATCTTCATATCTGACCTAGAACAACAAGATGGGAACTCATGGAAGGTTGTATCAATCATGTCCTTGGCTGCAAATCAGGTATAAGGTGGTACAATTCATCTCCAACCACTAGCATGGCTTTGTTTTCTTCATTTCCCACCTATTTTGACTCTGATTTTGCATGAACAACAATGATATAGGTCTGATTTTTGTGTTTCTATATCTCCTGGGGTTTGTCCTCATCATCTTTGACATCATCTTGGCTTTATTTTGTAGGTACAATAGTGGTTTAGGTGTAAAAAGTAAGTTTCTCCATGACTGGAACAATAGGGTGTCTCTAGATCTTCATCTTGGCTTTATCTTGTAGGTACAATAGTGGTTTAGGTGTAAAAAGTAAGTTTCTCCATGACTGGAACAATAGGGTGTCTCTAGATATTCATGTTTCCAAGATAGTTCCAGCTGATCTCCACTTGTTTCCAGCCTCCAAAACCTACAAGAAATAATTCCAAGCATTAGATTCATGATAAAAAAGTCATTTTCAGTTAATACAAGTCAAAATACATCCATTTGCAATGATAGATCAGTCATGTGCAAGTTGACAAATTTCTTGCCATTGGCAACTTCACAAATTTGTGGTGTTTCATCTTGTCCTCCCTGGTTTTCTTTGTGAATCTCCATAATTATCTTCATAATCCCCATCATTCCTCTAATCATAGCAATTTCATCAGTCCATGATGATATTATCACAAGAACCCTAGATGGCTGTCCTCAAAACTACCCTACAAATTACACTGTGTATTTCACCCAGTTTTGAATTTCTTCAATGTGTATTTCATCTCATGATTCTCCCTTTGAGATCTGACTCACACTTGTTTGCCATTGTCTCCTGATGAGTGTACTCTCCTCTTATTCATCAATTCAAATGCATCCATGACAACTCTATGAACTCTTTTCTCCTTAATGATGATGGTGGCTACCACATACAGAGATCCAGGACAATGATCCCTTATTTTGAATGATCGAATCACTACAACCAATATTGTGACTCTTCTTGAAAGATAGATGACTAGCTCTTGATACAATGCAAAGGTTATAAAGGTGGCCTCAAAAAGGTTGTAATGTGAAAAGGTAATGAAACAGTTACAGGGTTGTTACATTGAGAGGTGTTTCTACATTCACAGCACCAATGGGAGCTGAAAGATTCTGGAATTTCTATGTAAACTTATAAGATTCCAATCTAGAATCTTTATTAAAGAAACTAAATAGTCACTCCACAAATTAAAAAAACCCAAAAAAGGAAGGTGAAAGGAATAAAAGAAAAAAGAAAAGGATGACAGTTTCAAAGAAGCCATCACTATGCACTAAGATGAAAGAAAGAAATGTTACGGAATGACATATGAAAAGACACACATTCAATCTATTTATATTGCCTCCTTCCTCAAAGATGCTTTAAACCAAAATGCATATAAAAAATAAAAATAAAAACCAAAAATAAAAATAAAAATTAGAAGATATCTCTCAGTGTACTGTAGATATATTTTTTTAAATATAAATATACTAGTTTTTAGATAGGTGCAGTCCCTATGCATGACATTTCTCCATATTCTTGGATTATATCTTCTTGCCCTATAAACTATCCCATACATGAACTCAAAACTTCTCCTCAAGTCCAAAATAAACAGGACTATCCTAGATCCTTTTGACAACCAATGGGGGGTGATAGTGCTTTGCGAGATTAGTCATTATGCTACCATAAGGACTATGACAGTCCTCTTTGCAACTAAAACATGTATTAACACCTTCATAGGATGATTCCCATGATTGATGACCTCCTCACAGTATTTGACAAATCATCATAACCCTATGACACTTCCAAGATCTTAACATAACCCTAAGACACTTCCAAGATCTTAAAACCATTGATTGAGGAGTGGTTATGCCTCAAATGACTGTACCTTACCCTGCTGCTCTCCGACTGTCATGTATCATTTTGGAATATGCTCATCACATTCACCCTTCTCGACAACATTTATATTCCTCATAGTGATTTTCAAAGGTGTATTAGACTTAGATAGATTCCATGAGGGCCTTAAATGAGAGGTGATTCCTAAACTGGCCTAAGTACATAGTGATAGTCCCTTGAGGATAAGTATTGACAATTTATAACATCAACTCAAGAGGCACCAGTCCTATTGTCAGGTGATATTAAAATGATGGGGGCCATCTTTCTTTGACAAACTACCATGTGAAGGATTCAACACATCCTCCCTTGCCTCTATAAACCATTAGGTGTCTTAAGAAATAAGTATTTTCATCACAAATGTACCCTAGGCCATGACTACACAGCAGTGTATTGTTTAGGACTCTGACAGTCCAACAAAGATAACATTTGCAATATGACTGTTGCAGTCCCTTGTGGCAGCATTGTACATACATTCTACCCATTGACCAAGATCTTTTCATATTCCCCCACGTTTTCACTGCTTATTGTCAACAAGGCACTTCTTAGTGGAGATGAATCAATTACCCATGACTATTCCAAAATTCCCATGGTCATATGCATCATCTTTACCATCAACTTGTTGTATTATGATAACCCTATATGACTGTGTTTAGGAGTATGGTATGATATGATTCTATCAATCATCATAACAGTCCCTTATAAGTCAATGATGATGGTATTTGACCTCTCCAAGATTCACAAATATAACCAAAACCCTCCTCAAACTTCAAAAGGAAACCCTTTATCTTCATATGCAATCTCTGTTACAAAGCTCTTCATCATGTTTTTACTCATACCAAAGCATGTAAGTTAAGCATTTAATCAAGTATGAAGGAACTTGTGTTGCAACAGCATGTGAGTTAAGCATTTAATCAAGTATGAAGGAACTTGTGTTGCAACAACAAAGGGGTAGTTAAAACAAATCAACATTTCTCCTACAAGATTTCATGACCTTATAACAACATTCATTATAGCTCTAGATCTAAGAAAGCATGCCTCCAATGCCATAGATCCCTGCAATCACAAGACAAGATTATCAAATTCTTTCACATGATAGAAGAATTACAAAACCTTAAAATACTACAATACAATTTGTACTTGACCCTAAATCAGAGATCAAGGAAGGAGTATTCGCTCGTCATAATGAAATATTCATACTTACTCTTCAATATTTTATTTAAATGTGCAACCAATCTCAATCTAGGTGCTTGGACAGCCATTAGTATGGTCTCTCCATGGTGTTTAGACCCCCCAGTAAAAATCAGAAAATGTAGATCACATGCAAACATGTGACAAACAAAACATAAAATATCTTGTTCTAGCACTTGGAAAAGATAAAAATCAAGTTATACATGTTATTATAGCTGCAAGGAGGCCTAAATCGAATGCCACACGTGTGGGACCAGGTGGTAAGACCAAAAAAATCCTTAAAAATAGAGGTTGACAACTGTTCATTGCTAAAAAAAAACCTTATTACAGCTGGGAAAGGCTTATGACGTGCAGAAAATGCCTTACACAGGCTTGGGACAGCCACTAGACCGTCACAGACAAAGGAAATTAAGACGTCAATTTTAATGTGAAAAGGTAATGAGGAATTAGAAACTAAAAAGTGCATTACTAAATGCACATCTAATGGCCCAGATTTGGGGATGAAATCCAATGGTCTATAATCAAACTAAAGCTGCCCCATTCTCATTCCCTCCATTTTAAATTAAAAAATAATGGCATTTAAATTATTTTTAGTGTTTTCAAAGGGTTTTAAGCAATTTTAGATGGTTTAGGAGATTGTTTAAGTGTAATGAATGCTTACAGCCCAACACCAAGCCTCAAATAAGCCCTACCTAGCCTTTTAAGCAGCAATAACTTCGTTCTAAAGATATTTTACACTACAAAACAAAGGTATATAACATGAGATCTAACCTCTCCAATTATGAGTTTAAGACAACCAAAGGCTATAGTGACAAAATCAAATTGAGCAAAGATCCCCATTCAAAGTTGACCCATCCAAGAGCATGATCATATCAATATCAAAAATAACATTTGCACTTCTTACACGCCTAGTATGTGTCTATGTGAACATGGAGTGGTGTGATCATCCTCATGTTAAGTAACTTTAAATGGTCCAAAATTGAAAGACTCTTCAAAGTATGCAAAACTACATGCCTCCAATCATCAAGTTGTCACAAAATGGGCTCAAAGACTCTTGTCAAGATGACAATATTAGCATGATGAAATGAGACAAGACCACTAAAAATCTCTCTATACAAGACAAGAGACTAGGTGAAACCATGGAGTACATCCTCAATCCAAACTCCTTAAACCAAAAATATGCCAATACCACCCAATGAGCCATAAACCATCAAGTACAACATGCCATAGAAAATGAAGGCATCAAAACATATGAATCAACCAAGACTAAAGAAGATCATTTCAACTTACCAACCATGACCTGCAAGAACATCCAAATGCATCAACAATCATGTCAATCAATCACAAGCTCTATAATCAAATCAAGTTGATCAATTAGGACCAAAGAGTATGCAAAGCAAAGATGAAAAGGATTGGGAAACTCACTCAAAAGCCCAAATCAAAAGAGGGGGTCCCCATTTTACTCATGCAAAAGATGGGGTGTGTGTGCAAGGCACAACAAGTCATTTGAGAAGAAACTATTGAAGAAACTTGGTGAGATATATCAAGCCAAATCCTCAGTGAACAAGATTTTCTTGAGGAAGAAGTTATATTCCTTGAGAATGGAAGAGGGTGGATGAATTACAGACCACCTTGCATTAAATTATATGTTGGTGGCTCAATTAGCATCAGTTGGTGTAAAGATGGATGAGGAGGAGATATGTTAGATCCTACTTTGTTCTTTGCCTGATTCGTGGGATTCTGTTGTTATGGCTATTGGGAGTACTTCTGTTGTCTTGAAAGTTAAAGATGTTGTGAGTTCTTTACTTTTTAAAGAAATGAGGAGGAAGGTATCCATTAGTGCCAAAGAAGCCTTGAATATTCATGGAAGACCTAAAGAAAAAGGCAAGAAGAGAGAGAAGTGTGACAAATCGAAGTCCAAGGGGAGATCCAAATCTCCTGAAAAGTCCAAAGTTATTTTTTGGAACCACGATAAGCCTGGACACTTTTGTAAGGAGTGCAAAGAAGAAAAATAATAAATTTGATTATGATTTGAGTCCAAGAAGGAAGATGGCGATGCATTCATTACAACTTTGGCAACTCATGTAGGTAATGATGCATGGTTAATTGACTTAGGCGCATCTTTCCATATGACCCCTAATAGAGATTGGTTTTCTAAATATGAAGAATTTGAAGGCGGTAAGGTGTACTTGCATGATGATTCTCATTTAAATATTGTTGGCCATGGTAATGTTAAAATTATATTTCCTGATGGTAGATTAAAAAAGATTAAAATGGTGTGTTTCATAGCCCTAGGTTAGCACAAAATTTATTATCTATGAGTAAACTAATAGATGCAAGTGTGCAGGTAGTGATGCAGGATGCAAGATTATATTAGAGGTGCTATGGTGATCACTAGAGGTGTTAGGTTTGGTACATTGTATAATCTTGATGCATACACCATTAAGTACAATAGCACTTCTCTGAAAAGCAAGTTTGTGACTACATCGTTGAAAAAAGTGAGGGTTTCCTCTTCAGTAGATGGTTGTGGATTCTAGGTACCTAAGAGTGCTCTTTCTTCTGAATCAAAATTACCTACAAAGAAGACTATGTTATGACACCAGAGGTTAGGCCACATTGGAGAAAATGGTCTAAGGAACTTGAAAAATAAAAACCTCATTGAAGAGTTGACTGATTGTAATCTTGATTTTGATTTCTCTGAGCATTGTATTTATGGTAAACAAAACTACATTCAATTTTACTTGAGTTCTCATAAATCTTGTGGTGTATTGGATCTTATTCATTCTGATGCATTTAGTATTATAAATGTTCCTTCCATTGGAAAATCCACATATTATGTTTCGTTTATTGAAGATTATAGCAGAAGGACATGGGTATATTTTCTAAAGAGTAAATCTAAAGTTTTTAGTTGATTTAAAGAATTTAAAGCAATGGTTGAGTTGTAGTGGTGCAGTCATGGTCGGAGGGTCCATAGAGTGAATTGTCTAGGCTGTGCAGCAAGAGTAAACACAACGTAAGCCACTCCAAAGAAGAATGCAAAGAATGATCCAAATACTTAGTATATCATAGATTCAAAATGCTGATATGCCAGCAACATGTGGGCTTACAAATTAGGGCTCACATGCCTGATTACATAATAGAAAGCTATGGCATTGAAGTGCCTTTTCCAAAAGAATTCAAAGCTTCTAATATGAAATTATGCTAACTAACTAATTAACTACTTTCCTATGCATCTATTACATGATTATATGTCATCTCCAAGCTCAAGAAATCCTTCGCATCAGCCAAGGAAGAAGTTATAGTCTCCAATGAATGTGTAATGTGTGAACAGGGATAGGTCGGCCTTATGCAACTTGTACTCCTCTACAAGTGAATGAAACAAGGTGTGGATCTCAGGAAAGGTCAGCCATGTCCCAAAGTACCTCGAATGATGTTTCATTTAGCTCTGCAAGTCATGGAAGTGCTCCGCAAGTTTTCTCCTTCAGCTGACTGTCTGAATGCTCTATTCTGAGAACACAGTTGACCTTCTGATAGCGATATCTTTCCATAAACTAATCAAAATGCTCTAAATTTTGGATATGATGTGTATGATGATGTCTAGATGCTAAGTCCTGCTCTGCAAGCTTTGAAATGCAAACGCGACAAAATGTAGACCAAACTACTGAAATTGCTTTTGATTGACTGAACTAGAATGAACTAGAAAATGAAAGAAACAAAAGAAAAATGCAAATATTTTTGGTTGATGTAAGATTGCTCTACAACCTGGGATGCTCCTGCATCAGACACCTAGGGTTGTTGAAAAAGTGAGTCCCTCACTTTGCTGGGGCTAGAGGAAAACCAAGATGGTCCACCTCAGCCTGAGAAATCGAAGATGAATCTTCTTCCGGTTTGCCTTTCCATTTTACCAAATATTTCTTGCATTGCTTTCCTCTGTTGCTACGTCCAATTTTGCTATCCAAGATGTCTTCAATCTACTATGGTGCTTGTTGTGGTAACTGCTTCCTCCATTCTTCTTCAATGATGTCATTGGTTTCTCCTTCATGATGTTGATATAAGTCTGCAATGTTGAAAATAGGTGATATGCCCAATTTCTCTAGTAGCTCTACTTCATATGCATTTCCTAAATCAAACTTTCTAAGTATCCTACATGGTCCAAACTTCTTCATCTTCAACTTGTTATATGTCCCTATTGGAAATCTCTCTTTTCTCAGATATACCATTACCTCATCTCCCACTGAAAATTCTTTGTGTCTTCTCTTCTCATCTACTTGCTCCTTATACTTACTATTCATCTCTTCCAAATGCTTCTTAACTTGATTATGCACTATCTCCATGTGTCCTGCAAATTCTTCTACCTCTACACTCCTCTTATTCTCCATACTGATAGCCCTTAACTCTGCAACTCCTCTAGGGTTTACTCTAGTTACTATCTCAAAAGGTGTCTTTCATGTACTCCTGTTTACTGAATTATTGTATGCAAACTTAGCTTGTGATAGAATGAGATCCCAATTTCTTGCCTTCTCTCCAACCAAACATCTCAATAAGTTACCCAAACTCCTATTTACCACTTCTGTCTGTCCATCTGTCTATGGATGAAATGCTAAACTGAACTTCAAATGTCTTCATCTTCTTCCAAAGTGTCCTCCAAAAGTATCCGATGAATCTTGTGTCTCTGTCTAAAATTATGCTCTTAGGTAATCCATCCAATCTCACAATCTCCTTGAAAAATAGGTTAGCTACATGAATTGCATCACTTGTCTTCTTGCAAGGTATGAAATGTGCCATCTTTGAAAATCTATCCACCACTACAAATATAGAATCATGTCCTCTCTGTGTCTTTGACAAACCTAATATGAAATCCATGCTTATGTCTTCCCAAGGTCTCTTTGGTACTGTAAAAGATTTGTATAACCCAGTATTCTAATTACTCCCTTTTGCAACTTGACATACTCTACAACTCTGCTCAAACTTCCTGACATCCTTATATATCTAAGGCCAAAAGTAATTTTCACTTACCAAAGCTACTATCTTATCAATTCCAAAATGTCCTGCCAATCCACCATTATGCTTCTCCTTTATCAGATTATCTCTCATTGAACTGCTAGGTATACACAACTGATTTCCTTTGAACAACATATCTTCTTGAATGAAATAATATAACCACTTACTTCTATCTGTCACAATAGGTTCCTTACATGCTTTCCATGGTTTTGCAAAATCAAAGTCTTCTTCATACATGTGCTTTAATTCTTCAAAACCTAACACTTCGACTCTCATCGCTATCAGCAAATTTCTCCTTCTACTCAAAGCATCCGCAACTCTGTTTGACTTTCCACTCCTATGCTTTAGTACAAATGTGTAACTCTACATGAACTCTACCCATCTCATATGTCTTTGATTCAACTTACCTTGACTGTTCAAATATTACAAAGCTTGATGATCTGTATACAACACAAATTCCTTAGGCAACAAATAATTTCTCCACTTCTTCAAGGCTTGAATTATGGCATAGAATTCATGATCATAAACTAAATATCTTCTTCTTGCATCATTCAACTTCTCACTGAAAGTACTTGGTGCATTAGTCAATCCAAAAGGCATCACTAACCATTCATACAATCCTTCATTTGTCTTAAAAGTAGTCTTCCACTCATCTCCTTCTTTGATTCACATTTGATGGTATCCACTCTTCAAGTGTATCTTTTTAAAATACTTTTCTCCACTCAAACAATTCATAATATCATCCATTCTAGGCAATGGAAATCTATACTTAATTGTGATCTTATTGATTGCTTTGGAGTCTGTACACATCCTCCATTCTCCATCCTTCTTCGGTGCTAGAACTGTAGGTACTGCACAAGGGCTTAAGCTTTCTTTGATCGATCCTTTTCTCAACAACTTTTGTATCTATCTATTCAATTCTTCATTCTCTGCTGGTGTCATTCTATGTGCTACTTTGTTAGGAAAACTAGCTCCAGATATAAGATTCATGTGATGACTGATACTTTTGATTGGTGGCAATCCTTTAAGTACATTATCCGATATGATGTCTTCATACTCTGTCAGCAATTTAGTTATCTCCTCTGGCTATGATTCTTCAGTCTCTGTGATTAGGGTTCCAGGCTTCTTAGGAATCAAAGCATAACACATATTCTCATGTCTCAAACCATCCAGAATTTTCCTTCCATCAACCAAACAAATTCTAGCATTCCCACATACTTCACCTTTAGGCTCATCTTCCAAAGGAATCAAGGTAATTCTATTTCCATTTGATGTTATAGTATAGGTATTCTTTCTCCCATCATGTATAGCTTTTCTATCATACTTCCATGGTCTACCCAACAATATATGACACACGTCCATAGGCATAATATCACACAATACTTCATTATGATAAGATCCTATATGAAATTTTACCAAATATTGTTCACTCACCAGTACCTTATGATCATCCTGAATCCATGCTATCTGATAGGGCTTAGGGTGTTTCAATCTCTCCAGGTTCAGCTTAGTCACCATCTCCTTTGAAACCAAATTGTCAGAACTACCACTATCAATTACAACCTTACAACATTTACCTCCTGATTTGCATCTGGTCCAGAATAAACTTTTCCTCTGTGGTGGTTCCTCATTTGTCTCTGCTTAAAATAATGCTCTCTTCATGACTAGTGAGTCTCCTTTCTTAGGTTTACCAACTGAATTAGGTGATCCAACAAGTTCTTCTTCTACATAAGCTATTCTTGCACTGTTCTCTATCTTCTTGCTTGTACTTCCCTGATGACATTCATATGCTCTGTGTCCTTCATCTCCACACTTAAAGCAGGTTCCTCTGAATGTTCTCTTATCAAACCCTCTTTCATCTCTTCTATACCCTTCACTCCAGTAAGAATTATGATTCCCTCTATGGTAGAAAGTCCTGTCATCTCTTCGGTATGAACTGTTATCTCTGTCTTCCTTCTTGAATGTGCTATCTTGTTTGTTTTGCTATGCATATGATCTTTCTCCTCTGGAATATGTTCTACCTCTCTGAAATTTACCTCCTCTACCACTCTGTCTCTGCTCATGCTTCTTGTTCAACTTTTCTTCAACTTTCAGGGCAAACTGATATGCTTCTTCTATTGTTGTCATCCTCACCAAACATAGTTCTTCTTGAATGTTCAATCTCAGTCCATTGATGTATCTTGCCACTTTCTCCTTGCTTGCTTCATTATGTCATGTCCTTATAATCATCTTATGAAATTCTTCAGTATACTCCACAAATTTCTCCTTTTGTCTAAAGTTTTGCAACCTCTTCAACAACTCCAACTTATAGTCAGCAGGTATAAACTAATTCTTCAACTTTGTCACCATTCTATCCCATTTTGTAATATTTTCTTTTCCTCTTATGTTTCTATCCAACTGTACTCCTTTCCACCAAATAGCAACATGTCCTTTCAACTTAGTTTTTGCAAATCTCACTTTCTCCATATCTTCAATTTCTTCATATTCAAAGTATTCTTCTAGGTCATTTATCTAGTCAATCAATTCCTCCAGATTCAAATTGCTAGTGTAATTTGATACTTCCACTCTAGGTCTTTTCCCAATCTTCAAAATAGCTCTCAACATATTCATTTGATCTGATTCTTCTTCTTCTTCTAGAGTTTCTTCATTTTGATCAGCGGATTGACATTCTTCATCATCATCACTTTCAACATTAGGTCAAGGTGCAAGTCCTCTTCTTCGATCTTCTTCAACAACATCCAATCAAACTCTCATTGTTTTCATCATCTCCATCATCTGATCCATTCTTCCAGCCATAGTACCAACATTAGGTATTCTCCTTGGTGGCTTCTCTTCCTAGGATCAAGTATAACTACCTTAAATTCTGTGATTGAGTTACAAGGTGACAACTGCCTCACAATCGGTGATCGGTTGACAACAAAGGTAGTCTACCTCAAGTTTGGTGATTTGTTCACAACAAGATCTTACAGAATGTCTTCACAAACTTCACTCCCAAAGGATTCAAAATTTGCTCTGATACCACTTAGTGCAGTCATGGTCGGAGGGTCCACAAAGTGAACTGTCTAGGCCATGCAACAAGAGTAAACACAACGGAAGCCACTCCAAATAAGAATTCAAAGAATGATTCAAATACTTTGTATATCATAGATTCAAAATGCTGATATACCGGCAACATGTGGGCTTACAAATTAGGGCTCATAGGCCTGATTATAGAATAGAAAGATATGGCATTGAAGCACTTCTTCCAAAAGATTTCAAAGCTTCTAATCCTGAGTTATGCTAACTAACTGATTAACTACTTTCCTATGCATCTATTACATGATTATATATCATCTCCAAGCTCAAGAAATCCTCCGCATCGGCCAAGGAAGAAGTTACAATCTCCAATGAAGGTGTAATGTGTGAATAGGGATAGGTCAGCCTTATGCAACTTGTACTCCTCCGCAAGTGAATGAAACAAGGTACAGAACTCAGGGAAGGTCAGCCATGTCCCAAAGTACCTTGAACAATGTTTCATTTAGCTCTGCAAGTCATGGAAGTGCTCTACAAGTTTTCTCCTTTAGCTGACTATCTGAATGCTCTGTTCTGAGAACACAGTTGACCTTTTGATAGCGATATCTTTCTAGAAACTGATCCAAATGATCTAAATTTTGGATATGATGTGCATGATGATGTCTAGATGCTAAGTCCTATTTCGTAAGCTCTGAAATGCAAATGCAGCAAAATACAGACCAAACTACTGAAATTGCTTCTGATTGACTGAACTGGAATGAACTGGAAAATGAAAGAAACAAAATAAAAATGCAAATGTTTTTGGTTGATGCAAGATTGCTCTGCAACTTGGGATGCTCCTGCATCATGCAGACTGGAAAGAAAATAAAATGTTTGAGCACTTATAATGATGGTGAATTTTTCTCTAACAATTTTGATAGATTCTGTAAAGATTGTGGCCTTTAGAGATAAAAGACAACTCCATATTCTCCAAAATAGAATGAGTTGTAGAAAGAATGATTGGGACACTGATGGAGAAGGCTCAGAGTATGCTTAGTGGTGCTGGTCTAGAATAAAGGTTTTGGGAAAAAGTTGTTGCCACTTCTTGCTACCTGATTAATAAGTCTCCTACACTAGCTCTTGTTGATAAAACACCTATGGAGGCGTGGTCGGGTCAAAAGCCTTCATTGAAACATCTTAGATTTTTTTGTAGCAAGGCATATGCACATGTGCCAAAGGAGAAGTGAACAAAGTTGGAGAATAAGGTTGTGAAATGTATCTTCATTGGTTAAAATTATGGTGTGAAAGGATACAAGCTTTAGGGTCCTATTGCACAAAAGGTAATATATAGTAGAAATGTGGATTTTAGAGAAACTAAGCCTTCTTTTGTTACATTATAGTGAGAACAAAGTGAACAAAAAGATGTGATTCAACTTCCTTCTACACCTAAGAAAGTTGAATTGAAGCCCTTAGATAGACAAGAAGTTGAGGAGATCTCATCAAGCTTTGAATCTTTAGAAGAGGAAGAATAACCTCCAACTCAACTTGTTCAAAGGTTTACAAGGCATATACAACAACTTGAAAGGTATTCACTCTATGACTGCAAATGTATTTTTTCTTTGAAGACTAAAATGGATGAACCAAGATCTATAGAAGAGGCATTGGGTATGAATGATCTAGAGTCCTAGAAGATTTGTGGATGGGGTTGATTTCTATACTTGAGATAGACTAAGTTCTCAAGCAAGAGTTGATGATGATTAAATCAAATATTTTTTATACTTAAGATAGGCTAAGTTTTTAAGAATTTTATTTTATTTTATTTAGGATTTGCATGGTTGATTATGGATTGTTTACTTAAGATATGCAAGGTTCTTAAGAAAACTTGGATTAAGGATGGTTGATGAAGGTTTTGATTAAAATCTAGGATTGGGATGAATAAAGATGGATTTAGATGGGTTGGATTAAGGTTTGATTTGCTTGATTTGGAGGATTAGAGATTGATATATGATTAGGTAGATGGGTGATTAACACTAATCAAGTTTCAAAATTAAATGGGATGATTTGATTTGGAAGGATTAAATGGATGGATTGATGATAGTTTGTAGTTATAGTTGGATTAAAGTTGATGGGATTTTAATTTGAGTGTGGATTTGGATGACTAAGAACAAAATTTTTAGTTTTGATGAAGGCTAGATGCATACACTCAAAATATAACATATACACCAATTTAGGATGGATACACTTGTTTATGAATGAAAATTCTAAAAATAAAACCTATATGTACAAACAAGATGAAAACACTGATTTGTGGATGAAGGTGATTTGTGTTGATTTCTAACCTTTGGTAAAGGATTTTTTTGGCCTTCAAAGTTGGATTATTGGTGATTATTTATTAGGGGAAGACATTTAGTAGTTTAACACATGAAAAGATACCAAACATTTCAACAACCTATCTTATTTAGGTGGGAGTGTATATGATTGTGAGCCCACCAGTATGCCTTGTCTAGTTGTAATGTGTAAGTCCCATGATGAGGAGATAACCACTTTTTATCACCTAATATGACTCACAAGGAATGAGGGGAAAACATGCATGGAATACACATCTAGTTCTAGGGGCACAATGTGAGTGACTTCTCAGGGCTAACTGCTTACTGATGCATCAAAAACATACATAGTCTATAGTCATAAACTAGGTTGTACAAGTTTACTAGGGATATCCTCCAAATACCCAGAGGTAGATGAGGCCTAAATTTGTGAATGAGAGTCCACCTACAAGCATGTTTTCTATTTTGGAGCAGACAAGATCAACCAATAAGAACTAGAATCACTTCCACAAGCTAAATTTCAAAAAATAAGCCAATACCATATATTCAAAAGCTAGGTAAATATGTACATAGATGCATTGTATAAATAGGAAAGAAAGAGGACGTAAGAAGGTAGGAAATAATGATTGACTACCCCTCCATAGGTGCAACACTTGTGTACTCAAATGACATGTGTTTGAGCAAATGAAAAGTATGCATGTATTAGGTGTCTCAAAAGGTGAGGACACATGTCTCAAACATATGAGATGAGACAAACTCTTAAAAGTCCCTAAGTGGATACTTAAGCATAGTTTGAATATGACCTAGTCAAACTAGATAGGTAAAAGTTATTTTCACACTAACACCCCCCTTAAGTTCAACTTAGGGAGAAGTGATACAAAGATGATGGGTCCTGACTACTAGGCCATGTTAGGTACCCATGTACAAACAACTTTATCATAAGTGGAGAAAAAGGAGAAAACCCAATGGAAAATAATACTCCTCTCCAAAAGAGAAATGATAAAATTGTACAAGTGATGAAGAAGGAGAGAATAGAAGAACTCAACATGACCCCCTAAGGAATACTTATAACACTAATGTACAATAGATGTTCTCCCCATAGGAGAGAAAATATGAGAAGGTCTATGTGAGCCCCCTAGAAAATGTGAAGTAATGAACTCCATGCGAGGAAATGGATCCTCCCAAAATTGATATGAGAAGAGTAACCATGCAGCCTCCCCTCAAAATACCTCATGTAGTGCTGGTGGAAACTTGACACTAGATGCTGAAAATGATCCATGAACGCTAAAACACGTCTCGCCTTGGGAAGAAATAGAACCATAGAAGTGTGCAAGTGATCTTCCCATTCCATATGGGAACATGCATCAAGGATGAAAGTATCTAAATTTTGCACATGATCCAAAGTCACAAATGACGTCTATGATGTCTTCAAAGGATGCTCAAGTATCTCCAAGCCATTGCTAACGTGTGATAGATGCTAATAAGATGAATCGGGTACCATAAAATATTTGGGAATAGGAACCATGGATGTATGGTGACAACTAGACCAATGAGAATCTGATACTACTATAGAGGATGTCAAAATAGATGATGACTGAGTCAAATATGTAGACTCATGAATATTTGTAGAATTTGTCACTATTGAAGTTGATGTAGGCAAAGAAAGAGCAATCATATTTGAAGAAGACAATGGTGATGCAACTTCATTGAAGATGTCATCAAATAGAAGACATATGTCCTCAATGATGTCTTCCAAATCTGCAATGTGGGACTCTACAAATAGAGATGAAATTTCTAGTAGATATGTATCCTAAAGTGGTAGATTTGAAATAACGATAGCAATATCCTAGTGCATAGAATTGCTGGAAGCCATACATGAGTCAACTTTGGATTTGGATGTAGCATTAGGTGATGGTGGAGATGAGATCTCAATGCAAGTCAACTGACTAGATTATTCATCCCCAAATGATGGTGTCTCACAAGATGGTTGAGTGAGAGTAGATGATCTTTCTACAAGTGCTTTATAACGATCTATAACAATACAATAATCACAAAGAATTTGTTTCATTTCATCAATTTGAAGAGGAATACATTCTTTTGTTGTATGTTGTTTCATCCCACAATATCCACATTTGATTTTCCATTTATTATGAGATTTATTGAGATCACTCAAATGGAAGGGATTATGTGTGAGTGACATGATCAAATTTGTGGCAATATTCAAAGAAGAAATGCAATATTGCCCCCCCCCCAAAAAAAAAAAAAAATGATTAGTGTTGTAACATGGCACCCCCTAGAAAAATAGACAAGGAAAAATTACAATTTGTGCAAGTTTGGAAGCCAAATCATATATTTATAACACATGAAGATTTTTACAAACTTTTGAAAAAAAGGCTTACCAAAATGAAATTTGACTTGTACTAATGAATTCTTTGGAAAATCACTTCCACATTTCCTTCAAAATTTGCAACATTTTCCTTTTGCATAATCATTTTGATATTTCCTCATAATTAGATCATGTCTAAAAATTGAAAAATTTTCTCATAATTAGATCATGTCTGAAAATTGGAAAATCAAATGTCAATATTGTAGGAGTATTCAACATAGGGATGAAATGTGTCCTCACTTATCACATCATCTATTTTAGCTCCTTCTTAGGACAAGCCTGACATCTCCTCCACCATCACCTGATACTACATATGAATCCAAAGTTGCTTCCTTGAGAACTTCCAGTGATTCATTACACCAAGAGATTGATAACAGTACTTTGGCTTCTACAAAGTTTAGAGAGGCTTCACAGAGGGCTTCCAGATATTCTTTTTAGCAGGACTTCACATGGGATTTGGATTGCAGCCACATGACATGCATTGGCATTCCACACATCAATTTTTTGGAAATTATTTCTCTTTCTTTGCCTACATCAACTTCTATAGTGACAGATTTTGTGATATTCATGAGTCCAGATCTTTGACTCAATCATCATATCAACACTTGTCACCCAATAGCATTGGATTAGAGATACTTGAGGAGCCTTTGAAAACATCATGGACATCATCTAGGTCTTTGAATCATGTGCATAATTCAGAGACATTCATACTTCTTCCTGCATATTCCTATATGGAATGGGAAGATCACTTGCACACTTATGCTTTTTTCTCTCTTTTGGAGAAAGTTTTTTTCCCACTAGGTTTTCTTTCTTTCTCCACTTATGATAGATTGCATTGTACATGGGCACCTCATCAGGACTAGTTTTTGGGACCCCTCCTTATTTGTGCCCACCTAATGTATGCTTAAGGGGGGTGCTAGTGTAGAATATTATTGTTATTACTTATTATTTAATAAGTAATTACACATGTAAAACTACACATGGTGTTAAGCTAACTTAGGTGGCTATGTGGCAACTTGGAGAGTTGGTCAAACTCATCCAAGGTATGTGGTGTCTCTTTCTTGCCATTTTGTAGAACAAACTCGCCACCTCTATTTGAGTGCATGAGTCAACTTCTTAAGCAATCTAATCACCTCACCCTATATATAGGGCACCTATGTGATTTTTTACTTAGCTTTTGAATATATGTTATTGGTTTATTTTATGCAATTTATCTTTTGGAAGTGATTCTAGTTCTTGCTGGTTGATCTTGGCTAATCCAACATGGTATTAGAGCAAGTGGCAAGTATGCATGCATTAGGTGTCTCAAAAGGTGAGGACACATTCTCAACCATATGAGATGAGGCAAACTCCTAAAAGTCCTTGAGTGGAGACTTAAGCATAGTGTGAATAGGACCTAGTCAATCTAGATAGGTAAAAGCTATTTCCATACTAACATTTTGGACAAGTTCAATTCCACTTCACCTTGGGGTATGTGCATGGAAATGGGGGACCAAAAGGTGGTCAAAAGTGGCCACTATTTTTTGAAATTAGTAAAAATTGATCTTGGATGAAAATTGAAGATAGCCACGCTTAAAATTTGAAGATGTTACAAGAACAAAATTCATAGTGCTTGGAATCTAGTTTCTAAGCTAGTAGTTTTTTTAGAAATGGTGGATATTAAGAGATTCAAATAGGGGAGCACACAAAGTGTGCCTATTTTTGTCAGAAAAATATAACATAGCATCTGGTGTGCTCCCCCTAAAATGTTAACTTTTTTTAAGTATTTCATAAATCACGTTAGTGGAAAATTAGCTAACATCGTGTAGTTTATGCTTGATTTTTTTGCTAATTTTTTAATAAATATATATTTTTTACTAATTTTCAAAGTGGACACATCCAGAGAAATGAAGAGTTGAGCATGCTCCCCCTAACTTTTTTGAAAACTAATTGAAAGTGTTATGTATGAAAAGGATATGCATGAAATGATGTTAAGCATACCAAATCAAACCCTCTTTTCACAATAACATTCAAGGACAAAGCCGAGCCAAATCACAACCAAGTGAAGGTGGACTTAGCTACATACTTTGTGCTCTTGTTTTCTATGGAAAGATATGATTTAATCAGGTGTTTTTATCAAACCCTAGTTCAACAATGGACAAAATCCTAGTTCTATGATAAATAGAGCATAACTTTCAAACCATGATAGATACACACTTTGGAAGAAGCACTGAGATCAGTGAATAGAGGAGAACCTGATTTTGGAAGCAAAGAATTTGAAAGGCTATGGTGCCCACTCCCAAGTTCTTGGAGTGAGAATTTGCCAAAGGTCAAAACTGAGAAAATGCTCCAGAGAGTGCCCAAATGATGTATACAAACCCTGATTTGTCAGGAGGACAACTGGAGGACTACAATGCAGGCACCCTAGTCTAATATGGAGGAATTTCCTGAAACTTAGAACTGAGAAGATGATGCAGACAACTTCCTGATGCGAGATCCAGGGCTTGATTTGTCAGAAAGACATTGGTGCCTATGCCCTAGTCTGTTACAAAGGAATATTTTGTAGATTCTTCAGGATCCCAAACCTTTATCGTTTACACTACTTCTCTGTACTTGCACTTCACCGAATCCCGCACCTATAACCTACAATCACAAAGTGAGGGGTTTGGGGGTTGTGGTGTTTAGGAGCTTGCCTCGTTCAAGCCCCAGAATGACATTCAAGTCTTCCAACACCATTGTTAGATAGAGTTCATGCCCAAGGGAGGGCAGAGGCCAAATCAATGATGAAATAAAATGATTGAAGCATAAATAGATGTCACCTTAGAGGTGAAGCCCTCACAGAGATGAAGATCCTTCAAATCATGAGGAGATGGATTGATGAAGCCAAATCTGCAACAAACAAACACAATAACAACACAATTTTGCTCTGCAACACAATGAATTCCTTGAAACCCCTTAGCTCAATATCACAAGTTTGCATTATCCATATCAGTGTAAAATGAAATCATAAAATCACATATATATGCTTTCCCACTAACATTTGTAATTCAAATTGAAAAGGCTGACAAAGGGAAACCTTTTTAAAGGTCCAATGTCGACACATTTAAATTTGGGTCCCAACAAATCAACATGGACTTGGACACGCGGGCCCAAGTGCCAAGGCCAATTTAGGTCTTAATTAAACATTTAAAATGGCCCCTAAGTCCCATTTGACATGTGTTTCAAGGGAAATTGCTCCAGGATAAGTATTAAGCATGTAAAGTGTAAACACGGGGACCTAGGAGCTAAACTAGGAGGTAAAAAGGCACGAGGTTACTTTTTAATCCATAACATTTAGCCTCCACTTTAATGTATGTATGATCTTATGATTCCATATATGCATTAAATTACGGCCAAAGCACACCAAACACACCAAGCACATAGAGCCAAGGATACCCAAAGGTTGGAGGACTATTTGTAGCCCCCAATCTCAGGTAAGAACTAGAAAACTCATGGAAGATGCATAAGACACAATGAAGATAGTAGGAAGTATGCAAAACGTGGAGAATACAGTGGAAGCATGTAATAAATGAAGAAGACATGAAAGCAGTCACACAATACATGAAGTATACATGGAGAGAAGACATGATTAAGCAAATACATATATATATCTCTAAATAAATGATGAGGATGGAGCTCATTGCTACACGCCACCATAAAAAACATGCAAGACACATATAAAACACACAAGGCATGTTAGACATGCAAGGAAGACACATGTAAAACACACTGAATACATGAGTGCCACATAGTACATCATCGACATACTACACGTATTATTCAGGGTAAACACAAGCGATAGGGAGGAGATCATCACTACTCCACTATCTAAAACACGCCAAACACACCTGATGGTTGATCTACACTACCACAACCACTGAAGATATGCTTAAGGGTGGATGACTCAAGATCTAGCCCCGCCTCTGTGAAGTACTTTGTATAAAAGGATGTGCACTAGCTCGAAGATACACCATCCCACCTTCTGCAGAAGGGATTTTTATAAAAGGATATGCATTAGCTCAAGAGATACATAATCCTGCCTCGTGATGAGGGCTTTTTGCTTGCATTTTAATAAGGATGTGCACTAGCTCAAGAGATACACCATCCTGAGTTGTGGTGGGGGCTTTCAAACACTCTTCGTCAGTGTCAAAATAATTAGATAGTTACCATTATATATACCCTTGCCTTAAGGTGGTTGATACCACTTATCAGTATCAAGAACATTAAGGTAGATTGAAAACATGCAAGGGAACAAGAGCTCTCGCAAAGCCCATGCCCCCAAAGGTGACATGTGCCACAATCACCGAATGTTCCCACAAACATATTGATATGAATTGCTAAGATAATCAACAAGAGATAAGGTAAGAACATCTTACTCTAATATAATAACCAAATCAAATCATAGAAGCTATGCATAAATTAGATTACATCAAAAAATGGAGGCTACACTTGCGGGATTAGAACTGAGTATAGCCATTGGGCTTATACTGCAAGTATCTCAGAACTGAGTATGTTAGCATTTAAATTCACACCTTACGGTGTGACACTAAACATAACAGTGTGTAAAATAAGATTGTTCTTCAAATTAGGAGGGGAAGCTCCCCTAGACAAAGAAATTTAAAAAGACAGTTACAATTTAACCTATCTTTTTGTTTCTTAGAGCACGGGCATAAGGTAATTGAAGCTCTTCTGCAATGCTTCAAGACTTTTCAGAATATTACAAAAGAAATAACTAAACTTTAATAAACATACTTCCAATTTCTTCAAGTAAATCTAGAGCATAAAGAAATTGAAGGAACAATTTGGAGATTTTAACACAAAGGAACAACAAAGATCTAAAAATAATTGTTTAAGCACAAAGTCATAAACAATTCTTCTCAACCTTAACAACACAAAGAACTTCCATGATAATGATGCATATTCTCATTCTTCAAAGTAATCAAAACACACAACAATGTTGAACAATAATATGCGAGCAAAATAATAGCTTCAACATTTACCATTAACAAGTTTAAGTGTATAGAATATACTTATTTATACCCTAAAAAGAAAAGATGCAAGGAAATGAAAGGAAGATTTAACTAACACTCTTCACCCTAACCCTAATGCTGCATGGGAAGCATGCAAGCTTATTCGTAATTAAAATAATAAAATATCTCTCATGCAATTCAGTTAACTAAACTTGCATGTTATTACACATTGAGTTCCACTTAAAGAAAATTTTGCATGATTTCCAAAACAAGTCCAAAAATAGATTTATCTTTGAAAAGAAAAGTCAGTTCTCAAAATAGAAACTGCTTTGGAAATCTCTCCAACTGCTCAAAATAGAATCCTCCTGCAGATAGTGAAAAATGAGTAAGTCTAAGAATTGAGATTTCTCTCAAATTCATCAACTTTAGCCTCATTTGGTATGGTAATAGACTCCAGGTGAACCATCCTCATCTACAAGTTGACACTTGCATCACCAATGGTCTTTGAAAGATCCACATAATCTTTTTCAGCCTTATCAAATCTTACTATGATTTTAGCTAAAAGATACATTTTTGCCACATGAGGATCTCCACAAAATCTCTCTAGGATCAGCTACACAAACTCATTCTACAAGTTATGAACAAGGCAATTTACGCCTTCATCAATGAAATACCTGCAAGGAATGTGTTGGACAAAATTAATAACATACTTCTCAATGCTGAGAAGTTTCTCCTTCCATGTAGCTAACTCTGAGGCTATGTATTTCGAGATGTGAATCAAGAAAGAATACTGATGTGTCCATGAAAAGACTGTGGACCTATCATCTACTAACATTGGCCTTAAGCCAAGAGCCTGAAATCTCACCAATAGCCTATCATAGATAAGCATCATCTCTGTCATGCACTCCAACATGTTCTGAATCCCAAGTAGAGTATCCTTAGAATTAGACACTACTGCGGTCAATTTAACAAGGAAGGCAACACCCTTCACTATGAAATCTTTAATCCAGTCCTTCATGTGCTTGCCATATACCACCAACTAGCTCAATTGTCTCTGATCATCAGAAGACTCCATTACCTGTGGCAACAAAACTGAAGGTTGAGAAGGGGTATGTAGGAGTTGTGAAATATACTGACATAATTGCTTATTTTCTGATTTGAGGATAGCCTTGTCTTCTCCATCTTTCAACACTCTACTCCTAATAGTATCAGTGGCTACCTCTAAAATATTCACAATGGCCTGCCTAGTGCTTTGTCCCGAGTTAGCCTTGACGATATGAAAATCATCAGGCTCAACATCCAACACCATCTTATCCTAAGGAGGGATAGTGGTTTTTACAAATATGTCACCTTCAGGAGTCCTTGAAATCATTGACTACTTCTTTAGCTTCTTCGCTAAGGGCTCCCTGAAAGATTTGGCTAAAGCGCTGAAATCCAATTGATATGATGGTCTCTTCTTGTTTTCACCAATCACTGTGCGAAGCCAAGTAGGAGTAGCCCTGTCAAGCACTGGCTTTGGATGATCCTCTATCTCAACTTCAAGATTGGGTGTGATCTTGACCTCATGAGGTACAATATGTGGGTCTATCTCAGGCTCAACCTCTAGCACTGTCTCATGCTCTATCTCTACCCTCTACTCTACCTCTGGATCCCCAGCATCCTTGACTCCTGATGAGTCAAATGGTGTAGAAGTGATATGTATAGGAGACTCATGTGGTTCTGGTATCGGTGGTGACAATGAAGAATTCTCCTCCTCCTCCTCCTTCGAAGATGATGATGACGAAGAAGAAGAAGAAGTGGAAGAGGAAGTAGTCGGCGAGCTTGGTTCTACTGGTGATAAAGAGACTGCATCTGGCTACTGCTAAACCTGAGCTCTAGACTGAGTTCTATTTTTTTGGATCATCCTCAAGGGCTCTTTCTTAGGAATATTTACTTCCTTGACCTTCTCACTTATTATTTTGGACTTTAGCCTTGTGGCTAAATGAGTAGATGAAGATGGTGGCTCTACTGTAGAAGCCTTTACCTTTCGGCCTTTAGCTATCTTTTCCCTTTGAGAATTAATAAACATCCAACTTCATTTCACCACTGCTTGAGTTCTGTCAGTGATAGAAGTTGACTCCTTAAGGGACCAATCAATTTGTGGCAAAGGTTGCAAGTTAATACTTTCCCTTATGAATCTAGAAGAAAGAACATTATCATCTTCGCACAAACCTTTGGTGTTTTCATCAAGGAAAGCCTGTATTTTCTCTAATGAGAAGCGACCATAACTCTATTGGCAGACCTCAAACTCATCTTCACAATTAGCCCAATAATCTTCAATGGTTGGCATATGAGAAGATTTACCACCAACTCTAGACTTCATTACCTCTTTAGGATCATAGGTGTGTTTTTCTTTGAAGGTCTTCAAACCAAACTTAGACATTTCTTCACCAATCACTTTAGCATCTGAAGTAGTCTTGCATTTGAAAAAGCTAAGTTGAATAGGAAAACCCACTGCATGCATATGTCTGATGTGTAGAAAGTTATGAACTTTGGTACTTTGACATAGGAACTCCATGAAAATCACCTCATCAGAAGGGTATCTCAGAAGTATATATGGATATGAAGTGAACCCATACACCAAGATGTATGAAAAGCTAGGAAACTGAATGTACCAGTCCACCCAATCCGAGATCACTACCCTTGCCTCCTCTGAAATATGGACATGCATCTGGTTCTCCAAGTCTCGCACTGTAAACATTAGGAATGCATCACTGACATGGCAGAAGTGCTTTAGGGACTCTGAAAACTCCAACTAAGGATATAGCCTAGTAATCCTGGTGTTTTGTGGAGAGCCCACAAAATTCAACCCAACAAAATGGTGCTGCTTAGCCACCATGAATAGAAAGTATGATGCCATCCTAAACTCATGAGTTTAGGGAAACTCTATAATTTGTCAGTGAATACAGTTACTTATGAGGATAGACCAATCATAAGTAGCACTTCCATTGACCACTATGCTAATAATATAGAACATCTAGGTTCTGAAACTTCTCCCTTCGGCTTGGCCTGTGATGTGGTTAAGTAGTGTGATCATGATTGCATACTTATCTTTGAACTCTCCTCTACCAATGTTTCTAGGAAGAGTATTTCTTTTCTCCTTTAGCCATTTGGAAGCCACCTTCTAACATTTATCAACATTTGAGCTCCACACTGTCACAATCTTCAAGGTCTAAGGTGAGTGATTCTTCAAATAGAGGTATCTTGAAACCAAATTCCATATCATCCAGTTTGAGGTTTACAACCACCCTTCCATCACTGCTCTGACTTCTCTTGATTCTAGATCATAACATTTTATGCAATCTAGCACAAATTCTATTTTGAGTGGCTATTGGGAATGAGCCTGCTTGGGTTAGCCCAGAATACATCAAGTTCTTTGCTGCAATGCTTCCTGCCTTCACCAAGGAATCCAAGTCAAAACCCTTGGGTGAAACTTGGCACAAATCTGTCTCTTTGACTTTGGAATATTCATGGACAAGTGAGGATCTGTGCTCAATGGTGACCGAAGAATATTGCATGGTTGCTTTGTGGCTTCAAGAAAACTTTCCTCTTCGCTGTCCTGCTTTGCAAAAGGTCAAGTTAGATTTCTATATGCTCGCTGTCCAACAAAATCAGGTTTTTCTTCTCGCTATCCAAACTCTGATTTTTCATAAAAATGTGTATTTTTCCCCTTGAAAAGTGAAAATTTGCAGATGCACCTTCAAATCTTGGTTGGATTTGAGCTCTAGACAGTCAAGGATGATGAGAAATGTCATTTCCCGAGGTGGGTATGCAATAGAAATTAGGAAATATGGACAAAGACACCTTGAAAACTCTTTTTACTGTGGTTGTAGGTGGTTATTTTGGACTGTAACAGTCATAAAATCCTTCAAAATTCTCTACCTAGGTCTGAGAGCCGCCCCTTGAGTGTACAAACATGCTTGTAGATGATAGAGAATGAGGAAAATAGTGCCTTTGAGTGACCAATCTGCCCTTTAGATGTATTGCTGGTCCAAAAAGTGCTTCAAACCTGCCATAAAAAAGCTTAAAAACCCTCAGTAATGGCCACCAATGAGAAGAGATGACCTTCTAGGGTGTAGATATGCCTTTGAATGTGAGAAAGGGGGATGGAATGATGGAAGAATGTGTTAACTTGGCCTTCTAGGTGAAGTGCCTCTCCTCAAACCCTTTCAATCTGCCTTTGAAGCTTAAAAAACCCTCAACAATGGCGTCCTCATGTTGTGCACTGCCTTTAGCCCCTTCTCTATGCTTTTGATAATGACAAAAACAATGCATAATAGCCTCCTTTATAGTGAGATGCCACCTCTTTAGGGTTTGAATGAGATTCTTCCTAAAAATAACATGCTTTTTATTCGCTCTCCATGCACAAATGAAAGGTGAAGTTGAAGTGAAGTTGAGTCTATTTATAACCTCCTGTGTTTTCTCTCTTCTAGGTGCTCTCTCTCATGCAATTTGGGTGCCAAAAATAGAAGATCATTCTTGCTTTTTTGAAGGAGGCATATGAAGCTTGAAGAGGTGGCGTTGGGAGGTTTTGGCATGCCAAGGGAAGGCACACTTTTCCCAAGGCAAAATCTTGCCTTAGCATTTTTACAATTTCAACTTTTTGGCTTTGAAAAACCCTGAACTCCTTTGACATTTTTGATGCCTTTTCATGCCTTGGAAACACTTTGAAAATTCTCAGATTCTTCGCCATAGAAATTTGATGTTAAATCTCTTGGATTGTCTACCTTCTTCGCCTTTGAAACCTTGGATCTTGATGTGCACTTCGAAGCAAAAGTGCTTTAAGAACTCCTTCGGATGACTTCATGCCTTTTAGATACTTCAATCTTCATTGGAGCCTTTTCACCTTGGAGCGCACTTTGCTTTGAAGCATTTTGGACTTGGAGTACACTTCGCTGGAGAAGTGCTCTTTTTTTATTTGAACCTTTTGACGCACCTTTTCAATGAAACCAGTTCGGATGACGAAGAGGAGTCTCAAATTTTGAAATTTTTCATTTTTGATTTTGGAATGTTTTTCTGTTGGTGCGCGCGCCTTGGGCAAGGTGCTCCAATGCCTTAGAATTTTTTTGAAATTTTCAAAATTGAAGCTTGATTTGCTAGACGTGTTTGCATTTCTTTTCTTGATTCCTTTATGTCATTTCAGTCTTCAATCCATCGCTTGGGCCTCCACTTCTAGATGATCTTTCCACAGCTCGGAGCTAATTTGGCTTGTCAAAATCTTTCTCCATCTGAGCCTTCGATCCATCTCCTTTGATATGTTTGGTACCTGTGGGGTTAGTAAATAACAACAAGGCAACATGGTGCTTGGAAGGTGTGTTTAGGCATCTCTTTGGGTGTTTGTATGCATAGACAAAAAATTTCATATGGGTACAACATTAGGCTCTGTCTGGGGACCATGGTGTATACTTACAACATAGGAGAACCTTAGAAGCTCTGGTTTATGGTGTAGATTAGTGTCTTTTCAGTTGGGCAATAGAGTTAGTACAATTACCTAAAATCACCTAAAGGTGGAACTTTGGTCTACCTAACAGAACATGACGAATAAATGATACATAAATGGGAAACACAATACGACATAAAAAGGGAAGACCCCTTCAAACCCTAAGGAATGAAGTGCTTTAGAAATTGCCCACTATAGGGCAAGAGCAATGGTGTACCTTCCAAGTGCGAGAGGAAATAAGTGTTGTCTCCATAGAACTCGTGAATCTTGAAAGGTCCAAGCCACAAGGAGTCAAATTTGCCTTGCATTCCTTTTGGCTCATGTCTTTTATCCCATAGTAGAACAAGATTACCAATGCTGAAGCTACATTGACGAGCCTTTTTATTGAAGATATTCTTCACCCGCTCTTGATGATAAGTGATTTTGTCAACCACTTCTAATCTCTCTTCTTCAAGCTTTGACAAGTACATGATGTGTTTCTCAATGGGATCTTTGAATTGACTAACCTCAACTGCCGCTACAAGCTGCAAGGTAGATAGGTCCAATGTGATGGGTAGAATGGCCTCTGTACCATACATAATAGAAAATGGTGATGTGCCTATTTCTCTCTTAGGTGTGATCCTATTTCCCACAAGGCATCATACAACTTCTTGTGCCAAGTGTGTTGATTGCTGTCAACCAACTTACAGATTTTTGTGACTAGATTCTTGTCTGATGATTCTGCTTGACCGTTACCCTGAGGGTAATAATCTGATGAGTGAGACAATTTGATTCCATAATCAGTGCAAAACCCCAATAGTTCTTCTAAAGAAAAACTTGTTGCATTATCAGTCACGATCTGTTGAGGTACCCTGAAGCGTGACAAGATGTTCTCCTTCAGAAAATTGCACACCACCTCCGAGGTAGCTCACCTAATAGGAATGGCCTCTACCCACTTTGTGAAATAGTTGGTAGCCGTGAGAACATGAATATGTCCTTTTCTTGAGTTGGGGTTGAGAGGCCCAATGAAATCTAACCCCCATTGCTAAAAAGGGGCTTCGATGACTACTGGCTTGAGTGGAAAGGCTGCCAACTTGAGTTTTCCAACAAATTGTTGATAGGCTTGACACTTTTGCACCCACTCATATGCATCTTTGAACATAGTAGGCCAGTAGTACTTTGCTCTTAGGATTTTGAATGCAGTGATCCTTGATGAAAAATGACCACCACAGGCTTTATCATGAAAACCTACCTTAGGAACGTGTCGTCTAGACTCTCTTTGTACAATACATCTTTCCATAGAACATACTTAAGTGCTTTAAGCTTCAAGGTCCTCTTCTGTTTCTTGTCTAAGTAATTTGGACACTCTCCATAAGTCAGATAATAGACTATGTCCATGTACCATTCCTCTACGGAGTTAATGAATAGTACCTATTGTCTCTCAGATTTGCACCCTTGCTGAGTTGTGAAACTTGGCAATCTGGAGAAACATGGGATCTTTCTAGGTCTGTGGGTCACCTGTGATGGAAAGAACCTTCGGAGAAGGTCAGTTCCCTAGCTGGTTATCACCTAAAATCTACTAGATTTGTAGAGGAAAAAGGAGAAGGAATGCTTTTAAAAAATGAAAGTTAAAACTAGAAAATTTGAAAATAAGGGTGATTCACCAAACTTATTAAGGTAAATGAAACTTAGACTTGCATACACTTGACCACAGACAACAGAAAATAAAACCTACACAACCTATCACTGTATGTTTACAAAAGCACTTCACAAAGAGGCCTAACTGCATTAAAATCTTTAAAAGGAAGCTAAAATTCACAATTTAAAGCCTTATAACACTCTAAGACACAGTTTGTAACCTACATAAACATAACTTCTATAGAAAAAGGGTATTGAAACATAAGACAGTCACAAGGAAATGAATTACCTCACAAATGACCTGATCAAACATTTAATAACACCTAATACTGCAAAACAAGAAGGCAAAATCTGATTGTCAATGGTATCCAAGGTGTTCTCTGTATTTCATATGCCCAAAGAGTTACAAAAACATACTCAAACTGAGTAGGATTGCAAAAAAAAATCACTTACTCTAGAATGTATATGGAAAGAACTCCCTACAAAGAGTCAAATGAATGACTATATACTCCCCAAACAGCTATAATTAGATAAAGATGAGCCATCTCCATTTTCGTGTATCTCATAAATGTGCTCAAAATATCCGCTAAAAGTCCTCCAAAAAGGGTCTCCAATGTAGAAAAGGTCAAGGCATGCCATCAACTATCATAAAGGCACCTAAAAATGTCTTTGAATGCCTTTAAATGATCTTTAAGGCCATTGAAAATAAGTCAAATCTGTGCAATAACTCCCCGGCAACATCATAAATGTTTGATATTTTCACAATAAATGACATAAATACACAATTTCTGCATTCATTTAACATTGACTAAGTGATTTATAATTACATCACCTTAGTTAATGTTTTACAATCCAAAATTTATACAAACCTATGCAAAAAATAATGGTATTTAAGACAACATTTAATTCCCAGATTTTGCTTGGTTTGGGGACCAATTAAATGTCGTGAAAAGATGACAAAGTAATCGACAAGACTTACTTTGTCATTTGTGATAAATCTGCCTAATGTTGCCTCTTTGCATTTTTATTACAAATGATAAAGTAATTCATAATTCATTACTTTATCTTTCGTTTACAACATTTAATCGATTTCTAGACTATGCAAAAAATGACATAAAAAATGTTGTAACTCCTAGGCAAAAAGACACGACTTACATACATTTGCACCATATCTCGCATCTCATAGCATAAAAAAACTATTGGCAAGAGACACTGTGTGGCTTCATGAGTGTTGTCATTGATGGCAACAAAGTCCATCCCACTCATCCACAGCACATGGTATGTCTATATCGGAAGTCAGATTGAAGAGTGTTTTGGTCTGGTAAGCGAGAACAGAGCATGCAGCAAGGTCTAGATCTCTTAGAGGAAGTATCTCAGCAAATTGTGGACCTGGGGAAGTCAAGAGGAATACCATGACTACTACATTCCAAAGTTTGAGCCTCCAGTGATGAAAGAGTGAAAATATATGAGCACCTAAGTATTGGGTTCCTGTTTGGCAGAGTAGACTGACCGACAGAGCATCAAACTTTAATCTGGATGGGAAATTGGTGGTGATCAAGTTTCTTGAGGGATCATTCATGGTTGGCCGACATGATTGATGAATCCTATAACTATCTTTTTGATACGCATCTCTTAGTATGCATGGATTCAGCCGTCAGACCAGAGTTTGGGAAAATATTGAGTATTCTGGATGCCAACTAGAAAGATGTTGAAATCCTTTGTGTGGATATATATACCAGATGGATTTCTATGTGAAGATGTGTATGGTGTGGTGTGAAGTGCAAAGAAAAGAAGAGAGCAGTGTGGAAGTAGCAATACAGGTCTGGTATGTGACAGAACAACAGCACTAAGGCAGAGGAAGAATGAAGTGCAGTAGATCAGTATATTGAGCCTAACCGGAACTAAACCTCAGCATATGTGGATGCTTCTCATCAGTTCAAGTACCTGGTTTCTTTCTATAAACTATTGTAGGCAGTGAGCCTCTTGTGAGCAGTGTGCTCAGGTAGTGAGCCCTAATTGGCAAGTGTCATTTTTGTACTTCTATTCTTTTAATAGAGAATACAATCTTGGGTTAGTCACCCCATGGTTTTTCCCTTAACAGGGTTTTCCACGTAAAAATCCTTGTGTTATGTGTGTTGATTTCTTTCTGCTCTCATGTTCATGTGTGCTTATATGTTTTGATACTGCACTGATTATTAAAGAAGAAAAGAAAGTCAAATAATTAGGATAACTGATTCACCCCCCCTCTCAGTTATCAACAATTGGTATTGTTGACCCATTTTTTCCTCTAACCAGAGCCAAACAGTCAACCTGGTATTTTCCTTGAAAAGCCTTTGGAAAATGTTGCCTAAAAAATGAAAAGAGCCAAATTGCCTAAAAAACCTTACCATTAGAAAGAGCTTGAAAAAATAGGCAGGTTTGCTTTTTACATCACCCTTAAATTCGGCCAAATAAAGAAGTTATTAATGGTCAAAGTTTTGGTCAACATATAGTTCAAATATACATTTGGCAGGCTTGCAAATCTATATCGGCCTTAGAAAATATGAAAAAATTTGAGTTATATACATTTTTTGAATGTATATCGGGTTAAGGAAATGCATATACATTTAGGGAATCTTCCGTAGATTCTTGAAATATTCGCTAAATGTATATCGGGTTTGCATATATATAGGGGCTTGTATATTCAGATATACAAATGGAGATACAAAGGAATATGCAGTGAAAAGATACAAGGCCGGTAGACATACATGTGCTACAGTGGATGTACATTCGCCAAAAATGCAAAGGGAGAAAATACAAGGTAATATACATTGAAGATTCCTTAGAATATTCCGTGCTTGTATGCATAAAAAGGCTTGTATATTGCTTTGTATGTTCGTACATACAATCGGTTATATACAAATGAAGATATGCATCGCGGGTATATTCCATCAAAGATACCCTGCTTGTATGTGAGATGGTTTGTATGTTGCGTTTGTATATCCGCATATACAAACAAATGTACATTTGCTACAGTGCCAAGAGTGGAGATACAAAGGATCACATGAATAGTGCTTTGTATATCGGCTTGTATGTTCACACATACAAACCAATATACAAAGCCGATATACAATTTGGACTTGAATATAGGTTTCAATTGGTTCTATAAAGCTTTCAGGTCTACCTTGTATATATAGGTGTTTGTATATTTCGCACATGCAAGGAAACATACAAACTAAAAGATACATTGCGGGCATATTCCATAAAGATTCCCTGTTTGTATGTAAGGGAGTTTGTATATTTGTGTTTGTATATCCGCATATACAAACAAATGTGCATTTGCTACAGTACCGAAGATGGAGATACAAATGGTGGGTCCCGCGCATATACAAGCAAGCTTGTATGTTTCGACATACAAAGGATCTCGTGAACAGTGGCTTGTACATCCCGCATATACAAAGAGATATACAAAAGGAAGTGATACAAGCCAGACCCGACATGGCAATCAAATATACTTAAAAGTCATTTGGGGTCCAACTTGTATGTCTATGGCGCTTGTATGTTTGTATATACAAGCAAATATACAAGCCGATATGCAAGCCAGATTTTAAATGGATATCATTTCTACCTCATTCAGGCTCCAGGTCTATTTTGTATGTATGAGGCCATTTGTATATTACGATATACAAGAAAAAATACAAAGAGTAGGAGATGCAAGCCGGACCTGACAGGTAATCAAATATACTTAAAAGTCATTTGGGGTCCGACTTGTATGTATATGGTGCTTGTATAAAGTGATATATACAATTCAATGATGCATTGCATATACAAGGCGGATTTGAATCAAGAATCAGTTTTGACACGAGTTTGGAGTCCACTTTGTATGAAGAGGTGTTTGTATATTTACATATACAAAGAAATGTACAAGTAGAAGATATGCAAGCCGGACCTGGCAGAACAATGAAACACAGCTCAGTGGTGTTTTGAGGTCCGCGGCTTGTATGTTTTGACATACAAAGGAGCAGATACAAAGTTATATGCTGGGCATTTTCAAGTGGTAGGGCCCACATACACAAGGGGAAATTGTATGTATATGCAATTTTTGAAATACAAGGGGATGTATAGGGGCCAATATGCAAAGAGTCATGTATGTGCAGAAGGAGATGCAGGATGAGTTTTTAAATGCTGATTCAGGCGCCAAGATGTAGCGATATACACAGAGATGCAAAAGCGATATATACAGGCAGTTGACCAAAAGTTTGACCACCTGTATCTCCTCCATTTTGGTGAATTTCAGCATGCTCCAAGAGGCAAAGTTGCATATTTTGGTCCCCTCTTTCATTTGGTAGGGGTTTTAGGAGCTTTATCACTTTTCAAATTTCAGATCTGGAAATGCATATTTTTGAGCGATGAACATCTTAGAGACGACTTTTAGTAGATGGAGATATTTTTGGGCATTCATTGCAGTAGACAGAACAAGCAGCTCACATTAACAACAAAGAATATCTTTCCACCTCTTCATCTCCAGATTGACGATGAGTAAGCAGCTGCAATAAAGACTCTAAATATCTCCTCATCTGCCCAGTTCCAGATTTTGATGCCATAACTAATGCAGCTGGGCTGTAATCGATGGAGATCTTTTTCTATGACAGCTCTTTGAACAGATTTTTGTAACCAACTTAGAATAGTTTTGGAATGCTATATATATGCATTCAAATGTTGTAAATAGGGTTGGAAATTTTTTGGCATTAAGGCTTTTCTGTTTCCAAACAGGGTTTTCATATGCTATAACCGTGCCTTTCCATTGAATATATGCAAGTGAATTTTACCTCTTTACTGATTTTTCTAGTTCTATGTGAATCTGTGTACGACTGTCTGTGAATGTTTCATTCCTCTCAATCATATTGCTTCTCACCTCTGCTAGAGTCATCTAATCTGTGTATACCTACTTGCTGTATTTGATTACATTGTGCATCTTCTCAGTGTTGTGGAAATTTCTTTAAATCTGTCAGGTGTATCACCCTTTTATGTTTTCAAGCTTTTATTTCATTTCCATTACAAGCTTTCTCTCTCCCTTTTCCCCTCAAAATTCAGTAGTTTTAGGTGATAACTAGACAAGGAAGCCGGCCTTCTCTGGAGGTCTGATCTCATTTACCAAAGTCCCACACTTAGAGACCAGTCCCATGTTACTACAGTTTGTAGAGGCTTCATGGCTGTATGCAAGGGTGCAAAACTGAGTGATAACAGGTATCAGAGCTAAGTTCCTCCTAACAGAGCCTAACAGCTTGAGGAAGATCTGGGAATCTCAATGGATATGTATGGTATGAGAGAACAACTTCATTCTGCCTTAAATGATCTTGATCAATCTCACTCTGAAGTCAATAGCCTGAGGGAAAGACTCAAACAAGCTGATGATTTCATAAATGAACTCAAAGAAAAACTAAGTATCTCAATGAAGAAAAGAAAGGAACTACTTCAACAATTAGCAAGTCAAAGTGAAGCTAATGATACTAATGAAGATTTGAATGAGAAAACCAAGTTATGTGAGAAATTATCAAAAGAGGTCATTATGGTAAGACATGAAATGGAATCAGGAGTTATGAAATTCACCCAAGAAATTGAAGAGAAAAGAAAAAGTGAAGATAATCTATAACAATCTCTCAAGGAGAAGTCAGAAGACTATCACAAAATGGATAGAATAATCAGGCATTTAGAGTCTAATCTTTAAGAAGCTAGAGACAATGAAAAACAACTTGAGAATCAGATAGACACTCTTAAAAGGGATCTTCAAACAACAAATGAATACAAAGAGAAATTCAAGATAAGCTCTGCTCAACTTGAAGTTCTTCTTGAAAGCCAAAAGAGGGTAGATGACAAGCAAGGCTTGGGGTATGAAAAAGGGGAAAGCTCTGGATCTAGTCAGAAGAACTTTGGATCAGGAAATCCAAGGAACAGGCCTAGAAGACCTTCGGTAAGGCAACCAAATGCTCAAAGATATCCATCCTTCAATGGATACCACTACAACTGCAATAACTTTGGTCATAAAGCAAATCAGTGCAGAAGAAGAATGAATCAGACTAATTCATCCTTCTCCGGACAATGTTTTAACTACAAAAGGTATGGTCACAAATCTCATGAATGTAGAAATATGCAAATAAACAATTCATTCAATGGTAGATGCTTTGCATGCAATAGAATGGGACATATGGCTAATCAATGCAGATCAAGAGGATATCAATCAAATATGCAAAGAAATGTTGTTTGCCACAATTGCAATAGATCCAGTCATATTGCCAAATTCTGCAAAAGTAAGAATCAGGATAAAAGGGGTCCAGTGCATCATAATCAAAATCAAGACAAAGGAAAAGGAAAAGTGAATGTGGATGAAGTTCAAAGGGAGATGAATAAGATTTGGGTAAAGAGAAGTACATAAAATGTTGGGGATGGATCCGCACCAGAATCTGGTGCTGATATTCCTTCCGAAAACTAAATAAATGAGCTCTGGCTTAGGGGGAGTCAAAAGGGAAAACAAATTCCCCCATCTAGTCAATTGGTGCCTGAAAATGGCACATGGAAAGTTGCGGATTAAAGGGTTCTTAGAGAAATATCTAAATAAGCCTTGGTAAAGATATGGAAGATCCGCAAGAAGTTTTCAAGAGGTTAAGCATCCAAGATTGATCCGATTTAACAGCCTTCTAGTAAAAGCATGACTTTCACAGTTTGATCCGGTGTGATTCTAAATTGAAACATCTTGATCTGTGGATAAATGGGATGATTTGAGGAAAGGAGAGACATTGTAATTCATCACTAAAAATAGTTCTAAGTTCATCTTAGTGATTCAGAAAAATCTCTCTCAAAACAAGGCAACCAAAATGACTTAAAGTTGTGCATTTATTACAATATGAAATTAGGGTTTGCATAGAGATAAAAGGGTTTCTTTGCTCATCATTTGTACATTTGCATTCAAGAAGAAGATAGAAGGAGCTCTGCAACAAAATTGCCTCAAAACCTCATAAAGATCAACCCCAGAAGTTGATTCAACCAGCAATCTTATCCAGCTCATATCGTGAACCCTAGAGGCGTAAAAAGGTATTTTCGCTCTTGAATATTTCTCTCTGAATCTTTTGAAAGATGGCTACTCTGAATGTTGTCAAAATTACTGATAGGACGCACCCTAAGTTCAAGAAACACCCTTACAAATATCTAGAAGTTGATGCTTTAGGCGCCTTCTCTAGCATTCCGCATGGAGTTTTGCATGTAGAAGATGTTAGGGCATACATTCATGCGAATATTGAGGAATTTGGGGAATCCAAGCTGATGGATATCTATCACAAGAAGTTAATAGATGAATCATTTGAACTCAAACCTTAGTACAAGGCCATCTGGGACAAGCATTTTGGACATTGCATCCATTTCCCCTGTTTTGCAAAAGATGAATGGGTCCGGTATGTTTTGAGCAGAGTGCATGACAAATTCATGTGGTTGATGAGTCCATTTAAGATCACAAAAGATGCTATTAAGGTGGTAACTGGATTGCACTCATCTGGTGGGTTATCTACTCTCAAATCGGTCAAAAACCAAACTGTAAGTGAGGCTACTAGATCAAAATTTGACAAGAGAGCAATGACAATAGAAGATATCACTGATCCAGATATCAAGTTTGCCTCCATGATAATTGGCTACAAGATATATCACTCTAGAAGGGAGAATTCTGTATCCGGAACAACAATTTACACTACTTATGAAATGCTGAGGAAAAATGCTGACTATGATCTTTGTGAGCTCCTTCTGAACTAACTATTAGAGAATTTGTAGAAAATAAAGAACGATAAGAAGAATTCTTTTAAGTACCGTAGCTTGTTACTCTGTCTATGCTTTTACTACATGAATGAGCTAACCAGATCTAGTGGTTGGGTATGCCAAAATGACAGACCGGTTGCCATACAAATCAGAGATTACATGTATGGGCTTGGTGATGCCAAGGCTCAAAATACAACACTTTGGGGGTATTTCAAGAACTTTCAAAGTATGATGCAGGCCAGAGAAAGAATCCCCCAATCATTGGTTGAGAAATACAAGGATACAGTGTGCTTTATGGTAGACACTGATCAATGCCTAATGGAGACAGTGGAGCCAAGGATCGTCTGGATTATGCCAATGGGTTATGAAGTAGATGAGAAAATTATGGAGCTACATGTTCAACACATGCTAAGTCAACCAAAGGACCCTAAGGCAGAAAGGTTTGGAACCTTCCAAGAGTTGAGTGTTAAAATTCATGTTGAACTAAGACAGCCTGAGATCAAGAGAAAAGTGAGAAGAGAAGTAGAGGAAGTTGCCAAAAGATTTGGTATTTCTAAAGAAGTAGTCAATGCAAACAAAGAGAAGGTAGAAAGGGTAGAGAAAGAAAGGCAAGAAGTAGAAAAAGAAAGTGCTCCGGTGGAAGCCCCCTCCTGGACCAGATCCTCCAAGAGCTCTGTACCTGCCACTACTAAGAGCCCAAAAGCATCAAAATCGGAAGCAAAGTCATCCAGAAAAGGAGAAAAGAGAACAAAAACCAAGACCACAAGGTCCTATACAAGTCAAAAAGATGATGAAGAGACAAAAACAGATGAGGAAGTCAAGAAAATGAAGAAGAAGAAGAAAACATCAGGTGGATCTTCTGCTGGTACAAATAAAGAAGAAGAGGCAAAAGAATTTGTTGAAAGGTCCACTCCTTCTGTTGATAATATCATCAAGACAGTCACAGTGGATGGAAATCTGCAACCATTAACAGAATTTTATGATGAGTATAGTGATACTGACAAGAAAGTCCTGGAAGATGCTACAGTCAAGTACTTAAACATATATAATAAAGCATTCATTGAAATCATCTCTCTAATCCCCAAGAGTTTAGAGAAGGAACTTGAAATGAGAAAGAACAATGCCAAGGAAAAGGATTTGGAGATCTAGGAATAGATAGCTATTCATCTCTATCCTTCCATCACTCCAAAACAAATGAACATGATCTTCAAGGATTGCAAGGGTGAGTTCCGAAGCAAAGCATGAATGAATCAGCTTATGCTTAGAGAAACTGATAAAGTGGCAAAAGAAACTGAAGACATCCTCTGGAATGCCTTCATGAGATTCAATCTCCCTGTTATAGAGGATATAGATGATGAACCTACTGAGAAAAATGCAGAAGATCCAGAGGAGATAAGTGAGGAGAGGACTAAGGACTTGGATTCCTCTATTCTAGAAAAGGAAGTCCATGAAGAAGAAAATGTCTCTCTTCTAGATCCCCCAACAGACTCCGGAACTGAAGGAGAAACAAGAAAAGAGGACAAAACAAGTCCAGAAGAAGGGGAAAAGAGAAAAGAAGAACAAACAGAGAAGGTCTCTATTGACACCTCTGAGGCTGTAGAAGGAAAGAAGACTCTATCTCCGACAAGAGACACTGTAGAAGCAGTCAAAGATTTCCTAACCAAGGAAATGATGGAATTAGATGAACATGAGCTAATTCAAGGACCATTCAATTTTGATTCCCTCTCACCGGTTTAGACAATGAAGATAGCATCCTTTGCCCATGCAAAGGCAAAAGAAAAACTTCTGAAGTCTCACATGGAAGACTGTGAGCTGATAGAGATTGCATCCGGTGTGTTGGAGAAGATCATGCCATCCTTTCAGAAGGATCCTACAGCCTCATCCGGTAATCTAAAATCTCTTATTAATTTCATTACTACACATTTTGATTCTTTGGAGAAGTCAGCAGAAGATAAAGTCTGGAAAGAGTTTTTGGGAAAGAGATTCTCTGAAGTACAAGGGCTAATAAAAAATGATAGGAGAAATATGGATATTGGGATAAAGAGCTTAGAAAATTCTCTTAAAGATGGTAGAGAAATATATAAATTTTGTCTATCCTAGTCTAAAGTGACAAAGGATATTGAGAAGAAAGTAAAAGAACAAGAGGGTAAACTGTCAAGTTTATCTCAAAATTTTGATCCTCTCACCACATCCATAATAAACCAAGAATGTCAGACTATTGCCATTCTAAATGAACTAAAGAAACTTGAAAAGGAAAGGAAGAATATAATAGTAGGATGGGTGATCTTAGAGGGATAATTATCCCTAAGTTAGAGGCCAGGCATGAGGCCCTAACTGATGCTCAGACCACAGCCCAGACCAGTGATCCGATAGATCTAAAGAGGGCAAAAGCTTTTACATTCCTGTTGAGTGGTCACATCTCAATTTTGGACAGGATGAAGTAGAGTTGGGCAACAAAATTTATCCAGTTGAAGACAACTTTTGTAGATATACTTAAGTATATGTAAGTATAAACTTGTATTTATACTTATGCGACTATGAATAGGCTAATTTTTAAAATTTTGGTGTGCAGATTCTACCCTTTTCCATTGATGTCAAAGGAGGAGTGAGGAGTAGTGAAAAATGTGGAATCTAGATAAGGGGGAGCTCTGGTAAAAGTGTACATAAGATAGAGCATCAGCAAAGGGGGAGTTTGTCATAACACTTAGTCATTTTTCACTAAGTGTTGCCATCAATGCCAAAGGGGGAGATTGTTGGCAAGAGACACTGTGTGGCTTCATGAGTGTTGTCATTGATGGCAACAAAGTCCATCCCACTCATCCACAACACATGGTATGTCTATACCAGAAGTCAGATTGAAGAGTGTTTTGGTCCAGTAAGCAAGAACAAAGCATGCAACAAGGTCTTACAGTCAGGTCCAGATCTCTCAGAGGAAGTATCTCAGCAAAGTATGGACTTGGGAAGTCAAGAGGAATACCATGACTACTACATTCCAAAGTTTGAGCCTTTGGTGATGAAAGAGTGAAAAGATATGAGCACGTAAGTATTGGGTTCCTGTTTGGCAGAGTAGACTGACCGACAGAGCATCAGACTTTAATCTAGATGGGAAATTGGTGGTGATCAAGTTTCTTGAGGGATCATTCATGGTTGGCTGACATGATTGATGACTCCTATAACTATCTTTTTGATACGCATCTCTTAGTATGCATGGATTCAGCTGACAGACCAGAGTTTGGGAAAATATTGAGTATTCCGGATGCTGACTAGAAAGATGTTGAAATCCTTTGTGCGGATATATATACTAGATGGATTTTGATGTGAAGATGTGTATGGTGTGGTGTGAAGTGCGAAGAAACGTAGAGAGCAGTGTGGAAGTAGCAATATAGGTCTGGTATGTGATAGAACAACAACACTAAGGCAGAGGAAGAATGAAGTGCAGTAGATCAGTATATTGAGCCTAACCAGAACTGAACCTTAGCATATGTGGATGCTTCTCATTAGTTCAAGTACCTGATTTCTTTCTATAAACTATTGTAGGCAGTGAGCCTCTTGTGAGCAGTGTGCTTAGGTAGTGAGCCCTAATTAGCAAGTGCCATTTTTGTACTTCTATTCTTTTAACAAAGAATACAATCTTGGGTTAGTCACCCCATGGTTTTTCCCTTAACAGGGTTTTCCACGTAAAAATCTTGGTGTTATGTGTGTTGATTTCTTTATGCTCTCATGTTCATGTATGCTTATATGTTTTGATACTACACTAATTATTAAAGAAGAAAAGAAAGTCAAATAATTAGGATAACTGATTCACCCCCCCTCTCAGTCATCAACAAAAACGTCTCACAATTCCTAACCATTTCCATTTTCACATACATCTCTCTCAACAAGAAACAAGGCCTAGGCAATATATTATAAGGTGCCCCTTATGACTCCATATACACATCACCATGTCTCAAAAAGAAAATCATACCCACCTTGTAACTCCAACACCAACATACCTTAGCAAAATATACATTTTGACCTTGGGAAAGAATAGAAGGTAGAAGGAAGTCTCACGGCCCCATGCATAATGACTAGGTCTTAAGACTTCCAAAAGTCTTTACCACAACACGAAATAGATAGCAATGATTTTAATTTTAAATCAAAGTCACAAAATACATGAATGGAAATAGGGAATCAGCCCAAAAGGAAGAAAAAACCTAAAAGACATCATTCACATTTTCATTTCTCACCTCTTCTCATTGCTGTGCCGCCATGAGGGTGTGGAAGGCAAGAAAAATGCATCATTTTCTGTCGATTCTAGGTCTATCTAGCTAATTTTTTGAGGTGAAATGTAAAGTAAATGGTTCCTTTGAGGTTTTGACTCCTTGAAATCAAATTTTTGGCCAATTTTAGACCTCTATGGTCGCATTTTGAATGTGTTTTGATGTATCTTTTGCTGTCTCTTTTGTGGCCGATCATTTGCATTACATTTTGACGGTGTTGAGGCCATTCTTGGAGCACAAATCCCTCCATTCTCTGTTATTTTAACACATGTTTCTTCGAAGACTTCGACAGAAATGTACAGGTAAGACATAACAAAACTTGAAATTGGCATTTATATCATTTTCTATTGTTAAATCTTAGCCCTACAGGCCGTGAACTCCATCTGGTATTTTAGAGCATTGTTTTGAGTATTTGTTTTTGTCTGAGTTGAAATGGGTTTCATTTTCCCTTTATATCAGCATTCCTTTTGATTTCTGAGCAAAACACATGACAAAATCTTGAAAGACTTGCAAAAGATGTCTATGTGCATTCTGAATTTGAAAAGCTGTATTTTCTTTTTTTTGCTAAGGTGAGACTTGAACATTTCTAGGCATTTATTCTAAAATGAGTTCAAAGGGTTTCATTTTGACTTTTATGAGGCTTTCATTTCTTGATCAAAATAAGCTTAAGCTATGACTATACTTTGAAAACTTGTATATTGTTATGCTTTTGTTAGCTTTCCATTTGATACTGTAGCAGCAAGCTTGTTATATTCATGAAAGTTTTTTTTTTGTATCCTAGGGTTTTATCAAACAAACCCTCACTATATTTTACTTTCTCTGCTATTTTAATGGTTCTAAGAGCAAGTCTCTGTTCTCCTATAGTAGCAAGTTGTTAACAAAATATTCATTCTGATTCATCTCTGTTTAATCTAGGTATTTGCCATGAGTTGCTTCTATCTTCACAAGGGTTTTGTAAAGCAACCCCTAAGTTTCTTTTGAACAGTTAGTTATGGAGACACATCTTATAGCTCTGAAAAATATTGCATAGCAACTCAAAATGCTCTTGTTCCTTTATTTGACACCTTCCTTCATGCTTAATAGCATACTGTAGCAACAAACTTGTATGGTTTTTTATCATTTTCACTATGCAGAGAATAAAGACACTTCACTGTTCCTCTTTCTTGCATGTATGATCTTGATGCTTTGCTCCTCTCATGATCTGGTTATTGACTGTCTTTATCATCAACTTAAGCTTACCTTGCTTATACCTTTGTTTCTTTGCTTTAGATCTTGAAAGGTCTGTCACTGTCCATGTAGGGTTTGTAAGTTGTCTCTTCTATTGCAATGACTCCATATGATGTCCCATGCACTATGTCCATTACATTCACAATGTCTATTCCCTTTTGGACTACTACTGTTGCTTTTGGTAGCCTAATTGACAGTCCTCTGTCATCTCTTCTTACATATGTTTTCATCTTGTACTCAGAAAACAATGAAGATACAAGTCCTTCAGCATGCTATCTCACTGTATCTTCTTGCTACTATCCTTGGTCAAAACTATTGGAGGCTCTGTATTTACTTTGGCAGTGTTTGATCTTATCTTTTGGACCGCTCTTCTCATTTTATGATAGTCCAAGATGTCTTTGTGCTTTTGGATCATGATCTCAAACCATTATTGTAGGCCTCTGTGTACCTAGCAAACCTCTGTTCATCATGATGTCTCTGCTGCCATAGCTGTTCCTCCTGTAGACTGTCTCCATGATTCTATATATGGCATGCATTTTTTATTTTGTCTAACATAGTCAAAATGATTGTCCAACATAGTCCCATGACTGTTGCCCTTTGTAGTTGAACTGCACCTTCCTGTAGGTCTTGCTCTGACTGTTCTTGGTACTGCAAACTTATGACTACCATTTTGAGTTGTTCCTTTGATGACAGTCATTCTAGTATGCTACTCTAAGACCTTCATTACTGAGTTTAGGATTGCCTTTTCTATGTCTTCATGCATTTCCTTCGTGGTAACCCCTTAGTCTTTTGTATTTGTCTTTTCTCCATTTGCCTCTGCCTCTTTTCAAACTCAGAAGATCTAGGTTAGGACTCTCTGTATGGGTATATGACTGTTTAACATAGTCAGTATGACTTCTCACAACCTATAGGGCTGTCAACACCTCTTAAATATGTCTGTGAATACTTAAGATGATATGACTATCATAATTTATAACTATCAATGACAGTGACCTTTGCATTCTTTTCTTCAATGCCCATGGCATCTTCATAGGTTACTACACATGTATTATTGTTGGTATCTTAGGCCTACAGGGATAAAAGGTTTTTGTTTAAGCCATGACTCCATACACTCAACACTATATAGATCATATTTAGTTTCTTTTGAACACTTCTTTACTGTAGATGATTTAGGCCTGCTCTTCAAACATTGACTGTCCTTATCTCATTTTACTATTTTTGTTCACATTTGGCTGTCCCTTCTTCACTAATTTTTGAGATAGTCCTCTTTTGCAAAACATGTCTGCCTTAGA
Source organism: Cunninghamia lanceolata (assembly GCA_027924645.1). Lineage (NCBI taxonomy): Eukaryota > Viridiplantae > Streptophyta > Pinopsida > Cupressales > Cupressaceae > Cunninghamia > Cunninghamia lanceolata. The sequence continues at coordinate 7,074,749 of BSBN01000620.1, forward strand.
CAATCACTTGGGACTATTTCATTAAACATTATGATAGTCATTTGGGACTGTATCTTTCTTTATAGATTTATGTCTTGAGGATCTATGCCTGCTATCTCATTTCAAACTCAGAAGATCTAGGACTGATTCCTACCTCAAAAACCTATCAAACCTATTCACTCATATTCTACCTTCTTAGTGCTTGAATAGTGTTTGTAAACCAATGTTTATGCAAGCTCTTATATGAAAGATTGTAGGCCTCTGTGAAGGACTGCATGCCTTTTCACAGGTTTGTACGAACATATAAAATCCACAAAAAATAGGATAATGACAACCTTGTATGCTGTTCCTTTTATGGATATTGCTGATCCTTTGTACTACATGATTGCTGTCCATTTATTATGATAGTCTGCTATTCCATTATATGCTATGACATCACTTATTGCTGTTCATCTCTTCATTGAATTGGGCAGCGTGCTTGATGATGTGTGGTCGTAACTCCATCCTCTCTTTTTTCCTTCATGGCTGTCTTTATCATGGCTGCCCCTATGATTGCCTTCCTACTGACTGTTATTGCTCTTGACAGCTATGGTCTGCCTTCTGAATATGCTCCTTAGACTGTGTTCTTACATTTGTATATTGCATCTGAAATGTTCTGTAAGGTCTGTGAGTTGGGCTCAACCATTGTGGGAGCCACATTTCCTCCACTCATAATGTAACCTGATGAATCAAATAGAAACATAATTACACCTGTATCTGCACATGAAGCAAACATGTTAAGAAAAACAAGGACTTGCAATCAATATTCTTGATTTGTCTTCTCAAAGGTCTCTGTGACACTAACTGGTTTACTGCATCTAAAAAACAAATTTTATATTTATAGATGTATATCATATGATGTATGATGCCTCGTCATTGCTCTAACATTAGTTTTCAAAAATTTTATGCAGATAACTAGGGGTTAGCAAGGAGATAGCAGCTGGATGCAGGACACATAAACAATATAGGACGACACAAGACATGACAACAGGATGAAGGATCGTCATTCAGGCAATGACGAGTCACCCTATCTCATATGCATATTTGTCTTTTAGTTCCTTTATAAATGTATAGTTTGTCTTTTCACTTTCAATGAAACAGTTAGTCTCACGGCTTGTGTGAGACCTTATACACTTATTTTTTCAATACAAATTGTTGTTCTTTCAAAAGATTTGTACAATCTCTTAAATATGAAATGCATCTGAATGCAACAATACACTGTAATCTTAATTTGTACCATACATGTACATGGATATAATGCAGCAGAAATAAAAATGTACCTTTCTCTCCTTCAAAAACTGAAAAGCTCTACCTGATTGAGCTAGTAGTGAAATCTAGGTAACATCTTTGGTGACATCTGCTATATGTTTGCCTGCTAAACATCAGACTAGTTGCCTGAAGCTTAACGATTGGGCATAGAGTCACACATACTTGACAAAACTTGAAAAACCTCTTTTTTCATTGTTGCAACTCACTTCTGATTGCCATCTTTTCTAATCCATCAAGTGCATGGGTATGGTTGGTGATAGTGAACCAACAAAAATCACTATTACTAATGATATGCATCTACTTGATGGGTTAGAAGGGATAATCAACATGAATACCTCCTTTGCAAACTACTGCAATTTATTACAACCCTATGAGGACAGGTATGATGTGTGATAGTGAATACATGTATTCACTATTTCATATGATGGCTGTACCACATACAACTTTAGTACCTTACAGTAGTTTCAAACCTTACACAACCAGACCCAGGAAAAACTAACAACTGTTTAGAAACACACTTAGGGAAATGAAATCTGCAACTAATCTATTGTGCAGTAGCACTTATTCAACAACAGAAACTTCATGAAATATGTACAAACATGAAAGATCCTACCTCAGAAGCAATGTTTGAGGTGAATCCCATTGACTGAGTTTGGCTCGATGTCACCATCCAGCTTAGACAATTGGAAAGCATTATACTATTTGCATTCTAAAACAATGTATGGCCCACTCCAAAAAGTGTCAAACTTAGAGTGCTTCCCAGGTTTGCTTTTCAACACATCCCATTTCAGCACTATGTCACCCTCCTGGAATGTTCTTGGAGATGCCCTTTTGTTAAACGACCTTTTCATTTGGGCTTGATGATGCTCTATGTTTCTCATGGCATCATTTCTGGTTTCTTCAAGCTCAACCAGTTGAGCTAGCCTTACTATCATAGGGCCTTCTTCTAGCATGTCCAACTGATTTACCAAATCAAGTGTTGGTAACTCAAGTGTGATAGGAAGCCTTGCTTCCTTTCCATACACTAACATAAAAGGTGAATGCCTTGTTGACCATTTTGTAGTAATTCTATCAGCCCATAGTGTTGACTTTAATTATGTATGCCAAGATCTCTGGTTGCCCTCCATGGTCTTCTTGATGATTCTGATCAAGTTCTTATTGGTGGATTCTGTTTGGCCATTGCCTTGCAGATAGTAATTAGAGGATGTATTGAGATAAATGCCATTCCTTATAGCCCAATCAGAGATTCTACATCCAACAAAAGCAAGGGCATTATCTGAAATGATGGATTCAGACACTCCAAATCTGATAACCAGCTCTTCAAAAAAATTCATAACAACAGACTCATTAGCTTCCTTAAGTGCGACTGCTTCAGTCCACTTAGTGAAATAATAAGTGGCTGTAAGAACCTACTTATGACCAACACTAGATGAAGGGTTTATAACCCCAATAAAGTCTAATCCCCACCTCATAAAGGGTTGTTCCACTTGAACTGGCTGCAAAGGTAAGGCTGCCAACTTCTCTTTTCTAGCAAACATAGCACATTCCTTGCATTTTCTGACCCATAAGTGTGCATCTTTCAACAAACTGGGCCAATAATAGCCACCTTTCATCACCTTTAGAGATATTGCTCTAGGTGAAAAATGGCCTCCAGTTGACCCCTCATGAAATTCATGTAACACTTTTTCAACTTGGTTAGGTCCAATGCATCTCAGCTATACTCCATTAAATCCTTCCTAAAAAGCAAATCATTAATGAGCCATAAGGTATGGACTGCAGTCTAAAATGCCTTCATTTGGCTCTATCCAAGCCCTGAGGACACTCACCAATCTGCAAGAAATGAACCATTTCTTGCACCCAATCAACAACAGGATCTGAAATAGCTATTTGTTCTTGATCTTGCATTGATAAAACAACTTCTTGATCATGTTCTTCTTTGTTGATAAAACCATCAGCAAGCTGTTCACACAATCTTTTTCCTCTAACCAACTTGGTAACCTTAATGTCCACGTCATACTCCATGACCTTAGTCACCCAACTAGCTCTCTTATTACTGAGATCCTTAGTAGAAATTCCTTCACGCTCGGATGAGCAACCATTAGATTAATCTTGTTACTTGACAACATGTGTTTAAACTTTTTCAAACTCCTTATAACAACAAGTACATGTTTCTCAACAAAAGTGTACCTCAGCTCATAATCTTTCAACACTTGACTGAAAAAAGCTAAAGGCTGCTCCATTTCTAGCTCATTTTTTTGTACCAACATAGCTGAAACAGAATCAACATTACCATATGCATACAAAGTGAAATCCTTAGAAAAATTAGGATTTAGAAGTGTAGGTGTAGCAGCCAAAGCCTCCTTAATCAGCTCAAAACTTCATTTTCCTTCTCTTGTCCAGCTGAATGACATGTTCTTTCTCAACATGGCGGTTAGTGGATTTAACAAATCAGCAATATCAGGGATAAACCTCCTGACGAAGTTGATCCTACCAATGAAACTCTGTAGGCCTTTCTTGTGTGCTGGTAAGGGCAGAGCCAAAATTGCACTTACTCTCTCAGGGTCAATGGTGATGCCTTGTTTTGACACCACATAACCAAGCAATCTACCCTCATGGACAGCAAATACACACCTTTTGGGATTAAGTGATATCCCAAACTCCCTACACCTCTCAAAAATTTGCCTTAGGTGATTTAGATGATCCTTGGCTTCTTTAGAGAAAATAGTAATGTCGTCAAGGTAGACTAGGACGATCTTGTACATTAGCCCCTGAAAGGCCATATCCATAGCCTTTTGAAAGGTTGCTCTAGCATTGGACATACCGAAAGGCATCTTCTTGTAAGCCATAGTCCCCCATTTTGTAGTGAAGGCTGTTTTGTACTGGTCTTCCTCTCTTACTAAAATCTGATTGTAACCAGAATAGCTGTCTAGCAAGGAAAACCTTTCTAATCGTGAAACTACTTGGAGTATTTGCTCCATGAAAGGCAAAGGATGATGGTCTTTCAAGGAAGCTCTATTCAAGTCACGAAAGTCTACACACAGCCTTATCTCCCTATTTTTCTTCCTAACCGGCACAAGGTTGGAAACCCATGAGGTGTACTTGATAGGAAATATTATGCTACTCTCAATCAGCTTATTCAGTTCCATTTTCATGAGGCTAAAATTTAGGATTCAAAGGCCTCTGTTTTTGCCTAACAGGCTTGGCATCAGGTTCCAGCTCAATAGTATATTGAGCAAGCTAGGGATCAAACCATTTTAAATCACCATATTCCCATGCAAAAATGTCACTAAATTCTTGAAAAAGTTGAATAAATGCACATTTTTCCCTTGTTGTACATACCTTGCCCAGTTTAAGGAGTTTACCCTTAAAGATCTCAAATTCTTCGTAGTGATCTTGTTGAACTTGTAGGCTGGACCTGGGTTTTGTAGCTTCATCATCAGTGTTAAAAATGGGCTCTAAGGTGACCAAACCCTTTGGCATCTTGTTATTCTTCAGCTGAATGATTTGGTCACCATACTGGTGATGTAGCTTCCCTTGGTTGGCATGAGAGAATTCAGCTTCCTCTCTCAAGAAGTTTACAATCTGTTGATCACTATCAAACACCTGCCAATGTATGTTATTATCTGGCACAACAGGCCTAACAACAATATTAATATGCTAATTGTCTTATGTCTACTAATTTCCTTGGGAATGTCATATTTAGCCCCTATAGCAACTAGCCTATCAGCGTGTTTATTTTGATTTCTGGGTATGGATATCAGATTGAATGCATCAAATCCTTCCAAAAGGTCCCATACTCTATGCTTGTAAGACTTAAATAGATTATTTTTTGTGACATTAATCTTTCTCACCTGATTTACAACCAGTTTACTGTCCCCATAAACTTTTAGACAGCAAATACCCTGTTGTCTTGCCCATTCCAAGCCTTGAATGAGAGCTTCGTATTCAGCCACGTTGTTAGTGCAGCTGAAATAGAATCTAAAAGATGAATAGTACCTTTCAGCCTTCAGGGAAACAAGCATGTATCCACCACTGGCACCCATTCTACTCCTTGAGCCATCAAAAAATAGCTCCCAGACCTCATTATCTTGCTACGTATTTTGCTGTTCTGCACTTTTTTCAATGTTTGGCAGAAATAAATCAGCCTCGTGCATCACATACACACCCAAATCAACCTCTTCTAGGTGCTCACATGGCTCAACCACTTGAGTTTGATCTACCCATTCATCAAGAAGGACTTCTGGTATGCCTTCAATCAGCGTACTGCCTTCTTGGACAGCGGGCTGCTCCATTTCTGACTCACTTGCAACCAATTTGGCATTGATGGGGCATGTAGTATAAGGCTCAATATGGCCTTTGGCAATGGGTTCTAACTTGATAGTCACCTTAGTGTCGTACCTAGTTTTGAACAACATATGGGACCAATCCGAGGACAGGTAACCTCCTATCTTTGTAGTAAAATCCTTTGACAAGCAAATGGAAAAATAAGGAGGTAATTCAATGACATTTATGTCCTGCGGGATAGAGAGATTTGGACAAGCATGCAGAGTTAAACTTAGTCCCTTTATGACACCCACTGTATTAACAGCAGCTCCATCCAGTTGAACAACTCCCTTCTCTAATGGCTCATATTCAATCCCTAACTTGTCAACAATCTGTTTGGGCATGACAGAACTGCTAGCACCTGAGTCAATCATGCAGTTATGAACTAAATGATCCCCTATAATCAAAGACACGTAAAATGGTGGGGGTTTGACCTCTGAAGCTTGTTGTTCTACATTTTTTTCAATGTTACTTGTCAAAACAACCTTGGATTTATCTATATCAGACTCTTGAGACAGTTTTAAATTTGATAAGGCCAATTGAAGCAAGTCTTTTTGGCCAGGGATACTGAGGGAATCCCACATAGACATGGATACACTTACTTTTTTCATATGCTCAAGGATATTGAAAGTAGATGTACCTAATTTAGCTTGGCTTTTGGAGGCAGCCATGTCACCTTGAGCACAAGTTGGCTGAACTGTTGGATTAAGCTGTTCCTTACCTATCAAAGGCTGACCCTTTGATAGAACTTGCATTTTTTTAGCCTTTGATGGGTTAGAAACACCCTGACCCACATTCGGCACTTGATGCCCTTGAGTTTGAACTTTACCAGCTTGCTTCCCTTCATCAATAGCCCTTTTCTAACTATGTGTATTGTCTGTAACTGAAGAACCAACTTGGTTCATATTGCAGAATTCTTCTCCTTGCTAGTTTAGGAGTGTTGTCTCATGTACCTATTCTTCTTACTGGTGAACATGAGGTTCTACAAACACATTAGACTGCACTGCTGGATTATTTTGAACCATTAGAGCTTGGTTAATCACCCCATTGGCACATGTATTTTGGTTATGGGACTGGTTATAAGGAAAGCACCAATCATAGTCTTGAGCCAAATTGTTTTGTGTGGGCACTACCTCCTTCGAGGAACTAGTAGGGTTTGGATTGTAGGCCTGATAAGGTCTAGAGTTAAAGGCTTGCCTTGGACCTTGATTATTAGGCTGATAAGGTGGCCTATTTGGCTGATTTTGCTGGTAATTGGACTGGAGTGGGGGCTGATAAGGTCTAAAATTTTGGCCTTGCTGCCTCTTGAGGTTCACTATCTCATTACCAAAAGATTGCAATAGTCCTTTGATTTCCTGTAACTCAAAAGAATGAGTTTGTACAACATTTTTTGGTTTATTGGACTGAGTATTAGGTGTTGGTAATGCTGGTGCAATAGGTATAACAACTATAGGAGGCACATGCATTGTCATTGGTGGTTGAATAGCAGGGAATATTGGCAAAGGAGGCCTAGGGGCAATTTTACCAGCCTATATGAGGCTGTTCTTAGCTCTTATGGCTATAGCATAAGCTTGTGGTAAGTAATTTCCTCCCATAGATTGAATCATGACAGAAATATCACTGTTCAAAGCTCTCAAATAATATAAGAAAGCATGGTCAGCTGTAGGCCTTACCATTGGTGGGATTCTATCCCACGTCTTCTGGAAATGGTGGTTGAAGTTTGACATAGCTTCGTGAGGAGCCCTCTTAATCATGGACAACTGCTCCACCAATGACAAATGATCTGATTTGTCCTCAAAGAAACTGCATAGCTCCTCTCCCAAACGATCCCATGAATCTATGGAGTTCACCGGTAGGCTTCTGAACCAATGCAAAGCCTTCCCTTTGAGGGAAGCTACTAATAACCTGATTGCAACATTCTCTTGTGTCACATGATGGACAACACACAGGTTTGCAATGTATTCTATGTGTTCATCCGGAGTAGTCTGATCTTCACCATTAAAATATGGTAAACTTTTCAAGGTAGCTACAAGAATATTGTCATGCTGAGCTAAATTCAGTGGGCTGCCTTGGTTGAATGCAACAAATGACTGATTTCTGCCTACATGAATCATTGTAACTAGGATTCTTGGGACAATATGAGTTTCAACAATAGGAGGAGTAGACTTGGCTCTCCTAGAATAGACACGAGTTTTCTTGGGTTTCTCAGCTGTTATCCCTCTTCTCCTAGGTGGGGATAATTGCAAGTACTCAAAAGATGAAGAATTGCCTCTGGTTTGTATTCTTTTCATAAGGAGAAATATACTGATTTTGCTAAACCAAAGCTCAAAGTCACTAGATATACAGGTTTTAACCTCTTACAGGTCTGAAAATCACTAGCTGCACATCAAAACCAGCAATAAAAGGTAGTATTTGAACTGTTTCTAATTCCACAGTCCCACCAGGCGTGCCAAAAACTGTTGTCTCTCAGATTTGCACCCTTGCTGAGTTGTGAAACTTGGCAATCTAGAGAAACATGGGATCTTTCCAGGTCTGTGGGTCACCTATGATGGAAAGAACCTCCAGAGAAGGCCGACTTCCTAGCTGGTTGTCACCTAAAATCTACTAGATTTGTAGAGGAAAAAGGAGAAGGAATGCTTTAAAAAAATGAAAGTTAAAACTAGGAAATTTGAAAATAAGGGTGATTCACCAAACTTAATAAGGTAAATGAAACTTAGACTTGCATACACTTGGCCACAAATAACAGAAAATAAAACCTGCACAACCTATCACTGTATGTTTGCAAAAGCACTTCACAAAGAGGCCTAATTGCATTAAAATCTTTAAAAGGAAGCTAAAATTCACAATTTAAAGCCTTATAACACTCTAAGACACAGTTTGTAACCTGCATAAACACAACTTCTACTGAAAAAGGGTATTGAAACATAAGACAGTCACAAGGAAATGAATTACCTCACAAATGACCTGATCAAACACTTAATAACACCCAATACTGCAAAACAGGAAGGCAAAATCTGACTGTCAATGGTATCCAAGGTGTTCTCTGTATTTCATATGCCCAAAGAGTTACAAAAACATACTCAAACTGAGTAGGATTGCAGAAAAAATCACTAACTCCAGAATGTATATGGAAAGAACTCCCTACAAAGAGTCAAATTAATGACTATATACTCCCCAAACAGCTATAATAAGATAAAGATGAGCCATCTCCATTTTCGTGTATCTCATAAATGTACCCAAAATATCTGCTAAATGTCCTCCAAAAAGGGTCTCCAATGCAGAAAAGGTCAAGGCATGCCATCAACTATCATAAAGGCACCTGAAAATGTCTTTGAATGCCTTTAAATGATCTTTATGGCCACTGAAAATAAGTCAAATCTGTGCAATAACTCCCCTACAGCATCATAAATGTTTGATATTTTCACAATAAATGATATAAATACATAATTTTTGCATTCATTTAACATTGACTAAGTGATGACAATCATTCTAGTATGCTTCTCTAAGACCTTCGTTACTGAGTTTAGGATTGCCTTTTCTATGTCTTCATGCATTTCCTTTGTGGTAACCCCTTAGTCTTTTGTATTTGTCTTTTCTCCATTTGCCTCTGCCTCTTTTCAAACTCAGAAGATCTAGGTTATGACTCTCTGTATGGGTATATGACTGTTTAACACAGTCAGTATGACTCCTCACAACCTATAGGGCTGTCAACACCTCTTAAATATGATTGTGAATACTTAAGATGATATGACTATCATAATTTATAACTATCAATGACAGTGACCTTTGCATTCTTTTCTTCAATGCCCATGACATCTTCATAGGTTACTACACATGTATTGTTGCTGGTATCTTAGGCCTACAGGGATAAAAGGTTTTTGTTTAAGCCATGACTCCATACACTAAACACTATACAGATCATATTTAGTTTCTTTCGAACAGTTCTTTATTGTAGATGATTTAGGCCTGCTCTTCTAACATTGACTATCCTTATCTTATTTTACTATTTTTGTTCACATTTGGTTGTTCCTTCTTCACTAATTTCTGAGATAGTCCTCTTTTGCAAAACCTATCTGCCTTAGACAATTACTTGGGACTGTTTCATTAAACATTATGATAGTCATTTGGGACTGTATCTTTCTTTATAGATTTCTGTCTTGAGGATCTATGCCTGTTGTCTCATTTCAAACTTAGAAGATCTAGGACTGATTCCTACCTCAAAAACCTATCAAACCTATTCACTCATATTCTACCTTCTTAGTACTTGAATAGTTTTTGTAAACCAATGTTTATGCAAGCTCTTATATGTAAGATTGTAGGCCTCTGTGAAGGACTGCAGGCCTTTTCACAGGCTGGTATGAACATATAAAATCCATGAAAATAGGATAATGACAACCTTGTATGCTGTTCCTTTTATGGATATTGCTGATCCTTTGTACTACATGATTGCTGTCCATTTATTATGAGAGTCTATTGTTCCGTTATATGCTATGACAACACTTATTGTTGTTCATCTCTTCATTTAATTGGGCAACGTGCTTGCTGATGTGTGGTTGTTACTCCATCCTCTCTTTTTTCCTTCATGACTGTCTTTATCATGGCCGCCCCTGTGATTGCCTTCCTGCTGACTGTTATTGCTCTTGACAGCTGTGGTTTGCCTTCTAAATATGCTCCTTAGACTATGTTCTTGCATTTGTATATTGCATCTGAAATGTTCTGTAAGGTCTATGAGCTGGGCTCAACCATTCTGGGAGCCACATTTCCTCCACTCATAATGTAACCTGATGAATCAAACAGAAACATAATTACACCTATATCTGCACATGAAGCAAACATGTTAAGAAAAACAAGGACTTGCAATCAATATTCTTGATTTGTCTTCTCAAAGGTCTCTTTGACACTAACTGGTTTACTACATCTAAAAAACAAATTGAATATTTATAGGTGTATATCATATGATGTATGATGCCTCGTCATTGCTCTAACATTAGTTTTCCAAAATTTTATGCAGATAACTAGGGGGTAGCAAGGAGATAGCAGCTGGATGCTGGACACGCAGACAATACAGGATGACACAAGACACGGCAACAGGATGAAGGATCATCATTCAGGCAATGACGATTCACCCTATCTCATATGCATATTTGTCTTTTAGTTCCTTTATAAATGTATAGTTTGTCTTTTCACTTGCAATGAAACAGTTAGTCTCACGACTTGTGTGAGACCTTATACACTTATTTTTTCAATACAAATTGTTGTTCTTTCAAAAGATTTGTACAATCTCTTAAATATGAAATGCATTTGAATGCAACAATACACTGTAATCTTAATTTGTACCATACATGTACATGGATATAATGTAGCAGAAATAAAAATATACCTTTCTCTCCTTCAAAAACTGAAAAGCTCTACCTGATTGAGCTAGTAGTGAAATCTAGGTAATAGTACCAAAGGGAGATCTTCTTTGCCTATCAAATTGGTGGTATATTCCTTTTCTCTATCTCCATCTTTGTCTATGAGCTGGCAAAGTCCTCAGCCACGTATCAACTTGGTAGGCCCAATTTCTAGATCGTATTCTTAGACCTTTGCCACCCAATTCCCTTGCTTAGTGCCCATCTCTTGCTGAGTGAGAACACTTTTGACCGCTGGATCAGGTACAAAAACTATTGTGTGAGAGTTCAGGATATAGAACCTAAAATTCTTTATGGCTCAAACCACAAAATATGCATGCTTCTCAATATGTGAATATTATATTTCATGATTCTTGAAACTTCTACTCTTGAATGTGATTAGAGACTCAGCTTCCTCTTTTAGCTTCTGTGTGAGAATGGCACACATAGTTTGCTCCAAAGCATAGCAGTATAGGATGAAGCTTTTGTCAAAGTTGGTACGGACTAACATTGGAGCTTTGCTAATTTCTTCTTTGATTTTTATGAAGGCCTTCTTTCATTCCTCTGTCCATTTGAAAACCAAAGTTTTCTTCATCATAGCTAAGATGTCTTTTGTGAGCTCTGAGAAATCTGGTATGAACCTTCGAAGAAAGTTCACTTTGCTGAAGAAGGAATAGACTCCAGTCTTCCTTGTTGGTAAAGATAGATAACGAATGACATCAACCTGATTTGGGTCAATCCTTGTACCTTTCTTAGACATGATATGGTCTAATAGCTTTCCTTCAGTCACTGCAAAGATTGACTTCTTCAGATTCAGGGAGATGCCATGATATCTACACCTCTTGAACACATGGGTTAAGTGTTGAAAGTGCACTGCACGTCTCTTGGAAAAGATAGTGAGATCATCTAGGTATAACACTATAACCTTGTCCTTCAGATCACCAAAAGCTAAATCCATAGCTCTTTGAAAAGTAGCTCTGGCGTTGATGAGGCCGAACGACATCCACTCATAAGCAAAGGTATCCCACGAGGTAGTGAATGCCATTTTGTATTGATCTTCATCTACAAATGCAATCTAATTATACCCTGAGTATCTGTCAATGAGTGACATCATCTCTGAGTTGGTGACTATCTAAAGTATATGATCCATGATTGGTAGAAGGTATTTATCCTTTAAAGAGGCCTGGTTCAGGTTTCTGAAATCTATGTAGATTCTGATTTCGCCGTTCTTCTTGCATACTGGAACAATATTCGACGCCCAAGTGGAATGGTGAATAGGAAAAATAATCTTTTCCATGAGCATCTTCTGGATCTCTGCATATATTGTGTCTTGTACTTTCAGATTATAATGACGTTGTTTCTGTCTAAAAGGCTTGACTTCTGTCTTCAGAGGGATTATATGAGACAATTCCCTAGGCGTGAAAACCTTTAGATCCTCATAAGACCAAGTGAAGATATCAATATACTGCTAAAAGAGAGATGAATCTTTCACTTTCTGTGGGTGAACAACACTTGCCTAGATTGACGAGCCAGGGCTCATCCATAGTGCCAATGTTAACCTAGTGATACTCAACTGAGGTTGTTTCTTGTGCATCGACTCGATCTTGAATGCATTGGTCATGCCTATCAAATATATTTTCTAGGGACACAAGGCCCTTAGAAATTTTATTGCCCTTGAGCTGTATGACATCATTTTCTAGATTTTCTCCATCTTGGGCATTTTCTACTTCTTCTATTAGAGATTCATGATGTGAAGAAAGACTTCCTTCAAAGAAGAGACCTTTGAAATGGTTGTCCATTCTGAGGAAGTTGATAATGTGCTCATCATCGTTGAAGAATTACTAATTTTCTGAGTTGTTAAGTACCACAGGCCTATAGATCAACTCGATGATGAAAGCACTTTGTCTAAAATTTGAATGCAGCATGAAGAGAGATGTGGATACTACTAGAGCATTAGCTTCACTGTTCTCCATCTTGGGTATGTATTCAATGGTGAAGGCTTCAAACCATTCGATAGCATCCCAGAAATAGTTTCTGTAATGTCAAAGGCGATCTTTCTTGACTTGGAATTGCTCTTTGATCTGCTTGACAATCAATTCAGCATCTCCTTCAACTTTCAGCAGCTTGATTCCCATGTCACATGCATTCTTGAGGCCTAACAAAAGCACCTCATATTCTGTTGTATTGTTTATACAATCAAACTGCAAATGATATGCAAAAGGGTACAGTTTACCCTCAAGAGATATTAATACTACCTCGGCTCCTGATCCAACTGTTGAACAACTGCCGTCAAACTGCATGGTCCATAGGTCAGTAGTATCGTCTTTATTTGCTTTTGAACAGATAATGGCTTTATCTTTAGTCTCATTTTCAGCCATCATCATGTAAGTGCTAGGGCCAGTCTCTTGGTATAGAATTTGTGCCTTTGGATCCTGAGACTTCACCACCACAAAATGAAACTTGGGTTCAGGTTCCAACTTGATTTTGCCTCCTTTAACAGAGATGGTTGCTGAGGACCAATCCAATTGAATTTCTCCACCTAAGTCTTTGCAAAAACTTTGACCTAGGGTCATCCCACAATAATGGTGAGATCATGGAAAATCAATATGAGGTAAATGATAACAAATGCAAACTAAACAAATGCAAACCTTCACATTGACCCACAATCCATCGATAAGGTGGAGAGTACTGCACCCAAAACACTCGAGCTTTACCCAAAGAGATAAATGTTGATTGCTTGATTCTGCAGCATAATGGTAAGGTAGATGATTGATAGATGGAAGATTGAATGATGCAAGAGGGATAGATGATAGATAATAGATGGATGATTGAGAGGAAAATTTGACAACATGAGGATACTAGAAGAAGATTCGTTCCAAATGGCTCAAGAGAGGCTACCTTTATAGAGAAAGGCAAATTCGAATGGACGGTTATGATTGAGAGTTATTTTGAATGATATGGATGGTTGAGATCGATTAGGGTTAATTAGGATTTCCTTTCACCTCAAGAAATCATAGTCATGTGACAAGTGTGCGAAGGAGAATAAAAGGAATCTAATTCAAATATTTTATTTGATATAGCTTGCATATGTGACTTGTATTAAATGCAAGATGTACTACCCCACATGAGACAAAAGGAAAGTGGACAAGTGTTCGATTGTGATAAAAGGAATCTAATTTAAATAAAATATTATTTAAATTAGTTTGACATGTGAAGGGATTAAGTGGAGGATGTAGCATGTGACACTTGTTTAAATGAGACGAAAGGTGAGGGATTAATTCAAATATTTAATTTGAATTATGTGAGACATGTGCTTAGGGAATTAATTAAATAAAATTTATTTATTTAATTAATTAGGAATGTGATTAAGTTGGATTTATGAGTGGGAAGACCTAGGACCTAGGGAAAAATATTACAAGGTCGTGTCGACTAGGTGATGGACAAATTTATGTGTCTACATTTTGCCCCTCTTTGATATGATGTTCGAGATGATGAGATTTTTGTTGAGTAACATCATTTCAAAGAATTTAAGGTATGGATAGAAGAAAATGAATAATGATGAAGATAGATTGTAATGTGAAGATGCGATGAAGATGCTCCCTCGAGAGGATAGGCAGGTTGGACAAACACGGGTAGGCTCTCGAAATGAAATGAATGGGTCAAGAAAGATAGCTAAGAATAGGTAGAAGGAATGAATGATGCATTATGCTGCAATGAAAGTGAGCAACCATGATGTTTGATATAGCATTAGATGTTATGCACCAAGGTATAAAGACCAGGGTGATGATGTGTCTTGTGCCCTAGCATAATACAACCTTGTCTAGATACAAGATATGATTATTAGCTGGGTTGGATGTGATACAAATGCAAGATAAAAATGATAACACACACAAGCAAGAGAGCAAACATGCACAAAATGATTCAAAAACAAACAAGGTATTGCCCCTGTCAATCTGTAAACTAATGATTAAGTGATTGATTGACGAGAGTGTTGTCATTGTGGGGAACGATACATCCCTAGATCAACACAAGGATGTGGGAATGATATATCCCATTGATGTTGATGATGATGATGATGATTGATTGATTGATTTGGTTTACGACAAGATTAGGATCAAGACCAATGATGTGATTGGATAATTTGACATAATTGATTGACTTGGTTGGTATGGATAAAGGATGACTTGCATTTGGATCACTGCTTGGATTGGATTGAATGATATAATATGATTCGATGAATGGATTTGAGCTAGAAGAAGTGATTGAAGAAGAATTGGTTTGAATGAATTGGATTGATATGATTTGATTGTGATTTGGTTGAAAAAAATTTGATTTGAAGAAATGATTTGATTGAATTGGATTGATATGAATGTGATTGATGAATTTGATGGATTGATTAGATTGAAGAATTGATTTAATTTGATTGATGAATGATGATTGGATTGATTGGATTTTAGGTGTTTATTGATGATATGGGAGATAGATGATAGAACAAATAAGAGATGGATGAAGATAATGCTTGGCGAAGATTAGATAAAGGATGGAAGATGAAAGAGGTCTATCGCATATGCCTGAATCTAGGCACTTCCTTCATATCCCAGATTTCCTACATACCTTGTATCCACAGGATCAAGGCATTTAATGATAGAGATGAGACGTAGTTCTGATTTGTGTTTGATTGATGGGATGATGAAAATGGATTGATTGATAGATTGGCTTGATTTGATTTGATGATTTGCTTTTGATTGTTTGATAGATTGGCTTGATCTGATGATGTGACTAGACTTGTTTTGATGGATTTGATGTGATGGATTATTTGATAGACGATTGATCTTATTGCTTGGATTTTTTTGTTGGATATTTGATTTTTTTGTATATTTAATTTTTTTGTCTTTTTGGGAATATTTGATTTTTTTTGGGTTTCTGAAATGTTTTGATTTTTTTGGGTTTTTGAAATATTTTGATTTTTTTGTATTTTTGGGTTTTTGAAATATTTTTGAATGTCAATGGATTTACAATTTGGGTAGCCTTTGTACTAGATACCAATAACAAGGGGAACCAAGTCTAGGTGCAAGGGAATGAATGGGATTGGACAAAAGGATGGATGATAGTGGATGGATGAAAGGATCATGATAAATGGATAGGATAAAAGGATAGGCTATGGAATGGAATGCATGTATGTGTAAGAGAGAAAGGATGTGATCTCCAAGGACTATATTGCATGGGAATAACATGCCCCAGTCTAGGTAGTAGACTTAGGATTTTTCAGGACAATGCTTAAGGAAATAAGATGATAGGATTTGACATGACAAAGCTTATGACTTGGATAATAGGGTTCATTTAGAAAGGATGAGGTATGTCAAAGGATATCCAAAACACTTGTCAACAGTTGCCCCCAATCTTTGTCAAGATCAAAAGAGGAAGGGAGAATGAATGGATGCAATGTGATAGGTATGTATATGGAAATGGTATGATAGTTTGGAAAAGGGATGAGACAAGGTGCCCCCAAGTGTAAGTGACATAGAAGATCAACCTACACATGACGCCTATTTACTAGGTTTTCATCATGGTACTTATCCAAGGCGCCTGTTTACCAGGTTTTCACCATTGGACGAAAGGATTTCTCTTTACTTTTTTTAAAAAAAAATTTCTTTTCTTTTTTTTTTGACTTTTTTTGATTTTTTGTGACTGTTTTTGAGTTTTGAATGGAAAAAGGGTGGGATATGGATGGGTGGGACTCAAGTGTCTAGTTCCATGTAATGTTATAGTCCCATTAGGGAAGGATCTCATCACAAATGGACCATGTCAAGTCATTATGTTCAAGATGTTGGTAAGGTGATTGCGT
Source organism: Cunninghamia lanceolata (assembly GCA_027924645.1). Classification (NCBI taxonomy): domain Eukaryota; kingdom Viridiplantae; phylum Streptophyta; class Pinopsida; order Cupressales; family Cupressaceae; genus Cunninghamia; species Cunninghamia lanceolata. Next base: position 7,091,594 of record BSBN01000620.1, read on the forward strand.
GAAAGTGAGATGGATAAGGTAGATAGTGGATTATGATGTGGATTATGTAGGGCTTATGCAAAAGCATGGACCATAGGAAGGTGATGGGGGAGATATGTAGGATAATGAGTGAATGATGGAGTGATGGAGGTATGGAAAGGAATCATGACCAACAGTTGTACACACCATGTTAAACATGGAAGCTTTTGATTGGATAGTGGTGTAGGAAGCAATGGTGATGTTTGCTTAGGAGATGGATAATTTAGGACTTTTGGAACCCACATGGACTTAGTATTTTTTTGATTATTTCATTTCATGTGGGAAGTTTGAAATGTTTGAATGGAATGGCATTTTTGAATGGAGGGGGATGGTTGGGATTTTTGAGAGGTGGATGCCTCATTTGACTTGATTGATTTTTGTTTAGGGACCCATATCATTTTAGTTTTTGACTTTGCTTTTGGAGGTATGGGCTTGGATGGATTTTTGAATGTACCTTGCTTTGAATTTTTGAATTTGATGCAGGGACTTCCGGAGGTCATAACTTTTGACTCGGATGTGGGTTTTCTACGAAATTTTATAGGTGGATGCGTTATGAGGTGGCCAGTGGTTTCCCAACCCACCCTAGTCAATTGGACCTCATCTTGGCACTTTTTCAGGGCTTGAAACTTTCATCTTGGCCCTCAAAATGGCAAATTAGTGTTTTTTTCTAGTTTTATAAAAGTTGCTTTTTTTAATAACTCGAAACTCATGTTTCAAATTTAGGATGTTAGTTGTTTTTTCATCCTACCTTAGCTTTATGAGTTTTTTGGGAAAAAACTAGATTCTCAAGATATGATTGTAAAATTACCTAAAATGGCAAAATTTGACAATTGTCGAAATCTGCCAAAAAAGGTAATTTTTTGTTTTTTTCATTTTCTTGGATATAAGAGAGTTTTCTCTCATTGTAGTGGTAGAGTTGATGAATAGAAGTTTTTTATGTTCCAGTCTTCAAATATTTGGATCTCACATGATTAATGGCAAAAATGTATTGAGTGTGTGTTGTGTGCTACATCAGAATTGATTTCCTAAGGCATTAGGACCCTTAGGATTTGTGGCTTTTTGAACGGAGGCATCCAAAAGTTTATTTTGGAATCCCATGAGTTTGGTGGAATGAGTGGAAGCTTTATGTTTACGTGATGTGTGCATTTGTTGGTCATGATTAGGAATGTGAGGGAATTTATGGATAAATGGATAAGGGGATTGGATGATAGGGCTATTAGGTGTTGGGAGCAATGGTGGTAAAGTGGATGGAGGGATAATAGGAGTTGGAAGTAATGGAGGTAAAGTTGATGGTGGAAGGTGTATGGTCACATGCTTTTGACATTTGTAGGATGGTGGAGGTGGAATGACAACATATGTTTTAGGAATATGAAGGGGTTTATGATGGAAGGAAGTGGATTTAGGAAGTGTGGAGGAATTACCAACATCATTAGATTGTTGACCTTGGGGTGTGTATCCAAGGCCAAATGAGCGAGGAGGGACCTTGACATGGATTGTCTCCAAAATGCCTTGTTCATGTAGGCCTAAACCTTTGCCTTGGTAGTTCATGTTTTGGAGCATGCGATTGACTATAGGACTAGGTGTAGTTTGGACACTAGACTTGAGTTGATTATTAGATGGAGAAGGTAAAGTGGATAATGGTTGTTGGTGTTCTAAAGAGGAACACTCATGAATGAATGTGGATAGACTAGTAGGATATGGTGGATTTGAAATGGGATCAATGGTGGATGTGGAAGGATCATTAGGATCTTTCTTATGTTCATTGGGATCCAAATTATTTGTTCGATCTTCTATGTTTGCTTTGGAGGCACATGTCTCATCATGACAAGTGGAAGGTGTAGGATCATGGATTGGGCTAGATGGAGGATGACTAGGAGCAATGTGGATCTTCTCATGGATGGATATAGGATTATGGATAGGATCAAGGTGCTCATGGATAGCTTCTTCATAGGTATCATCTTGATCATAAAGAAGGTACATGTTATGGATAGATTGGATGGGGATGATTTGATCTTGATTAGATTTAGGGGCTATTGTTTCTTCATGCTTAGGATCGTGCTCTTGACATAACTCTTAGTTTTATTGAATGGAAGTGGAAGGCTCTTTAATAAGATTGATAGCTTGTAGATCACATGATGGGGTTAGAAGACTAGACAAAGTGTTTAAGGACTCATGGGGAAGCTCAAGAATAGGTGTTTGATGACATGGCAATGTTTTATTCCTTTCTAGTAGCCAATAGATCACATCCTTTGCAAGGGTATGGGTGATTGGGCAATATAGTGGATGGATGATTATAGTGGAAGTTGAAGGCTTAGGATTAGGTTTTGTTGGATGGATAATGGGATTAGAATTTGGGCTAGATGGAAAGATAATAGAATTAAAGGGATTGGTTTTATCCAAGACAATCTTACCACAATCTTCTAGGTTCTTGACTAATCTTTGAAATAGGACACAAGTGGATATGGTATGGCCCCTATACCTATGGTATGCACAATATGCATCATCTTTATACCAACTAGGTTTAAACATAGATGGAGAATATGCTCTGAATGGGTATAGCTCAATCAAATTTGCTTGGACCAATTTCTCTAAAAGTATCTCCATGGAATATTTTAATGAAAGATTAGTGGAACATGGGGATGAAGGTGATGAAGGGCTTGATAAAGGTGTTGGGATAGGACTAGTTGGCTTATGTGTTGGAATATAATTGGATGGTGAAGGTGACTCAAAGGAGGCACTTGCTAGGTTGGTTTCTCTCTTGTCAAAGGATTTTAGGTCTTGCATAAGATCACTTAAGTCTATCAATGATGTTTGTTGCAAAAATGAACTTGGGCTTACTTGGTTCATGTACGTAGGGCCATTTGGACTTGCATGTTATTCTTGTAAGGACATTTGATTGCCATGTGGATAGGTTTGGTGATGAGGTGGCATGATAGGATTTATAGGTGAAAGGTTTTGTGAGGTGGATTGTTGTGGACATTGGTTGATGTTGGAAGAAGTAGGGTATGGTGATGTGGTATTGTTATGGAAAGATGTTGGATAAGGTGATGTGGAATGGCCTTGATAGGATGATGAAATGGGATTAGGTGATATGGAATGAACATGATAAGTGGGTGGATTAGATTGGTATGAAGTGGGATAGGTTGATGTGGAATTGATTTGATGTGTGGATGAAGTGGGTTTTGGACTTGTCTCATCCTCATAAGTAAAGAGATGGCCTCCTCGAAGTATAAACTTGATCTTAAGAGGAGAGGCTCCTTTGATTGTGATCTTTGGCCTTGGATTGCGTTCATGATTTGGATTAGGAGGATAGCCACCTTTAATTGTGACCTTAGGTCTTGCATTGTCTTCATGATTTGGATTAGGAAGATAGCCACCTTTAATTGTGATCTTGGACTTTGGTTTTATTTCATTGTTTGAATTAGAGGGTAACCTCTTTGAATTGTGATTATAAGCTTAGGTCTTGTCTCATGATTATAGGGATAACCCCATTGAATTGTCACCTTAGGCTTGGAATTTGTCTCATGTTTAGAGGGATAGCCTCCTTGAATGATTATGACCATCTTGACAAGTGCTGACTAGGACTAGGTTGATGATGATGTGGAGATGATTTGGAATGAGTATGGATGTGAATAGGATATGTTTAGAATAAAATTGATTTGGTTATGATTAGGATATGATGTGGAATGACAAAATTGGGTGATGTGGATGAAATGTAGGATGAATTGTTTATGTGTTTGGTGTTTAGAGCTTGATTTGACAATGTTCAAACAAATGATTATGCATATACACACATGAATCACTCATGCAAGACACATAAGCAATTTTTGAATTTGAAAATGAAATGTGATGATTACTAAGCAAGCATTTGAAAACACATAAACAAACCTAATGTCTAGTTTGAAATAAGGTATGGCCAATTAGGTTTTGGGCTATGTTTACACGAGGTTGACTAGGAATTTGAAAGCGAAATCTTTCCACACAACCGGGAGAAAGGGGTAACCCACCCTTCACCTTCACTTCCCAAAGGTATAAAGTTCTTTGGGGCTTAGCCAAGAGTGACAAGATTCTAACTCTCAATGAGGGTGTCTTTCGATTTAACCTCGATCGACGTCATCCCTTGAAGTGGTGTGTCTCCAAGCAGGGCTCCTAAGAAGGGTAAACAAAAGTGAACCAAGTGAGGTGTTTTTGATCTCCAAGATCACCTTGTGGTACAAGGAGAGAGCATACACACACACACACACACTTGATTCACACTCGCACTTGTAAATTAACCCTTAGAAATTGAAATGTGAGGTGTGAATATGAATGGATAAGAGGTGTTTTTGATTCTCAAGATTGCACAAAGCACATGAGAAGAGCATATACACACCTAATCGCATGCAAATTCACCAAACAATTCAAGCACTGGTTCTTTTTAGATCCCAAGTCCAAATATGATTGAAGACAATAGTTCATTTTAGCCCAATTTGATGTGTGAATGTAAGCAAGTTGTTTGTTTTAAGCCCAAAATCCAAATGTGTGATCAAATAATGATTAAAAGATGAAAAGATGAAACAAGTGCACCTAATTAATTAGTTATCCAAGATGCTATGTATGCTGATCCTGATGTTGTTCCAGCCCCGTAAGATCACCTGTAAGCCACGAAATCGACAAAGAAGCAAGTAGACTAGTCAAGAAGATCATTATGTGAAAATCAAGAATTTGATAAAATATGATGAAAATGAACTAATACAGAAAAATAAGTTGCATGAACAGATTCTATACGAAATTTTATGCACTTTTAAAAAGCAATTCAGTGAAAAAGGATAAAAAATGCTCAAGATATGCTCGATTGAAGTTTTCATGCAAGTTTGACTTTGAATACGAAAAAAGTAGGCAAAACAATACAGTCACCTAAAAATTTCTTCACCATTGCGAGTTAACGACGCTAACTTTCTGATGAGTCCTCATTTGTGAATTTTTACCTCCGTATGGGTGAGTTATGAGCAAAAGAAAAAAAGGCCCTATTAGGGCTTTAGGGAGGAAGAGGCATAGTCCTGGCAGTTTGGTGACTAACCGCTAGCGGTTTAGAGGTTGAGCAATCACACTGGGTGGTTAACAGACCATGGTTTATTTGGCAATCAGGGTTTAGATTGGCCCTTGGTCACCCATGTGACCAGGGGCTGAGCACCAAGAAAAATAAAAAAGAAGATAAAATAAAATGAAACGTAGGGGCTTAAACCCACCCCACGATCACAGAGGAGACCAAACCCTTAGACTACAAACTGAGTGCGATGCTCCCCATGGTGACTAGGACCTAAAGATGTAGTGAAGGATTTTGGTATCAACTCAGAGCTAGAAAGGAATCGGCGATAGCAGGAAAGACCCTAGGTTTTTGACTGCAGAGCTAGTTGAAAGGTGATCTGAGAGGTGCTTGGAGGCAACCAGGAGGTTGCTAGGTGGCAACAAGTGCAAATGTGGAGGCGACTGTCACAGATGGGAGGTAGAGGAGTGGTGGGAGAGTGGTTGTTTAATGGTGGCAGAAGGAGATTTCCAAGCGGGTGGCGACCACCAGCAGCGGCAGGGTGAAGTTTGAATGCGAGCGTCGACTAGGGAATGAAGAGGTGATGGGATTGAAGACTAAGCATGGTGGTGACAAGCCATTAAAAAAAATGGTGAAAGTGGCAGAGGTGAGCTTTGGGGAGAGCAACCGGTGTTAGGGAACTTTCAACCAGTGGTGGTTAGGTGGCTAGCAAGCAGTGACTGAGATCTTGGAGGAAGTAGATGATACCACAGCTGGTGGTGAGCAGGAGGCGGGAAAGATACAACAGGGAGTTATAAGGGTTTTTTAAATCTTCAAACTAAAAATTTTCACCTGCATCAATGTAAATCAGTGACTAAAGTGCCTAAAAACATTAATCTTGCAAAAATTTTCATCTGCAAACTCAAATCCATATAAAAACTAGAAATTCAACAAAAACCCCCTGCACAGAGGCCGTACAGTTCCTTACGAATCCTTACGGTACGGCCCTGCAAAGGGGTTGAAACTAAAAAAATTTCAATTTTTTTCTGGTAGCGAAATATATCAAATTTTACGTCGATTTTCGTTTCTCAGGCCTCTTGGATGCAACCATGAGGTCTGTTTCAGGTCTGGGAGCAACCTGCAAAACTTGACCACCAAATCTAGATAAAAATGATGTTAAAAATTGCAAATTTGAACACACAAACCTGCAATAGCGAGGGTTAGTCCCACCGGGCATGCCAAATGAGATCATGGAAAATCAATATGAGGTAAATGATAACAAATGCAAACTAAACAAATGAAAACCTTCACATTGACCCACAATCCATCGATAAGGTGGAGAGTGCTGCACCCAAAACACTAGCTTTACCCAAAGAGATGAATGTTGATTGCTTGATTCTGCAGCATAATGATAAGGTAGATGATTGATAGATGGAAGATTGAATGATGCAAGAGGGATAGATGATAGATAATAGATGGATGATTGAGAAGAAAATTTGACAACATGAGGATACTAGAAGAAGATTCGTTCCAAATGGCTCAAGAGAGGCTACCTTTATAGAGAAAGGCAAATTCGAATGGACGGTTGTGATTGAGAGTTATTTTGAATGATATGGATGGTTGAGATCGATTAGGGTTAATTAGGGTTTCCTTGCACCTCAAGAAATCATAGTCATGTGACAAGTGTGCGAAGGAGAATAAAAGGAATCTAATTCAAATATTTTATTTGAATTAGCTTGCACATGTGACTTGTATTAAATGCAAGATGTACTACCCCACATGAGACAAAAGGAAAGTGGACAAGTGTTCGATTATGATAAAAGGAATCTAATTTAAATAAAAGATTATTTAAATTAGTTTGACAAGTGAAGGGATTAAGTGGAGGATGTAGCATGTGACACTTGTTTGAATGAGACGAAAGCTGAGGGATTAATTCAAATATTTAATTTGAATTATGTGAGACATGTGATTAGGGAATTAATTAAATAAAGTGTGTTTATTTAATTAATTAGGAATGTGATTAAGTTGGAATTATGAGTGGGAAGACCTGGGACCTAGGGAAAAACATTACAAGGTCATGTCGACTAGGTGATGGACAAATTTATGTGTCTACAAATGGGTTACACTTCTTGGCCAAACTTGACATTGAAATCAACATTTTGAACTAAATCTTCACTTTCTGACACCTATAACCTCTAAACCGTTAGGAATTTGAAGATGATACAAACCAGTGATTTGTGAGATTTTGTTTGTAGATTTTAAATATATATATTTTAAAAAATTTGGAGTTAAATTGTAAAACTTTTTGCATCTCATTTGATAACTAGTTTTTAATAGTAAACAACATTTTTTTAAAGTGATGTGTATTCTGTATCACATAACTTTTTTTCTACAAAGGATAAAATTCTAATTCTTTTGAATTTAGATTGGTAACACCGATATATAGGGCATGCATTTGGTTTCATAATGTTTTTTTGAATATTTTTTTTAATTAAGTTTTGAAGTCAAACCAATTATAATTTACACATAGGTGTATTTTGTAAAACATAACTTTTTTTGTGTGTATTGAAATTCAAAATTTTTTTGTTGAAACAAGGACATCAATACCTAGGGCATAGATATTTTTTAGAATTTTTTTCACTAATTTACTAATTTTCCATGTGTATAGAATAGAGAACTTGATGTTTGGTGAAAAACCTACATTCACAAGAAATAATAAACATTCACAAGAAATAATAAATAAATATAATAATCAAATTAAATATATTTAAAATTATACTTTTTGGGAAGCTTATAATAAGGACTACATACTTACAAAACATAAATTTTAAATGAATTCATTTGATCCCCCAAAAGGTAGATCAAAAGTGTTTTTTTATCAGCATTTTGATAGGTGTAGAGGAGACTCCATTATAGGTATGGTTTAAAACTAGTGAGGTTCTATCCAAGGGGGTTTGAATCTAAGGGGGTTTGATCAAACCCTCTTCAATTAAAATCCTTTAAATGGATCTTTTCAAGGCTTAAAATATTATATTTTCTAAAAATATGTGATTTCAGTAAAAATCAGGATGTCCCAGAAAGTGTAACCCATTATTGTGGAAGCATCCCTTAGCAACATTTCGTAGCTTGTTGGAATATCTTCTACTAGGATAGTCATCATTATTCTCTTCTCTAGACAGTCTGCTAAGGCCACTTGTGCATCTTTCAAATGTCCAACAAGTGGCACTAATTTTGAGTCAAGTGAATAACACTTGCCTTGGGTCTTGGTGCATGAGAGTCCTAGTGCATTCATTACTTGCAAAGGCATGACATTATCTGAAGCACCAGAGTCTATGATGCAATTGCTCAACTTGAAGCTACCTATGTATAGAGATATGTAGAAAGGCTTCGGCTTCTCTACTACTATTGCAAAAGATTCAAGAAGAGTAGGTTGGATTGGAATCTCATTCCTTACAAATTTGACGATTCTTTCTAGTGATCAGGGTGATCTTGGAGGTACTCCAGTTGAGAAATCTGGACCTTCGTCTTCATCATGGAATCAACAATATCAAAATTTGCCATGGATGAATCGGAAGTACTAACTTTGACATTTTCTTGAGGTAGCTTGGCTACTTCTCTAGATTTCTCTTTTGCTTTCAATTTTTCTTCTTCCTCCTTTTGAGTTTTTAGGTGCTGCACCCGAGTGAAGATTGGCATAGAGTAATGTTTGGCATTGACCGCAAGAGAATATTGTGAAATATTATCATGGTCTTCTTCTTCAAATGTCGATTCATTTTGAATGTAACCCATAGTAGAGTCACCATCAAGGTCATCCATCTCGAGATGAATAACACCTTAACTTGAGGGTCTGACATCAACAAAGTCCATGATTTGATTCATTCTTTGACTTTCAGGGCACGTAGCTCCATTGTGTTCACTAGTTTCATGGAAAGAGCAAAAATATGCTCTAGGTGGTGGAGCTTCAGCTACCAGCTTTGTTGGAGGTGCTGGTAACCTTGGCCTATAATTGTTATTATAGGGCTGAAAATTATTTCTTCTGTGGGGTGGTTGATATTGCTGCGGGGGCTGTGCCTGCTTGGGCATTTGCCTCTTCATGATTGTGACATCATTTACCACCTTTTAAAGTAGTGGATCTGGAATTCTAGATCAAGGGCCTGATAGAATCCTTTTTCATTTTTCTCGAAGTGATCATATGATCCTCTAGTTCTACATGGCATGCTCTTGTGCTTCTGTCAATTCTATATCATGAGCTGATTTGAGAAGAAAAGAAATCTCAAATGGCAAAGAGTTGATGAAATTTCTCAGTAGGATCTTAGGTGAAGGATTCAAAGTGACTGATAGCCTTATCACAAGATGATTATATCTTGTGATGAATTATCTCATTGGCTCGTGAGACTCCATATTTGAATTAGAGAGTTGTGCAAATAGTAGTTGGCTATCTTCAAAAGGATTGAATCTACCTAAGAATTTCTCACTCATAGTAAGCCAGTTTGTTATGATGCAGGATTCTAGATGGTTAAACCAATCCATTGCATTACTGATCAAGGTCTCAACAAAGAGACATACCGCAACATCTTCATGAGCTACACTCAAAACAACGCAAGCCATAGTGAATGCAGAAATATGTTTGTCTAGATGCTGGCTTCCATCTCCATGAAACCTTGGAAAATGCTTTCGTGACCCTTTTGGGAGATCATGATTGCCAGTAAGTGCAAAGGGCCCAATTTCATTTCCCCATGGCAAGGGAGGTGCATGCCTTCTATTGCTATTGATGCCATTTTGCCATTATTTCCATTATTGCCATTGTTGCCTACACCATTATTATCACCCATGACTTCTGTTGTCAGATCTGGTATATCAGGATTAGTAGAAGATGATCCTTCAGCGTCTGTGGTATCAAAGGTTTGGAGAAGTGGACCAGCAAGACCTCCTCTTCTATTTCACCTTTGATAGACTTGGTACGCAAGATTTGCTTAATTCCACACAGGAGGCGGTAATACTAGTCTTCCTGCTGCAAGATAAACTTTTCTCTCTTCTTCATGAAGGATTGTGGCAGTTGCTCTCCAATGAACCAAATTCTTTCTCTCAATGACCATAAATCTCCTTAAGCTATCGATGATATCTTCTTTCTCTTGTTGGGCTAGAGTCACATGTGGCTGCAAAATAGGTGTGGTAGGTCTCCAAATGGTCATGCATGCAAAAGATAAAGCATTAGCTTCAAAGTAAAATTCTCATGCCCCATGGTGGGCGCCAAAAAATGTTAGCGTTTAAATTCACACCTTGTAGTGTGACACTAAATGGAATAGTGTGTACAATAAGACTGTTCTTCAAATTAGGAGGGGAAGCTCCCTCAGACAAAGAAATTTAAAAAGACAATTACAATTTAACCTATCTTTTTGTTTCTCAGAGCATGAGCATAAGACAATTGAAGCTCTTCTACAATGCTTCAAGACTTTTCAGAATATTGCAAAAGAAATAACTAAACTTTAATAAACATACTTCTAATTTCTTCAAGTAAATCTAGAGCATAAAGAAATTGAAGGAACAATTTGGAGATTTTAACACAAAGGAACAACAAAGATCTAAAAATAATTGTTTAAGCACAAAGTCATAAACAATTCTTCTCAATCTTAACAACACAAAGAACTTCCATGATAATGATGCATGTTATGATTCTTCAAAGTAATCAAAACACACATCACTAATGAACAATAATATGCAAGCAAAATAATAGCTTCAGCATTTACCATTAAGAAGTTTAAGTGTGTAGAATACACTTATTTATATCCTAAAAAGTAAAGATGCAAGGAAATGAAAGGAAGAGTTAACTGACACTCTCCACCCTAACCCTAATGCTGCATGGGAAGCATGCAAGCTTATTAATAATTAAAATAATAAAATATCTCTCATGCAATTTAGTTAACTGAACTTGCATGTTATTACACATTGAGTTCCACTTAAAGAAAATTTTGCATGATTTCCAAAACAAATCCAAAAATAGATTTATCTTTGAAAAGAAAAGTCAGTTCTCAAAATAGAAACTCCTTTGGAAATCTCTCCAACTGCTCAAAATAGAATCCTCCTGTAGATAGTGAAAAATGAGTAAGTCTAAGAATTGAGATTTCTCTCAAATTCATCAACTTTAGCCTCATTTGGTATGGTAATAGACTCCAGGTGAACCATCCTCATCTACAGGTTGACACTTGCATCACCAATGGTCTTTGAAATATCCACATTATCTTTTTCAGCCTTATCAAATTTTACTGTGATTTCGGCTAAAAGATACATTTTTGCCACATGAGGATATCCACAAAATCTCTCTTGGATCAACTGTACAAAATCATTCTGCAAGTTATGAACAAGGAAATTTACACCTTCATCGCTGAAATACCTACAAGGAATTTGTTGGACAAAATTAATAGCATAATTCTCAATGCTGAGAAGTTTCTCCTTCCATGTAGCCAACTCCGAGGCTATGTCTTTCAAGATGTGAATCAAGAAAGATTACCAATGTGTCCATGAAAAGACTGTGGACCTATCATCTGCTAACATGGGCCTTAAGCCAAGAGCCTGTAATCTCACCAAGGTCATGGTGGAAAATGAGATTGGTGTGAAGATAAAGTGTCCGAGATCTGATAGAGGTGAAGAGTTTACCTCTGGTGAGTTTGACTCATTCTGTGAAAAGCAAGGAATAAAAAGACTGTTATCTACTCTTAAGACTCCTCAGTAGAATGGAGTTGTGGAAAGAAAGAACTAGACCATTCAAGAAGCTGCTAGGACCATGATGATGGAAACAAATGTTCTACAAGTCTATTGGAGAGAAGCTGTGAGTACTGCTATCTACACTCTTAATTGGCTGTAGATCAAAGGCAATTCTGGTAAGCCTCCTTATGAACTCTGGTTTGGTCATCCTCCTACTATGAATGAGAGGAACCTCCTGCAACAATATAATGAAGAATGCACAAAATAATAGAAATAACAAAACATAGAAGGAATTTATTGATTGCAGGCCACTTTGAGGGGGCAACCTCCTTTGAGCAAGCTCAATACAATAAACTCGTGGATGCCTTCATTAGCCTCAACACATACTTATATACTAAGTCTAATCTAAACAACTATTACTTCCCATGAATGTGGGATAATACAATATACTCATGAGACAACTTACAAAGCATATGTATCCAAATGTAATATACTAACAAAGTAAAGAGAAGGGTTAAACATGGGTTCCTAACATCCCCTCCCTCTTAGAAAAGCTTTGTCCTCAAAGCGTAAGATGTGGAAATTATTGCTGAATCTGAAGGAGTGGTTCCCCTGTAGCAATCTCTGGGTGCATTCCATGCCACTGAATTAATACCTCTGGGATGGATCGGGAGCGAAGAGGATGAGTGCGCTTGTCGAGGATTACCTCTAGCTCCAAAAGGATGGATCCTTCATTATCTAGTTGTGGTAAAATAGTTTGTTCTCTGTCGTTGGCACCAAGAAATTTCTTTAGACAAGAGACGTGAAATATTGGATGAACGTAGGAAGAAGGAGCTAGCTTATGATCCCCAATCTGATCTTGGGTGCAGAGAACCGTGTCGACTACCTGAAATCGTGAACTGTTGGGGGAGTATGGAAGGAGTGTTGGCAGTATCTGACCATAGACTGCTTCATATGGAGTCATGTTAGATGCAGTGTGGTAGGAGGTATTGTACCACCATTTAGTGAGAAGGAACCACTTTGCCCACTGATGATGTTGGTCTGAGGCATCACATGCACCCACAATTTGTTGAATTACCTTGTTCATTCCCTTCCAAAAGAAGTGATGCCATGCCCACTCATAAGGTTTGAGGAACCTAGAGTGCCCTACCATTGGAGAAACATAGAGTTCATAGAAGATAGCCTGTGGGATAGATTCCAACCAATTTGGAATAGACATAGAAATAGCTGAAAGAGAAGCTTGGTCATCACATGTGCGAGAAAGAGAATCCGCCACAATATTGTCTGTACCCTTTTTGTAAGTGATCTCATAGTCATAACCCATGAGTTTGTTGATCCATTTCTGTTGTACTAGGAAGGAGACCCATTATTCCAAGAAATATTTTAGGCTCTGGTGAGCCACCCCAATGTAAAAATGATTCCCAAATAGGTATGGCCACCCCTTCTGTACTGCATGCAAAATAGCCATCATTCGTTGTAGAGTTGAAGGAGTAGTGGAGACCACAGATGGTTGCATCTAAATGGAGTGAAGCTAAGCGATGACACCATGTGAATTCTTCTTAAGAAGCTTTTCTAGGTGATGTGAACTTATGATGCTAAGAGACCCTAGTTGTAATCCCTTCAATGTGTGTTTGTGCCCATTGTCTAAAAACTACATCCAAAGTTCAGCAAAATCCCATAAGATGGGTCCAAGTGTGCATAACCATTGGGCACCCAAAACCACATCACGTCCGCCTAAGGGCAAGGTAAACATGTCAGAGCATAGTTTATAATCTCCAATAGAGATACACACATTGTGACACTTCCCTTTGTAAGGTAATGTGCCCCCATTGGCAATCATGACTTCAAAGTTTGAGCAAGGATGAACAAAACAATTAGCCTGTTTGGCTATTAGAGGGTCAATAAAGTTATGAGTACTGCCAAAATCAATGAGTATTGTAAGAGGGAGCTTCTTGAAGTAACCCTTGACCCACATGGTTGTGGGGTGGTGCCTCTGCTATGGCATGGAGAGAGATCTCTAGGTGGTCTTCCTGAGAAGTAGGGTCAACAGGCGACTGCTGAGTTTCAACTTGATCAGCTACTATATCCTAAGCATCTGCATAAACTTTAGTTTTAGGTGAGGAATCCACATCCAAGAGATAGAGCTTTTGCTCAACATATCTATGTCCCTGAGTGAATTTGTCATCACAATTATAACAAAGTCCTTTTTCTCTACGTGCTCGCATCTCTGCTTCAGCCAAATGCTTAATAGGAGTTGTTCTAGGAGTTGGCATTATTTGAGGGCTTTGGGGATCCATATTTCTGAATGTAACAAAATTGGATTTGGAGTGTTGTTGAGTTGTGATCATGTCCTCCGCCAACTTAGCCAACCCTAAGGCTTCCATCATTGTCCTTGGACAGAACATTTTAACCTCAGAGCGAATTGCATCCTTCAAACCACTAACAAAACAACTCTAAAGAATTCATCAGACAACCCCTCTATGTGATTGGCCATTTTTTCAAATTCTATCTAATATTCTCTGACAGTGCCTGTTTGGTGAAGTTTTGCTCCTGTGAACTCATCAAAAGCACTAGGGCCAAATTGTTGCAAAATGAATTTGCAAAAATCTATCCATTTTGGCTCTTCATGAGCTTTGATGTACCAACGAAACCATTGAAGGGCTTCATGTTCCAAATGAAAGGAGGCAAGTGGGACTTTGTTGACATCAAAAGTATTATGTAGATGGAAATATTGTTCTACTCGGTATATCCATCCAGTCGGATCATCACCATTGAAGCGAGGAAAATCAAGCTTCGGTCCACAAAAATTGCCAAAAGAAGAAAACCCTATATCTGCAGAAGATTCTGGCTGCCATCTATTGTTCATGGCCGAATGCTGAAGATTGAGCCTGAGAATTTTTTCATCCAGATCTTGGAGTTTGGTCTTGATGGTTGCAAGTTCCTCCTCCATGTTTTTTTCTCTTGCGCGGGTGACAACCATAACCAGGATTGTTTTTTTTTTTGGAATGGGTAGAAAAACAAAAACAAAAACTTTTTTAGTAAAGGAAAATTTGGATTTGGGAAAAACTCTGATGGGTAATTGGGGTTTGACTAGGTTTTGGACACTTTCTAAGGGACAGGGAAGCATAAAATGGGTATTTCAGAAGCAGGGTTAAAGAATGGGAAAATTTTTCCAAGAGGGACAAAGGAGCAAAAATAGGAAATGAACACTGTGGCAAAATTTGAAGGCAATTGGGTGAGAATCGAAGAAGTTATGGCAAACCCTAAAAATAGATAATTGTGGGATTTCTGGCTTCGATAAGTGGAATTTGGGATATGGTCCTCAAGGAAGGAAATATGTAGAATGGAATTTCAGGGGTTCCAGTGAATTTTTAGAGGAACGGAGCTAAAGCAAGGAAGATTTTTAGGGTTTTTTTTGGAAATGATCTACAACGGGATCTGCAAATGGCTCTCAATAGATTCAATTGGCGATTTGTCAACTGGTAATAGATATGGACCCCAGGTATGTTCGACTTCCTAAAGGTTCAGGGGATTCACTCAGATATCAATGCGATCTAACGACTTGTGTATTGGGGCAGTACCCCTCACTCCACAGCTCAGGTAAAATTGATAATTGCTTTGCCACAAATGATAGCTCTTGGTTTACCTCACGGATGGGAACTAGTCAATTAGGTAGGGGCCATTGCCCTTTTCACTGGCAGGTCCTCTCAATGGGCCAGCTACTTCAGGGTTCCTGTGGTACTCCTCACAATGAGTTTTAGGGCTATGCCTAGGCACTTCCCACAATTAAGTGGATAGGGATTATTCCCTGATCTGAACCTACAATTGAAATGAATAATACAGATGCAAAGAAAAAAGAACTACTATAATAATCACAGTGCCTAGAGGGCATTGCAAAAAAAACTCGGCAAAAATTCCACCCAGCGAGCTTAAGAAAGCGCTCTAATACCAGATGAGAGGAACCTCCTACAACAATATAATGAAGAATGCACAAAATAATAGAAATAACATAACACAAAAGGAATTGACTGATCGCAGGCCACTTCGAGGGGACAACCGCCTTTGAGTAAGCTCAATACAATAAACTCATGGATGCCTTCATTGGCCTCAACACGTACTTATATACTAAGTCTAATCTAAACAACTATTACTTCCCATGAATGTGGGATAATACAATATACTCACGAGATGACTTACAAAGCATACACGTCCAAATGTAATATACTAACAAAGTAAAGAGAAGGGTTAAACACGGGTTCCTAACAGTGAAATATTTCAGAGTTTTTGGTAGTAAATGCTATATCAAAAGAGATGAGGATCTAGGCAAGTTTGAAGCAAGAAGTGATGAAGGAATTTTTCTAGGTTACTCTACTCAAAACAAAGCATACCGATGCTTTAACAAGAGGTTGAAAAAGATTGTTGAAAGTGCTAATGTTAGAGTTGATGAGAGCAAGGAAGGACATTCCAGGTCTTGCGGATATGATTCAGATGATCAAGATGAAAATCTAAGTCAAGAAAGGAAAGTGCAAACTTAGATTCAGATCCAGATTGATCCAAAAAATCTAGTAATTCAAGAGGATAGTACAAAAGTTGAGGAACAAGCTCAAGAAACAAAAGTTCAAGCAAATTCCAAAACTCCTAGGTATGTAAGGATGAATCATCCTGAAGATCAAATCATAGGAGATAGAAGTAAAGGTGTTTGAACTAGGAGAAGTATTGCTGAAGATCAAGAAGAGATTTGTCTAATTTCAAAGATTGAACCAAAAACAGTAAGTGAAGCCTATGAAGATGAAAACTGGGTAAAGGCAATGGAAGAAGAATTAATGTAAATTGAAAAGAATCACACTTGAGATCTTGTTTCTAGACCTAAGGACAAAAATGTGATTGGAACTAAATAGGTCTTCCGGAACAAACTAAATGAAGATGGTGAAGTTGTAAGAAACAAAGCAAGGTTGGTATGCAAAGGATATTCTCAAGTAGAAGGAATTGATTTTGAAGAAACTTTTGCTCCGGTGGCAAGAGTAGAAGTAGTCAGATTATTTCTTGCATTTGCTACTTATAAAGATTTCAAGGTCTATTAGATGGATGTCAAATCATCATTCCTAAACAGAGAATTAGAAGAAGTCTACATTGAGCAACCGAAAGGATTTCAGTTGTCTGATCAGAAAGACATGGTCTGTAGATTGAGGAAAGCATTATATGGACTCAAACAAGCCCCAAGAGCCTGGTATGCAAGATTAGATAAGTATCTGCTAAAGCTAGGATATAACAAAGGCACTGCTAATAGTAATCTTTACTTCAAGATTGATCATGATAATATTCTAATTGTTGAGGTATTTGTTGATGATATCATTTTTGGTGGAAATGAGCATGTGCAAAACATTTGCTGATTAGATGCAAAGTGAATTTGAAATGTCCATGTTTGGTGAGATGAATTTCTTCTTAGGTCTGCAAATCACTCAGTTAGATAAACCTATCTTTATATCTCAGTCTAAGTATGTGAAATAATTGTTGAAGAAGTTTGGAATGGAAGATTCAAAGCTAGTAGGTACGCCTATGGTAACCAGATGTAAGTTGAGTAAAGATGATGACTCCCCTAAGTCAAATCAGAAAAGGTATAGATCAATGATTGGAGGACTGCTCTATCTGACTCAGACCAGACCTGATATCATGAATGCAGTAGGGCTTGTTGCTAGATTCGAAGCTAACCCTAAAGAATCCCATGTTGTAGCAGTCAAAAGAATCTTCATATATCTCAAAGGAACACTTGATTATGGCTTGTGATGTCCAAAAGACAATAACTTTACTCTTCATGCATATACATATTCTGATTGGGCATGAGATGTGGATGACATGAAAAGTACTAGTGGTGGTGCATTCTTCTTGGGAAGTATATTGGTTTCTTGGCTGAGCAAAAAGTAGGAGGCAATATCCCTATCTAGAGCAGAGGCAGAGTATATAGCAGCAGCAAACAATTGCACTCAAGTTCTATGGATGAAGCAAATGTTGAAGGACATAAGAATTGTGTTTGAGGAGTCGATCACAATCTTCTATGATAATTCATGTGTAATAAGCATCTCAAAGAATCTAGTATTGCAGTCAAAGACAAAGCACATATCCATCAAGTTTCATTTCTTGAGAGAGAAGGTAAATGAGAATGAAGTCAAGTTGGAGTTTGTATCTTCAAAGGATCAAATTGTAGATATTTTCACTAAGCCTCTTCCCAAGGTTACTTTTGAGTATCTCAGAGAGAAGTTGGGGGTTATTACCCCTCTTGATCAGAATTAAGATGCACTAGAGTGCATCAGTCCAGTAAAATTCACAGTCACATCTTGTGATCCAGAATTGATGTCAAGGAGGCACTACTTTGGGGGAGTAGTCTGCATGTAATTTTTGAGTTTGGTCTGAAACAAAAATAAGAAGAAAAGACTGCAAATATGTGCCCTTTGCCATTGATGTCAAAGGGGGAGAGAATTTCATGTGAAAAACTAGTTGCTGATGAAAGGGGGAGCAATGAAGGAAGTGATTGCAGGAGTGATAAGAGAAAGGGGGAGAAGGTCTTGTCTTGATGGTCAAATTAGTTTTTCACATCATATGTTTGCATCAATGATAAAGGGGGAGATTGTTGCAAATATGTGCTTAAGCGGTGTTGTCATTGATGTCAACATATCCTTGTTGCCATTGGTGTCAACTGTATCCTATTTTGCTACCTGTGTAGAAGACTAGATTGTTGAGGATATTGAGAAAATTAATGAGGATCAATGTATGCGGACCATATGGATGAATAGAGGATTGTCTGAAGAAGCTCCAAGTAATCTTTGAAGGGTTCACATGAAGATTTGAAGAAGCTATGGCCATCTGAGTAGAACCAGTTTTGTAGTGTTTAGAAGAGACAAAGCAATAGGAAAGAGGTCTGGATTGTTCCGAATATGTCAAATGATGATCTGCGGATCTGGAGGCATGTTTGGGAAGTCAGCGTGTATCATCCATTCAAGTGGTTCATGGTTTGGAGGTCCACAAGCAATCTTTCTAAAGTGACAGTCATGGTAGATAGTGTTCTTGAGGTTCCAGAGGAAGGTGCAAGTGATTCTGATGATTTGGAGGAATGTGAATGTTTGTGTTGAAATTAATGTGCTTGTGAAAGTCTCTGAATTGTATGACTTCTATGTTGGAGGTTTGCATTGAAGTTTGCACTTGTCAATGAAGATTTCCTTCTTGGTGTTGCTATTCTTCCCAGTCTTGGCTGATCGGATGATTCAAGCGTGTTGTGGATGATCTAAGAGCATTTATGGAGCATGTCATGTTAATTTATGAAGATTTGAGTCCCAGTTATGTTTGGCTAATAGATTAGTGATTTGCATTAAGTTAGATGTTTGTAGTGCCAACCATGATGTTCATTCCAAGGTTGATGAAGCGTATAAATACTTGGTGATGAGTTGTGAAAAATTATCCTTGTGCAAAAACAATATAATCTAATGAAAGGATCAAAAGGTAGAGTAGAGCAGAGGAGAAGCAGAAGAACAAGAGTTGTTTTGATGAAGAGTTAGAGAAGAAGTATTGGGGGTAGAGCAGAAAGTTTTGTGAGCATTCAATGAAACTGAACTAGGCATGAAGTAGATGCTATTTCTTAGTTAATTCCTTCTATACTAAAAATAAATTTTGTAGGCAGTGAGC
Organism: Cunninghamia lanceolata; assembly: GCA_027924645.1. NCBI lineage: Eukaryota > Viridiplantae > Streptophyta > Pinopsida > Cupressales > Cupressaceae > Cunninghamia > Cunninghamia lanceolata. The sequence goes on from BSBN01000620.1 coordinate 7,110,993, forward strand.
CTCCCTTTTGAACAGTGAGCTCTGGGCAGTGTGCCCAAAGGCATGTGTCTTCTATTTTTATGAAGTACTTTTAATAGGGTACAAATCTTTATGGGTTAACCCCCACTGTGGTTTTTCTCTTAACCGGGTTTACACATCAAAATCTTGGTGTCAAGTGTGTTGCTTATTTTTCTGCTCATATGTTGTTGATTCATGCTTTAATGTTTACATCATTAATCTAATAATTAGTTAATAAAGAAGGTTAAAAGAAGAAAAGGTTTATTTTGTTTGACAACTGATTCACCCCCTTCTTAGTTGTCCAGTCTAATTCCAACATTCATCACTGAAATACCTGCAAGGAATGTGTTGGACAAAATTAACAGCATACTTCTTAATGCTAAGAAGTTTCTCCTTCCATGTAGCCAACTCCGAGGCTATGTCTTTCAAGATGTGAATCAAGAAAGAATACTGATGTGTCCATGAAAAGACTATGGACCTATCATCTGCTAATATGGGCCTTAAACCAAGAGCCTGCAATCTCACCAATAGCCTATCATAGATAGGCATCATCTCTGTCATGCACTCCAACATGTTCTGAATCCCAAGTAGAGTATCCTTAGAATTAGACATTGTTGCGGTCAATTTTGCAAGGAAGGCAACACCCTTCGCTATGAAATCTTCAATCCAGTCCTTCGTGTGCTTGCCATATACCACCAACTAGCTTAATTATCTTTGATCATCAGAAGAATCCATTACCTGTGGCAACAAAACTGAAGGTTGCGAAGGGGTAAGCAGGATTTGTGAAATATACTGACGTAGTTGCTTATTTTCTGATTTGAGGATAGCCTTGTCTTCTCCATCTTTCAACACTCTACTCCTAATAGTATCAGTGGCTACCTCTAAAATATTCACAGTGGCCTACCTAGTGCTTTGTCCCAAGTTAGCCTTGATGATATGAAAATCATCAGGCTCAACATCCAACACCATCTTATCCTGAGGAGGGATAGTGGTTTTTACAAATATGTCACCTTTAGGAGTCCTTTAAATCCTTGACTTCTTCTTTAGCTTCTTCCTTGAGGGCTCCTTGAATGATTTGGCTAAAGAGTTGAAATCCAATTGATATGATGGTCTCTTCTTCTTTTCACCAATCACCTTGTGAAGCCAAGTAGGAGTATCCCTTTTAGGTACTGGCTCTGGATGATCCTCTATCTCAACTTTAGGATTGGGTGTGATCTCAGCCTCAGGAGGTACAATATGTGGCTCTATCTTAGGCTCAACCTCTGGCACTATCTCATGCTCTATCTGTACCCTCTTCTCTACCTCTAGATCCGCAGCCTCCTTGAATCCTAATGAGTCAAATGGTGTAGAAGTGATATGTATAGGAGACTCATGTGGTTCTGGTATCCTTGGTGACAATGAAGAATCCTCCTCTTCCTCCTCTGAAGACGATGATGATGAAGAAGAAGAAGAAATGGAAGAGGAAGTAGTCGGTGAGCTCGGTTCTGTTGGTGATAAAGAGACTACATCTAGTTGCTGTTGAACCTAATCTCTAGATTGAGTTCTATTTTTTTGGATCATCCTCAAGGTCTCTTTCTTAGGACTATTTACTTCCTTGACCTTCCCACTTATTATTTTGTACTTTAGCCTTGTGGCTAAATGAGTAGATGAAGATGGCAGCTCTACTGTAGAAGCCTTGTCCTTTTAGCCTTTATCTCTCTTTTCCCTTTGAGAATTAATAAACATCCAACTTCATATCACCACTGCTTGAGTTCTGTCAGTGACAGAAGTTGACTCCTTGAGGGACAAATCAATTTGTGGCAAAGGTTGCAAGTCAGCATTTTCCCTTATGAATCTAGGAGAAAGAACATTATCATCTTTGCACAAACCTTTGGTGTTTTCATCAAGGAAAGCTAGTATTTACTCCAATGAGAAGTGATCATAACTCCATCGGCAGACCTCAAACTCATCTTCACAATTAGCCCAATCTTCAATGGTTGGCATATGAACAAATTTTTCACTAACTCTGGACTTCATTACCTTTTTAGGATCATAGGTGCATTTTTCTTTGAAGGTCTTTAAATGAAACTTAGATATTTCTTCACCAATCACTTTATCATTTGAAGCAATCTTGCATTTGAAAAAGCTAAGTTGAATAGGAAAACCCATTACATGCTTATGTCTGTTGCATAGAAAGTTATGAACTTCGACACTCTGACACAGGAACTCCATGAAAATCACCTCATCAGAAGGGTATCTCGGAAGTATATATGGATATGAAGTGAACCCATACACCCAGATGTATGAAAAGGTAGGAAACTAAATGTACCAGTCCACCCAATCCGAGATCACTGCCTTTGCCTCCTCTAAAATATGGACATGCATCTTGTTCTCCAAGTCTCGCACTGTAAACATTAGGAATGCATCACTGACATGGTGGAAGTGCTTTAGGGACTCTGAAAACTCCAACTGAGGATATAGCCTAGTAATCCTAGTGTTTTGTGGAGAGCCCATGAAATTCAACCTGGCAAAATGGTGTTGTTTAGCCACCATGAATAGCAAGTATGATGTCATCCTAAACTCATGAGTTTGGGGAAACTCTATAATTTTCCAGTGAATACAATTACTTATGAGGATAGACCATTCATAAGTAGCACTTCCATTGACCACTATGTTGATAATATAGAACATCTAGGTTCTGAAACTTCTCCCTTCGGCTTGGCCTGTGATGCGGTTAAGTAGTGTGATCATGATTGCATGCTCATCTTTGAACTCTCCTCTACCAATGTTTCTAGGAAGAGTATTTCTTTTCTCCTTTAGCCATTTGGAAGCCATCTTCTGACATTTATCAATATTTGAGCTCCACACTCTGTCACAATCTTCAAGGTCTAAAGTGAGTGATTCTTGAAATAGAGGTATCCCGAAAGCAAATTCTATATCATCCGGTTTGAGGCTTGCAACCATCCTTCCATCCACTGCTCTAACTTCTCTTGATTCTGGATCATAAAGTTTTATGCAAGCTAGCACAAATTCGAAGCTTTGAGTGGCTATTGGGAATGAGCCTGCTTGGGTTGGCCTGGAATACATCAAGTTCTTTGCCACAATGCTGCCTTCCTTCACCAAGGAATCCAAGTCAAAACCCTCGGGTGAAACTTGGCACAAATCCTTCTCTTTGACTTTGGAATATTTATGGACAAGCAGGGATTTGGGCTCAATGGTGACCGAAGAATATTGCATGGTTTCTTTGTGGCTTCAAGAAATCTTTCCTCTTCACTATCTTGCTTTGAAAAAGGTCAAATTAGACTTCTATATACTCGTTGTCTGAGAAAATCAGGTTTTTCTTCTCACTGTCTAAACTCTGATTTTTCATAAAAATGTGTATTTTTGCCCTTGAAAAGTGAAAATTTGTAGATGTAGCTTCAAAGCTTGGCCAAATTTGAGCTCTAGATAGTCAAGGATGATGAGAAATGTCATTTCCCAAGGTGGGTATGCAATAGAAATGAGGAAATATGGACAAAGACACGTTGAAAACTCTTTTTACTGTGGTTGTAGGTGGTTATTTTGGACTGTAACAGTCATAAAAAGCTTTAAAATTCTCTAATAATGGTTGCCTAGGTCTAAGTGCTGCCCCTTGAGTGTGCAAAAATGCTTGTAGATGACGGAGAATGAGGAAAATAGTGCCTTTGAGTGATCAATCTACCCTTTAGATTTATTTCTGGCCCAAAAAGTGCTTCAAACTTGCCATAAAAAAGCTTAAAAACCCTCAATAATTGCCGCCAAGGAGAAGAGATGACCTTCTAGGGTGTAGATATGCCTTCGAATGTGAGAAAGGGGGATGGAATGATGGAAGAATGTGTTAACATGGCCTTCTAGGTGAAGTGCCTCTCCTCAAACCCTTTCAATCTGCCTTTGAAGCTTCAAAAACCCTCAACAATGGCGTCCTCATGTTGTGTGCTGCCTTTAACCCCTTCTCTATGCTTTTGATAATGACAAAAACAATGCATAATATCCTCCTTTATAGCAAGACGCCACCTCTTTAGGGTTTGAATGAGATTCTTCCTAAAAATAGCATGCTTTTTATTTGCTCTCCATGCACAAATGAAAGGTGAAGTTGAAGTGAAGTTGGGTCTATTTATAGCCTCCTATTTCTCCCTCTCCTAGGCACTCTCTCTCATGCAATTTGGGTGCCAAAAATAGAAGTTCATTCTTTCTTTTTTGAAGGAGGCATATGAAGTTTGAAGAGGTGGCGTTGGGAGGTTTTGGCGTGCCAAGGGAAGGCACACTTTTCCCAAGGCAAAATCTTGCCTTAGCATTTTTGTAATTTCAACTTTTTGGCTCTAAAAAACCCTGAACTCCTTTAAAAATTTTGATGCCTTTTCATGCCTTGGAAACACTTTTAAAATTATTGGATTCCTCGCCATAGAAATTTGATGGAAAATCTCTTGGATTGTCTACCTTCTTCACCTTCGAAACCTTGGATCTTGACGTGCACTTCGAAGTGAAAGTGCTTTAAGAACTCCTTTGGATGACTTCATAGCTTTTAGATACTTCAATCTTCATTGGAGCCTTTTCACCTTGAAGCATGCTTCACTTTGGAGCATTTTGGGCTTGGAGCGTGCTTTGCCAAAGAAGTGCTCTTTTTTTATTTGAATCTTTTGATGCACCTTTTCGACGAAACTAGTCCAGATGACGAAGAGGAGTCTCAAATTTTGAAATTTTGCATTTTTGATTTTGGAGTGTTTTTCTCTTGGCACATGCACCAAGGTGGTGTGCACGCCTTGGGCAAGGTGCTCCAATGCCTTAAGAAATTTTTTGAAATTTTCTTCAAAATTTTGAAAATTTCAAAATTGAAGCTTGATTTTCCACACTTGTTTGCATTGCTTTTCTTGATTCCTTTATGTCATTTTGGTCATCAATCCATCACTTTGGCCTCTGCTTCTAGATGATCTTTCCACAACTCAGAGCTAATTTGGCTTGACAGAATCTTTCTCCATCTGAGCCTTCGATCCATCTCCTTTGATATCTCTGGTACCTGTGGGGTTAGTAAATAATAACAAGGTGACATGGTTCTTGGGAGGTGTGTTTAGGCATCACTTTGGGTGTTTGTATGCATAGAGAAAAACTTTCATATGAGTACAACATTAGGCTCTGTCTAGGGACCATGCTGTATACTTGTGGCATAGGAGAACCTCATAATCTCTGGTTTTTGGTGTAGATTAGTGTCTTTTCAGTTGGGCAATAGAGTCAATACAATTACCTAAAATCACCTAAAGGTGGAACTCTGGTCTACCTAACAGAACATGACGAATAAATGATACATAAAGGGGAAACACAATACTACATAGCGAGTACATTACTGAAAGGGGAAACACAATACGACATAAAAAGTGAAGACCCCTTCAAACCCTAAGGAATGAAGTGCTTCAGAAATTGCCCACTATAGGACAGGAGCAATGGTGTACCTTCCAAGTGCGAGAGGAAATAAGTGTTGCCTTCGTAGAACTCACGAATCTTGAAAGGTCCAAGCCAGAAGGAGTCAAATTTGCCGTGCATTCCTTTTGGCTCGTGTCTTTTATCCCATAGTAGAACAAGATTACCAATGTCGAAATTGCATTAATGAGACTTTTTATCGAAGATCTTTACCTGCTCTTGATGATAAGTGATTTTTTCAACCACTTCTGATCTATCTTCTTCAAGCTTTGACAGATACATGATGCATTTCTCAATGGGATCTTTGAATTGACTATCCTTAACCACCACTGTAGGCTGCATGGTAGATAGCTCCAGTGTGATGGGCAGAACAAACTTTGTACCATACATAATAGCAAATGGTGATGTGCCTATTGCTCTCTTAGGTGTGATCCTGTCTTCCCACAAGGCGTCATAGAACTTCTTGTGCCAAGTACGTTGATTACAGTCAACCAACTTACAGATTATTGTGACTAGATTCTTGTTTGACAATTCTGCTTGACTGTTACCTTGAGGGTAATAATCTGATGAGTGAGACAATGTGATTCCATAGTCAAAGTAGAAACCCAATAGTTCTTTTGAAGAAAAACTTGTTGCATTATCAGTCACAATTTTTTGAGGTGCCCTGAAGCGCAACAAGATGTTCTCCTTCAAAAAATTGTACACCATCTCTGAGGTACCTCGCCTAATAGGAATGGCCTCTAACCACTTTGTGAAATAGTTGGTAGCCATGAGAACACAAATATGTCCTTTTCTTGAGTTGGGGTTGAGAGGCCCAATGAAATCTAACCCCCATTGCTGAAAAGGGGCTTCGATGACTACTTGCTTGAGTAGAAGGGCCACCAACTTGAGATTTCCAACAAATTGTTGACAGGCTTGACACTTTTGCACCCACTCATATGCATCCCTAAACATAGTAGGCCATTAGTACTTTGTGTTGATGAGCAGGATTGCACCCGTTATGTAGAGTTGTGAAACTCAACAGTCTTGTATAACATGGGATCAAACTTAGGTTGTGGGTGACCAATGTTGAGTTTGAACCTCTAGATTATGGGTTGGTTCCCTTAAAATATTCAATTGGATCTATGAATTTGGTGTGGAAAAGGGAAAAAAGGTCTTCTAAAAGCACTAAAACTGTAATGTAAAAATATGGTGATGCACCTAAAATTGATTTAAAACTTGGCAATCTAACTCACAATAGATCTTAGAAAATCTATCCACACAAAACCACTTTCAGCAATTTGACCACAAAAATAATTCTAAGGGAGGTTGAAAAGATTTTCTTTTTGAAGGAAAAGGATTTTTCACAACAAAAAGGAAATTTCTCTAATTGCACAGCCTAAGAACTGTGATTTTCAAAGCTATCTAACATATGCAAGAATAAATGAGACAATGATTTTAAAGGTTTTGATGTTTAAACACAATAAAATCTCATCAAATCATTCACAAAAGCTGTATTAAAGGAAAGGTAGACACTTGATTCAGCTGAAAAATAAAGAAAATAATTACATCAAAAGACAAAGTATAGAACCTGTAACCTGCTGTAATCTCTATAAATCTGCAATAATGAGTTACAAAACCTTCTTTCTCTCTCAAAGTGTAAAGAGCAAAAAAGGCAAGAACTAGAAAAACTTAATTTTTTCATACAATATATAATATGCTCTCTCCAAGAGAGCTAGAAAGGTCAACTGCAGTCAACTACCTTTAAAAATAAGCTCTCCAAATTGATCCACGAGCAAACAAGAAAATCCCTAAAAATAAGGGCCAATACTATCCCAAAATGAGCAAAAATAGCTCCAAATTGATCCTCTCTATGTGTTTGACCAAAAAGTTGACCAAAACTCTCCAATTTGTCCTCCAAACCATGCAAAAGGGCTCCAAAGTCTTCAGTTAACTCAACTCCTCCAATTTTGCATAATTTTGCATTGCAAATGATGTGGGCAAGGAATAAAGTAATTTTGAGATAATTACTCTATTATGAGTTACACTTTGTTTTATCTATTTGATTTTACAACTTGTGAGAAAATAATAAAGTAATTTATAAGTACATTACTTTATTATTTGTTTACATTTATTTAGAGTTGTAAAAACATGTAAATTTGGATGAAAAGAAAAACACCTTATCTCTCCCTTTGGATTTTTTTTTTTTTATCTCAGAGGAGGTGTCCCCGAGACCACTTTTTTTCACAAAACTAGTCCTCCTCTGGGGCCGCGTGCTAACCCATAGTGGACCCACACTGGGCACAATAGGTTTATTCGGGGCGCGAACCTACATTGATCATCCATGTCTTTTAACGACTCGACCAACCGGTCTACACCCCGGGGTCCTCTCCATTTGGATTTACATGACTTGCATAATTGCATTAAATAATGATGCCAAGAACAAATTAGGCCATCATGCATGCAAAAAGATAAAAATATCCTCCTCCTTATGTCTCCCATGCACTATACAGATCTCCTCATGCAAAATTTTCATTATGCATTTAAAAATAATATATGCATATGTCTTAGCCTTATAACTTCCATGCATATAAAATCCATGTATCACAAAACCTTATTACTCCATGCATATTGACTTATACATCATGCAATACCTAGTACTTATGCCTTATCACTCCATGCAAGAAAAAGACAAGCATCATGTATTATCCATCACTTATGATGCATACAAAAACATAAAAAGGTATCACCTTATTACTCCTCATGTATCACTAGGCATCATACCTTAATATCACCTTATAGCTCCATGCATATGTATTTTATTCATCATATACTGTTCACCACCTTATATCTCCCATTATGTCTTTATGCATTACCCTTAACTTATATTGATAAGGCCTTCAATACTTCTCCATTGTCGACCTTTGAATCATTCCCATTATTTGAATTTATCTCCATGTAAAAGAGGAAAAGCAACAAGGCATAAAGCCTTACCTTTATATGATTATCTATTTTGACTTTATGAAAAATCAAAAGGGAACTTGGCCTCACGGGCCCCTATGGCATTATTGGATCTGCATCATTAGGTCTAAAGACTTTTAAAGTCTTTACCACAATGACAATGGATAATAATCATTTGAAAATAAAAGTCAAAAAAGAAAAAAGAAAAGCTCATTCGAGCTGCCAAAATAGGGCTTTGAAACCCTAATCCATCATTTTGACTTGTCACTTCTTTTTGCTCTCCTTGAGCTGCTGCCTTGTTCACTGGGGTTTCATGGATATCCTTCACTATCCTCTACATATTTTGAGCTTTCTTGAGGCATCTCTCTGTATTTTCAGCTGAAAAGGAAGGTGAGTAAGTTTTGTCGTTGAACTGAGCTATTTTTTGACTTTTATTCACTGGTTTTTATATTCTAGCCACGACCACATAGTCATCTCTGAGCATTTTGGATTCTTCTTCTCTGTCACTATTTCTTCCTTATGGGCCACCATGGAAGCACGGTTTTGAGCTTGTGTTGGAAGAAACAGAAGAAAAAGAAGAAGAATGGGTAATAGCAAAACCCACTGTCTCTTCTTAGCCAAAGATAAGGTAATGTCTCTGCATTCTGTAACATTTTTGTCTTCTTTTTGTAGCTTGAATTCGCACTCAGAGAATATGAAAAAATATGTATCTTCTTCCTTCTCCATATTGTTTAAAAAGGCAAAAAGAAACCTGATAGCTACAGGTTGTGACCTCTTCATTTTGGGTCTGTATAGAAGTTTGATATTTCACTTTCTGTATGTGCACAAAACTATCATGGCTCAGCCCTGTAGCAGCATATGACAAAAAATTGAAAATATCTTTTTCTTCATCTAGGTTTTTTATGAAATTTCAAGAAACATAGCTTCTTTTGTAGGCCGTGAGCAAAAGTCTCTTTGGTCTTGCACAAAATCTTTTTCTTTTCATTGTAAATGGGAAAGCATAATGTGCTTAGGGTTTGGATATTATATATCACCATTTTGTTTAAAGGAAAAAACACCTTGTATGTAAAAAACCCTCGACCATCTCTTTCATTATTCAGTTTCTGAAAAGATAGGGCTCGACCCATGACCTAGAAATACCAGTCCTATAAGAATAATGTTCTGTTTTGTTGCTCCATTGTAGCATTTTATTCTTACTCTATTTTGAGGATGAAAGAAAAATAATATTTTTCCTTCTGTTTCTTGATATGGGTTTGGTAAAAAGAGGTAAAAATGTTTTCTCCTTTGAAGATTACCACAACTGCACATATATGTTCTATATCTAATAATAGAAAATGGCACAAATCTTTTACTTATCACATACCCTCTCAGGGTTTATAGGAACTTCATTTCCTTGTCTCTTTGAATCAATGTTGTTCATCCTGTGTCTTAAAATTTTGCTATATTATTTTGTTTACAAGACAGTCATAAGACTGCTACTTCTCCTATACATTTTGCATCATAAGATTTTGTTCTTTGTAAGATGAGATAAAGTTGAGGTTCTTTCTAGTATTTGTAACTAAGCATGACATAATCCTTTTCCTCCTCTACGTTAAGAATAAGCTGGCTGTATTTTGATTTTTGACACTGTGCATTAGCATCTTTGTATCCTCCTATACCTTGCATGTCATTTCATTCATAGACTATGAATGCTTGCAAATGAATGGAAGATTATATAAGATGATATGATATCTTTTTTTTGTCCATATATAAATTCATTTGCATTTGATACTTCATCCTTTATGTTGTTCTAGTTTCTTTTTTATCTCTATCAAATGTTGCTCAGTTACTTTTGTAGACTCTCTCAAGATTGTTTCTCCACTACCTGTATATGTTGCATTATATAATGAAGTCTATGGAAGATGAAACAAAGTTGAGACTCACATAGTGTTTGTAACTAAGCATTACATGACTCCTTCCTCCTTTGTATGGTGATCTCCCTTATGCATTTTGAAGCTCTTTGATCTTTTGTCTATGAGACAGTCATAATGACTGCTCCATGAAACCTTTATGGTAATATACATCTCTATGCACCTACTTGTCTTTTGTACACCTACTTTATGGCCTGTTGCATCTACATAGACCATCATATATGAAAAGAGATAGTCTCTTGCTTCCTTCATCTTTGCTTTAGAATAGGGTCCTTCTTTTGCTAACCCCACCATTTGATTGTTCTATCTTTGTATGCATCTTGTATTCTCATATCACTGCATGTATTGTGCTTATATCTCCTGAAGCAACTCACTTCATATCAATCCTGTAGCGCTTCATTAGAGATGACTATTCTTTTGAAGGGATGACTACTACTGTTTGAAAGAGGTGACCATTCTATTTAAGATTGTGTTTCCTTTACACTTGACAATCATTTTACAAGAATACTCTAGTGCCTTTGTGAGAATAAAACCCCTCAGTCTTCTTGCTTTTGTTATGCAGACCTTCATGAGGATAATGCATGCTTACTGTGAGATGATGATTTCCTTTGATAGTGTCTTCACACAATGTCCTTGTCCCTCATTGGTAATCTGTCTTCTAGATCATGATACTACTGCACTTTTACTACATCTTTACCATGATGAGATGTGATTTCATTTATGCATTGAGAGCATGATATCTTTATGATGAAATGATACATTGTTCTTTTAATTCTGTAGCAACACCTACTCTATTTTAATGTTGCTCCAATATATTGTCTCCTTTTTACATTGCTATTCCAAATGGCTTTACACATGATGTGGCATATATGTTGTTTCATTATTCAACTGTTCTATCTATGAGGTATATCTGAACAACAAATTCATACTTCAATCACAACAAAAAGATGGAAAAAGTACCTTCTATGGCTGTACTCCATTCTTTTGATCACTATACTTTTGTCCTTGCATATTGACATCTCTTGAATAAAATCAATGTTCATTTGGTAGCATGTGTATGATGAAGCATTTTGAACATGATTATCTGATTTTGACAAGTTCTTTTCTGAAGTGAGCAAAGTTTATAGGAGCAACTGCTCCTCTTCACTTCTCTTATGATGACTTCACTCCATTTGATGTTTTGACTATTCCATGCATTATATGATAGAGCACTCTGTTTATTACAATCTGATATCCTTCTTGAATGAATAAGAAGGAAGCATGCTGGGCTCTACCCTTGTGGGAGCCACATTTTCTCCACATGCTTTAATGTCTTCAAGTCAGCAACATTACTTTTCCTATACCTGCACAGTGAATAAACAAGTTAGCATAAAAACACACCTTTGTAAAGTTGATTGATCTTTCTCATGATGATCTGATTTATTGCACCTGTCTGATCTTGATCCATTCACATTAATGCATAATGTTTGCAAGTTTTATATGTCTGTTGATAAAGCATATGATGAATCTGCATATCCAAAACTTCTAACAGGACCTTTCTCCAATTTTGTAGGTCCACTATCTTGATCAAGAGCATAAGATGAAGACATGAAGATCAAGTTGTCATTCATTGGATGTTTGATCTCTTGTCATTAGATAAAACCTCACTTGTTAGGATGGTTTGACAATTCTGATTGGACTGTCACATTATCTTGACAAATGATCTTTGTTGTTCTCATGCTAATATATCATGCATTCGACTGATTGATCATACACTTAAAAAATTTCTTTTATCCCTCTTGTGACAACTACAACTCAGGCCTTGCCAAATTAGGTGTGAACATAATTTAGTAACACTTTGCTCTTAGGATTTTGAACATAGTGATCCTTGATGAAAAATGACCACCACAAGCTTTATCATGAAAACCTTCAAGCAACCTTCTTTGTTGGTTCTTGTCAACGCACCTTAGGAACGTGTCGTCTAGACTCTATTTGTATAATACATCTTTCCATAGCACATACTTAAGTGCTTTCAGCTTCAAGTTCCTCTTTTGTTTCTTGTGTAAGTAATCCAGACACTCTCCATAAGTCAGATAGTAGACTATGTCGATTTACCATTCCTCCGTAGAGTCAATGAATAGTACCAAAGGGAGATCTTCTTCTTTGCCAATCAAATTGGTGGCATCTTCCTTTTCTCTATCTCCATCTTCGGCTATGAGATGGCAAAGTCCTCAGCCACGTATCAACTTGGTAGGCTTGATTTCTAGATCATACTCTTGGACCTTTGCCAACCAATTCCCTTGCTTAGTGCCCATCTCTTGCTGAGTGAGAACACTTTTGACCACTGGATCAGGTATAAAAACTATTGTACGAGAGTTCAGGATATAGAACCTGAAATTATTTACAGCTCAAACCACAACATATGCATGCTTCTCAATATGTGAATATCACATTTCATGATCCTTGAAACTGCTACTCATGAATGTGATTGGAGACTCAGCTTCCTCTTTCAGCTTCTATGTGAGAATGGCAGACATAGTGTGCTCCGAAGCATAGCAGTATAGGATGAAGCATTTGTTGAAGTTAGGATGGACTAAGATGGGAGATTTTCTAATTGCTTCTTTGATTTTTATGAAGGCCTTCTTTCCTTCCTCTGTCCATTTGAAAACTAAAGTTTTCTTCATCATAGTTGAGATGTCTTTTGTGAGCTCTGAGAAATCTAGTACGAACCTTCAAAGAAAGGTCACTTTGTTGAAGAAGGAATGGAATCCAGTCTTTCTTGTTGGAAGATTAAACAACTCTTTCTTGAAGGAGGGTTCATAGAATGAACTGTCTGGACCGTGTTGGAAGATTAAACACAATGAAAACAACTCAAGAAATGGAACAAATGCAGATTCAGTCATTTGGTATATCATAGAATTCAAAGTAAAGATCTACCGACAACATGTGGGCTTATAATTAGGGCTCACAGGCCTAATTACATACATGTGCAAGATAAGGCTTTGAAGCTCCTTCGCACAATTCTAAACTATTGGATCTTTCTTATGTAATAGTTATTTTCCTAAGGATCTATTACATCAATATATATCCTTTCTGGACCAATAGATTCCTCCACGTCAGCCAAGGAAGGTCACAAACTCTAATGAAGAGATGTAACGTGTTCACAGATAGGTCAGACCTAAATTTATAGAACACTTCCTCAAATGAATGGAACAATGTGCGTACCCTTGGGGAAGGTCAACCACAAACCATAGAACATTGAATGATGTGTCAATGAGATGCACAAGGCAAGGAATGATCCACAAGCCTTCTCCTTCAGCTGATTATCAGGAATTGTTAGAATGCTCTGCTCTAAGGAAACAATCAACTTCTGATAGCGATATCTTTCTGGTAACTGATCCAAATGCTATGAATTCTTTATATGATGTAGATGAATGAATGTAGATGCTAAGTCTAGATCTACAAGATGTGAATTACCAAATCAGACCACAAGCTGAGAACTGCTACTGACTGAACTGCCTAAACTGAACTAGAAAATGAAAGAACTAAAATGCAAATGTTTTTGGTTGATGTAAGATTTCTCTTGAACCAGGGATGCTCCTACATCAGTAGCTCCAGTGTTGATAAGGCCGAATGGCATCTTCTCATAAGCAAAGGTACCCCACGGGGTAATGAATGCCATTTTGTATTGATCTTTAGTTGCAACTGTAATCTAATTATACCCTAAGTATACATCAAGGAGTGATAGCATCTCTGAGGCGGTGACTATCTGAAGTGTATGATCCATGATTGCAAGAGGGTAGTTATCCTTTAGAGAGGCTTGGTTTAGGTTCCTAAAATCTATGCAAATTCTGATTTCACCATTCTTCTTGTGCACTAGAACAATATTCGACACCCAAGTAGAATGGTGAATAGGAAAAATAATCTTTGCCATGAGCATCTTTCAGATCTCTGCATATATGGTGTCTTGCACTTCGGATTATAATGACATTGTTTCTACTGGAAAGGCTTGACTTTTGTCTTCAGAGGGATTATATGAGACAATTCCCTAGGCGTGAAAACCTTCAAATCCTCATAAGACCAAGCCAAGATATCAATATACTGCTAAAAGAGTGAGATGAATCTTTCACTTTCAGTGGGTGAACAACACTTGCCTAGATTGACGAGCTAGGGCTCATCCATAGTGCCAATGTTAACCTGGTGATACTTGGTTGAGGTTCTTTCTTGTGCATCAACTTGATCTTGAATGCATCGGTCATGCCTATCAAATATATTTTCTAGGTGCACAAGGCCCTTAGGAATTTTATTGCCCTTGAGCTGTATGACATCATTTTCTAGATTTTCTCCATCTTGGGCATTTTCTGCTTATTCTATTAGAGATTCATGATGTGGAGAAATATTTCCTTCAAAGAAGAGACCTTTGAAATGGTTGTCCATTCCAAGGAAGTTGATAATATGCTCATCATCATTGAAGACTTGCCAATTTTTTTGAGTTTTCAGGTACCGCAGGCTTATAGGTCAACTTGATGGTGAAATCACTTTGTCTGAAATCTGAATGTGGCATGAAGAGAGATACAGATACTGCTAGAGCATCATATTTACTGTTCTCCATCTTGGGTATGTATTCAATGGTGAAGGCTTCAAACCATTCGATAGCATCCTAGACACAATTTCTGTAATGTTGAAGGCAATCTTTCTTGACTTGGAATTGCTCTTTGATCTACTTGACGATGAATTTGGCATCTCCTTTGACTTTCAGCATCTTGATTCCCATGTCACGTGCATTCTTAAGGCCTAACAAAAGTGCCTCATATTCTGCAGTATTGTTTGTACAATCAAACTACAGATGATATGCAAAAGGGTATAGTTTACCCTCGGGAAATATTAATACTACCCCGGCTCTTGATCTGGCTGTTGAACAACTGCCATCAAACTGCATAGTCTATAGGTCAGTAGTATCGTCTTTATTTGCTTCTGAACAGATAATGGCTTTATCTTCAGTCTCATTTTTAGCCATCATCATGTAAGTGTTAGGGCCGGTCTCTTGGTATAGAATTTGTGCCTTTGGATCCTGAGACTTCACCACTGTGAAACAAGACTTGGGTTCAAGTTCCAACTTGATTTTGCCTCCTTTAATGAGGATGGTTGTTGAGGGTGAATCCAATTGGATTTCTCCACGTAAGTCTTTGCAAAAAAATTGACTTAGCAACATTCTGTAGCTGGCTAGAATATATGCTACCAGGATAGTCATCATAATTCTCTTCTCTGGATAGGCTACTAAGGCCACTTGTGCATCTTTCAACTGTCCAACCAATGGCACTGATTTTGATTCAAGTGAATGACACTTGCCTTGGGTCTTGGTGCATGAGAGTCCTAGTGCATTCATTACTTGCAAAGGCATGATATTATTTAAAGCACCGAAGTCTATGATGCAATTGCTCAACTTGAAGCTACCTATGTATAGAGACATGTAGAAAGGCTTTGACTTCTCTCCTACTATTGCGAAAGATTCAAGAAGAGTAGGTTGGATTGGAATCTCCTTCCTTACAAATTTGATGATTCTTTCTAGCTGATCAGGGTGATCTTGGAGGTACTCCAGTTGAGAAATTTGGACCTTCGTCTTCATTATGGAATCAACAATATCAAAATTTTCTGTGGATAAATCCAAAGTGCTAACTTTGACATTTTCTTAAGGTAGCTTGGCCACTTCTCTAGGTTTCTCTTTTTCTTTCAATTTTTCTTCTTTCTCCTTTTGAGCTTTCAGGTGATGCACCTGAGTGAATATTGGTGAAGATTGACAACATGGGGAAACACAACACAATGCTAACAACATATATATCTAGGAGGAGGCCACCATTGAGAGCAACTAGAATAGGTGCTACATCGAGTGTGGCTAAAGCAGGTAGAAATACTTAATTCAATAGGATATTTCTTGGTGAACAATCCATGTCTATCAGCTCAGGATATATCATATTTTCTGATATTGTATTAACATTAAGTTTGGGACGATGATAAGCTTTGGTGGGCTTCAAAGAACGGTATCCAATACCGGCCGTGTAGTTAATTCCAACAACTTGTAAAGGTACTTTGATTCCTTGAACTAATTCACACCACAACCGTTGCCTACATAGTGGTAGTTTTTGTACAAAATTTGAAATCCATGACCATAGAGAGAGTCCATCTCTTTAGAAGATGGTGAGGCCTCATAATCTATAGTATAAGTAAGAGTATTGTCTTTGTTTTCTACCAAGGATACTTTGGGTTTCTTAGGTGTTTCCAAAGATTGGTTGGGTAAGATCGATGTGACTTTTGATGTGTCAAGATTAGAGTTATTAAGTTTATATTCCCCCGCAAAGGAACCCCAATTGTCACCAAAAAGTGCATTCGATGGTTTAGAGTCTTGCACAACATTATATTTGGCAAGAGGTATTGATGAATCAACTCGTAAGTTGTTTAGACTCGTATGATTGTTAACTTGTTTTTTCATTTCAATATGTATACAATTATTCAATTCAGGATCAGCTTCAATGGTGTGGAGTTTGTTTTCATAAATGAACTTTATTGATTAATGAAGGGTAGACAGAATTGCCCCCATGGCATGCATCCACGGTCTACCAAGAATCATATTATATGAAAGCGAACCAGGCATAACATGAAAAAGACTAGATAATGTCACGGGTCCAACCTTTACGGGTAAAGTTATGGTACCCATGGATTATCTACAAAAATTATCAAAGCCACAAATGCTAAGCCTATCTTGTTTGATTAAAGAAGTGTCGATCTTGATTTTGTGTAGCAAATCAATGCCACAAACATTAAGAGCTGATCCGTTGTCAATCATAACTCTCTTTATGAACTTTTTATCTATTGTGACAAAGATTTAAAGAGGATCATGTTGGTTTTGAACTTTGGTTGATGGTAATCCATATGGCTGAAATAGAATATCATTTTTTGTTGCATGCATACAATCTAACAGAGATGCTACATCATTTGGCTTAACAACAAGTGGTACTATCACCTTTTGTAAAGCTTCTTGGAGCATTCTGTGGTATGTAGGTGATGTTTGTATGAGTTCCCAAAGAGAGATCTTAGCAGGAGTAGCACGAAGCTGCTCAACAAAATCATAATCTTGGCCACCTTTTTGAGTAAGGTGAGGTGGTTGAGAAAGCATAGGTTGAGAATATGGAAGACAGATAGGCACATGTGGTGCTTGCTTTCTTTGCTTGTTATTATGAGTGTTGTATGTGTAAGCAATCACATTGTAATGTGGTTGTTGTGACATATTTTGAACACCTTGATTTCTTTGAGTGATTTGTCTTGCATAGTTTAGAATGTAATCTAGAGGTCGAGGTGGTTTTTGATCATCTTGAATTGTAATCACTGGTTTTAAGCAAGAAGGCACATTCGATGCCCCTTGCACAATCATCTTAGGAATATTACTACACTTTTCTAGTAACCCCTTAGTGGGTGGAAGAAATCTATTAAAGGTAATTGAATTAACATTGCTTTGATTTTGATTAAGCTTGACATTCATCCCTATAGAATTTAATGTGAGGGATCTTTCTTTATTCACCAATGCTTCATCTTTTAAAGGGAGAGCATTGGAACAAAGAGAAAAGGAATTGTTGATGGTTTGATCTTTAGTGACGTCCAATGGAATAGAACTTGTAACCAAAGGAGAGATACCCAAGGTCTTCACATCTTTAGAGATATCCAATGTTCTTGAACATTCATCCAAAGGAGGAAGATCAAAGGTCTTCACTTCCTTAGGGATGTCCAAGGTGTTTGAACATTCAACTAGAGGAGGAATAGGATAACTCATGGAATCGTCATCATTGTCATATAGTTTAGATACTAGTTCCAAGGCATTAATAAAAGAAGAAATTTCACTCATCTTTCTCATGAGTCTTCATGGAGATGTATTTGGTTAGATTCCCTAATACCGAAGGGTAAGTATTCATGAGAGCTAGGAAACTGTCAAAATCAGATACATAATCAAGGATTTCAAATCAAGAGCACTTAAATATATCCTTGTGATACATGGATGGTCTATGAGTGAGAATATGAGGATTCATATTAAGGAATTTGTAGAAATTTTCAAAGTCTTTGATATATACATTTAAAGATACCAAAGAGAAATGAGATGAAGATGCCATAATAGAATATCTTGGAATAGTAATGCACACTAAGATCTTTTCATTTATCGAATATAAACAATATGAGAAACTTTTGTACACCACAACACTAGTCTGAGGAAACTAGGTTTTCAAAACTTGTTACCAAGAACAAAAACACACTAGTGTCTTTACAAATGGAGTGATTAAGATTTAAAAAGTGCTGCACAAAAGGTAATATAGACCACTTTTAAGATTTCTTGCAAAGAAATGTTGGAGAGAGGTTAAAATGCTTATGTTGAAATACACATTGTGTAATTACAAACATGTGAAATTTTCAAAGCAAAGTATGAAATGATGCAAAATTTTGAGATGGTAAAAGAAAATATGATTTAAATAATTTATAGATCTGATTTGAAAGATGTTTATGACAGCAACAAAATCTGAAATAAGATTTTGACTACAAACCCTAGCTTTTGAAATTACTAGGTTATATGAAAAATGCAACTTTTTAAGAAAAACCCTAGCAAATGAGATCTTCAAATGCAAGATGTGATATGATGCAATGATGAATGACTGTAATATGGATCAGATCTGATGCAAATATCAGAAATTAAATCTTTTTATGATATGCAACACAAAATATGCAAAACTATGTCTTAATGCAAGCCTAAAATACTTTTTTTTCAATTTTTTTTCAAATGTATGCAATTTTTTTTAATGCAAGATGATAAATAGGATATGAATGAATGAAAGGAATGATTACAACACTCAAAAAGATGCAAGTTCAGTAAAAAAACAGGTTCACCAAAATGTTATGTATGAAAAGGAGATGCATGAAATGATGTTAGGCATACCAAATCAAACCCTCTTTTCACAATAACATTAAAGGCCAAGGACAAGCCAAATCACAACCAAGTGTAGGTGAAATTAGCTATAGACTTTGTGCTCTTGTTTTCTATGGAAAGATATGATTTAATCAAGTGTTTTTATCAAACCCTAGATCAACAATGGACAACACCCTAGTTCTATGACAAATAGAGCATAACTTTCAAACCATGATAGATACAGACAATATGAAAGAAGTACCAAGTTTAGTGAGCAGAGGAGAACCTGATTCGAAGAAGAAAATATGTTGAAAGACTATGGTGCCCATGCCCAAGTCCTTGGAGTGAGAATTTTCCAAAGGTCAAAATAGAGAAAATGCTCCAAAGAGTGCGCAAATGTTGTATACAAAGCCTGATTCGTCAGGAGGACAACTGGATGACTACGGGGTAGGCACCCTAGTCTAGTACGGAGGAATTTCCCAAAACTTAGAACTGAGAAGATGATGCAGACAACTTCCTGGTGTCAAATCTAGGGCTTGATTTGTCAGAAAGACATTGGTGCCCATACCCTAGTCTTCTACAGAGGAATATTCCATATATTCTTTCAGATCTTGAACCTTTATCCTTTACACTGCTTCTCTATACCTACACTTTACCAAATCCCACACCTGTAACCTGTAATCACAAAGAGAGGGGTTTGGGGGTTGTGGTGTTTAGGAGCTTGCCTCGGTCAAGCCTCAAAATGACATTCAAGTCTTCCAACACCGTTGTTAGAAAGAGTGCGTACCTAAGGGAGGGCAGAGGCCAAAGCAATGATGAAATAAAATGATTGAAGTACAAATAGATGTCACCTTAGAGGTGAATCCCTCACAGAGATAAAGATCCTTCAAATCATAAGATGGATTGATGAAGCCAAATCTACAACAAACAAACACAATAACAACACAATTCTACTCTGCAACACAATGAATGCCTTGAAACCCCTTAGCTCAATATCACAAGTTTACATTATCTATCTAGGTGTAAAATGAAATCATAAACTCACCTATATATGCTTTCCCACTAATATTCGCAATTCAAATTGAAAAGCCCGACAGAGGGAAGCCTTTTTAAAGGTCTTATGCTGACACATTTAAATTTGGGTCCCGATAAATCAGCCTAGACTTGGGTGTGGGTGCCCAACACCCAAAGCCAATTTAGGTCTTAATTGAACATTTAAAACTAGCCCCTAAGTCCCATTTGACATGGGTTTCAGGGGAAATTGCTCTGGGATAAGTATTAAGCATGTAAAGTGTAAACACGGGGACCTAGGAGGTAAAAAGGCATGAGGTTACTTTTTACTCTATAACAGAAAGTAAGTTTTTGTTAAAGTGTATATATAGAGTCTAGAATGTAAAAATGCGATTTGTTTCAAATTTGGATGAACGAATAAAAAATGACACTAAAAATACTATATATAGGTTTTCAGGAAAAAAGGTAGATACTAACAAAATAAATTAAAGATCAAAACCTTAATGTATTTGCAATGTAGAAAAAATTATATGGTTATAAAGGTAAGAGAGATCTTGACGTTATTGTGGCATTTTTTCAGATCAACATTGAAAAATGTGCAAACCTAATGGAGAACATGATCGAGTTTTAGTTGTTTTTTATGTTTTGTAGAAAACACATCTTTGGGCATTAACATGCAAGTCCAACCCTTTGGGTTGGATTCCAAGGAAAATCCAACCCTAAGGGTTGGTAGTTTTCAAGGAAAGTTATAATGTGAGCACATTATAATATAACACACTTGCATTATAAAACATAAAACATACTCTATTTTTTATATTTTCATAACGCAAGTGTGTTATGAAAAACATAAAAATAGACTATTTTTATGCGCATTAGAAAAACTAAAAAATAGTCTATTTTTAGGTTTTTCATAATGTGCTTGTGTTATGAAAAACATAAAAAAATACATTTTTTTTGAGTTTTCTATAATGCGAGCATGTTATAATGTGCTCACATTGTGGCTCAATAGTGACAGAGCCACTATTGAGCCATAACATGAGTGTGTTATAGCATGCTCATGTTATAGGCACAATGGACCAAAAAATGATTTTGGCCACTTTTTGGTCCCCCATGTTTGTGCACACACCCCTTGTCTCCTTACGAAAGGGACGATAAGGCTGAGCTAGACATAATGATCTTCTTTTGAGATACAACTTTTGCTCTCCCCCTTTGTATACACTAATAGAACACATGATTTAGGTCATCCCCTAAGGTGATGAAATCCTTAGGCAGACCCACTATAGGTAAAGGGATTTAAGTGTCTCTAGATCCTGAAACCCTGATCTGCACTTTGTCTTCTTATAGCTCTGTATTTTCTAGATCTTGCTCCTATAAACTGCACACAAGAAGATAATAAGAGGTTGGGGGTTATGGTGTTTAGGGACTTGCCTCAGTTAAATCCTGGGATAGCATTCAAGCTTCCCAACACCGTTGATTGATAAAGAGTGCATGCCCTCATGGGGGAATAGGCTAAAACAATGATAATATGATGATTCAAATGATGATAAACAAACAATGATATCACCTATGTGATGAACCCATAGAATGATGAAGATCCTTCAACTCCTAAGGAAGAATAGATGATAGCTCTATATATTTAACAACACACAATAACAAAACACAAATCTGTTAGATCTAGGGCACACAACTGAGATGGGGGTGAATCAGTTGTACAAAAACTTGCTTCTACTTCAAACACTTGATTCTTCTTTGTTAGTTAATAGTATATCAGTTAATCATTCATGAAAGAATAATGCATAAACACAGGAGCAGACAAACATCAACGCATTGGACACCAAGATTTTGACGTGGAAAACCCGGTTAAGGGAAAAACCAAGGTGTGATTAACCCAAGGATTATTCTCTGTTAGAAGAATAAGAAAAATGAATGGCACATGCCAATTAGGGCTCACTACTTGAGTACACTGCCTACAAGAGACACACTGTCTACAAAGTGATAAGAATCAAAAACTTGAAGTGGAGATTGACATCTTTACCATGCCTGGATCAGTTCCATTTAAGCCCGAGATACTTTTGCTCTGTCTTTCGCTCTTTCTCTATTCCACACTCATCCGCTCCATGACACACTTTGAAATGAACTCACAAACCTTTATTTATACAAGGCATCGACTTAGGAACAATCATCTAAGTCGGCAATCATCCATAAGAGCATTCACAAGTCGGCAATCATCCACAAGAACATTTGCAAGATGAATAACTCATCCGGTCGGCCAGTCTGAATAAGAATATCTTCATCCAGAAGAATATCTTCAATTTCGGGCTCTAACACTAATGCGGACTGACAACACAACCAACATGATCCAAGAACCTTCACAAGCTTGCCTGAATGACCAGGTACATCCGCGCTTCCTCTACTCACAGGAATCTCTTCTCTTCATCTGAAACTTCAAGAACATAGTCTGTCGCGACTGTCAAACTGAAAAAGGTTCTTCCAGACCTCCAAACTTTGTACAAACTAAGATGACACATCACAAGGACATCCCAAACACTCCTTCCAATCCGCAGAGTCTGATAATGCACCTTCGGATCTCACCGGACCTTTTTGTAACACTCTATCCCTCTGGAGCATCTCCCGGAACCGGTTCTACTTGACCGATCACAACTTTTTCATATCTTCATGCGGACCTCTAAAATCTTAACTGGATCATCTCAAGACTCATATCTACAAACCCTTTAATCTGCATCCTCTGATCCTCAACCTATTGAGTACATTTGCCTTCTTATCACTGTTCTTCACTGTTCCTAATTGAGACTAATTTTCTCAATATCCTCAACACACAGCTCATCCAAACCTTCTTACCAATGCAATATGAGTATATTGACATCAATGAAAACACTGGTTAACCTCATATTTGCAACAAAATCTACTCTAGAATCACAATGAATGGTCTTGCTTGCTTCATTTCAAGATCTAAAGTTATGCCTTTTTCAACCTAGTTGATAATGAACTCAAAAACACACTTATATATGCTTTCCCGCTCACAATCATAAATTCAAATCAAAAGAGCCAACAAGGAGAAACCCTAAAAGGAGGAAAATGGCTAGTAATGCCCAGGTCCTTTAGGCTTATTTAGGTCTGGGGTAAGCTAAAGTAAGGGGCTCATGTCCCAATTCTATCTTGGTGTTGGGCAATTTTGCATTAGGAGAAACATTTTGAATGTATAATGTTAGCAAGGGGACCTAGGAGCTAAACAAGGAGGTAAAAAGACATATGGATACTTTTTACTCCATAACATTTAGCCCCAACTTTAATGTGTGTATGATCTTATGATTAGTACATGCATTAAAGTACGGTCAAAAACACATCAAGCATGTCAGACACTAGAGACAACCGCATGCCCTAAGTTTGGAAGACCATCTCTAGCCCCCAAACTTAGGCAAACATAAGAAGACACATGACAAACACGTAAAACATGAAAAAGATAGTAAAGAAGCATGCAATACATGAATAAGAATGAACGCAGTCACACAATACACAAAGTATGCATGAAGAGAAGACTGTTGGATCTAGGGCATACAACTGAGAGGGGGGGTGAATCAGTTGTATAGAACTTGTTCTCTTTCAAACACTTAATTCTCTGTTGTTAGTTAGCAGCATATCAAATAATCATTCATGGAAGCACAATACATAAACACAAGAGCAAATAAGCATCAACACATTGAACACCAAGATTTTGACGTGGAAAACCCGGTTAAGGGAAAAACCACGGGGTGATTAACCCAAGAATTATTCTCTGTTAGAAGAATAAGGAAAAATGAATGGCACATGCCAATAAGGGCTCACTGCCCGAGCACACTGCTCACAAAGAGGCCCACTGCCTACAAAGAGACACACTGTCTACAAAGTGATAAAAATCACAGTCTTGAACTGGAGAACGACATCTCTACTATGTCCGGATCAGTTCCAATTAAGCCCAACAATCTCTGCTCTGCCTTTCGCACCTTTCTTCGCTATATCCTGCTCATCCACATGCCACACCCTGAAATGAATTCACAAATCATTATTTATACAAGACATCGACTTAGGAGCAAGCATCTAAGTCGGCAAACAACCATAGGAGTATCCGCAAGATGAATAACACATCCGGTCGGCTATCACAAGAACATTCGCAGGATGAACAACTCATCCGGTCG
Source organism: Cunninghamia lanceolata (assembly GCA_027924645.1). Taxonomy (NCBI): domain Eukaryota; kingdom Viridiplantae; phylum Streptophyta; class Pinopsida; order Cupressales; family Cupressaceae; genus Cunninghamia; species Cunninghamia lanceolata. The sequence goes on from BSBN01000620.1 coordinate 7,135,373, forward strand.
GCTAAACAGAGCAATAACTTCATCCGGAAGAATAACTTCAATTCCGGGCTCTACCATCAATGCGGACCAACAACACAACCTAAACATGATTCAAGAACCTTCACAAGTCTGTCTGAATGTCCGGATACATCCGCACTTCCTCTGCTTACTGGGATCTCTTGTCTTCCTCATCCGGAACTTCAAGAACACAGTCTGTCGCCACTGTCATAATGCAGGAGGTACTTCCGGACCTCCAAATCACACACAAATCAGGATGACACATCACAAGGACATCTCAAACACTCCTTCCAATCCGCAGATTATGATAATACAATTCCAGACCTCACCGGACCTTTTTGTAATCCTCTGTCACTTCTGGATACTTGCCGGACCCGGTTCTATACCGGCAGCCATAACTCCTTCAGATCTTCATGCGGACCTCTGAAATCTTAACTGTAGCATCTCAAGATTCATATCTACTAACCCTTTAATCCGCATCCTCCGGTTCTCATCCTATACAGTATATTTACCTTCTTCTCATCACTGTTCTTCACTGTTCCTGACTGAGGCTAATTTTCTCAATATCCTCAGCACAAAGCTCATCAAATCCTTCTTGTCAGTGCAGTATGAGTATGTTGACATCAATGACAACACTGGCTCACTTCATACTTGCCAACAATCTCCCCCTTTGTCATTGATGGCAACATATGATGTGAAAAACCATTAAGACAAGAACTTCTCTTTTCTGTCACAGCTCCCCCTATCAACAACAACTCTTCACATGTCTTCCTTTGCTGCTCCCCCTTTGATCATCAACCACTTGTTTTTCACATGTCTTCTCTCCCCCTTTGACATCAATGGCAAAGGGCTCATACTTGCAACTCTCATGCATCAGAATAATACCAGCTGCTCCCCCTTAGTTGCAGCTCCCCATTAGTCCGGATCACAAGATATGACTGTGATAGCCACCGGACTGATGCACATCAGTGCATCTTAGTTCATCACCGGAGGGGCCATGACCCCTAACTTCTCCCGGAGATATTCAAAAGAGTCCTTGGGAAGAGGTTTTGTAAAGATATCTGCAATCTGATCCTTGGAGGGAACATACTCCAATCTGACTTCTTCCTTGTTTACTTGTTCTCTCAAAAAGTGAAATTTGATAGATATGTGCTTAGTCTTAGAATGCAATACCGGATTCTTGGAAATATTAATTGCACTTGAATTATCACAGAAAATTGTAATAGGCTCCTCATATTCAACTTTGATGTCTCTTAGCATCTGCTTCATCCACAAGATTTGAGTGCAACTACCTGCTGCTGCAATGTATTCTGCTTCAGTTGTAGACAGAGATATTGCATCTTGTTTCTTGCTTAGCCAAGAAACCAATCTCTTCCCCAAAAAGAATGCTCCACCACTAGTGCTCTTCTGGTCATCCACATCTCCTGCCCAATCTGCATCTATGTAAGCATGAAGAGAGAAATCCGGATCTCTAGGATACCATAGACCATACTCAACTGTCCCTTTCAAGTATCTAAAAATTCTTTTGATTGCCATAACATGAGATTCTCTAGGATCAGCCTGGAATCTTGCCACAAGACCAACAGCTTGCATTATATCTGGTCTAGTTTGAGTGAGATACAACAATCCACCAATCATTGATCTATACTTTGTCTGATCTGCCTTTGGAGAATCATCATCTTTGCTTAACTTACATCCGGTTGCCATAGGAGTGTTCATAGGCTTTGAGTCTTCCATACCAAATTTTTTTAACAATTCTTTCACATATTTGGTCTGAGAGATGAAGATCCCTTCTTTTGTTTGAGTAATTTGCAGACCCAAGAAGAAATTCATTTCACCAAGCATAGACATTTCAAACTCACTTTTCATCTGATTTGCAAAAGTTTTACACATACTATCTCTTCCTCCAAAAATGATATCATCCACAAACACTTCAACAATCAGAATGTTTTCATGATCAATTTTGAAATATAAGTTGCTGTCAGCAGTACCTTTGTTGAATCCAATCTGCACAAGATGCTTATCCAACCTTTCATACCATGCTCTTGGGGCTTGCTTCAATCCATACAAAGCTTTCTTCAACTTGCAGACCATATCATTATTATCAGACAATTGAAATCCATCCGGTTGTTCAATGTAGACTTCTTCTTCCAGATCACCATTTAGGAAGGCAGACTTGACATCCATCTGATATACCTTGAAATCTTTGAAGGCAGCAAATGCAAGAAGTAATCTGACTGCTTCAATTCTTGCTACCGGAGCAAAAGTCTCTTCAAAGTCAATTCCTTCTATTTGAGAGTAGCCTTTGTAGACCAATCTAGCTTTGTTTCTGATTACTTCACCAGCTTCATTTAGTTTGTTCCGGAAGACCCACTTGGTTCCAATTACATTCCTGTCTCTAGGTCTGGGAACAAGATCCCAAGTATGATTTTTCTCAATTTGCATCAGTTCATCTTCCATTGCTTTGGTCCAATTTTCATCATTGCAGGCTTCATTTATTGTTTTAGGTTCAATCTTTGAAATCAGACAACATTCATTCTGATCTTGAGCAATATTCCTTCTAGTTTGTACACCTTTGCTTCTGTCACCTATGATCTGATCTTCAGAGTGATTCAGTTTTACATACCTTGGAATTTTGGGAGTATCCAGTACTGCTGTTTCTTGATCAGGCTCATTCAAACCTAACTCTTCTTCCTGATTTACCGGATCAGGCTGACTCTGTTTCACCGGAGAGGATTGAGTTCCTTGAACACTATCTTGGTCATCTTCATCAAATTCATAAAATCTTGAAGGCTTCTCAATTCCTTCATCAACCTTTACATTGGTACTTTCTATCATCTTCCTCAATCTCTTATTGTAACACCGGTATGCTTTGCTTTGAGTGGAGTAGCCCAAGAAAATTCCTTCATCACTTCTAGCATCAAACTTTCCTAGATCTTCATCTCTTTTAATATAACACTTGCTACCAAATACCCTGAAATATTTCACAGTAGGAGTGATGCCAAACCAAAGTTCATAGGGGGTCTTACCGGTGTTGTTTCTGATTTGAACTCGATTGAGAGTGTAGACTGCAGTGCTGATAGCTTCTTTCCAAAACATTTGAGGAACATTTGCTTCCAACATCATTGTCCTAGCAGCTTCCTGGATGGTCCGGTTCTTTCTCTCAACTACTCCATTCTGCTGTGGAGTCTTAGGAGCAGACAACTGTCTCCTTATACCCTGTTTCTCACAAAAGTCAATGAATTCACCAGATGTAAATTCACCACCTCTATCAGACCTTAGACACTTTAGTTTCAATCCGGTTTGATTCTCCACCATAGCTTTGAAGATTTTGAACTTCTCAAAAGCTTCTGATTTTTCTTTTAGAAAGGTAACCCACATCATCTGGGAATGATCATCAATTAACAACATGAAATATCTATCACCTTGCAGACTCTTGATTCTTGTCGGACCACATAGATCAGTATGTACTAATTCCAACAATCCGGTAGAAGACTGATCTTTGCTTTTAAAAGAGACTCTGCTTTGTTTGCCTAACTGACATTCTTTACACACACTGTTTGTAGGTTTTATCAACTTTGGAAGATCTCTTACAGCCTGAGTATTGCTTATTTTGATGATGTTATCAAAATTTACATGACACATTCTTCTATGCCATAACCAACTCTGATCAATTTGAACAAACAAACAACTTTTATTTGAACCAACCAGATGAAAGATGTTACCTCTTGTCTGAGTACCGGATGCAATTTTAGTTCCGGAGCTTGTAAAGATTCTGCATTTTCCATTCTTGAACCGGAGATCATAGCCTTTGTCCACTAACTGACCAACACTGAGAAGATTGTGCTTCAATCCTTCAACATATAGTACATTACCTGTTTTGCTCTTACCATCAAAGGAAATAGTTCCCCTACCTCTGATTCTGCCAGCAGAATTGTCACCAAACTTTACCATTCCTCCTTCATATCTTTCCAAGTCTAAGAACTTATTCTTGTCACCAGTCATATGGTGAGAGCATCCACTGTCAATAACCCAATCATCCTTTTCTTCCACTTGAGCAGCCAAGGCTTTTTCAACAACTTTGTGATTGACAGATTCAGAGAGCAAGGAATCTTCTTCCTTGATGGCTATAAACACCCACTCATTTCCGGATTTGCTTCCTGGATCTGATTCATCATCTGTTACTCCTTCATTGTCATCTTCTTCATGAACATAATAGCAATTCTTTTGAAACCTTTGTCTGTGAGTATTAGATCTTGCAGATCTCTCCGGACATCTTGAGGCAAAATGACCAATCTTATTGCAGTTAAAACACTTAAAGGGTAGTTTTCCTTCATACTTACCGGATCCTCTTGGCAGTCTCTTTGCAATGAGGGCTTCAAGTTGAGCTGTTTCTGCTTCTTCTTCTTCCATGTCTCTTCTTGCTTGATCATACCATGACATTTTCCTTGATGAGTTTTCACCCGGATCAAATCTCTGTTTGCCTTTCACATAGGCACTGGCTTTGAAAGCAGATTCAGTCTTGGGAGGATCATCTTCAAACTCGGTCATTTCAAATGCAGCTAGTTTGCCAGCCAGTTGTTCTCTTGTGACTGTTGTGTGGGCTCTGAATTCATCAATGGCAGCAACTTTGATTTTGTAGGCAGCAGGAAGGGATCTTAGGATTTTGCAGACAATTTCATTTTCATCTAGAGTTCCACCAGCATTTCTGATTCCACATACCAACTCATTTACTCTTGGCATAAAGGTAGTAATGTTTTCATCATCTCTCATTTTCAATCTTTCAAATTTCCCTTTCAGACTTTGCAACCTTGCACTTTTGACAAACTCATCTCCTTCATACAGAAGTTCCAGTTTAGTTAGGATCTCATATGCAGTTGGTAGGTCAATGACATTCGAGAGATCTGAGTCATTCAATGCGCTTAGAAGAGCTTCCTTGGTCCGCAGATTGTTTTCAGCTTCTGTGGTTTCATCTGGAGTTGTCGGACCACCTTGTGGGGGTATATATGGTTTTGAAATCATAGCCAAGTATGCTTTTCCCATACATTCCAAATGACACTTCATGCGACCTTTCCAGAGAGTGAAGTTGGTTCCATCGAACTTCGGACTATCCTTCTTGTATGACGACATCCTAGATCACCTCAAGCGGTTAAGCTCCTATCAGAGGAACTTAGCTCTGATACCAATTGTTGGATCTAGGGCATACAACTGAGAGGGGGGGGGTGAATCAGTTGTATAGAACTTGTTCTCTTTCAAACACTTAATTCTCTGTTGTTAGTTAGCAGCATATCAAATAATCATTCATGGAAGCACAATACATAAACACAAGAGCAAATAAGCATCAACACATTGAACACCAAGATTTTGACGTGGAAAACCCGGTTAAGGGAAAAACCACGGGGTGATTAACCCAAGAATTATTCTCTGTTAGAAGAATAAGGAAAAATGAATGGCACATGCCAATAAGGGCTCACTGCCCGAGCACACTGCTCACAAAGAGGCCCACTGCCTACAAAGAGACACACTGTCTACAAAGTGATAAAAATCACAGTCTTGAACTGGAGAACGACATCTCTACTATGTCCGGATCAGTTCCAATTAAGCCCAACAATCTCTGCTCTGCCTTTCGCACCTTTCTTCGCTATATCCTGCTCATCCACATGCCACACCCTGAAATGAATTCACAAATCATTATTTATACAAGACATCGACTTAGGAGCAAGCATCTAAGTTGGCAAACAACCATAGGAGTATCCGCAAGATGAATAACACATCCGGTCGGCTATCACAAGAACATTCGCAGGATGAACAACTCATCCGGTCGGCTAAACAGAGCAATAACTTCATCCGGAAGAATAACTTCAATTCCGGGCTCTACCATCAATGCGGACCAACAACACAACCTAAACATGATTCAAGAACCTTCACAAGTCTGTCTGAATGTCCGGATACATCCGCACTTCCTCTGCTTACTGGGATCTCTTGTCTTCCTCATCCGGAACTTCAAGAACACAGTCTGTCGCCACTGTCATAATGCAGGAGGTACTTCCGGACCTCCAAATCACACACAAATCAGGATGACACATCACAAGGACATCTCAAACACTCCTTCCAATCCGCAGATTATGATAATACAATTCCGGACCTCACCGGACCTTTTTGTGATCCTCTGTCACTTCCGGATACTTGCCGGACCCGGTTCTATACCGGCAGCCATAACTCCTTCAGATCTTCATGCGGACCTCTGAAATCTTAACTGTAGCATCTCAAGATTCATATCTACTAACCCTTTAATCCGCATCCTCCGGTTCTCATCCTATACAGTATATTTACCTTCTTCTCATCACTGTTCTTCACTGTTCCTGACTGAGGCTAATTTTCTCAATATCCTCAGCACAAAGCTCATCAAATCCTTCTTGTCAGTGCAGTATGAGTATGTTGACATCAATGACAACACTGGCTCACCTCATACTTGCCAACAAAGACATGATTAAACAATTATATAACACTAACTGGCGATGGGGGAGCTCATCGGTACGTGCCACCATCAAAGCACGCAAAACACATGGCATGGGGGGAGCTTATCGCTACATGCCACCATAAAACATGCAAGACACATGGCATGGGGGGAGCTCATCACTACGTACCTCCACAAAACATGTAAAACACATAGGGAAAACACGTGGAATACACACATAATACATGAGAACCGTAGAGTGTGTCATCGACCCACTATACATCTTATACATAGTAAACACGAATGATAGGGAGGATCTCATCGCTATGCTCTAGCATCTAAGACATGCCAAACACCCTTAAGGATCAAGCTACACTACCACGACCGCAAAAAGACACGCTTAAGGGTGAGTAACTCAAGACCCAACCCCACCTCCTATGGGAGGACTTTTTCAAAAAGGGTGTGAAACCACTCAAGCAAAGACATAACCCTGCCTTTCATAGAAGGGATTTCAAAAGCATACAACCCCACCTACATCACAAAGATGTCTTATAGTGAAAAGGAAGCATACACACAAAGTATATAACCCCACTTGCATCACAGAGATGCCTTACCATGAAAAGGAAGCATACACAACACAAAAAAAAGTATACAACCCCACTTGCATCAAGGAGACACCTTATAGTGAAAAGGAAGTGTACACAAATACACAAAATATACAACCCCACCTGCATCACAGAGATGCCTTATAGTGAAAAGGTAGTTTTCTTGTAGACAAGTCCGTACAGGTGACGAACAGGTTTCTGATAGAGCTAGTCTTGCGCATACAACCTCCCAAATGGTGCATTTACTTCCCGAGGCTGCGCATTTGTTTTTCTGGTGCATCTGACCTTCCAAGTGATGCTTTTACATTCTGTTGTTGCGCATTTGCTTTTCTGGCGCATATGACATCCGAAGTTGCACATACAACTTGACTTCGCTCCTGCTTTCAAACTTGCGTATACACTCTGCCAACTTGCGCATATACTCTGTCAGATTGCGCTTCTGTTAAAATTGTGCATTTACCCTACCTTTTTGTGCATTCACCTCATCCTTTTGCACATCTACTATTTTTACACCTGTACCTCATCTTTTTGCGCATTTGATCTCTGTATTTGCGCTTCTGTTCAAAAAGTCGCACACTCCCTGTTTCTACACATTCAGGCTGCAGTGTTATGCATCTGTCTTCTGATTTCTATTTTAGGTTTTCTAATTTTTGCATGCTGGAACTAACATCTATTTTGCAGGAGTAGTGGCTAGATTAGGTCATCTAGATATTTTGCTTAGTTCATCTAGCCTAATTAGGGGTGAAGTAATCAAATGCATTTCATGACAAACTACACATAGTTCCTAACTAGGAAGGAAGTAATTGGACCAAATTGCTATCTTGCATTGTGGATTTATTTTCTAGTTTAGTCACTGCTATCTTCTACAAACGGGAAATGAACAATGCTATGATTAATCACTTTCAAAGTTAATAAATGGGAAATGAACAATGCTATGATTAATCACTTTTCAAGTTAATAATCGTGTGAGTGTACAAATTAGCTTAGCCCATTTAGTTCTTTTTATTTTAACTAGGTTGGGTGAACAGTTGTTTTCTGTGCTTGCGAATGACAATAGGCTTATGCTCTCCCCTTGGCTGGGTGATCAAAGTGCCAGACTTGTCATTCTTTTTGTCAAACTTTCAGGGGGGCCTACCCTTGGATGCACGCTTGTCCAAGTGGGAATGACCCTGAGTGGTAACAAGCTAAAGCCAAGCCCTACCAAGCCACTTAAAAGAAATTGTGCTTGGGGTGAAAACCTCAAGCAACGAGTGCTGCTGTGTTACACCAACGGCCAACCTCCCCCAAAACCCTCATAGGCATAACCCTTTGAGGCTGGGAGACTCCATAACGGAGAGTAGTGCCGCCGCATGTGTAACCACTCGAACGGTTGCCCTAACTTAGAACTAATTGTGTAGTAAGCCAAAAACCCCTATTCATTGATGCAAAGGGCGGAGCTCTTGAAGCGGCCTCGATTCAAGTGACTCTTAGTAGAGGTAGCAGGGACAATCCTAAGGTTCAGTGTGGGGACAAGCCTAAGGAAACCTGAATCTGGTATGCGTAAGAAGTGAGTGCCATGGAGGGGAGCCGGTGCTACCAAATCCTAGAGCTACATGCTTTGAGTGGCACAACTAGAGGATTCAATGAATATTGTCCCATCCAGCTTAGGGTGTACTTAATTTTGAGTCAAAATAGTCCAAAAAATACAAAAAAAATAACAAAAAGTAAAAATCATGAAAACTTCTGTGTTTGATGTGTCTGTGCCATAATTGAAATTCAATTCTTAACAACACTAAGTTTTCAAACCAAAAATAGAAAAATCTTGAAAACATTCCAAAATTCTGCAAAACCAAGACAAAAACTAGAATTGCACATTTGTCGCAACCTGTGGTGCATTCGATCCGACTTGTAGTGCATTTGCACTCTATTCTGGTGCATTTGTTTTTGCTCATCCAAACCAGTAAGTTTTTCTGGTCTTGTGTCAATGGCAAACCAATTAGAATATATTGGTCAAAAACTCCAATACCTGAAATTGCAAATAAGCTTAGATCCCTCGCCCCAAAATTGTATAGCAATTTCTCAACAATTCCAAGTCCTAGAACAACAAATGGCAATCTTGCAAGTTGAACGTGTTAGTACTAGCTATGCCTTGTCCCAAAATCATACCTTCTTTTCTCGTCTTAATGATACTATTGACAGGGCAATGGCCACCTCAAGGGGGAAATCATATACCACTCCTACTAGTCCTCCTTCGCCACCTTCTAAGACACATATTCCACAACATACCAATCCTAAGCCAACACCGCTATGGAGTTCCTCAAACTCTAAATGGATGACCAAAAAGGAATCAGATGAGTGGTGGGAAAAATGTTTTCCAAATTTATACAACTAGAGAAAAGCTAGGGAGAAAGCTAAATCCCCTCATTCACCCCATCCATGTACTCCTACACCTGCAAAGGAGGTGATCCAAGGACTATTAGCAGAGAGTCAACCATGTCCCCAAATTTTAGTCCTTGACCTTACCAAAGATTCTTCCAATGCCATGTCAAATCCTACAACCCCTTCATGTCATTCGCAACCCCTTGAGCTTATCGAAGAACCTCCTACCATGAACCAAAGTCAAGGTCCATCAAACATCTATGTTGTCAACCAAGAAGCTATCCAAGAGCTATCCAATTCCATTCAAGCAACCCAAGAGGTATGTCAAGAGTCTAATCCTAAGCATGAGGAAACATTAATCCCCAATCCAAGTCAAGATCAAACCACTTTCTTGCAACCTATCCATAACATGCATCTTTTCCATGATCAAGATGATATCCATAATAATGAACCTCTCCATGAGCCACTTGATCCTATCCATCTCCCAAGAACTATACATGAGCAAGAGATCCAATTCCATCCCATGCATAACCTTTATCTTTTCTATGATCAAGATACTATCTTTGATGAAGAAGCTATCCATGAGCAACTTGATCATATACATGAGATGGAAATCCAACTCCAACCCATCCGTAACCTTTATTTGTTCTATGATCAAGATATTCCCTATGAAGAAGATGTCCTTGAACAACTTGATCCCATACCCATCCATGATCAAGAAACCTCCATTACTTCTATCCCTCTTACATCTAATCCCATCCATGATCCAACAACTTCCGCTTCCTCTGATGAGACACTTGCCTCCCAAGTGCACGTGAATGATCAACCCAATAATTTAGATCCTAAAGAGCATAATGATGATCAAGATTCTAGTGATCCTTCACCATCCATTATTGACCAAGCTACAAATCCGTTATCCTATATCCTTGGTCCCACTACCTTCAAGCATGAACATTCTTCTTTAGAACACCAACAACCATTATCCTGTATCTCATCTTCTCCACCCAATAAAGAACTTGTGTCTAGTGTTCCACCTACACATAATCCCGCTGTCCACCGCATACTCCAACATATGAACTATCAAGGTAAAGGCTTAGGCCTTCATGAACAAGGTATTTTGGAGCCCATCCATGTCAATGTTCCTCCACCTTCATATGGCCTTGGATACATATGCCAAGGTGAACAATCTCAAGATGTTGGTACTTCCTCCACTCCTCCTAAGTCTACCACTTTCCATCATAAACCCTATCATATCCCCAAAACATATGTCGCCATTCTACCTCCATCATCCTACAATTGTCAAAAGCATGTGACCATACACCTTCCACCATCCAATCTACCTCCGCTACTTCCAACTCCTAATAGCCCTCTATGCATCCTACCACCACTTCTTCCAACACCTTATCCATCCATCTATAAATCCTCTAAATATCCCAATCATGGCCAACAAATGCACATGTTGTCTAAACAATGAGCTTCCACCAACCTCACTTCCACCATCCCTAGGGGATTCAAAAGCAGAAATCTATATGCCTCTACCTATAAAGTTAAAAAACCTAAGAGTCCTCATGACCTAGGATACACAAGCCAAGAATCAAAGAAACATCCATCTCAAAAGATGCATACACCCACGCACCTCAATGCCAAACTGAAAAAGGTGTGGGTCCCCAAGCAAGAAATAATTATCTCAGAAGCTGCACAAACGCTGTATATACCCAAGCCCATACCTTCACAAGTAAAATCTAAAAGCAAAATGGTTTAGGTACCCAAGCAAAAAGTCCTCAAGTCAAATAAGGCATCCACCTCTCGCGAATCCCAACAATCCACTTTCTCCTTTGTTATCCAGAAATATCCGATCTTTTCATCCCACAAGACAAGCAAAAATCAGAAAAATACTAAGTCTATGTGGGTCCGTAAAGGCCTATATCATTTATCTACCAAGCAAAAGTCTTCATTGCTTGCCACACCACCTGCCTATCATAAGCTTCAATGTTTATCACGGTATATGCAACCGTTGGTCACGGTTCCCTTCCATTCCACAACACTTCCATATAACTCCATCTCCCCTCCCTTCCACTACTATCCTACATATCTTCCTCATCCTATGGTCCATGCTTTTGCATAAACTTTCCTTCCATCCTTGCATAAGTCCTTCTGTATTCTGCATCATCATCCACTATCGTACCTTCCATAATCCACTATCTACATACTCATATATCACTTTCATGCAATCCCCTACCAACATCTATGAGAACACTTGACATAGTCCATGCGACAACATCCATCTAGTGAGACTATCACCTTTCAAGGAGCTAGATGCTTGAGTTTCTTGTTTCCATATCCACCTTCTCCTATCTAAATATTTTTAAAAAAAAAGTATAAAAAATCCCTTCGTCCAACAGTGAAAATATGGCAAATAGGCGCCTTGGATAAGTACCATGATGAAAACCTAGCAAACAGGCGTCATGTGTAAGTTGATCTTCTATGTCACCTACAATTGGGGGCACCTTGTCTCATCAGCATATCACTTTTCTCCTACCAGTTTCCTTTCATACCATTTCCTATCCTATTCTTCTATCCATTACATACCTATCTTGTCGTGGCCATCCATCCTGATCTTCCTTTCCTCTATTTTTTGATCTTGATAAAGATTGGGGGCACAATGTTGACAAATGTTCTAGATGTCTCTTGACATACTTTATCCCTCCAAAATCACACAAATCCTTCATTATCCTCTCATCCTCCTGTCATCATAAACATTGTCATGAAAACTCCTACGTATTCTACCTATAATGGGGCATGTTATTCCTATGCGACATAGTCCTTGGAGATCACATCTTGGATTCCTTCAGTCCACTCCACTATCCCATCCTTCCATGTCTAGTCCGTTTATCTCTCTGAGTCCGCACCACTTTCTGATCGCCTAGGTCTTAAGTCCATCAGGGTTTACCCCGAACTACGTTGCCTCTGTGACGTCACGTAGGCAAGGCCATGTAGCAATGAGCCCCTGAGGCACTAGGTCAGTCCATTAGGGTCCATCTCTCCATATCTGTCTGTCGTCTCACCCATAATAAGTTGATCCTTATCTAAACTGGAGGCAATTCCTTGACCTAGTTGCGGATTTGGATTCTTGAATGCCACTTTTCTAAGAGGATACCAATAAGGATTGTGATACTTTTCACTAGACAAAACAAGCGCAAACAAAGCAAGCTACCCAACAACAAAAGTCCTTGGCTCAAAACATCAACCTGTCCTAAACAAAGCAAAGCACCATATCGAAGCACTCAAAATAATTCTATATCAATTATGGAAAAAAGACACATATAATGCAAAGAATGTTTTGTGAATAGGTTAATTTAACAAAGTCTTGGATTTTTGTCATTATGTCTTCCTATGCTACTTAAGGATGCCAAAAGCTAGAGATGCTATGATGGGGGCATAATCTTTTTCTTTGTCTGCTGTTTGTGGATCGAACTTTAGTAATGTGGCGACTTCTGTCTAACAACATGATCAACAAAAGATCATCGAGGACTTCGGAGGTCTGAACATGAAAAGGGGCAATCCTTGTCTATTGAAACGCAAGAAATACTCAGGTCATCTAGATTCAATTTTGACTAGATGCTTGTATTAACTTGCTATATCAAAATCCATGTAAGTAATACTCAGGTCATCTCGGTTTAATTATACCTAGATGCTTGTATTTTCTTACAACATAATAAAGCCCAATGATGAAATAAGCACTTCAAAATACTTGCTATATCAAGATGACAAATATCTATATCCATATCCATACCGTATCCAATTGCATTTCATATCCATATCCGTATCCATATCCATATCCATATCCCATGAAATAAAATTCTATGTAGCGTATCAATGTTTACACAGAAAAGCTTGTGATTTCTTCTGTCGAGTCATTTCTTCTATCGATCAAATTTCTATCTATCTTCATATCTCTCATCAACAGTTCTAGCTATTAACCTGGGCAGCAATCCAAATGCAAGTCTATCGTTAATCCATACCAATCAAGTCAAGTCAATCTTATTAAATTATCCAATTGTAATCAGTAGTCTTGATCCTAATCTTGTCGTAAACCATGTCAATCAGTCATAACTATCCTTCGTGTTGCTCTAGGGATATATCGTTCCCCACCATGACAACACTATTGTATATTGTTATCATATCAAATGTCTTAGATAGGATGTTGCATTGTCGAAACCAGACCCAGAGTCTTATACGACATGTTTCATTCCTGAAACCAGACATCATCGATCTGTATCATTGGTTTACTGCTTGATCGAGGCAATACCTTGCCTGTTCTTGTATCATTTGTGCATACTTGCTTGCTTGCTTGTGTGTGTCATCATTTTATCTTGCATCACATATCATTCACCTCTTTCTTTTGCATCCAACCATTTCTTCTCCTATTTCTCCTCTTCTTCATCGTGAGATTGCCCGTCTCACACCTTCTGCCATCTCCCCGTCCAATCTCACGAGGGGGCATCCTATCGTTAAACTTGTACCAGAAGCAAACTAGGGCATGTATCACTGTCAAAAAATTTTATTCTTTGAAACAACGTGATAAAACACATTGCATCAAAGAGGGGCAAAATGTATACACCTAAAATTGGCATGACTCTACTTAAATAAATATGTTAAATATTTATTTCGTCATTCACATTCTTCTATCAATAAATAAATACATTTATTTATTTATTTGATTCACTTCCTCTCATTTAATTAAATAAATTACATTTTATTTAATTAATTAAATTCTCCTACACCAACTTTGTTCTTCTAAAATAATTAAATAATTTTAATTATTTAATTAAAATCTTTTATTCTTCCAAATTTAAATAAAATGTAAATTTTATTTAAATAAAATCTAAAATATCCACTAAATAAAATATACTTTTATATTTTATTTTATTATTCAAAAATCTCCACAAAATAAATTATATTTCTATATTTTATTTATTCCTCTCAATTATCTACAAAATAATTAAATAAAATCTTTTTATTTAATTATGCCTTCTTATCTTCACAAAAATCATTCTTATCTTCCAAAAATACTTTCCTCTTGTCACATAAAAGCAAAAGCTGAGTTACAAAAGCAAAATCAGTTTTAAAGCATCTTTAAAGCAAATCTTCTCTAAAATTAGAAAAATAAATTCTAATTTAATAAAATCAAATCTCATCCTCATCAAGAGAAGAGTTAACTCAACAAAGGTACTTTTCAAATGACATGTGTCCTTCTTCCATTTGTTGCACGTTCCTCAACAAGCCTCCTCCGTTGATCTTTTCTTTTCTTCTCAACCATTGATCTTCCCTCACCTTTTTCTATAAATACAACCTTCTTCTCTTCATTTAATAATCTAGATTTTGTGTAAACTTATGCTACAGAGATATCGGTGTGCCTTTGGCACCCCTACTCCCATTTAAGCATTCTCATTCATACTCCATTTCGGTATTTGAAGCTCATCTTCAAATACATAAGTATCACAGCCATTCTTCCTTTGTCATCTTCAACAAGCAAGCAAGCAAAAGCTTCTGAGGGCTTCACAATTAAGATCAAAGAAAGATAGGCAAACTACAGAAGGTGAAAGGTAAAGGTGCAAGGTATTGTCATTTATTTGTTTGTTAATCTCCTTTTATCTTCATATTCTGTAGATGTTTGGGTATTTTTATCATTGACTAATTAACCTATTTTCCCCCTCACAGGTAGTATACAACACATTTTATCACAATATCCAAGCATTTACCACAATATATGCCCCCACCTTAAAGTGGTTGCTCCCACTTTACGGTAGCAATCACGTTTAAGGTAAGGTTGAAAACATGTGAGGAAATAAGAGCTTTCGCAAAGCCCATGCCCCTAAGTGACATGTGCTTACAATCATTGAACTATTCCCAACAATCATGATAGAAACACATCAATATCATTTTCTAACAACCATTGATCAATAATATGCATGTATTCAAAAGATAATCAAAACGAGCTTGTGTTAGAAAATCTAAGCTAAGATATAACCAAATCATCTCATGAAAACTGATACTGAAATAAGGCACCATGCCGTTAAAACAAACCAAGGACCTTACGGGTTTGGAACTGAGTATAGCCATGAGGTTATACTTCAGGTATTTTAGAATTGAGTGTATCTACAAGGTGAGACAAAAACATTCCAAATTGCATAGAAGTAGATATAGAGTATTGCAAAGGTTTGTTACAATAATTTCACAAAACAATACACATCACAACACAAAGTGATTCTACTAGTCAAACGTCAGTAACAAATTACCCTCGTCTTCATGTATGACTGGGTCCATTTTTATTTTCTTGTTTAGGGACGCACGGTCCTTATCAGAAGTGTATATTTATTGTCATCATCCGTTCACTAGTAGAGGCACAAGCACAACAGAAGAATGAAATCACGAAAACAATGAGAGAGGAGATAAAAGTGACTTAGGACCACAACGTGGGAAGATGCTTGCAAGATACCTTCCATGACGTTATGCCCCCAAGGCACCACACACAACAATTGCAACAAGAGAAGTATAGAAGAATGGAGAAACAAATAGAAGGAAAGTCACAATGGAGGTAGTCTCCTTGTATCCTTGACCTTACAAGAGTATCAAGGGTCATCTAAGAAGACCTAAACAAACATTTAACACTACACAAGGAACACAACACAACACTTAAGAGGAGGCCACCCATGAGAGCAACTCAAAGAGGTGCTACATCAAGGGTGGCTAAATGAGTGATAAATACTTACCTAAAATAAAAAGCGACCATGCTAGCAGTTATCCTAGATCAAATCATCTTCTTCCCAATATTGATCTTCATATGAAGTAGGTGGCACATAGGGCACAATTGTCCAACTTGAAACTTCTTCCTTTAGTTCTTCTTTTAATTCCATTTCTTTTAGTATGATAATTTCTTCTTACGGTGAGATTTTTCAAGCTAAGGCTCGTTGCTTTCTTTTTCTTTCCCTTGCATTTCTATTTCTTCTTGTCTTGTTAGTTATATTTCCTAAGGGAGTTTTTTTGTCCACCATTAAGGGTTCATGATTTTTTGCATTCTTCACCATTTCTGAAGAGGAAGTAGATACAAAAGTGATTTTATGATTTTGTGACGGATAGCTTCACTCTTGAAGGTTTTTTCCTGATCCTTGTAAGGATGGTGGAGGAGGAACCTCAACAAAAATTCCTTTTCCTCTTGGTCAAGGTGAATCCTTTAGCTCAGGCTAATTTTCAATCTCTATTTGGTCAATAGAAGGAATTGTAGCCTCAGAGGACCGAGAGGGTCTAGGAGTATTCTTTCCATATGATAGTTCAACTATTTTCTTTGCCTTATACTTTTGATATGCCAAGAAGAATTGATCTTGTCTTGGTTGATTTACTTCAATAGGTTGTGACCAAAAATAATTCAAATTAAAATTTTTGCGAGTGACTAATGGTTGAAATCTGCTTACTGGAGCCCAAAATTACCAGTTCCCAAAATGCATTATTCTGCCCCAAAAAACCTAGAAAATTCCATCAATTTCCCACTTTAACAAAAAAAAATAAGTCAAAACCCATCAATTATATCTGATCTGAGATATCTTACATGGGTTACCTTCTAAAAAATTTCTAAGTAAAATCCCATTTTTTCCTTGTGTTTCCTTAAGGTTCTTTCCCTTAGAAAAAATTGGTCTTTGCTGCCCTTTATCGGCGAATCAGTGATTTCCCTAACTTCCGAACTAGTTCAGAAGTTAGCCTTTTTTCTAATTCACCAATATAGCGGCTGGGTAGGCGATCAGTGTTGTTCAAGGTGGTAAAGAGATGTTGAAGACTCCTTTGTCGATGAATTTTTGAGTTCGCAAACTCGAAAGTTTGCCGATGGAGAACTTCACCAATAGAAATAAGGAAGCTAGTGTAAGGGTAAAAATGGGATTATCAATTGAATAATAAAAACCCAAACATCAATGGAATATGAAGATAAAAAGGATTTAAAATAAAGAAGAGAAGATACTCACAACCTTTTACATTGTGATTTCCATTGTTCGCCTATTCTTTCTTGATATTTTGGTGATGAAGATGGCCCTCAGGAAGCTTGCTTCCTTGCTTCGATTCCTCAAGATGACAAGGAGAAATGTCTCTGATACTTGGTGTGTTAAAGATGAACTTCAACACATGATGAAATGGATGGATGATGAATGATATGAAAATGGGGGTGCCAATGGCGTGCTATAGTTCCTGCAGCATAAGTTTACTCGAAAGATGGATATTAAATGAAGAAGAAGAGGGTTGTATTTATAGAGTTGTGTAGAAGAAGATCAATGGTTGAGAAGAAATGAGAAGATCAATGGAGGAGAATGTTCGAGAGACTGTGCGAGAATAGAAGGACATGTGTCATTCAAAAAGAAGCTTTGTTGAGTTAACTGCTTTCTTGATGAGGATGAGTTTTCATTTTCTTAAATTAGAATATATTTTTCTAATTTAAGAGCTTTGTTGATAAAAACAGATTTGCTTTAAATCAGTTAACTTAACTTTTGCTTTTGTATGACAAGAAGAGTTTATTTTTAGAAGATATTGAAGATTTTCTAGAAGATAAGAAAGCATAATTAAATAAATAGATTTATTTAATTACTTGTAGATAATTTAGAGCAATAAATACAATATTTAAATATATTTTATTTTTAGAGATTTTATTTAAATAAATTTGCATTTTATTTAAATTTGGAAGAATGAAAGATTTAATTAAATAATTAAAATTATTTAATTATTTAGAAGAATAAAGTTGATATAGATGAAATTAATTAAATAAATGTAATTTATTTATTCAAGTGGGAGGAAATGAATCAAATAAATAAATTTATTTATTTATTTATTGATAGAGGAAAATGAAGATGAAATAAATATTAAAAATATTTATTTAAGTAGAGTCATGTCATTTTTAGGTGTATACAGCTAGCATGGCATAAGTTGAAAAATTTCTAAGGCACGGAAAGGAAATTGAAGAAAGAAGGCTTGGTTGGCGAAAGTGGAGGTTCACAAACCTCCAAGTTCACCGACTGGCAGTTCGGCCAATAGAGGATTCACTGATGAGGCAGATAGAAGAGGGAAAGGGAAGGAAGAGTGCAGTAAAGAAAAAGTGGTTTGGCAAATTGAAGATTTTCCAACTAAAGGGAAATAAAGGAAAAGGAAAAGGTTTTGAAAATAACAAAATTACCAATAAGGCAGGATAAGGAAAACAATGTGGCTCCCAAAGGCATAGTTCGGAAAAATTCATTTTTGCCAATAAGGCAAAAAGAAATGCAGAGAAAGTGGTTTGGCAAATTGAAGATTTGCCGACAAATGACATAGGCATGCTGGTTCTGAAAAAGTGGAATTCGCCAATAGGGTGACCAAAAGGGAGAAACAAAGAAGAGTTCATGAAAAGTCAAATTTTCTGACTAAGGCTAAGCAAGCCTGGTTCAAGAAAAGTCAAATTCATCGATAAAGGCAAAAATGAAGAAAGGGCATGAAGAAAGGAAAGAGATAGAGACGTTCGACAAACTAAATATTTTCTAACAAAAGGGCAATGTGGTCTTGGTTCATGAAACGTGAGTTTTGCTAGTAAGGTGAAAGAAGGTGCAAAAGAGGTGAGTTCTCGCTAGAAGTTTTTTGCTGATAGGGCAAAATTAAAGTGCAAGATCAAATGTAAAGAATGAATTTATAAAGTATAAAATCTTTTAAAATTTAAAGTGTTGTAAAAGATTTACATATACTTTGGGCGGGCTCTTATTTTTAAATGCCTTTCTTCCCCCTTGGCCTCCATGAATGTAGAATTGCATATATCAGATAGTGGCTGGAATAGTGTTTGCCATCAATGCGCAGGTACCCCAAATTTAATGTAAGGATGTAGTGTTTCAAAGAGTATATTTTCTGCAGGTCCTTCCAAGGGCATGAATCAGTATATAGGGTATGGGTACCCAAAATTTTTGCCAATTCCTCTGATTGGGCCATGCACCACATTTATTGCAATGGTTGCTTGTTGACCAAATCTTCCAATGCCCAGGAGCTAATTGCTATATATACATGAAATGAAGACATTCTCAAGGTTGGTCACTGAGCCAATTGTTTGGTCTGGGAGAGCCTAAGGAGTTTCTCTGGCATCAACACATGATCTGTCTAGTCTATTAGTGAAGGGATTTATTCAACACAGAGTAGGAAGATTATGTAATGCAGATTTGAATATAGTGGTATGTCTCCACAGGAGTTTGTATTGATTTTGGTAAATATATAATTGTAGTTATGTATTTTCCCTTGCCACATTTGCTGGTATGATTGTAATAGAGGTTTGGAGATGTGTGATAACATCTAAGTTAATACAAGGCTTTGTCTTTGCCATTTCTTTATTGCATATGAATCATTGTAATTCTCTTTTGGATTGTTAAGTATGTCCATTATAGGAAGATCTATTTGAAAGTCATATATGTAGATGTATGCCTAGTTCTGTTGATCCTATGCTGTGTATTTTCTTTCCTCCTTGCATTCTATGACTCTGTTGCCCAATGTTGTAGGCATTGCTCCATATTAGGGAGGGATCAAACACTCTTTAAAATCAAACAAATCATTAACCTATGGTTTAGGGGAAAAGACCATATTTCCTGTGCATGTACATTCACACAGTTGAATCAACTTAATTAGAGGCCTATCCAGCTAGTTTTTCTTGATCTAGTGACAACTCTTGGAGTCAAGTGTACATTGGGTATGGCTGTGTTAGTTTATTGGTATTTTATTTCATGCCTCTAGGAATATCCTTCCTAGGTTTAGCTTAGCCTGAAGTGTAGAGGAGTCTACCCACTCCTATAGTTGACCAAAATCCCCCTCAACTTGTTGATAAACCTCTTCCTTCCACCCTGATGACAAACCCTAGCCTAGGTGATTTAGGAATGTTTTAGAGTTTTGGGTTGCAGCTATTTTGGGAACCAACATTTTGGCGTCGTTGCTGGGGATAAATTTACTTTAGCCATTGCCAAGTTTTAGGTAGCTTGAGCATTTTTCATGCCCTTAGTAACAACAGGTTTGCAGTGGTGCAATTTTTTGTTGTGTGTAAGTTTGGCAGCCCGTCAACTTATGCCAACATTTTGGTGCTATTGCTAGGGATAGTGATGTGCTAGGTTATAAAGACTTGAAGACTCTGCTAGTGTGAGAAACCCAGAATCAATTTTGAAGCCTTGAAGATAAGTCACACTTCAAGGGATTTCCTCATTCAATGAGGTGGCAGCTCTACTATCAAAAGAAATAATGTGTTGTTGTGTGCATGTTTCAAGGAGGCTACAACTGATTAAGGTACATGTTTTTCTTCCAACTTTGACCATGGTTTCTTTCTTAGTAAAGAAACATCTTATTTGTTCTCCTTTTTCCTACACATGTGGTTTATGGTTGGTCATGGCCAACTGGTATGAACATGGATACCCTAGGGAGGATTCTTCCTGTGCATCTTCTTATGTTGCAGAACCTAGGAATTATATGGCTTTTGATCATCCGAACAATGCATTTTCTAATCATAACCATGCTAGCTCTATAAACCCAGACTCTTTTGCACCCTTTCATGATAAAAATGAGTCATCCAGGCTACAATATGAAATTGAAGAATAAAAGCAATTGTTAGAGCATTTGTTGTAGCAAGAAAAAGAATTAGAAAGCCAAATCAGGCTACATCAATCTAGGTTGTAGTCCAATTCCATTCTTGTTGTTCCTGGTTACTCCTTTCCTCGGCCTCCTCCTATTGCAAATGAAAATACATATAGATAGCTAGACCTCTCATGGGTCAGTTATGAGCAGCAATCCATGCCCAAGAAGATCTACTATCAGATGGCATTATTTGATGGGTGTGAGGTTTTTGATGGGAAGGCACACATTGAGCCATTTTTACATTTCATGGACAAGTTTCATTTTGAAGATGAAGATATGTGGATGATATTTTTCATTAGATCTCTATGTGGAATAGCACATAAGTGGCTGGTTAGTTTCCCTGATGGTGCAATCACGGTAAGAGGGTTCATAGAATGAACTATCCAGACCGTGCAACAAGAGTAAACACAATAGAAACAACTCAAAGATATGAAACAAATATAGATTCAGTCATTTAGTATATCATAGAATTCAAATACAACTCAGCTGGAAACATGCGGGCTTATAATTAGGGCTCACATGCCTCATTACAGAGTATCTGAATAAGCACAAGATATAGCTTTTAAGCTCCTTCACACAAAATCTAAACTATCTATCTTCTCAATTATGAGGACTACTTTCCTAAGGATCTATTACATCAATTTATATCATCTTTGGGACCAAATATTCCTCCGCGTCAGCCAAGGATCATTACAAACTTTGATGAAGAGTTGTAACGTATGTACACGGATAGGTCAGGCTTAAATGCATATAGTTCTTCTGCAAATGGATGGAATGATGTGCGGATCTCAGGGAAGGTCGGCCACGAACCAAAGATCATTGAATGATGTGTCATTAGGCTTTGCAGATCAGGAAATGCTCTACAAGTCTTCTCCCTTAGCCGATTGTCTAAGAGTGTTAGGGTGCTCTATTCTGAGAAAATAGTTGACCTTTTGATGGTGATATCTTTCTGGTACCTTAACCAAATGCTCTGAATTCAGGATATGATGTAGATGAACATGTCTAGATGCTAAGTCTGATTCCGCAAGGTCTAAAATGCAACTATTGTAGAATACAGACCAAAATATAGAAGCTGCTACTAGCTAAACTATCTGAGTGAAGTGGAAAATGAAAAGAAACAAACTAAAATGCAAATGTTTTTGGTTGATGCAAGATTTCTCTTGAACCAGGGATGCTCTTGCATCAGACATCCAAGGTTATTGAAAAAGTGAGTCCCTCACTTTGCTGGGGATAGAGGAAAACCAAGATGGTCTAGCTCATCTTGAGAAATCCAAGATGAATCTTCTTCTGATCTGCCTTTCCACTTCACAAGATATTCTTTGTATTGTCTTCCTTGGGTGCTGTGTCCAACTCTTGTGTCCAAAATATCTTTAATCTACTCCAGTGCTTGTTGTGGTAACTATTTCTTCAAGTCTTCTTCAATTCTATCACTGAACTCTGCGTCATGATACTGATATAGGTTTGTAATGTTGAAAATAAGTGATATGCCCAATGTCTCTGGTAATTCCACTTCATATACATTTCTTGAATCAAACTTTCTGAGTATCCTACAAGGTCCAAACTTCTTCATCTTCAACTTGTTATATGTTCCAACTGGAAATCTTTCTTTTCTCAAGTATACCATCACTTCATCTCCAACTACAAATTCCTTGTATCTTCGCTTCTCATCTACTTGATCCTTATATTTGTTGTTCATATCCTCCAAATGCTTCTTCATCTGATTATGCAATGTATCCATATGTTCTGCAAATTCTTCTACTTTTGTAGTTCTCTTTTCTGGCATACAAATATCTCTCAACTCTGTAATCCTCTAGGGTTTATTCTGGTAACAATCTCAAAAGGTGTTCTTCTGGTACTCCTATTTACTGAATTATTATATGCAAACTCTACTTGTGAAATAATCAAATCTCAACTTCCTGTCTTCTCTCCAACCAAACATCTCAACAAGTTTCCCAAACTCCTATTCACTACCTCTGTCTGTCCATTAGTCTGTGGGTGAAATGCTGAACTAAAGTTCAAATCTATTTTCATCTTCTTCCAAAGTGTCTTCCAAAAGTATCCAAAAAAATTTGTATCTCTGTCTGAAACTATACTCTTAGGTAATCCATGCAATCTCACGATCTCCTTGAAAAATAGGTTAGCTACATGCACTACATCAGTTGTCTTCTTACAAAGTATGAGATGTGCCATCTTAGAAAATTTGTCCACCACTACAAATATTGAATCATGTCCTCTCCGTGTCTTAGGCAATCCCATTACAAAATCCATACTTATGTCTTCCCAAGGGCTCTCCGGTACTGTCAAAGGTTTATACAATCCAATATTCTAACTACTCCCTTTTGCAACTTGACAAACTCTGCAACTCTACATAAATTTCCTAATATCCTTATGTATCTGAGGCCAAAAGTAGTTTTCACTTACCAATGCTAAGATGTCCTACCAATCCATCACTATGTTTCTCCTTGATCAAATTATCTCTCATGGAACTTCTAGGTATACACAATTGATTTCCTCTGAATAACATATCCTCCTGAATGAAATAATCCGACCACTTACTCCTATCTATCACAACAGGTTCCTTGCATGCTTTCCAAGGTTCTAGAAAATCAGTGTCTCCCTCATACATGTTCTTCAATTCATCAAATCCGATCACTTCAACTCTCATCTCTGTCAGCAAGTTTCTTCTCCTACTCAGTGCATCTACAACTTTGTTTGATTTTCCACTCCTATGCTTCAACACAAATGTATAACTCTGCATGAACTCTACCCATCTCATGTGTCTCTGATTCAACTTACCTTGACTATTTAAATATTGCAAAGCTTGATGATCTATTTACAACACAAACTCCTTAGGCAACAAGTAATGTCTCCACTTCTTCAAGGCTTAAATTATGGCATATAACTCTTGATCATAAACTAAATATCTCCTCCTTGCATCATTCAACTTCTCATTGAAATATGTTATAGGTCTACCTTCCCGACTTAATACTGCTCCAATTGCATTCCCACTTGCATCATAGTCCACTTGAAATACCTTATTGAAATATGATAATGCCAAAAATGGTTGCTCTGTCACTTTCTGCTTCAACAAATAAAAGCTTTTATCTGCTCCTAATGTCCACTTGAAATCTTTTTTGTCACCTCTCATTGCCTCTATCATAGGGTTAGAAACTGAACTAAAATTTCTGATGAAGTTCCAGTAGAAACTTGCCAATCCATGAAATGATCTCACTTCTCCAATGCTCTCTAGTGTAGGTCATTCAATAATTGCTCTTACTTTCTTAGGGTGCATCTTCAATCCTTCCATAGAAATCACAAATCCCAAATATACCAACTGTTCCTTCATAAAACTACACTTCTTGATATTTATCAACAATTTCTCTCTCTCAATCTTTGTAAAACTTGTCTCGGGGTGAACCCACATAACTGGGTTACAATTGCATTGAGGAAGGAAAATTGCCTGTGCCTCAGAAAACAAAAATGACCAGGTTTGATTGAACGGGGGTGTTCGATCGAATAATACGTAAGCCCAAGTCATTGGGGGGTTCGATCAAAGCCCCTCGGTATGATTTTTTTATTAATAAAATGGAGGTTTGATCGAACCCCCCTAGTATGATCTTTTTTATTTTTAAATAAGGGGGTTCGATCGAACCCCCCCACTATGATTTTTTATTTTTAAATAGGTGGGTTTGATTGAACCCCAGTTCGATTGAACGGGTCATGGGGGGGTTCGTTCGAACACCCATTCAATCAAACCCCCTTATTTTGCCCTTGCCCCTCTTTAGCTACAATTTTATGCAGATTTTTGGGTTTCAAAGCGTAGGTTGAGAATCAAAATGGAAGTAACTTGACAAACCCATCTAGAGGATTATAGTCCTTGAAACGAGCTTTCTATCAAGTATAATTTTAATATATTGTGGTTTTATTATAATTATTTTTTTTAGTTTAATTAAACATAGGTTTTTCACCAAAAATCAAGCTCTCTATTTTGCACATGTGGAAAAATAGTATATTACCAAAAACAATTATGAAAAATATCTATCCTCTTGGTATTCATGTCCTTGATCCAACAAAAAAAAAATTGAATTCCGATACATACAAAAAAGTTATTCTTTACATAGTACACCTATGTCTAAATTGTAATTTGTGTGACTTCAAAAGTTAATTAAAAGAAAAATATTCAATAAAATATTATGAAACCAAATGCATCCTCTAGATATCATAGTTAAAAATCTAAATTTGAAAAAATTAGAATTTTATGCTTCATAGAAAAAAAGTTATGTTTTACACAATACACATCACTCTTTAAAAATGGTGTTTACTGTTAAAAACTATTTATTGAAGGAGATGGAAAAAGAAATGCAATTTGATTCCAAAAAAAAAAAAAAAAAAAAATACTTAGAATCTACAGACAAAATGTGACAAATCACTAGTTTACATCATCTTCAAATTCCTCACGGTTTAGCAACTATAGGTGTCTGAAAGTGAAGATTTTTTTCAAAATGTTCATTTCAATGTCAACTTTGGCCAAAAAGTGTAACCCACTATTGTGGGATCACCCTCAGGTGCTGTAAATGTTCCTCTTTTGTCTTACTAAAAATCAGAATGTCATCCAGATATACAATAACAAACTTACCCAAGAATTTATTCAAAAATTCATTCATCAATCTCATGAAAGTACTAGGTGCATTTATCAATCCAAAAGGCATCACTAACCACTCATAAAATCCTTCATTTGTCTTAAAAGTAGTCTTCCATTCATCTCCTTCTTTGATTATGATATGATGGTATCCACTTTTGAAGTCTATCTTTGTGAAATATCTTGCTCCACTCAAATAATCCATAATATCATCCATCCTAGGTAAAGGAAATCTATACTTAACTGTGATCTTATTTATTTCTCTAGAGTCTGTACACATTCTCCATTCTCCATCTTTCTTAGGTGCCAACACTGCAAGAACTGCACAAGGGCTCAAACTTTCTCTAATCAAACCTTTCCTCAACAATTCTTTTATCTGTCTATTCAATTCTTCATTCTCTACCAGTTTCATTCTATGTGCTGCTTTGTTAGGTAAACTAGCTCCAAGTATAAGATCCATGTGATGACTGATACTCCTGATTGGTGACAATCCTTTAGGTACATTGTCTGATATGATGTCTTTATACTCTGTTAGCAACTCTTCTATCTCCTTCAGTTGTGGTTCTTTAGTCTCCTTCAATGTTTCAGGCTTTTTAGGGATCAAAGCGTAACACATATTCTCATGTCTCAAACCATCCAGAAATTTTCTTCCATCTACCAAACGAATTCTAGCATTCCCACATACTTCATTCTTAGGATCATCTTCCAAAGGAATCAAGGTAATTCTCTTCCCATTTTCTATTATAGTGTATGTATTCTTTCTCCCATCATGTATAGATTTTCTATCATATTGCTAAGGTCTACCCAACAAGATGTGACAAATATCCATAGGCATAATATCACACAAGACTTCATCATGATAAGATCTAATATGAAATTTCAACAAACATTGTTCACTCACCAGTACCTTATGATCATCCTGAATCCATGCTATATGATAAGGCTTAAGGTGTTTCAATATTTCCAACTTCAACTTAGTCACCATCTCCTCTGAAACTAGGTTATCTAAACTACCACTATCAATAACAACTTTCCAACATTTACCTCCTAATTTGCATCTGGTTCTGAACAAACTTTTCCTCTGCAGTGGTTCCTCATTTGTCTGTGCTTGAAATAGTGCTCTCCTCATCACAAGTGATTCTCCTTTCTCAGGTTTACCAACTAAACTCGGTGATCCAACAGGTTCTTCTTCCACATAGGCCGCTCTTCTACTATTTTCTATCCTCTTGCTTGTACTCCCCTGATTACATTCGAATGCTCTATGTCCTTCACCTCCACATTTGAAACAGGTGCCTCTGAATGTTCTCCTATCAGGTACTCTTCCTTCTCTTCTGTATCCTTCACTTCAGTATGAACTAGGGTTTCCTCTATGGTAGAAATTTTTGTCATCTCTCTGGTATACATTGCTATCTCTATCCTCCTTCTTGAATGCGTTCTCTTGTCTGTTCTGCTCCGCATATGATCTCTCTCCTCCAGAAAATGTTGTCTCTCTAAAATTTACCTCCTCTACCTCTTTGTCTCTAATCATCCCTCTTGTTCAACTTCTCTTCAACTTTCAGGGAAAACTAATACGCTTCCTCCAAAGATATCATCCTTACCAAGCTTAGTTCTTCTTGAATGTTCAATCTCAGTCCATTGATGTATCTAGCCACTTTCTCCTTGCTTGCTTCACTATGTCCTATCCTTATGATCATCTTATGAAATTCTTCAGTATATTCCTTCACTGATTTCTCCTTTTGTTTCAGGTTTTGCAATCTCTTCAATAATTCCAACTCATAGTCAGCAGGTATAAACCGATTCTTCAATTTTGTAACCATCCTATCCCACTTTGTAATCTTTTCTTTTCCTCTTCTGTTTCTATCCAACTAAACTTATTTCCACCATATAGTAGCATGTCCTTTCAACTTTGTCTTTGCAAATTTCACCTTCTTCGAATCTTCAACTTCTTCATATTCAAAATATTCCTCCATGTCATTTATCCAGTCAATCAACTCTTCAGGGTTCAAATTGCCAGTATAGTTTGGTACATCAACTCTAGGTCTCTTCCCAATTTTTGAAATAGCTCACAACATCTTCACTTGATCTGATTCTTCTTCTTCATCACCTCTTAGGGTTTCTCCAATTTGTTCAACAGATTGAAATTCCTCTTCATCATCACTTTCGATATTAGGTCTCAGTGTTAATCCTCTTTGTCTATCTTCCTCAACAACATCCAATCGAATTCTCATTGTTTTCATCATTTCCATGATCTCATCCATTCTACCATCCATTGTTCCAATAGCAAGGATTCTCCTTGTTGACATTCTTCCTAGGATCAAGTGCAAATTGCCTCAATTTGGCGGTCGAGCTACAAGGTGGCAACTGCCTCACAATTAATGATCGGTTGCAACATGAGTAACCTGCCTTGGATTGGTGATCTCTCCACAGCAAGATCTTACAGAATTCCTTCGCCAACTTTACTCTATTCGCTCCCAAAGATTCAAACTTTCACCAACTTTACTCTAGTCATGGTAAGAGGGTTCATAGAATGAACTGTCCAGACAGTGCAGCAAGAGTAAACACAATGGAAACAACTCAAAGATATGAAACAAATGTAGATTCAGTCATTTAGTATATCATATAATTCAAATACAACTCGGCTGGCAACATGCGGGCTTACAATTAGGGCTCACAGGCCTAATTACAGAGTATCTGAATAAGCACAAGATATAGCTTTTAAACTCCTTCGCACAAAATCTAAACTATCTATCTTCTAGATTATGAGGACTTCTTTCCTAAGGATCGATTACATCAATTTATATCATCTTCAGGACCAAAGATTCCTCCGTGTCGGCCAAGGATCATTACAAACTCTAATGAAGAGCTGTAACGTATGTACACAGATAGGTCGGGCTTAAATGCAGAGTTTTTCCATAAATGCATGGAATTATGTGTGGATCTCAGAGAAGGTTAGCCACGAACCAAAGATCATCAAATGATGTGTCATTAGGCTTTACAGATCGGGAAATGCTCTGCAAGTCTTCTCCCTTAGCTGATTGTCTAAGAGTGTCAGGGTACTCTGTTATAAGAAAATAATTAATCTTTTGATGGCGATATCTTTCTGGTACACTAACCAAATGCCTTGAATTTTGGATATGATGTAGATGAACATGTCTAGATGCTAAGTATGGCTCCACAAGGTCTGAAATGCAATTGTGGTAGAATGTGGACCAAAATATGGAAGCTGCTACTAGCTGAACTGTCTGACTGAATTGGAAAATAAAAAGAAACAAACTGAAATGCAAATATTTTTGGTTGATGCAAGATTGCTCTTGAACCGAGGATGCTCTTGCATCACCTGACCAACATTTTGCTTCATGGGATCAATTGGTGACTACATTTGAATACTATGCAAATAGTCTAGACCCTATTTTTCTTGTCCAAGAACTAGAAAACATCAAAAGTTATGAAGGAGAGTCAAGCATGGAGATCAGCCACAGATTTGCGGTGGCCCTATCTCACATCCCATACAATTTTAGACCTGATCTTCTTGTGTGTATTGGCATGTATCTATGGGCTTATGATGCTACTTTAAGCCCAATTTCTATACAAGAGGAATTCAATCTAGTGGGTATGCAATAGGCGTACTTGTTCATTGATTATGTTGACAAAGTTAAGCATGATATGATTGCAAAATCTATATCCTCAAATGCAGAGGTAGCTGATAATGAACAGGTTGTTGTAGATAGCAAGGATGTGGACATTTCATATGATCTAGACACAATGTCAAGTGATGATTGTGTGTGCAGAAGGGTAGAAGAAGGTGTTGGTGCAGTGTATGACAATGATTCAGATGAAAACATTAGTTATTACACCTGCATTCAATTGGATCAGTCATCATTGGATGATGAAGATGAGAAAATCAATGATGATTTCTAATATAATGAAGAGAGTTATGACCCTACTACTTGTTGTAGTATTGTAGAACGCCTGGAAGGTACGTATACAAGTGAAACATCAAAGGATTTAGCTCGTGTAGTTGATTATATAGAGCATACATATGTTGATGAAGTAAATAATGATGAAGAGATGAGCATAAAGGATAATGCCCTTTATGAAGAACATGCAATTCTTTCAGATAGCACAATTTATGATTTTCATAGGTACATGGATAATCCTCTTTTTGAAGATGACACTAGGCTCAGTGAATTTGAGCTGTCAGCTTTGGAAGTGGAAAGTTTTATGTAATATGACATGGCTACCTGTGGACAACAAGTGGATAGAGAGGGAATACAAAATTCTGTTAAGGGTGAACAAGATGCTAGTCTATTGTTTGATGTTTTACCCTTATTTGTCCTTGATGATGACCATGAGGTTGTTGACACTTATTTGCATGAGGATGATGTGAGTTATGCTTCAGCTGGACATTATGAAGGCACTACTATAACTACAAGTGATTTTGAGGTAACTGTTTCCCACTATGAAGACTATGTCATAGATGATTTTCTAGAGCTTTGTTTGGGGCAATTGTCTCTTATTGATGTGGATCATGTTGAGAGTATGTTTAATGTCAGAAAATGTCCCCTTGGGGGATTTTCCCTCATAAGGTTTAGCTCCTGGGTCTTTTATATGCATTTAGGACATCTTGCATCATATTTTGACATCCTGATGAAATGAACTCTAAGTTTCATGGTAAATGGGACCTAGGGGGATCCCTTGAACTAATCTCTAACCAAAACAGGGAGGGAGGACTTGGGTACCTATGCCCTAGTCCTGCCCTATTTTGGGTTAGGCCTAAATTTCAAGTGTCGGCTTGTGACCATTATTTAGGTCCTATGCCGACATGGTAAGTTTGAATTACAAAATTCTTGGAGGGAGTGTTTGTAGTTGCATATATAAGCATGTTTAGGCATTCATTTGTAAAATAGATTACAACTAGATGATTACTAGCTAGCAATTTGGATTCTCCAGTTTATGTGAAGTTGATTCAAGGCATTCATTATGTAGCAAGAGCATATTTGTGTTGTCTATGTGTTTGTATTTGCAGATTTGAGCAATCATCTCCTCATGGCATGAAGAGATTCTTCCTTTCATGAGATCTTCACTACAAGGTGACATCATTTGTGTTTTGAGCATTTATCATTTGGTTTTTGCCTCTGCCTCACAAGGGCACACACTCTCTATTTGACAATGGTGTTTGGAAGACTTGAATGTCTCTCCGGGGCTTGACTGAGGCAAGCCTCTAAACACCACAACCCCCTCCCAAAGTTTCTATGATTACAGGTTGTAGGTTGAAGATACAGGAAAAGTGGAGTTGTAGGAGGGTATTACAAAGTGTTGGACTTGCAGATCAAAGCTGAAAACAAGGACCTGGACTCAGGCACCCGCTCATTAGTCCTCTAGATTCTACAATGGAGAAATCTCTATGACAACAAGAACAAGTTGCAGACTGAGTTCCCAGGTCCTGATAAAAAGCATGACACTAGACTAGGGTGCCCACTCATTAGTCCCTGACTGTTTCACTTCCTGAACTTCAGAAACTGGTAGACATTTGTTTGTTACTTTACATCTTTCTGTAGCAGCATTTTTTGGTATTCATCTGTTTACTTCTGTATTTGCATAATTAGGGTTTTGATGTATAATTGAGCATAAGTGAGCATAATTGGTAATCAAATCATACAAATCCAAGTTTCCCTACATCTCACAGTGACCAAGCGTATGATAGTGCATTGCCACTTGACCCAAAGTCCTTGAATGAAAGGGTGAAAGGAGGATACACACACAAAACTACCAAAAACCAATTATCCAAATTTTACCCTTTACAACATGTTTTTGAGGTCATTGGCTGGGCCTGATAACATTGAAGCTGGGTGTTCTAGTGTGGGTCAACTTTCTGATCTGTAGGGTGAAGAGGAGAAAATCATTAGTGATTTTCTTAGCAACAAATTTTACACAGTAGTGTGTGTCATGGATATCAAAATAGAGAGACAACTTGGAGATTGTGAGTTTCCACTTGAGTGTTGGGATAAGGTGCCATTAACCTTGTAAATCCCAATGTTGTATTTATTCCATTTATTATATGTAATTTGTATTTATCCATGAGGAGATGTACTAGTTTCACTGACAGGGGTAATTTTAGAGTAACCAGAGGTAATTACAGAGTGACTTTTACTATTGACAAATGTAAAAACTCAAAGTAAATGAGGGTAGGCGTGCTCCCTTGACGAATCTACTATTTTTGGCATGTATGACAATTGTCATAACATTTGATAAGTGAATCTATGACAGCTGCAAGTTGTCATAAGATTATGAGATTCTATGATGCATATGACGGATATGTTAGTTGTATATTTGCTATATTTAGCCCAAGGTTCCTATCTTGGGAAGATACTCTTTTGTGGAATCTATGATGGTCATGACACATTATAAGATGTTGTAAGAGGCTAGATTTAGTCTTGGGCACCCAACCTTTGCATGGTTATTTTTGGACAAGTGTAAGATGCTTGTAAGATGGTAATTAATGTTTATAGGTTGGAGAATCTTAGGAGAGAGAAGGTGAATGCCTAGAATGGAGTGGAAAACTTTTTTATAAGTATTTGCCATGTATTTGTTTCTGCAATACATATTTTAGGTACTTAAGTGCTGCCAGAATGCTATCAGAATGAAGACTTGTGGAGAGAGTTGTGTAGTTGATGTATTGTACAATCTTGTTGAGATTAATACAAACTTGTGCCTCTTTCTTGGTGGATTTTTTTACCTGCAAGGGTTTTCTCCATGTAAACACTGTGTCTTGTGTTGTGTTCTTCATGTTTGGCATTTTCTCTGTAGTGGGTTTTATGTTTTGTTACAATATCCATTGTTAATGCACACTTAAAGATTGCTGAAATTTATCTTGAAATAGATTTCCATTGAAGTAGTGTTGCTTTCATTTCTAACATTTGGTATTAGAGCTTGGCCAACTTTGACTCTTGGGTGGTAGTGTGGAAACTGTAGCTGTAGTGGGAGATTTGGTTGCATTTGTTTTGTAGAGCTTGTGTTGTTATTATGGCTGCATCCACTATTGCATTAACCTCTCGAATGGACATTGAGAAGTTCAACGGAATGGGGTATGAGTTGTGGAAGCTGAAAATGGAAGATTTGTTGGAAGAAAGAAACCAATGGTTTTCTGTTAAAAAAGAGAAGAAACCTAATGATGTCTCTCTAGATGAGTGGGCAAAACTGGATAAGAAGGCATGGGGAACCATCCATTTGTGTCTGTTAGATTCTGTCCTGTTGAATGTCGCAAAGGAAGAGACTGCATACAAATTGTGGAATCGGTTGGGTGAGATCTATCAAGCCAAGAGTATGGTAAATAAACTTTATTTAAAAAGAAAATTGTTTTCCATGAAAATGTGAGAAGGTGAATCAGTTGTAGAGCATTTAAATTATTTTAATTTGTTGTTGAGTCAACTTGCTTCTATAGATGTTGAAGTAAGTGAGGAAGATAAATGTATCTTACTTCTTTGTTCTTTACCCGAGTCTTGGGAGAATGTTATTCTTGTGATCACTGCA
Source organism: Cunninghamia lanceolata (assembly GCA_027924645.1). NCBI lineage: Eukaryota > Viridiplantae > Streptophyta > Pinopsida > Cupressales > Cupressaceae > Cunninghamia > Cunninghamia lanceolata. The sequence continues at coordinate 7,168,620 of BSBN01000620.1, forward strand.
AACCTCATGGAGCCAAAGTTGGATGCTCTTGTTTTAGTGCTACTATCACAAGAATTGAGGAAGAAGAGTTTAGATAGTTCTGGAGATGCTCTCAGTGTCAGGGGAAGGTCTAAGGAAAGAGGAGCAAAAGGAGATCAGAAAGGGGCTAAGGACAAGTCCAAGGGCCGGTCTAAGACTCCTAGTAAAAAGAATAGAGTTAAGTGTTAGAACTGCGGTAAAAGGGGACATGTGAAGGAGTGCAGAAACCCCAAGAAATAGTGGGAGAGTGCTTTGGATAAGTCCTCGAATGCAGGTGAAGAAATTTTGCTTTCTACATGTAATGTTGTTTCTAATGATCACTAGTTGTTTGACTCAAGATGCTCATTTCATATGACCCCACATAAGGAATGGTTCTCCACATATGAAGAATAGGATGGAGGTAATATCTACCTTGGTGACAACTCTTCATAGCTGATTGTCAGGAAAGGAAACGTATTGTTGTGTTTTAGTGATGGGAGGTGTTAGGAACCCATGTTTAACCCTTCTCTTTACTTTGTTAGTATGTTACTTTTGGATGCATATGCTTTGTAAGTCATCCCGTGAGTATATTGTATTATCCCACATTCATGGGAAGTAATAGTTGTTTAGATTAGACTTAGTATATAAGTACATGTTGAGGCCAATGAAGGCATCCACGTATTTATTGTATTGAGCTTGCTCAAAGGAGGTTGCCCCCTTGAAGTGGCCTGCGATCAATAAATTCCTTCTGTGTTTATGCTATTTATGTTATTTCATGCATTTTGATTATATTATTGTAGGAGGTTCCTCTCATCTGGTATCAGAGCACTTTCTTAGGCTCGCTAGGTGGAATTTCTGCCAAATTTTTTTTTTGCAGTGGCCTCCAGGTGCTGTGATTATTGCAGTAGTTCTTTCTTTTTTGCATCTATATTGTTCATTTGAATTGTAGGTTTAGATCAAGGAATATCCCTATCCGCTTAACTGTGGGAAGTGCCTGGGCATATAGCCCTAAAACTCATTGTGAGGAGTACCACATGAACCTCGAAGTAGTTAGCCCATTGAGAGGACCTACTAGTGAAAAGGGCAACGACCCCTACCTGATTAACTAGTTCCCATCCGTGAGGTAAACCAAGAGCTGTTGTTTGTAGCAAAGTGGTTATCAATTTTACCTGAGCTATGGAGTGAGGGGTACTACCCTAATATGCAAGTCATTAGACAACATTGGTGGCCGAGTGATTCCCCTGAACCTTTAGGAAGCTGAATATACTTGGGGCCCATATTTATTGACAGCTGGCAAATCGTAGATTGAATCCATCCAGAGCAGTTAGCAGATTGTTTCTAGAAAAAAAAATTTAATTTTTGATTTCCATTTTTTAGCCATATCTTCCTTGCTTTAGCTTTGTTTCCTCTCAAAATTCACTAGAACCCCTGAAATTTTATTCTACATATTTCCTTCCTTGAGGACCCTATCCCAAATTCCACTTATCGAAGCCATAAATCCAACATTTGTCTATTTTTAGGGTTTGTCATAACTTCTTCGATTCTCACCCAATAGCCTTCAAATTTTACCACAGTGTTCATTTCATCTTTCTGCTCATTTGTCCCTCTTGGAAAAATTTTCCCATTCCTTCACCCCGCTTCTGAAATCCTCATTTTTGTTTCCCTTTCCCTCTGAAAGTGTCCAAAACCTAGTCAAATCCCAATTACCCATTTGAGTTTTTCCCAAATCCAAATTTTCCTTTACTAAAAAAGTTTCCATTTTTGTTTTTCTACCCATTCCCCCCCCCAAAAAAATCCTTCCTGGTTATGGTTGTCACTCGCATAGGAGCAAAAAACATGGAGGATGAACTTGCAACCCTCAAGACCAGACTCCAAGATCTGGAAGAAAAAATTCTCAACCTCAATCTTCAGCATTCAGCCATGAATAATAGATGATAGCTAGAGTCGTCTGCCGACACTAGGTTCTCTTCTTCCAGCAATTTTCATGGGCCGAAGCTTGATTTTCCTCACTTCAATGGTGATGATCCGACTAGATGGATATACTGGGTAGAACAATATTTTAGTTTGCATAATACTTTTGATGTCAACAAAATCCCACTTACATCCTTTCATTTGAAAGATGAAGCCTTTCAATGGTTCTGTTGGTACATAAAGGCTAATGAAGAGCCAAAATGGATAGATTTTTGCAAACTCATTTTTCAACGATTTGGCCCTAGTGCTTTTGATTTTACCGAAGCACTCACTAAACTTCGCCAAACAGGCACTGTGAGAGAATATCAGATAGAATTTAAAAAACTGACCAATCACACAGAAGGATTGTCCGATGAATTCTTCAGGAGTTGTTTTGTCAGTGGTCTAAAGGATGCAATCCGATTTGAGGTTAAAATGTTCCATCCCAGCACAATGATGGAAGCCCTAAGGTTGGCGAAGTTGGCGGAGGACAAGATCACAACTCAACAATGATCCAAATCCAATTTTTCTCCATTCAAAAAGATGGTTTCCCAAAGACTTCAAATAACACCGACTCCTAAAACAACTCCTATCAAGCATTTGACTAAAGCAGAGATGCAAACACATAGGGAAAAAGGGCTTTGTTATAATTGTGATGAAAAATTCACTTAGGGACATAGATGTGTTGAGAAAAAGATCTATCTCTTGGATGTGGATTCTTCGCCTAAAACTGATGTTTATGCAGATGCTTAGGATATAGTAGATGATTAGGTCAAAACTCAGTAGCCGCTTGTTGACCCTACTTCTTAGGAAGACCACCCAGAGATCTCTCTCCATGCTTTAGCAGGAGTCACCACCCAACAAACCATGTAGGTCAAAGGTTACTTCAAGAAGTTCCCTCTTACAATACTCACTGATTCTGGTAGCACTCATAACTTCATTGACCCTCGGATCACCAAATAGGTTCATTGTTTTGTCCATCCTTGTTCCAACTTTGAAGTCATGATTGCCAATAGGGGCACATTACCTTGCAAAGGGAAGTGTCACAATGTGTGTACCTCAATTGGAGATTATAACCTGTGCTCCAACATGTTTGCCTTTCCCTTAAGCAGATGTGATGTGGTTTTGGGCACCCAATGGTTATGCACACTTGGATCCATCTTATGGGATTTTTCTGAACTTTGGATGTAGTTTTCAGATAATGGGCAAAAACACACATTAAAGGGCTTACAACCGAGATCTCTCAGCATCATAAGTTCACATCACATGGAAAAACTTCTTAAGAGGAATTCACATGGTGTCATCGCTCAGCTCCATTCCATTCAGATGCAATCATTAGTGGTCTGCACTACTCCTTCTGATCTACAATGAATTTTGTATAGGTATGCCCATGTCTTTGCTGAACCAGTGGGATTTCCACCTTCACAACCAGAGGACCACCATATTCAACTCTTTCCTGGAAGTGTTCCTCCCTACATTAGGCCCTATCGCTACCCATTTCACCAAAATATAGAGATTGAGATGCTCATTCGAGACTTATTGAAGCAAGGTATTATTTGCCCTAGTACTAGGTCCTTTTCTTCACCAGTTCTTCTTGTCTAGAAAAAAGATGGGTCATGGCACCTCTACATTGACTTTCAAGCACTTAATCACATCACAATCAAGGATAAGTTTCCAATTCATGTTGTTGATGAGCTTCTTGATGAGCTTCATGGCGCTCATTTTTTCTCCAAGTTGGATCTTCGTTCTAGGTATCACCAAATTTGGGTTCATGAGGATGATATCCCTAAAATAGCTTTCCGCACACTTGATGGCCACTATGAGTTTTTGGTCATGCCCTTTGGCCTCACTAATGCTCCTTCAACATTCCAGGCATTGATGAATAAAATATTCCAGCCCTACCTATGGAAATTCATTCTGGTCTTCTTTGATGATATCCTCATCTATAGTAAAACATGGGCTGAGCATCTCCAACATCTAGATCTCGTACTACAACCTGTCTCTAATCATCATCTCTGTGCAAAATAGTCTAAATGTGTTTTTGGCCAGGAGGAAGTGGAGTATCTCGAGCATATTGTTTTAGTCCAAGGAGTTTGATTGGATCTTGCAAAAATAGATGCCATGAAAAATTGGCTGCATCCTCAGACACTCAAGAGCTTTCATGGTTTTTTGGGGTTGACTGGCTACTATTGCAAGTTTGTCAAGGATTACGAGAAGATTGTAGCTCCATTAACAACCATGTTAAAAAAGGATGCTTTTACCTAGACACATGTTGCTCAGTGTGCATTTGAAAAACTAAAACAAGCTATGTGTACTACACCTGTTCTAGCTATGCCAGATTTTTCCAAGACCTTCACTATTGAGAGTGATGCTTGCGGCAATGGACTTGGTGCTGTTCTCCTTCAAGATGAACATCTCATTGTGTTCACCAGCAAAGCCCTTTCTAGCAAGAATTTAGTACTCTACATATGAGAAGGAAATGATGGCTATTTTGCATGCAATACAGAAGTGGTGGCCATACCTACTAGGGAATCATTTATGCATCAAGACTGATCACCAGAGTCTGAAATATTTCTCACACATTTGATGACCAAGCTTCTCTTTCAGCTATTTCTATGCATGTTCCAAATTGGTTGGAATCTGTCCAGTAGGGATATGTTAATGACTCTTCATTATCTCAAATCATTCAACAGTTGGCCAATAACCCTTCTGGTGTACCGCATTACTCTTAGGATGGTGCTTCTCTACAATATAAGGGTCATCTGGTACTTCCCTAGAGCACAGATCTTCAGCAGGCTGTATTCTATGAACTCCATGCTTCTCCATCAATGGGGCACTCTGGGTTCCTCAAAACTTATGAGCGGGCAAAGCATAACTTCTTTTGGAAGGGAATGAAAATGTCAATTCAACATATGGTGGTTGAATGTGATACCTGCCAACACAACAAGGGTGAAACAACACTCCTTCCTAGATTGCTCGAACCCTTGCCCATCCCTACACGGATTTGGATAGATATTTCTATTGATTTCATTGAAGGGCTCCCTAAATCTGGAGGAAAGATAGTGATCTTGGTTGTGGTTGATCACCTCTCCAAATATAGTCATTTTTGTGCCCTCAGCCATCCCTATACTGCCTCCTCAGTCGCACAAATTTTCATGGACCAGATCTTCCGTCTTCATGGCATCCCTTCTTCCATTGTCTCAAATCGTGATGCAACTTTCACCAGTCATTTTTGGATAGAATTATTTCGGCACACTGGCACCAAACTGATGATGAGTTCTGGGTATCACCCACAAATAGATGGTCAGACTAAAATTATCAACAAATGTTTGGAAACTTATCTTCGTTGCTTCACCTCAGAACAACAACATCCATGGGCAAAGTGGCTCCCTCTCGCTGAATGGTGGTACAATACCTCCTACCACACTGCATCTAAAATGACTCCATATGAAGTAGTCTATGGTCAGGCACCACTAGTGCTCCTTCCATACATCCCCAACAGTTCACCAGTTCAGGCAGTCGACATGGTTATCCAAACCTAGGATCAGATTCTTCACATCTTGTAGGACAATCTTCACATGGCGAGAAATCGAATGAAACAACAAGCTGATCAGTACCATTCTGAGCGCACTTTTTAAGTAGGTGATATGGTTTTTCTTCGTCTGCAACCATACAAGCAATCATCCCTAAAACTCAAAGGCTGTCATAAGATGGCTCCAAAGTTCTATGGGCCATATAAGGTTCTTTAGAAGATTGGGTCAGTTGCTTATAAATTGGAGCTTCCTCCTTCTTCCTGCGTTCATCCAGTATTTCATGTCTCTTGTCTAAAGAAAGTTCTTGGCACAAACATCAGAGCGCAAACTATTTTACTAGAACTGGATAATGAATGATCCATCATTTTAGAGCCGGAGGCAATCCTTGACAGGCACACCCGTCAGCTTTCCTCTCAATCCATCACCGAGGTACTAATTCAGTGGCACGGAATGCAACCAGAGGATGCTACATGGGAACCACTCCTTCAAATTCAACAACAATTTCCACATCTTAAGCTTTGAGGACAAAGCTTTTCTAAGAGGGAGGGGATATTAGGAACCTGTGTTTAACCCATCTCTTTACTTTGTTAGTATGTTTTTTGGATGCATATGCTTTGAAAGTCATCCCATGAGTATATTGTATTATCCCACATTCATGGGAAGTAATAGTTGTTTAGATTAGACTTAGTATATAAGTACGTGTTGAGGCCAATGAAGGCATCCATGAATTTATTGTATTGAGCTTGCTCAAAGGAGGTTGCCCCCTCAAAGTCACCTGTGATCAATAAATTCCTTCTATGTTTCTGCTATTTCTATTATTTCGTGCATTTTTATTATATTATTGCAGGAGGTTCCTCTTAGGAGGATTAAAATCCTCCCTGGTGTTTTGCATGTTTCTGGATTAGCTACAAATCTGATTTCAGTTTTGAAGTTGAATGATTTGGGAATGTATGTGACATTTGACAAGCATGGTTGCAAATTAGTGAGAGGGAACTTGGTTGTAGCGAAAGGGAAGAGATTTGAAAACTTGTTTAAGCTTGAAGCCACTACAGTTTGTAATGCCTCTTATGGTTTTGAGGCTTCTGAAAACTCTTGTATGTTGTGGCAATGTAGATTGGGCCACACAAGTAATAATGTATTAAAAACTATTAAGAATAATGAATTGTTGGATGGTTTCTCTTATTCTGATGAGCACTTTGATTTCTGTGACCATTGTGTGTTTGGTAAACAAAACAGAAAATCATTTCCTTTAGGAAGCAATAGAGCAAAAGAGAAATTAGAGATTATTCATACAGATGTGTTTGGACCTATGGATAATGAATCTATTGGAAAATCTTATTATTTTGTCACCTTCATTGATGATGTATCCAGATATACATGGATTTATTTTATGAAACATAAATATGATATTTTCACTAAGTTTAAGGAATTCAAAGTCTTAGTAGAGAACCAATCAGGTTTAAAGATAAAAATATTAAGATCTGATAATGGAGGGGAATATTTCTCTAAGGAATTTGATGAGTTTTGCAAGCATGCAAGTATAATTAGACAAAAGGCAACTCAGTATACACCACAGCAGAATGGTGTTGCAGAAAGGATGAATCGAACAATTATGGAAAGAGAAAGAAGTATGCTTACTGATGCAAAGTTGGATAAATGCTTTTGGGCAGAGGCTGTGTGTACTTCTTTCTACTTGATAAATAGATCTCCTTGTAAGGCTCTTGATTTGACACCTTATGAAGTGTGGACAGGTAAGAAACCTTTTGTTTCACATTTAAGGGTTTTTGGTTGTGAGGATTTTGTTCATGTGCCTAAGGAAAAGTGATCTAATTTGGATCCAAAGGTTGAAAAGTGTACATTCATTGGATATGGTGATAATGTCAAAGGTTATAAGCTTTAGAATCCACTAACCCACAAGATTATCTTTTCTAGAGATGTTATTTTTAGGGAACTTAGAGCTATTTTTGAACCCTCCCTAGTGTTTTGCATGTTCTTGGATTAGCTAGAAATATGATTTTAATTTCAAAGTTGAATGATTTGGGAATGCATGTGACATTTGACAAGCATGGTTGTAGATTGGTAAGAGGGAACTTGGTGGTAGTGAAGGGGAAGAGATTGGGAAACCTGTTCAAGACTGAAGCCACTACAGTTTGTAATGCCTCCTATGTATTTGAGGCTACTACTAAAAATACATGTATGTTGTGGCACCATAGATTGGGCCACACAAGCAATAATGTACTAAAAACTATTAAGAATAAAAATGTGTTGGATGGTTTCTCCTATTCTAATGAGCACTTTGATTTCTGTGAGCATTGTGTGTTTGGTAAACAAAACAGAAAATTATTTCCTTTAGGAAGCAATAGAGCAAAAGATAAGTTAGAAATTATTCATATGGATGTGTTTGAACCTGTGGATAATGACTCTATTGGAAAATCTTGTTATTTTGTCACCTTCATTGATGATGCATCTGGATATACATGGATTTATTTTATGAAACATAAATATGAAGTTTTCACTAAGTTTTAGGAATTCAAAGTCTTAGTAGAGAACCAATTAGGTTTAAAGATAAAAATATTAAGATTTGACAATGGAGGGCAATATTGCTCTAAGGAATTTGATGAGTTTTACAAGCATGCAGGTATAATCAGACAAAAGACAACTCCGTATACACCTCAAGAGAATGGTGTTGCATAAAGGATGAACCAAACAATTATGGAAAGGGCCAGAAGTATGCTTAGTGATGCATAGTTGGATAAATGTTTTTGGGCAGAGGCTATGTGTACTACTTACTACTTGATAAACAAATATCCTTGTAAGGCCCTTGATTCAACGCCTTATGAAGTGTGGACACGTAAGAAATCTTTTGTTTCACATTTAAGGGTTTTTGGCTATGAGACCTTTATTCATGTGCCTAAAGAAAAGTGATCTAAGTTGGATCCAAAGGATGAAAAGTGTAGATTTATTGGATATGGTGATAATGTCAAAGTTTATAAGCTTTGAAATCCACTAACCTGCAAGATTACCTTTTTTAGAGATATTATTTTCAGGGAACTTAGAGCTATTTCTGAACCTGAGCTACCAAAAGAGAAAGAAGAAAAGGTAAAGAAGGTGTCCTTTGATTTAGAGCAGCAAGATGCACCTCAGGAAGAACAAAATGATGGATTGCGGGGTGAAGAAGAAGAAGAAGAAGATTCAAGTAGTTCTGATGAAGATGAGTCTGTTGTTACAGAAGAAGTTGGTGTAGATGATCATGTAGAAGAATAAGTAGAGTCTCTTACTCCACCCTTGAGGAGATCCATAAGACAACGAAATCCAGTTGATAGGTATAGCCCACCATATTTTTGTTGTGTATATACTTTATTGAGTACTAACGACGAACCTAGATCCTACAGGGAAGTTATTTCTATAGATGATAGTGAGTCTTGGCAGCTAGCCATGTAGGAGGAGATGATGGCAACTCTTGCAACACCTGGGATCTTGTTCATTTGGCCAAAGGAAGAAAGGCCATAGGATGTAAGTGGGTCTTCAAGAAGAAGTTTGGAGTAGATGGGTCATTGGAGAAGTACAAGGCTAGACTGGTAGCCAAGGGCTACTCCCAGAGAGAGGGAGTTGATTTTGGTGAGATATTCTCTCCTGTTGCTAAATTGACTTCTATTAGGTTTCTCTTATCCATTGTTGCAACTTATGATTGGGAGATTGAGAAAATGGATGTTAAGACTGCGTTCTTACATGGAGATCTTGAAGAAGAAATTTATATGTAACAACCTATAGGTTTTGAGGTAAAAGGAAAAGAACATTGGGTTTGCAGGTTAAAGAGGTCTCTTTATGGTCTAAAACAGTCCCCTAGAATGTGGTATCAAAAGTTTGACTCATTTTTTTTGAAATTGGGTTTTGTTAGAAGTGAGGAGGATCATTGTGTTTACATTTATTATGTTGATGATTCTATATTGGTTATTGCTTTGTATGTTGATGACATGTTTTGTTTCAGCAATACTAAGGGTATGATTAGTGAGCTTAAAGCCCAACTTTTAAGTGCATTTGAGATGAAGGATCTTGGTGCTGCAAGGTATATTTTTGGAATGGAGATTAGGAGGGACAGAGTTAACAAAAATCTTTGGTTGTCACAAAGTAAGTATGTGAATACTATTTTGCAGAGGTTTAGTTTGCAGGATTGTAACCCAGTTAGAGTTCCTTTACCCATTGGTACTAAGCTTTCATTAGATATGTGTCCAAAGACTGAGGATGATCTTGAGGATATGTCTAATGTGCCATATGCTAGTGTTGTAGGGAGTTTGATGTATGCAATGATTTGCACTAGACCAGATATTGCCCAAGCAGTGGGAGTTTTGAGCAGATTTATGTCTAACCCTAGTAGACAACATTGGAACTATGCGAAGAGGGTGTTTAAATATCTTGTAGGTACTCCTAATCATTGTTTGGTTTATTTTGGTACTAATAGTGTTGATAAAGCTTTGGACATACAAGGTTTTGTTGATGCAGATTTGGTAGGTGACTTGGATAGTCAAAGGTCCACTAGTGTCTATGTGTTTACTCTGTTTGGAGGAGCAGTGAGTTGGATGAGTAAGAGGCAGCCCACAGTTGCTTTGTCCACCATAGAAGTAGAGTATATGGCTGCTACTCATGTCTCTAAGGAGACAATTTGGTTGAGGAGACTGTGTACAGGTATTGGATTTGATTGTAAAATCATCTAGATTGGTTATGATAGTCAGAGTGCTATCTGTTTGGCCAAGAATCCCATGTATCACTAAGCATGTTGATATTCAGTATCACTTTGTTCGAGAGTTGGTTGCAAATGGAGAGATTGAGCTGAAGAAGATATACACTCAAGAGAATGTTGCATATTCATTGACCAAGCATGTGAGCACAGAGAAGTTTGTATGGTCCAGAGAGGCCATGGGCCTTATTTCTAGTGCCTGATTATTTTCATTTGATTTCCTATGGGTTGATTTACAATGTATAATGTCAAGTGAGAGAATGTTGGGATAAGGTGCCATTAACCTTGTAAATCCCAATATTGTATTTATTCCATTTATTATATGTAATTTTTAATTATCCATGAGATGTACTAGTTTCACTGGCAAGGGTAATTTCAGAGTAACCGGAGGTAATTACGAAGTGACTTTTACTGTTGGCAAATGTAAAAACTCAAAGTAAATGAGGGTAGGCGTGCCCCCTTGAGGAATCTACTATTTTTGGAATGTACGACAACTATCATAACGTTTGGTAAGTGTTGTTATATGGAGCCTAATCAGACTAGGAGGTTAAATTTACTCCACTTTTATCGGCGCGGTTTCCCCCTAAATCATTTAATGGGGTCAAGGGGTAGTGCCCCTTGTGGGGGTTTGGGGACACTGCTCCCAAGATGGGGTAAAGGCATCAGGAGTTATTTTTCTATTAGCCAACATAAAAAAACCCTATTTTTGTAACCAACATAAGGCTTGATAAAAGCGACTAAGGGTTAGGTTTTCGTTGATATTGTATTGTAGCATTTTGCAGTAGTATTGAGTTACAAGGATTGCTGGTTGTAACCGGTTTGATTTACTGAATAATAATATTGGACTCTTTGTTGGTGGATGTAGCCTGAGTTTGGGTGAACCATGTTAAAACTTGTGTCTCGCTGTTATTATTTTTGTGTATTTTCATTCCTCTATTTAATCTTTATTTGCATTTAATTGATATGTTCTACCGGCTTACCCTGACAGTAAGTGAATATATGGCAACTGCAAGTTGTCATAAGATTTTGAGATTCTATGACACATATGACGGATATGTTAGTTGTATATTTGTTATATTTAGCCCAAGGTTCCTATCTTGGGAAGATACTCTTTTGTGGAATCTATGACAGTTATGACGCATCATAAGATGCTATAAGAGGCCAGATTTAGTCTTGGGCACCCAACCTTTGCATGGTTGTTTTTGGACAAGTGTAAGATGCTTGTAAGATGGTCATTAATGCTTACAAGTTGGAGAATCTTAGGAGAGAGAAGGTGAACGCCTAGAATGGAGTGGAAAACATTTCTATAAGTATTTACCATGTATTTGTTGCTGCAATACATATTTTAGGTACTCAAGTGCTGCCAGAATGCTGTCAGATTGAAAACTTGTGGAGAGAGTTGTATAGTTGATGTATTTTACAATCTTGTTGAGATTAATACAAACTTGTGCCTCTTTCCTGGTGGAGTTTTTTTACCCACAAGGGTTTACTCCATGTAAACACTGTGTCTTGTGTTGTGTTCTTCATGTTTGACATTTTCTTTGTAGTGGGTTTTATGTTTTGTTACAATATCCATTGTTAATGCACACTTAAAGATTGCTGAAATTTATCTTGAATCAGATTTCCATTGAAGTAGTGTTGCTTTCATTTCTAACATTGAGGTGCCTCAAATTTCTAATTTATGTGCTAATGGTGAAGATTTAAATATGAATCATGCCTTTGTTTCAGTCATGGAGGAATACATTAGCATTTATAGTGCAGTTTGGCCACAATAATTAGAATAGCCTTATGACATAGCCCAGCATGAGACCACACCTGGGCTGGATACATTTCAGCTTGATTTTTTTCTTCATGCTGATATTTATGCAAACTTAGAAATGCATCATGCTAACATGAAACTTGAAGGTGGGTATTTCTATGTGAGTCAGCATGATGATGAGTCATATTATCTATGGTTGTCTTGCCCTGGTAATATTTTTTTTCATCTTTAACATGATAATATGAATGTCTGTATTTTGTATGTGCATGCATGCAAAGTATTTTTATTGCTAATGTTGGGTGATCAGTGCAGCAAAGGATTGAGGGAGATCAGCTACTTTAATAGGCTTGTCTTTGACAGAGGCAAGTAGCTTCATCAAGTTTTCTACAGGGGTGGCTTGCAGTGTCCCAAAATTTTGGCTGTAGTCTTTTGATTGTGTATTTCTTTGTAAATATAGTTTGTTTTGTGTCCCTTTGTGTGTTTTGTGTTTTGGTTTGCTCAGAGATATTCTATGGTTCTCACTATGTCAGGTTTGCCACACATCCCCAACCAGAGCTAATGTTGGAGCCCAAAATTACCAGTTTCCAAAATGCATTATTTTGCCCCAAAAAACCCAGAAAATTCTATCAGTTTCCCACTTTATAAAAAAATCGGTCAAAACCCATCAATTATACCTGATTGAGATATCTTACATGGGTTCCCTTATAAAAAAATTATAAGTAAAATCCATTTTTTTCCTTGTGATTCCTTAAGGTTCTTTCCCTTAAAAAAATTTGGCCTTTTCTGCCCTTTATCAGCGAATTGACAATTTCCCTAACTTCTGAACTAGTTTGGAAGTTAGCCTTTTTTTTATTCACCAATATAGCGGCTATGTAGGTGATCAATGCTGTTCAAGGTGGCAAAGAGATGTTGAAGACTCCTTTGTTGGCAAATTTTTGAGTTCGCGAACTTGAAAATTCGTCGATGGCGAGCTTCGCTGACAGAAAGAAGAAGGAAGCTACTGTGGTGTAAGTTGAAAAAGTTCTAAGGCACAGAAAGGAAGTTGAAGAAAGAAGGCTTGGTCGGTGAAAGTGGAGGTTCATGGACCTCCAAGTTCACCGAATGGTGGTTCAGACAATGGAGGATTTGCTGATGAGGCAGATAGAAGAGGGAAAGGGAAGGAAGAGTGCAGCAAAGAAAAAGTGGTTTGACAAATTGAAGATTTTATGACTAAAGGGAAACAAAGGAAAAGGAAAAGGTTCTGAAAAAGAACAAAATTGCCGATAAGGTAGGATAAGGAAAATAATGTGGCTCCCAAAGGTATAGTTCAAAAAAGTACATTTTTGCCGATAAGGCAAAAGGAAATGTAGAGAAAGTGGTTTGCCAAATTGAAGATTTGCTGACAAATGACAAAGGCATGCTAGTTCTGAAAAAGTAGAATTTGCTGATAGGGCGACCAGAAGGGAGAAACAAAGAAGAGTGCATGAAAAGAAAAATTTTCTGACTAACGCTAAGCAGGCCTGGTTCAAGAAAACTCAAAGTCACCGATAAAGGTGAAAATGAAGAAAGGGCATAAAGAAAGGAAAGAGATAGAGAAGTTTGGCAAACTAAAGATTTTTTGACAAAAGGGCAATGTGGTCTTGGTTCGTGAAAGGCAAGTTTTGTAGATAAGGTGAAAGAAGGTGCAAAAAAGGTGAGTTCTCCCTAGAAGTTTTTTTGCCGATAAGGCAAGAAGATCAAATGTAAAGCATGAATTTATAAAGTATAAAAGCTTTTAAAATTTAAAGTGTTGTAAAATCTTTACATATAATTTGGGTGGGCTCTTATTTTAAATGCATTTCTTCCCTCTTGGCCTCCATGAATGCAGAATTGCATATGTCAGATAGTGGCTAGAATAGTGTTTTCCATCAATGTACAGGTACCCCAAATTTAATGTAAGGATGCAATGTTTCAATGAGCATATTTTCTGTAGGTCCTTTCAAGGATATGAATCAGTATGCAGGGTATGGGCATCCATAATTTTTGTTGATTCCTTGGATTGGGCCATGTACCACATTTATTGTAGTGGTTGCTTGTTGACCAAATCTTCCAATGCCCAGGAGCTAATTGATATATATACATGAAATGAAGACATTCTCATGGTTGGTCGCTGAGCCAATTATTTGGTCTAGGAGAGCCTAAGGAGTTTCTTTGGCATCAACACATGATCTATCTCTAAGTCTGTTAGTGAAGGGATTTATCTAGCATAGAGTAGGAAGATTACGTAACGCAGATTTGAATATAGTGGTATGTCTCCACGGGAGTTTGTATTGATTTTGGTAAATATATAATCGTAGTTATGTATTTTCCCTTGCCACATTTGCTAGTATGATTGTAATAGAGGTTTGGAGATGTGTGACGACATCTAAGTTAATACAAGGCTTTGTATTTGTCATTTCTTTGTTGCATATGAATCATTACAGTTCTCTTTTGGATTGCTAAGTATGTCCATTATAGGAAGATCTATTTGAAAGTCATAAATGTAGATGTATGCCTAGTTTTGTTGATCCTTTGTTGTGTATTTCCTTTCCTCGCATTCTATGACTCTGTTGCCCAATGGAGTAGGCACCGGTCCATATTGAGGAGGAATCAAACACTCTTTAAAATCAAACAAATCATTCACCTGTGGTTTAGGGGAAAAAACCATCTTTCCTATGCATGTACATTTGCATAGTTGAATCAACTTAATTAGGCCTATGTAGCTAATTTGTCTTGACCTAGTGACAACTCTTGGGGTCAAGTGTACATTGGGTATGGCTGTGTTTGTTTATTGGTATTTTATTTCATGCCTCTAGGAATATCCCTCCTAGGTTTAGCTGAGCTTGAAGTGTCGAGGAGTCTACCCACTCCTATAGTTGGCCAAAATCCTATTGCAAATATGTGCCTAAGTGGTGTTGTCATTGATGTCAACATATCCTTGTTGCCATTGGTGTGAATTGTATCCTATTATATTGCATGTTTAGAAGACTGGAATGTTGAGGCTATTGAGAAAATTAATGTGGATCAAAGTATGCAGAACATATGGTTGAGTAGAGGATTGTCTGAAGAAGCTCCAATTAAGATTTGAAGGGTTTGCATGAAGATTTAAAGAAGCTATGACCATCTAAGCTTCACGATGTTTAGAAGAGATAGAGTGACAGGAAAGAGGTCCGGATTGTTTTGGATATCTAAAATGATGATCTGTGGATCTAGAGGCATGTTTGGGAAGTCAGTGTGTATCATCCACTCAAGTGGTTCAGGGTTTGGAGGTCCACAAGCAATCTTTCTAGTGTGACAGTCATGACAGACAGTTTTCTTAAGGTTTCGGATGAAGATGCAAGTAATTTTGATGTTTTGGAGGAGTGTGGATGTTTTTGTTGAATTCAATGTGCTTGTGGAGGTCTCTGGATCATGTCACTATTATGTTGGAGGTCTGCATTGAATATCAAGATCGTTATTGAAGATTTTTTCTTTGATGTTGCTGTTCTTCCCAATCCTGGCTGACCAAATGTTTCAAGCGTGTTGCGGATGATCCAAGAATAATTTTATGAAGCGTGGCATATTGATCGATGAAGATTTGAGTCCTAGTTATGTTTGGTTGACAACAAAGTGATTCACATTAAGTCAGATGTTTGTAATGCTGACCTTGATGTTTATTCCAAGGTTGATGAAGGATATAAAAGCATGTAGATGAGTTGTGGAAAAAGCATCCTTGTGCAAAAATAATATAATCCAAAGAAAGGATCAAAGGCAGAGCAGAGCAGAGGAGAAGCAGAAGAACAAGAGTTGTTTTGATGAAGAGTTAGAGACGAAGTATTTGGGGTAGAGTAGAAGTTTTGTGAGCATTCAATAAAACTAAACCAGGCATGAAGAAGATGCTATTTATCAGTTAATTCTTTCTATATTAAACATAAATTCTGTAGGCAGTGAGCCTCTCTGAAGCAGTGAGCTCTGGGCAGTGCATGTGCCTTCTCTTTTCTTCTAAGTACTTTTAATAGGGTACAAATCTTATGGGTTAACCCCCACCGTGGTTTTCCCTTAATTAGGTTTCCACGTAAAAATCCTGGTGTTATGTGTTCTTAGTTTATTTCTACTCATGTGTTGTTGATTCATGATTTAATGTTTACATTATTAATCTGATTGTAAGTTGATAAAGCATATTAAAAGGAGAAAAGGTTAAATTTGTGAGATGACTAATTCACCCCCCTCTCAGTTGTCTAGACTAATTCCAATAATTGGTATTAGAGCAAGGTTCCTCTAAAAAGAGCTTAACCCCCTGAGGAGATCCAGGATGTCAACCTACAAGAAGGATAGTTTGAGATTTGATGGAACAAATTACTCTATTTGGAAGAGTCGCGTGGAGTGCCATTTGCAATGTATGGGTGATGCTTATTGGGTGATAACCAATGATGAGTATAAACCTCTGGAGAAAGGTCCGTCAACTCTAGATCAACTCAAAGATGCTGAAAATAACCTTCAAGCTAAAGAAGCCTTGTTGAGTGCCCTGACTGATTCAAAAATGACAAATGTCTTTGGACTAAATATAGCTCATGAAATTTGGAAGAAGTTGGAGAATATTTATGAAGGTGATGAATATGTAAAATGTGCCAAGCTATAAATTCTGAAAGGAAAATTTGAAAATCTAAGGATGAGTGAAAATGAAAACATCACAATCTACATGCAAAAGATAAATGAACTTGTGTGTGGTATCAGGTGTGTTGGTGGAACTTTGGAAGAATCAGAGATTGTGGCAAAAGTGCTCAGATCTTTACCTAATTCATACAAACATAAGGTTGCTTCTATAGAGGAGATCAGGACTATCTCAAAAGTTACAAGAGATCAGTTGATTGGCAAAATTTCAGCTTTTGAATTAAGTGAGTTTGGTGATTCTCTTCCTAAGCCTGAAACAACATTTAAGGCCAGTGTATATGGAAAACAAAGATATGATCTAGGTGAAAGCTCTTCAGCAACACCAAATAGATTTGTTAAGGCAAGGAAGGATCTTGAAGATGATGAAATTGAGACTGCAGATCTTGAAGCTCTTATTGCCAAAAGAATGCCAAGAGGATCCAGTAAGAATGAAGGAAAGTTGCCATTCAAATGTTTTGCTTGTAATAAGATTGGTCATTTTGCCTCAAGATGTATGGAGAGGTTTTCAAAACCAAACCCTAACAGATATAAAGGTCAGAAGAAATGTTACTATGTCCAAGAAGATCGAGAAGGAGTCATAGATGATGAATCTGATCATGGAGGTTCCACTAAAAATGATTAGGTGTTCATTGCTATCAAAGAAGAAGATACGGTGTCTACTGAATCTGCTAGTTGTGCAAATGTGGAAAGTGCCTTGGCTACTTAGGTTGTTGAAAAGGATGAATGGGTGATTGATACTGGATGTTCTCAACATATGACTGGTGATAAAAGTAAGTTTGTAAGCTTTGAAAAATATGAAGGTGGGCTTGTGAAATTTGGAGACAACTCAGCTGGTAGAATCCATGGTAGAGGATCCATCTCTTTTGATGGTAAGAATAACACCAATGATGTTTTGTATGTGGAAGGACTTAAGCATAATCTTCTCAGTGTTGGACAGTTGGTTGACAAGGGTTATGATCTCTGATTCAAGAATGGAAAATGTAGAATCTTTAAAATCTCTGGAATGGAAGTTGCATCTGGTACTCAAACTAGAGGTAACATCTTTCATTTAAGTAGTTCTGGCAAAACTTATTTGATTGCTCAAACAGATCAAAGTTAGTTATGGCATAGGAGGATGTGTCATGTGAATTTTGATAACATTGTCAAGATAAGTTCTATTCAAGCTGTAAGAGATCTGCCAAAACTTGTGAAACCTGATAGCATGTGTAGAGAATGCCAATTGGGTAAACAAAAGAAAATTTCATTCAAAAGTAAAGAACAATTTTCAAGTGAATGGTTGTAACTTGTGCATACTGATCTGTGTGGTCCTGCTGGAATTAGGAGTGTGCAAGGAGACAAATATTTTATGTTTCTAATTGATGATTACTCCCGGATGATGTGGGTAACCTTCTTAAAAGAAAAATCAGAAGCTCTTGAAAAATTCAAAATGTTCAAGGTTATGGTGGAGAATGAGATTGGTGGAAAGATAAAGTGTTTGAGATCCGACAGAGGTGGAGAATTTACCTTCGGTGAGTTTGATCCATTCTGTGAAAAGCATGGAATAAAAAGATAGTTATCTGCTCCTAGGACTCCACAACAAAATGGAGTAGTGGAAAGAAAAAACCGGACCATTCAATAAGCTGTCAGGACCATGATGATGGAAACAAATGTTTCTCAAATCTATTGGAGAGAAGCTATGAGTACTGTTATCTACAATCTTAACTAGGTACATATCAAAGACAACTCTGGTAAGACTCCTTATAAACTATGGTTTGGTCATCCTCCTACTATGAAATATTTTAGAGTTTTTGGTAGCAAATGCTATATCAAAAGAGATGAGGATCTAGACAAGTTTGAAGCAAGAAGTGATGAAGGAATATTTCTGGGTTACTCTACTCAAAGCAAGGCATACTGGTGATTTAACAAAAGATTGAAAAAGATTGTCAAAAGTGCAAATGTTAGAGTTGATGCAAGCAAAGATGGTCATTCCAGGTCTTGCAGATATGATTCAGAAGATCAAGATGAAAGTCAAAATCAAGGAAGACAAGTTCAGACCCAGATTTAGATCCAAATTGATTCAAAAAATCTAGTAACTCAAGAGGATAGTGCAGAAGTTGAGGAACAAGCTTAAGAAATAAAAGTTCAAGCAAATCCCAAAACGCCCAGGTATGTAAGGATGAATCATCTTGAAGATCAAATCATAGGAGATAGAAATAAAGGTGTTTGAAATAGGAGTAGAATTGCTGAAGATCAAGAATTGATTTGTCTGATTTCAAAGATTGAACCAAAAACAGTAAGTGAATCTTGCAAAGATGAAAACTGGGTAAAGGCAATGGAAGAACAATTAATGCAAATTGAAAAGAATCAAACTTAGGATCTTGTTTCTAGACTTGAGGACAAAAATGTGATTGGAACTAAATGGGTCTTTCAGAATAAACTAAATGAAGATGGTGAAGTTGTAGGAAATAAAGCAAGGTTGGTATGCAAAGGATATTCTCAAGTGGAAGGAATTGATTTTGAAGAAACCTTTGCTCTGGTAGCAAGAATAGATGCAGTTAGATTGTTTCTTGCTTTTGCTACTTATAAAGATTTCAAAGTATATTAGATGGATGTCAAGTCAACATTTCTAAATGGAGAGTTAGAAGAAGTCTACATTGAGCAACCGGAAGGATTTCAATTGTCTTATCAGAAAGATATGGTCTGTAGATTAAGGAAAGCATTCTATGGACTCAAACAAGCCTCAAGAGTCTGGTATGCAAGAGTAGATAAGTATTTGCTAAAGCTAGGTTATAGCAAAGGCACTACTGACAGTAATATTTACTTCAAGATTGATTATGAGAATATTCTAATTGTTGAGGTATTTGTCAATGATATCATTTTTGGTAGAAATGAGAGTATGTGCAAAACATTTGATGATTGTAGGAATGCTTTATCTTACTCAGACCAGACCTAATATCATGAATGTAGTTGGCGTTGTTGCTAGATTTCAAGCTAATCCTAGAGAATCCCATGTTGTAACAGTCAAGAGAATTTTAAGATATCTCAAAGGGACAATTGATTATGGATTATGGTATCCAAAGGATAATGACTTCACTCTTCATGCATATATAGATGTTGATTGGGTAGGAGATGTGGATGATAGAAAAAGCACTAGTGGTGGTGCATTCTTCTTGGGATGTAGATTGGTTTCTTGGCTGAGCAAAAAGAAGCAGCAAACAATTGTACTCAAGTTCTGTGGATGAAGTAAATGTTGAAGGACATCAGAATTGTGTTTGAGGAGCCTATCACAATCTTCTGTGATAATTCAAGTGCAATAAGCATCTCAAAGAATCCGGTGTTGCATTCAAAGACAAAGCATATATCCATCAAGTTTCATTTCTTGGGAGAGAAGGTAAATGAGAATAAAGTCAAGTTGGAGTTTGTGTCTTCAAAGGATCAGATTGTGGATATTTTCATTAAGCCTCTTCCCAAGGATACTTTTGAGTATCTCAGGGAGAAGTTAGGGGTCATTACCCCTCCTGATCAGAATTAAGATGCACTAGAGTGCATCAGTCTGGTGGAATTCACAGTCATATCTTGTGATCTGGATTGATGTTAAGGAGGCACTACTCAGGGGGAGTAGTCTACATGCAATTTTTGAGTTTGGTCTGAAACAAAAATAAGGAGAAAAAATTGCAAATATGTGCCCTTTGCCATTGATGTTAAAGGTGGAGAGAAGTCATGTGAAAAACTAGTTGTTGATGAAAGAGGGAGCATTAAAGGTAGTGGTTGCAGAAGTGATAAGAGAAAGGGGGAGAAGTTCTTGTCTTGATGGTTGAATCAGTTTTTCACATCATATGTTGCCATCAATGACAAAGGGGGAGATTGTTGCAAATATGTGCCTAAGCGGTGTTGTCATTGATATCAACATATCCTTGTTGCCATTGGTGTCAACTATATCCTATTCTGTTGCCTATTTAGAAGATTGGAATATTGAGGATATTAAGAAAATTAATGTGGATCAAAGTATGCAGACCATATGGCTGAGTAGAGGATTGTCTAAAGAAGTTCCCGTTAAGATTTGAAGGGTTCCCATGAATATTTGAAGAACCTATGACCATCTAAGTTTTATAGTGTTTAGAAGAGACAGAGTGATAGGAAAGAGGTCCGGATTGTTCTAGCTATGTAAAATGATGATTTGTTGATCTAGAGGCATGTTTAGGAAGTCAGTGTGTATCATCCATTCAAGTGGTTTGGGGTTTGGAGGTCTACAAGCAATCTTTCTAGTGTGACAGTCATGATAGACAATGTTCTTAAGGTTCCGGATGAAGATGCAAGTAATTCTAATGTTTTGGAGGAGTGCAGATGTTTTTGTTGAATTCAATGCGCTTTTGGAGGTCTTTGGATCGTGTGACTACCGTGTTGGAGGTCTGTATTGAAGATCAAGCTCATTGTTGAAGATTTCTTCTTTGATGATGTTGTTCTTCCTAGTCTTGGCTGATCAGATGTTTCAAGCGTGTTGCGGATGATCCAAGAACAATTTTATGAAGCGTGGTGTATTGATCGAGGAAGATTTGAGTATAAATTATGTTTGGCCAACAACAAAGTGATTCACATTAAGTCAGATGTTTGTAATGCCAACCTTGATGTTTATTCCAAGGTTGATGAAGGATGTAAAGGCATGTAGATGAGTTGTGGAAAAAGCATCCTTGTGCAAAAATAATAAAATCTGAAGAAAGGATCAAAGGAAGAGCAGAGTAGAGGAGAAGCAGAAGAACAAGAGCTATTTTGATGAAGAGTTAGAGAAGAAGTATTTGGGGTAGAGCAAAAGTTTTGTGAGCATTCAATGAAACGAAACCAGCCATGAAGAAAATGCTATTTATCAGTTAATTCTTTCTATATTAAACATAAATTTTGTAGGCAGTGAGCCTCTCTTGTGCAGTGAGCTCTGGGCAGTGAGCCTAAAGGCATGTACCTTCTCTTTTGTTTTAAGTACTTTTAATAGGGTACAAATCTTGTGGGTTAACCCCCACCGTGGTTTTCCCTTAACTGGGTTTCCATGTAAAAATCCTCATGTTATGTGTTCTCAATTTATTTCTGTTCATGTGTTGTTGATTCATGCTTTAATGTTTACATTATTAATCTGATTTTAAGTTGATAAAGAAGATTAAAAGTAAGAAAGGTTAAATTTGTGAGACAACTGATTCACCCCCCTCTCAATTGTCTAGACTAATTCCAACAAACCCCCCTCAAGTTGTTGATAAACCTCTTCCTTCCACCCTGACAACAATCCCTGGCCTAAGTGATTTAGGAATGTTTTAGAGTTTTGGGTTGCAACTATTTTGGGAACCAACACCACTGTGATGAATAACATGCACTCAACCTTTATGAGGAAACGTTAAGCACTTGTGAATAGTAGAAGGAACCGCTTTCATGGATTTTAGCCAAGGATGTCCTAATTTCACATGAAAGAGATCCGAGGTGGGAATGATAACAAATGGTGCTTCTAGAGATTTTTTAACCACCGTAATACAAAGTGTTATCTTTCCAATTGCCAGAAGAAAATAACCATTATGTGCTTTTATCATTATATCCATTGGACCATAAGTATCTTGTGCTATATCGTGCATGTATAAAAATTCTTCTGTGATAACATTTGTCATGCAATTGGGATCAATAAGAACTTTTGTAGGATTTCCAGTTATTCTTGATGTTATATAAAGAGGACCATCAATGTCTCGAATAGTGACTTCATATGGTAAAATGAATATGACTGGTTCGGGATCCTTCCTTTTCTTGTTAAATCAGGGAAGAGCCACACCACCCTTGTTATGATTGGATGCCATATGTATACACCTAAAAATGACATGATTCAGTCTAAATAAATATTCTTAATATTTATTCCCTTCTAATTCCTCTATCAATAAATAAATAAACAAATTTATTTATTCAATTCATATTCTTCTAAATTAATTAAATATCAAAATATTTAATTACCTCTTCTAAAGTCAAAATTAAATAAAATCCTTTATTTAATTAAATTCTTCCAAACAATTAAATAATTCTTAATTATTTAATTAAATCAAAATCATTCTTCCAAATTTGAATAAATCAAATCAAATTTATTTAAATCCTCTCAATCTCTAAAAATAAAATATAATCAATTATTTTATTCATTCTTCCAAATCATGCACAACAATTAAATAAATATATTTATTTAATTTGTTTTCTTATATTCTAATTCTTCAAATATCTTCCAAATCTTCTAAAAATAAGTCTTCTTCTTCATGCACACACAATTAAATAATTTATTATTTAATTTCTCTCAAATCATGCAAAAAAAAATCTCAAGTTGAGTTATCTATTCAATCAACCTTGTTTTTATCAATATCTCTTAAATTAGAAAAAAACTTTCTAATTTATGAAGTCATATCTTATCTTTAGAAAAGAAAGTAGTTAACTCAAATAAAATAGCTTTTGGATGGCACATGTCTTCTTCTTATTCGTGCACATTCCTCAACTATTCTATACCATTGATCTTCTCTCTCACAAGTCTATAAATTGAACCCTCTTCTTCCATTTTAATCATCCAAGCTTTAAGTAAATTTACTCTGTAGGAATTACAGCGCACCTTTGGCACCAATTCCTTCATTGCTTGTGATCAAACTTGTTACCATACTATCATCATTGTTGTGAAGCTCATCTTCATGGCGAAACTATCATAGCCATTCCCATTTGAACATCTTGGAATCATTGCAAGGAAGTGCACCTTCTGAGGGCCATATTCATAGACAAGATCATTTGTGATAGGCAATCAATGGAAGCTAATAATTAAAGGAGGTTTGCTTTGTATTGTTCATTGTTTGATTGATCTCTTTTGTTCATTATTTCATTGAGTTTTCAATCATCCAAGCTTTAAGTAAACTTACTCTGTAGGAATTACAGTGCACCTTTGGCACCAATTCCTTCATTGCTTGCGATGAAACTTGTTACTACACACTATCATCATTGTTGTGAACCTCATCTTCATGGTAAAACTATCATAGTTGTTCCCATTTGAACATCTTGGAATCATAGCAAGGAAGTGCACCTTCTAAGGGCCATATTCATAGACAAGATCATTTGTGATTGGCGATCAATGGAAGCTAAGAATTAAAGGAGGTTTGCTTTGTATTGTTCATTGTTTTGACTAATTTCTTTTGTTCATTATTTCATTGAGTTTTGGGTATCATTGATATTTATTCAATTGATTATTCATTTAGATCCAATTTTCCCATAACATTTTTGGCACCCACCGTGGGGCCTAGCCCCAAATTTAACCCAAAAATTGAGTTTTTGTGTTTTAGAAAGCCGTACACAGGAGGGAACAACACATTTGACACATCCTAATATGCATCTGATATCTCTTACGGTGCATATGTTCCTTCAGCGCATACAGTCTTTGATCTGATGCATACACTGTATGTTCCGACCCATACATCCTTTTTGCGCATACAGACACTATTACGGCGCATTTACCCTCTGCTATGGTGTATCTGTTAGTTCAACGCATACACTCTATTTTCTAGCACTTTTGACCTTTGTCTTAGTGCAATTGTATGAGCTCTGTTTCTGCGCATCCAAGCTTTGAAGCTGCGCATCTGATCTAGGCAGTGATTTTAGGGTTTCCTTGAAGTTTTTCGCTAACGCTAACATCTTTTTGCAAGAACACTCTTGGTCTGTCTGCAATCTAGGTACTAGTTTAGAATCATATAGTTGCACTTGTTAACTCACACTTTGATTTCTAATAGGAAAGTAAATGGATGCTCATGCAAATCTCGCATAGTTTTAACTAGGAAGGTGGTAATTGAATCATTGCTATCTTGCATATCATTGAATCATTGCTATATTACATATCTTTCAAAGTTAACAACTCATGCTATCTAAATAAAATTGAACACATCATTGCCATTTGGGTAAAACTGAACCATTGCTATCTCTATTATCACTTCAAAGTTAACAACTCGTGCTATCTGGATAAAATTGAACACATCATTACTATCTGGGTAAAACTGAACCATTACTATCTCGATTATCACTTTAAAGTTAACAACTCATGCTATCTGGATAAAATTGAACACATCATTGCTATCTTGGTAAAACTGGACCATTGCTATCTTGATTATCACTTCAAAGTTAACAAATTTTTGTGCTTGCCCAAGTAGATAGCTCATCTAGTTTTTCTCATTTTAACTAGGGGAAAAGAACCACTGTATTCTGTGTTTTGGGAATGATACCAGGCCTATGCTCTCCCCTATCTTGGGTGACCAAAATGCCAGACATATCATTTTTGCATGTGTTTTTCCTTTAGAGGGGCCTGCTCTTGGATACCATTCATCCAAGTAGGAATGACCCTAAGTGGTAACAGGCTAGATGTCAAACCCTACCAATCCACTATAAATAAATTGTGTTTGGAGTGAAAGCTTCAAACAACGAGTGCAGTTGTGTTATACCGACAGCCAACCTCCCCCAAAACCCTCCAAGGTGCAAGCCTTGCAGGCTGGAGACTCCACAACAGAGAGTAGTACTACCACATGTATAACCACTCAAATGGTTGCCTTCATTAAACACCTTTTGTTCTAGTGACCAAAAACCCCTGAAATCCATTTGAAGCTTAGGATTGTACTTGCTTTTCCTTTTAGTCTAAAAAGAGTCAAAAAATCACAAAAAAATAAAAAACCATAAAAATATTCTTTGTGTTTGCTATGTCTTCTTGCCATAAATGGAGAAAATCATATCAAAAGAGACTATTTTCGCAACCAAAGTACCAAAAACGTTAGAAAATTTCCAAAAATTTGCAAAAATACTGAGAAAACCAGAGTGGCACATTTGTCCTCTTCTATTGCGCATTTGTGCCAACCTGCGGCGCATTTGTACTGACTTGCAATGCTTTTACAACCTGTTACAGTGCATCTACAATTTACTAGTGTGGTGCTTTTGTGCCGACTTGTTGCGCATTTACCAGTTTATGCGGTGCATCTGTTCTAGTGCATGCGTGACAGTGAGCACTTCCATAGTATTTCATGAGAAAATTTTCCACCACCCATTTCAGTCTTGTGTCAGCGTCTGAGGATATGACAACTGAATTAGAAGAGCTTGCTCAAGAACTCAAATACCTAAAATTGCAATTAACCTTAGACACCTCACCCCAAGGTCGTATAGCAATTGCTCAAGAACTCCAAGTCATACAATAACACTTTGCCATCTTACAAGCTAAGCAGGCCAGTACTAGCTACACCTCAGCCCAAAAACATACACCCTTTTTCCGTCTTAATGATACTCGTGACAAGGCAAGTACCACCTCAAGTTGGAAATCATATACCACTCCGTCTACTAGTCCTCTTTCACCATCTCCTATAACACATGGTCCAAAGCATACTAATCCTACCATGGAGAACTCCAAGTCCACCTATCCATTACCTCACTCCTCTACCTATACACCTACCAATGGTGTGATCCAAGGACTACCAGCAGAGAGTCAACGGTCCTTGACCTTATTAAAGAGCCTTCAAACATGTCCATTGCACCAACCTCATCGTGTAATCGACAACCCCTTGAGCATATTAAAAAACCTCCTACCATGAACCAAAGTCAAGCTCCACCATACTTTCATGTTGTTGACCAAAGTCCTATCCAAGAGACCTCTACCTCCACTTCCATTCAAACAACCCAAGAGTTATGTCAAGAGCACACTTTAGAACATATGGAAACATTCGACCTTTGTCTAAATCAAGATCAAAGCAACCCCATCCGACCCATGCATAACCTTTATCTTTTAGATGATCCTATACCTATACATGAGCAAGGGATCCAATTTCCAACCATGCATAACCTATATCTTTTCCATGATCAAGATACTACCTTTGATGAAGAAGCTATGCATGAGCAACTTGATCCTATACATGAGCTAGAGATCCAATTTCGGCCCCTCCATAACCTATATCTTTTCTATGATCAAGATATTATCATTGATGAAGAACTATACACAAACACATTGATACCATCATGCTAAATCCTATCTATGATCAAAATCCCATCTATGATGAAGAGCCTATCTATGATCAAGTAGACCATGATGATCCTCTTAGCCCACTTTATGCATTCCATGGTCCTGAGCTTATCACCCCATCTAGTCCCATCCAAGATCTAATGACTTCCACCTCCCTTGATGAGACACTTGCCTCCCAAGAAATCATAGAAGATCAAACCAATAATAATTCTCCGCCATCCATTATCAACCATGTTGTAAATCCCCCACCATATATCCTAGGTCTTACTGCTTTCATTCATGAGTGTTCCTCCTTAGAATACTAGCTACCATTATCCTCTATCCCACCTTCTTCATCCAATACGAAACTTGTGTCTAGTGCTCCACATACACATAATCCCGCTATCCACCGCATACTCCAACATATGAACTATCAAGGTAAAGGCTTAGGCCTTCATGAACAAGTTATTTTGGAGCCCATCCATGTCAATGTTCCTCTTCCTTCATATGGCCTTGGATACACACTCCAAGGTGAAAAATCTCAAGATGTTGGTACTTCCTCCACTCCTCCTAAATCCCCCCCTTTCCATTGTGAACCCTATCATATCCCCAAAACATATGTCGCCATTCCACCTCCATCATCCTACAATTGTCAAAAGCATGTGACCATACACCTTCCACCATCCAATCTACCTCCGCTACTTCCAACTCCTAATATCCCTCCATGCATTTTACCACCACTTCTTCTAATACCTTATCCATCCATCTATGAATCTTCTAGAAATCCCAATCATGGCCAACAAATGCACATGTTGTCTAAACAAAGGGCTTCCTCCAACCCCACTTCCACCATCCCATGGGAATTCAACAATAAAAATCTAGATGCCTCTACCTATAAAGTCAAAAATCCTAAGAGTCCTCATGACCTAGGATACAAAATCCAAGAATCAAAGAAACATCCTTCTCAAGAGCTGCATACACCCACACACCTATATGCCAAACTAAAAAAGGTGTGGGTCTGCATCCAACAAATGATTACCTCTGAAGTTGCACCAAAGTTGCATACACCCAAGCCCATACCTTCACAAGTATTATCTAAAAGAAAAATGGGTTGGGTACCTAAGCAAAAAGCCATCAAGTCAAATGAGGCATCCACCTCTCAAGAATCCCAACCATCCACTTTCTCCCATTCCATCCAAAAGTCTCAAATTCTTCCATCCCACATGGTAAGAAAAAATCAGAAAAAATACTCAGTCTATGGGGATCCCTACATACCTAAATCTTTCATCCACAAGCAAAAGTCTCTGTTGCTTCCTACACTACTTTCCCACCACCAGCTTCAATGTTTATCATGGTATGTGCAACCATTGGTCATGATTCCCTTCCATCCCACAACATTTTCATATACCTCCATCTCCCCTTCCTTCCACTATTATCCTACATATCTTCTCCATCCTAGTCTCATGGTCCATGCTTTTGCATAAGCCTTCCCTCCATATTTTGCATTATCATCCACTATCGCACCTTCCATAATCCACTATCTACCTTCTCCATCTCACTTTCATGCAGTCTCCTACCAACATTTGTGTGAACACTTGACATAGTCTATGCGACAGTGTCCATCCACCTTCTCCCATCCAACTGTTTCAAAAAAAAAAAAAAAAAAGAAAAATCCCTTTGTCCAATGGTGAAAATCTGAGAAATAGGCACCTTGGATAAGTACCATGATGAAAACCTGGCAAACAGGCATCATGTGTAAGTTGATCTTCTATGTCACCCACACTTGGGGGCACCATGTCTCATTAGCATATCACTCTTCTCCTATCAGTTTCCTTCTGTAACATTTCCTATCCTATCCTTCTATCCATTATATACCTATACTGTCCAGTCTATCTATCTTAAATCTTCCATTCTCTATTTCTTGATCTTGATAAAGATTGGGGGCACAATGTTGACAAATGTTTTAGATGTCTCTTGACATACCTTATCCCTCCAAGTCATGTAAATCCTTCATTGTCCTCTTATCCTCCTATCGTTGTAAGCTTTGCCATGAAAAATCCTAAGTATTCAACCTATAATGGGGCATGTTATTCCTATGCGACATAGTCCTTGGGGATCACATCTTTAGTTTCTTCTCTCTACACATTTCGTGTCTACTATTACCCATCCTCATACCTACCAATTCCATTCTTTATCACCCATACATCTACCTATCCGTGGTGTTTCTTTATCATCAGTATCATCTGATTCGTATCTGTTCCATATCTGATCCATATCTAATCCATATCGTGTCTTATCTGATCCATATATGTTCCATATCGTGTCTTATCTAATCCATATCTATTCCATATCGTGTCTTATCTGATCCATATCTGTTCCATATCGTGTCTCATCCGATCCATATCTTAGGTCATAGGGTCAACCCTAAACTATGTTGCCTCTGCATTGTCACATAGGCAAGGCCATTATCAATGCACCCGCGAGGGACTAGGTCAGTCCCTTAGGATCTGTCTCACCAATAAGGATTGTGGAACCTTTCACAAGGCAAGCAAGCACAAGCAAAACCTGCTTTCAAGAAAAAATTTTGACGCAAGACCTCAACCTATCCAAATGCAAAGCAAACATGAACCTAAGGCTCTCTAAATGATTCTATCTAAATTATGGCAAGAAAAACACATCTAAAATTTAAAAATGTTTTGTGTTGGTTAGGTTAACTTACAGAGTCTTGATTTCTACTATCATGTCTTTCTATGCTACTCAAGGATGCCAAAATCTAGAGATGCTATGATGGGGGCATG
Source organism: Cunninghamia lanceolata (assembly GCA_027924645.1). Taxonomy (NCBI): domain Eukaryota; kingdom Viridiplantae; phylum Streptophyta; class Pinopsida; order Cupressales; family Cupressaceae; genus Cunninghamia; species Cunninghamia lanceolata. Next base: position 7,198,024 of record BSBN01000620.1, read on the forward strand.
ATTATTTTCTTTGTTTTTCTATTTGTGGATTAAACTTTAGTAATGTGATGCCTTGTCTAAAGACATGATCGGCAAAAGATCATCAAGGACTTTAAAGGTCTAACATGAACGGGGGCAATCCTTGTCTGTTGATACACAAGAAATACTCAGGTCATCTCAATTCAATTATACCTAGATGCTTGTATTAACTTGCTAAAGAAAAATCCATGTAAGCAATACTCAGGTCATCTCGGTTCAATTATACCTAGATGGTTGTATTCACCTACAACATTTAGAAAAAGTACCAAAAAAAATTGCCCAATGATGAAATAAGCACTTCAAAATACTTGCGCCATCAAGATGTCAAAAGCAAAACATCCATCATACATCCATTATACATCCATACATCTGTATCCCATGCAATAAATGATCCAAGAAATGCAAAGTATCAATACAAATTAAAGCTTGTGAGTCTTTCTATCAAGACATTCTTTCAATCACTCTCCTACCTATCATTATGTCATCTCTATGTTGATACTGTACATTTGGACATCACAAAAACATAGCATATAGTTGCATATCATATCACATGAAATAGTCATTTACATGATTAAAATAGTTGCATACATATTAAAGTGCATCAGGTCATCCATATACAATCATCGCATAGTGTCAACAACAAAAATAAAAAAACATAGATAAGTGCTTCACATAAAATCATATAGATACCATTAGCATTCGCACATTAGAAAGCATATCAAGTAAACACATCTAAAGTTTGCATTAGGTCACATAGCATCATATAAAAGTCTGCATCACATAGCATCATATAAAAGTCTACATCACATAGCATCATATAGACATAGTCAAAACATGCATCACATGAGTAACATCATACAAGTAGAAATACATCCATAACATAGAATGAGAAAACTGCATATAGAGAGCATCAAATAGATGCATCATCATATAAATATCATAAAACATGTCCAAGTGTACAATATCAAATGGTCCATCTCTGAGTCAATGTCATATACAATAAATACATCTCAAAAATAGTGATACGTGTCTCAAAATAGAAAAATGGTACATATACGTATCCAACTATTTGAGCCATCAAAAAGTGTACATAGAAGCCAAAAATTGCCCAAGTGTCTGCTAACGCTGCTATTGTGAACCGCTACTCCCAGCAGTGTCCTTTGTCTCCCCTCCTCTGCCGGACCCAGACTATTGTGGGCCCATCACAGAGGCTCCTAACCTCGACCCACTTGCTCTCTGAGAAGCCGTAGACTGGCTCATGTAGCTCGGAGCCCTCTGACTAACTAGCACAGCACCGTGGTATAAACCTCGATAATACTAGGTCTAAGCCTGTGCTCTGGCAAGCTCACCCCATACCTGCGCTAACTACCCCTGCACCTATACCAACTGTGTCTGTGCCTGGGCTAGCTATGTCTGTGCCTGTGCTAACTATGCCTGGGCCTGGTGCACCTGTCCAACCAAAAAGTTGCTAGTGGCATCTATCCCAAGGGCTGACACTGTTGTATCCCGCTCTACTCGGATAACTCGTATCCGTGCCTCTGCCATATCTCACTCTTTGGTGAGCCTTGAGATAACCTCCGCATCTGTCTCCCATTGGGCATCAACCATCCTAAGCTGTACCCGCAGCTGCCTAACCTATCCTCTCAGTACTGCTAGGGCCCTCTCTTGGGCGTCCAGCTATGTTGGATCGTGAGGCGCTTGTGCTTGTCCCTGTCCCTGTGGCTGGGGTACCTGATACTATGCCACCTACTGAGGTGGTGGCATATGTGCCTACTATACAGCCTTCTATGCAACCTGTGGTGGCACTACCTATGGAGCGTGGGATGGTCCCTCCCTAGCTCTCCTCCTCTGTCTAGGCCTATCTCCATCTCTACCACCTCCTCCTCCTCCATCATCTCCACCACCTCCCCCTCCTCCTCTCCTCCTCTGTCTCCTCCTCATGCCAACCTGGCCCTCATCATCTGAATTTGCCTCATCTATATGAGGCACCAGCTCTCCAGGCCTTGAATACCTCAGAAATGGACGAGCAGTGAACCAATCCTCAAAGTCCTGAGTCATCCCAGCATCTGCAATTTCTCTCCTCATATCCCAAGCAACATAGGAAGTCTACCGAAACTCTGCCACTGCCTCCTCGTAGGACGCCACTGGCCCCCATCTGAATATCTCCGCATGAGTCTGTGCAAATAGAGCCTGCCCCTGTGGCATGCCCTGTCTCCTCCCAAACTGTCTCCAAACCTGGCTGACAATCTACCTCTCGAAAATAAAATGTGTCTAGCCTATCAGCCACCAAGTCTGATAACAATATGGCAGCTCATCTGCCTCATCCTCCCAAGGCTCACAGTCTAGATATGGCCGCCAGACGACCGCATCTACTCCATCCAATGCATGCCCCTAATACTCGAGCTTCCCCAGCCTATGCTGGGAAATCACTCCTGCATAGCCATAGTTGTACGGATCTCCTCTCTGTCTTTCAAAAACACAAATCGATCTAGTGATCGCTATGTGTTCCCATAGCCAAAACTGTAGCAATGACACACCTGCTGATAGGCTTGCACCCCTATGGTATACCACTTGATGCATGTCATGGTATAGGTGTGCTAGCATGCAGACACCCCAAGCATAATGGGTGCCCTTTGTAACCATCCTCTCCATAATCTGTCCCCATCCAATGGGGAACCCATGTGATCTCCTATTGGGGCATACAATGCCTCCAATCAGTCTTACAACAATCCTTGGGAAATAGTCGTAGTAGTCATGAATGTTCTGCCAGGGGATGACATGTCTGACCAGCTCAAGGTCATCGAATACTCACCTACACTCAGCAAGTCCTGTGTCCCTCTATGGTTCGTACTACACGAGCTCTCCCTGAATGGACAAGTGGAGTATCCTGTATACATCCTCCAATGTAACTGTCATCTCGCCAATAGGGAAGTGGAAGGTCCCGTCCTCACTATGGAACCTCTCTACTGCTGTAGTCAGTAGCCCATGGTTCATTCGAACCTCAGGAATAAAACAAACATAGTCCAATCCCATCGCGCTAAGCGCCTCTCGATCCAACTCTGTCAGCATATGTCGCTGCAACATAGGCATGGGAAACTGCTCCCTCGACTGAAGTGTATCTCGTATGTCCTCCTGCAAAGCACGCAAAGCAAGGCATCAACCTAAAGCTGCAAGTACCATACTCAACATATCTATAGAAACATATCAACTAACTTAACATGTCAAATTGATCAAAACAGGACACTACATCTCTTGACTAGATTCCTGCAATCTCAGAGATAGCTTATAGATTGACGCGTCAAACAGGATGCCAATTGAGTCAATTTTTTTAAGAAACTACCTATCTATATCATATGTGCCATAACATATGGTACATGCGTCATTTCCTATCAAATGCACCACTTCTGGAAAATGCGCTGCAAGATTCCATGCATGCGTCGTCCCATACTGTAAATGCACCACCCAGTTGCATGCACCACTTCATACCGTAAATGCGCCGCAGAATTATACATGTGCCGACTTAACTCATGCATGTGCCGCTTTAGTGTATGCACCGTTCTATATCCTAAATGTACCACAGAATTACAGATGCGCAGTTTCACATGCCAGATGCACCAAACTGTGATCTGACGCATTTGTCTATCCTATTTTCTCCTAGCATTTATTGCGCTAAAAATTGACTCTAGGGGAAATTTTTCAAGATACATACTGGGGGTCCTGCCTCTGCTGGCCTGTCGATTCGTCAGACTCACTCAAAGTGATGCTCCTCACGTGGAATATTCATCCTCGTGCTGACTACTCTATGCTCTATGCTCTCCAAAGCTCTCAAAAGAAAATCAAACAAGGCCAAGCGTGCAAATGAATTGTCTTGTGGACCCAGTTCCTATATATAGCATGAAAACCCTAAACTGGCTATGTGGTGACTATGACTACTTCCCGCACCCATTTTCTTCCTGGTTTCTTCCTGTTTCTCTGAAACGTGTCCTGTTTTCTTCAAACCTAACCAAGTTTTCCCTTCGTCTTCATGAGATCATCCGTCTCACGCCTTCTGCCTTCTTCTCGTCCAATCTCCCGAGGGGGCATCCTACCATTGTTAAACCTGTACCAGGGGCAAACTGGGGCATGTATCATTATCAGACTATTTATTCTTTGAAGCAATGCCGTAAATTGCATTGCATCAAAAGGGCAAAATGTATACACCTAAAAATGACACGATTCAGTCTAAATAAATATTCTTAATATTTATTCCCTTCTAATTCCTCTATCAATAAATAAATAAACAAATTTATTTATTCGATTCATAGTCTTCTAAATTAATTAAATATCAAAATATTTAATTACCTCTTCTAAAGTCAAAATTAAATAAAATCCTTTATTTAATTAAATTCTTCCAAACAATTAAATAATTCTTAATTATTTAATTAAATCAAAATCATTCTTCCAAATTTGAATAAATCAAATCAAATTTATTTAAATTCTTTCAATCTCTAAAAATAAAATATAATCAATTATTTTATTCATTCTTCCAAATCATGCACAACAATTAAATAAATATATTTATTTAATTTGCTTTCTTATCTTCTAATTCTTCAAATATCTTCCAAATCTTCTAAAAATAAGTCTTCTTCTTCATGCACACACAATTAAATAATTTATTATTTAATTTCTCTCAAATCATGCAAAAGCAAATCTCAAGTTGAGTTATCTATTTAATCAACCTTGTTTTTATCAATATCTCTTAAATTAGAAAAAAAGTTTTCTAATTTATGAAGTCATATCTTATCTTTAGAAAAGAAAGTAGTTAACTCAAATAAAACAACTTTTGGATGACACATGTCTTCTTCTTATTCTTGCACATTCCTCAACTGTTCTATACCGTTGATCTTCTCATTCTTTCTATATCGTTGATCTTCTCTCTCTCAAGTCTATAAATTGAACCCTCTTCTTCCATTTCAATCATCCAAGCTTTAAGTAAACTTACTCTGTAGGAATTACAGCGTGCCTTTGGTACCAATTCCTTCATTGCTTGCGATCAAACTTGTTACTACACACTATCATCATTGTTGTGAAGCTCATCTTCATGGAAAAACTATCATAGTTGTTCCCATTTGAACATCTTTGAATCATAGAAAGGAAGTGCACCTTTTGAGGGCCATATTCATAGACAAGATCATTTGTGATAGGCGATCAATGGAAGCTGAGAATTAAAGGAGGTTTGATTTGTATTGTTCATTGTTTTGATTAATCTCTTTTGTTCATTATTTAATTGAGTTTTTGGTATCATTGATATTTATTATATTGATTATTCATTTAGATCCAATTTTCCCATAACACCATATATGTGAGACTCTCGTACACTAACACACTAGTTTGTGGAAACTGGGTTTTTGAAGTTTTTGTAAAGATCAAGAACACACTAGTGTCACTACAAACAGATTGATCACAATGTCAAAAAGTGCTACACACAAAGGCAATATAGACAACTTTAAGATTTCTTGCAAAGATATATGAAAGAGATGTTGAAATACATAATGTGTAATTGCAAAATTATGAATTTTCAAATTAAGGATGTGAAATGATGCAATATTTTCAAATGAATAATGAGAAATATGCAATAAATCAATGTAAGTTCTAATTTGAACAATCAACAAGATGCAAATGCTCGAAGCTATAGGTTCAACAAAATGTTTAATATGAAAAAGGAGCATGATAACCACCAGAATGAAAACTAGATCAAACCCTTTTCTATATAACATTCAAGGACAAGGCTGAGATAAATCACTACCAAATGAAGGTGGACTCAGCTATTTACCTTGTTCTCATGTATGCTATAGATGGATCAGATTTAATTTCATCTTTTCCTCAAACTCTAGGTTAACAATGCATGAAACCCTAGTTCTATAATGATATGCTTATAATGGAGAAAGTACAATAGAAACATAGAAAATAATTGCATAGGGATAATCAGGGAGATGATAAAACCTGTCTCTAAAAAGCAGAGGTGTCGGAGGACCTCAGTGGGACTGCCCAAATCCTGACTGGAAGAATCTGTCAAAGGTGTAAATTGGAAAGATGTTTTGAATGATGTCCTATGCCAGATCTAAACTCAGAAAAGGTAGAGGGACATGGGTCGTACCACCCAAGTCCTTGGTGAGAGAATACTCTAAAATTTTCTCTAGATCCTGAAACCCTAATCTACACTATGTCTTCATGTAGCTCTGTATGTTCTGGATCTTGCTCCTGTAAACTGCACACAAGAAGATAAGAAAGGGTTTGTGGGTTATGGTGTTTAGGGACTTGCCTTAGTCAAATCCCATGATAGCATTCAAGCTTCCCAACATCGTTGATTGATAAAGAGTGCATGCCCTTGTGGGGGTAGAGGCTAAAAACAATGATAATATGATGATTCAAATGATGATAAACAAACAATGATATCACCTATGTGATGAACCCTTAGAATGATGAAGATCCTTCAACTCCTAAGGAAGAATAGATAATAGCTCCATATCTGCTACAACACACAATAAAAAAACACAAATCTACTCTAGAATCACAATGAATACTCTTGTTTGTGTCACTTCAAGATCTTAAGTTATGCCTTTTTCAACCTAGTTGATAATGAACTCAAAAACACACTTATATATGTTTTCCCGCTCTAATTGTAAATTCAAACCAAAAGAGTTGACAAGGAGAAACCTCTAGAGTAGTGTTAGGCTGACACAGATTTGATTTAGCCCTGACCTAAAAGGAGGTATATGGGTGGTACCGCCCAAGTCCTTTAGGCCTATTTAGGTCCAGGGTAAGCTAAAGTAAGGGACCCATATCCCAAATCTATCTTGGTGTCAGGCAATTTTGCATCGGGAGAACATTTTGAATGTATAATGTAATCAAGGGGACCTAGGAGCTAAACAAGGAGGTAAAAAGATATGTGGATACTTTCTACTCCATAATAAAAACCAAAAATAATTAAAAAAATGAGAGTTAGATGTCCCAAAATTGCCAAATTTAACATTTTTACAATCGAGGATAGATGTGTCGATCCATAGGTAGAAACACTAGATTTTCATGGACATGCTAAAACTAGGTTCTAGCATGCTAAAGCATGATCGGGCTAGAAAATATGATGAAAACTTGCAAAGGCTTGTTAATCTTGCCAGAAAGAAGGGTTAGGGTGGATAAAAATTGATAATAATGCAAAACCATACAAAATTGAAAGGTGATTAGTCCCAAAAAGCTATAAAAGAGGCCAAAAAGACAAGCTAAAGGACATGAAAATAGAGATATAGAACATGGGGATTGATGTACCAAACTAGAAATGCATGCACTCAAAACCTACACAATAAGAGCTACACAAAACTCCACAAAAAAGATCAATAAAAGGGGCGTGGGTTCCTGAAAGGAAGCTAGGTGTGCAAAAATCGCTTCCTAAACTGATCTAATGAGGGGAGAGTTATGCAAATTCATTTTAACCCTTACAATTGCAGAAATATGAAACATATATCAGAGATATTATAGCAGCAAACACAAAACAAGAATGTAGATAGAGAGAAGTAGACACAAGATGTATCATGGAGAAAACCTTTTCAAGTGAAAAACCCCACACTCTAAAACCTGCACAATGTATTATTTGAAATAGTTATAGTTTATAATACACTTGCAATGCAAGTTCTTCCAAGAGTCTTCAAATGTTGATTCTGGAGTTATTCCGGTAGCATAACAGTACCTGTAAAAACACTATCAACTACAACTCCAAACTATGCAATATGTAGAGATTACAAGGTATATTCTGGAAGCATCTTGAGAGAGGCATCCACCTTGGCCACATGGCCATTATCCCACATCAAAGGACACTTTTCCTTGCTGTAAATACATCCCTTACATCTGTCATACATGGCAGATTTGACTTTCCCAACATGGAGCGCTCTAAGGCTAAAAATAGACTATGATAGATGCTCTTACGCATCTTACATCTGTCTTAGATTTTTCCAACATAACAACCTTAAATGTTGTAAGACAATCCGTCATACAAGACTAAATATAGTAAATTCCTCTTACAACATGTCATAGCCCAACTTGGGCGCCCAAAGATGGCTTTCCCTCATGCAAAGATAGTCACTGACCCTTGTCATCACTTGTCATAGGAATCTCCAAACTTGGCTCTTATGCGTCATAGATTCTATCATATGGAATATCCTCTTCCACATACCACAAGATGCCAACACATGGCATAATAGTGCCACCTCAAATGGGATGCCCAAATCTATGTAGGTTTGACTTGACCATCCAAGTCACATTCTAAGTAAGATGACATGTCACCGTGCCATCTCAACTAAGTGACCAAACTGAATGTGCAAGTAAATACAATATTAGGCAATAAATAAATATACAATTAAATAAATAATGCTAGGAATTTGCAAAGGTTGAGACACCTTAATTCCCAACAGTTCCATCAGGCATGTCAAAATGTGTGCAAGTATAAGAAAACATACATAAACAAGCTATTATATATATAACTTATTTAATTCATAAACATAAACACCATCAAGTTAAGTATAAGGAAACTAGCATAAAAGAATAAAAAACAAACACAAGAGTTCTCACCCACAAGCCTCCTTTTTGTACCAAGCTATAGTTGTGCTCCAAGATTGGTTATGATGAGAAGAGATATGTTAGTGTTCAATTCCGTGGCATAACATTACATTCAAACTTGTTCATGAAAATGGCTTGTGGAGGGTGTTATTTATAGAGTTTTGGGTGAGTGGATGGAGGACCAAGATTGACTAGCAAGATCAATGGTTGAGGATTGTTGAGAGGATTGGGAGTGATGAGGAGCCTCCAAGTATTACCTTTTGAGAGGTGGTCAGAGGAGATTCCAAGATTTAAGGGAGATCAAGGGTGGAGGATCTTCTTGGAGGAAGTGGATAGTGGAGATCCAAAAAGTATTTTTTTGGATGGATGCGCAAATCCTTACCCATGCCTAGGTATCAATCATTTAAAAACCAAGGCCATACCTTTGATCCATGTACACTTTATAAACTTATGCAAGATTTACTTTGACTAATCATGTTATAGAATGTGCAAATAATTATGAAACCTATTAATGATTTGATTTTGACAACTAATAAAAGGTGGATAAAATAAAGAATTAAATAAATATGAGAATTTATTTAAATTTTAGGATGGGAATGAGTTGAACTTAGATAAATAAATATTTGCCATAAAAATTAAACAAAGCATTAACTTTAACATATTAATGGCATAAAATGTATGAATTATAAAATTTCAATGTTCACATTGAAATCATTAGACGCTATGTCAAGAATTAAATTAATTTAAATCCACAAGACTAAAGTCAAAGTTTTCTTTCATGGTATTTATCATGTATTCCAATTATTTTTCTCAAAAAGTCCATAAATATTGAATCATTTCCGATCAATTCGTGAACTTACAACATGAATTGTAGACACTCAAAAATGTCCTGAGTTTGCGAGTAACATTTTCACACTAATTTCCATCTCCTCTCACATAGTTAAATAATTTTTAATTATTTAATTATTTCCTAATGTCATATTCTTCTTCTTCTTTTTTTTGTAGACTGCAGGAATCAGGTAGGCCCCCCTATAAACTGCAGTGCACCTAGTAAACATTTTTCACTTGACTAGTGACCCTGGCATGACACGCCCTCCAGTACCACGAGGACGGGGGGAGACTATGTTGGCAAGAGACACTATGTGGCTTCATGATTATTGTCATTGATGTGAACAAAGCCTATCCCACACATCTGCAACACATAGTATGTCTATACCGGAAGTCAAATTGAAGAGTGTTTTGGTCCAGTGAACAAGAACAGAGCATGCAGCAAGGTACGACAATTGGGTCTGGATCTCTCAGATGATGTATCTTAGAAAATTGTGGACTTGGGGAAGTCAAGAGGAATACCATGACTACCACATTATAGAGATTGAGCCTCCAGTGATGAAAGAGTGAAAATATATGAGCACCTAAGTGTTGGGTTCCTGATAGGCAAAATAGACTGAGAAAGAACTGACCGACAGAGCATCAGACCTTAATCCGGATGAGAAATTGATGGTGATCAAGCTACTTAAGAGATCATTCATGGTTGGCTGACATGATTGATGGCTTCTATAACTATCTCTTTGATACGCACCACTTAGTAAGCATGGATTTAGCCGACAGACTAGAGTATGGGAAAATCTTGAGTGTTCTAGATGCTGACTAGAATGATGTTGAAATCCTTGGTACGGATATATATACTAGATGGATTTCAATGTGAAGGGTGAACAAAGTGACAAAGTGTGCAAGAAAAGGAAGAGATAAGTGTGGAAGCAGATGTACAAGTCCAGTATGTGACAGAACAATAGCTCCAAAACAGAGGAAGAATGAAGTGCAGTAGATCAGTATATTGAGCCTAACTGAAATTGAACCTCAACATATGTGGATGCTTCTCATTAGTTCAAATACCTGGTTACTTTCTATAAACTATTGTAGGTAGTGAGCCTCTTGTGAGCAGTGTGCTTGGGCAGTGAGCCCTAATTGGCAAGTGCCTTTTTGTACTTCTTATTCTTTTAACAGAGAATACAATCTTGGGTTAGTCACCCCGTGGTTTTTCCCTTAATAGGGTTTTCCACATAAAAATCCCTGTGTTATGTGTGTTGATTTCATTTATGCTCTCATGTTCATTTATTCTTATATGTTTTGATACTGCACTATTGTTAAAGAAAAAAAGAAAGTTAAGAAATTTAAGATAACTGATTCATTCCCTCGTCTTAGTTATCTGCCTTGTTTCCAACAATTGGTATCAGAGCTAAGTTCCTCCAAACAGAGCCTAACAGCTTGAGGAAGATCTAGGAATCTCAATGGATATGTATGGTATGAGGGAACAACTTCAGTCTACCCTAGATGGTCTTGAGCAATCTCACTCTGAAGTCAATAACCTAAGGGAAAGACAAACAAGATGATGACTTCATAATTGAACTAAAAGAAAAACTGAGTATCTCTTTGAAAAAGAGAAAGGAGCTTCTTCAAAAATTAGCAAGTCAAAGTGAAGCCGATGATACTAATGAAGATCTGAATGAGAAAAACAAGTTATGTGAGAAGCTATCAAAAGAGGTCATTATGGTAAGACATGAAATGGAATCAGGGGTTATGAAATTCACCCAAGAAATTGAAGAGAAAAGAAAAATGGAAGATAATCTAAAATAATCTCTCAAGGAGAAGTTAGAAGACTACCACAAAATAGATAGAATAAGTAGGCATCTGGAATCTGATCTTGAAGAAGCTAGAGATAATGAAGAACAACTTGAAAATCAAATAGACACTCTTAAAAGGGATCTTCAAACAACAAATGACTACAAAGCAAAATTTAAGATAAGCTCTGCTCAACTTGAAGTTCTTCTTGAAATCCAAAAGAGGATGGATGATAAGCATAGCTTGGGATATGAGAAAGTGAAAGCTTTGGATCCAGTCAGAAGAACTTTGGATCAGGAAATCCAAGGTACAGGCCTAGAAGACCTCTGGTAAGACAACCAAATGCTCAAAGATATCCATCCTTTAATGGATACTGCCACAATTGCAATAACTTTGGTCATAAAGAAAATCAATACAGAAGAAGAATGAATCAGACTAATTTATCCTTCTCCAGATAGTGTTTTAACTGCAAAAGGTATGGTCACAAATCTCATGAATGTAGAAATATGCAAATAAACAATTCATTCAATGGTAGATGCTTTGCATGCAATAGAATGGGACATATGGCTAATCAATGCAGATCAAGAGGATATCAGTCAAATATGCAAAGAAATGTTGTTTACCACAATTGCAATAGATCCATTCATATTGCCAAATTCTACAAAAGTAAGAATCAGGATAAAAGGGGTCTGGTACATCATAATCAAAATCAAGACAAAGGAAAAGGAAAAGTGAATGCGGATGAAGTTTAAAGGGAGATGAATAAGATTTGGGTAAAGAGAAGTACATAAAATGTTGGGGATGGATCCACACTAGAATCTGGTGCTGATATTCCTTCCAGAAACTAAATAGATGAGCTCTGGCTCAAGGGGAGTCACAAAAGAAAACAATTTCCCCCAGCCAGTCAATTGGTGCCTAAATTGGCACATGGAGTGTAGCAGATTGAAGAGTTCTCAAAGAGATATCTAAATAACCCTTGGTAAAAATATAAAAGATTCACAAGAAGGTTGAAGAGGCTAATCATCCAAAATTGATTCAGTTTGACAGTCATCCAGTAAAAGCATGATTTTCACAATTAGATCCAGTATGATTCAAAATTGAAATACCTTGATCTACAGATAAATAGGATGATTCAAGGAAGGGAGATACATTGTAAGTTATCATTCTAAGTGCATCTCAGTGATCTGGAAGGATCTCTCTCAGAACAAGGAGAACAAGGCAACCAGAATGACTTAAGTTGTACATTTATTGCAATATGGAATTAGGGTTTGCGTAGAAATAAAAGGGTTCTTTTGTTCATCATTTGCACATTTGCATTCAAGAAGAAGAAAGAAAGAGCTCTACAACAAGATTGTTTCAACCCTCTCAAGGATCAACCACAGAATTTGATTCAACCAGCGATCTTTTTAGCTCTTATCGTGAACCCTAGAAGTGTAAAAAGGTATTTCTGCTCTTGAATATCTCTCTCTGAATCTTTTGAAAGATGGCTACTCCAAATGTTGTTAAGATCACTGATAGGCCGTGCCCTAAGTTCAAGAAACATCCTTACAAATCCCTAGAAGTTGATCACCTAGGCGCATTCTCTAGTATTCCACATGGGATTCTACATGTAGAAGTGTTAGGGTATACATTCAAGCCAACATTGAGGAATTTGGGGAATCCAAGCTGATGGATATCTATCACAAGGAATTAATAGATGACACATCTGAACTTAAACCCCAATACAAGGCCATCCAGGGTAAGCATTTTGGACATTGCATCCATTTCCCCTATTTTGCAGAAGATGAATGGGTCCGGTATGTTCTAAACAGAATGCATGACAGCTTCATGTGGTTGATGAGGCCATTTAAGATCACAAAAGATGCCATTAGGGCGGTAACTAGATTGCACTCATCTGGTGAGTTGCCTGCTCTCAAATCAGTCAAAAACTAGACTATGAGTGAGGCTACCAGATCAAAATTTGACAATGACAATAGAAGATATCATAGATTTAGATATCAAATTTGCCTCCATGATAATTGGTTACAAAATCTATCACTCCAGCAGGGAGAATTCAGTATCTGAAACTGCTATATCTACTGCATATAAAATGCTAAGGAAAATGCTGACTATGATCTTTGTGAGATTCTCCTTAACCAACTGTTAGAGAATTTATAGAAAATAAAGAAGGATAAGAAGAATTCATTTGAGTACAGTGGCTTGATACTATGTCTATTCTTTTACTATATGAATGAACTACCAGGATCCAGTGGTTGGGTATGGCAAAATGACAGACCAGTTGCCATACAAATCAGAGATTATATGTATGGACTTGGTGATCCCAAGGCTAAAAGCATAGCTCTCTAGGGATATTTCAAGAATTTCCAAGGTATGATGTAGGCTAGAGAAAGAATTCCTCAGACAATAGTTGAAAAATATAAAGATACAGTGTGTTTTATGGTAGACATTGATCAATGCCTAATGGAGGCAGTAGAGCCCAGAATAGTCTGGATTATGCCAATGGGCTATGAGGTGGATGAGAAAATCCTAGAATTACATGTCCAACACCTATTAAGTTAGCCTAAGGACCCTAAGGCAGAAAGGTTTGACACCTTTCAAGAATTGAGTGTGAAAATTCATGTTGAACTAAGGCAACCTGAAATAAAGAGAAAAGTTAGGAAGGAAGTAGAAGAAATTGCCAAGAAATATGGCATATCAAAGGAGGTAGTTGATGCCAACAAAGAGAAGGTAGAAAGAGTAGAAAAAGAGAGACAAGAAGTAGAAAAAGAAAGTGATCCGGTGCAAGCCCCCTCCTGGACTAGATCCTCAAAGAGTTCTGCACCTACCACCTCTAAGAGCTCAAAATCCTCCAAACCAGAAGCAAAGACATCTGGAAAGGGAGAAAAGAGAACAAAAACCAAGGCTACAAGATCCTACATAAGTCAAAAGGATGATGAAGAGACAGAGACAGATGAGGAGGTTAAGAAAATGAAGAAGAAAAATAAAACTTCCAAGGAATCCTCTACCGGTGAAAACAAGGAAGAAGAAGCAGAAGAATTTGTTGTAAGGCTACTCTCTCCATCGATGATGTCATCAAGGCAGTTACTATGGATGGGAATCTGCAACCAATGACATAATTCTATGATGAGTATAGTGACACAGACAAAAGGATCTTGGAAGAAGCTACAGTTAAGTACTTAAACATATATAATAAAGCATTCATTGAAATCATCTCTCTAATCCCCAAGAGTTTAGATAAAGTATTTGAACTTAGAAAAGACAATACCAAGGAAAAGGATTTGGAGATCCAAGAACAAATAGCTATTCATCTCTATCCTTCCATCACCCCAAAACAAATGAACATGATCTTCAAGGATTGCAAGGATGAGTTCCGGAGCAAAGCTAGAATGAACAAGCTTATGCTCAGAGAGTCTGATCAGGTGGCAAAAGAGACTAAAGACATCCTTCGGAATGCATATAAAAGATTCAATCTTCCTATTATAGAGGACATAAGTGATGAACCTTCTGCCATGGATATTGAAGGATCAAGTGCATCCAAGGAAGATTCTACTGAGAAAATTGTAGAAGAGTCAAAGGAGATAGGTGAGGAGAAGACTAAGGACTTAGATTTCTCTATCCCAGAAGAGGAAGTCCATGAAGAAGTAAACATCTCACTTCCGGCTCCCCCAGCTGACTCCGGAATTGAAGGAGAAGAAAGAAAAGAAGAGAAAATCAGTCAAGAAGAAGAGGTAAAGGGAAGAGAAGAAGATCAAACAAAGAAGACCCTAGGTGATAGCTCTGAGGCTGTAGAAGGAAAGAAGACTCTGTCTCTGGCAAGAGACATTGCAGAAGTAGTTAAAGACTTCCTGACCAAAGAAATGATGGAATTAGATGAACCAGAGCTATTCCAAGGACCACTCAATTTTGACTCTCTCTCTCCGGTCCAGACAATGAAGGTAGCATCTTTTGCTCGAGCCAAAGAAAAAGAAAAGCTTCTGACGTCTCACATGGAAGACTGTGAGCTAATAGAGATTGCATCTGGTGTGTTGGAGAAGATCATGCCATCCTTCCAGAAGGATCCTTTGGCCTCTTCATCCGGTAACTTGAAATCTCTTGTTAATTCTATTAGTACACATTTTGATTCCTTGGAGAAATCAGCAGAAGAGAAAGTTTGGAAAGAATTTTTGGGTAAGAGATTCTTTGAAGTACAAGGGCTAATAGCATATGATAGGAGAAATCTAAACATTGGAATAAAGAGCCTAGAAAATGCTCTTAAAGATGGTGGAGAATTATACAAATTTTGTTTATCTTGGTCCACAATAACAGCAGACATTGCAAAGAAGGTGGAAGAACAAGAGGGTAAACTATCAAGTTTATCCCAGAGTTTTGATTCTCTCACCTCATCCATAATGAATCAAGAGTGCTAGACTATTGTCACTATAAATGAGTTAAAGAGGCTTGAGAAGGAGAAGAAGAATAGAATAAGCAGAATGAGCAAACTTAGAGGGATAATTATCCCTAAGTTAGAGGCCGTGCATGAGGCCCTAACTAATGCTCAGACCACAGCCCAGACCAGTGATCCGACAGACTTAAAGAGGGCAGAAGATTTTGCATTTTTGTTAAGTGGTCACATCTCAATTTTGGATAGGATGAAGCAGAGTTGGGCAATATAATTTATCCAGTTGAAAACCACCTTTACGGATATACTAAAGTATATGTAAATACAACTTGTATATATACTTATGTGGCAATATATAGATTGATTTTTGAAAGTTTTGGTGTACGGATTTCACCCTTTGCCATTGATGTCAAAGGGGGAGTGAGGAGTAGTGAAAAATGTGGAATCCAACTAAGGGGGAGCTTTGGTAATAGCGTACATAAGACAGAGCATCAACCAAGGGGGAGTTTGTTACAACACTTATTCACTAAGTGTTGCCATCAATGCCAAAGGGGGAGATTGTTGGCAAGAGACACTATGTGGCTTCATGATTATTGTGATTGATGGCAACAAAGATTATCCCACACATCTGCAGCACATAGTATGTCTGTACTAAAAGTTAGATTGAAGAGTGTTTTGGTGCAGTGAACAAGAACAGAGCATGCAACAAGGTCTAACAATCAGGTCTAGATCTCTCAGAGGATGTATCTCAAAAAAGTGCAAACTTGGGGAAGTCAAGAGGAATACCATGTTTGCCACATTACAGAGATTGAGCCTCCGGTGATGAAAGAGTGAAAAGATATGAGCACCTAAGTGTTGGGTTCCTGACAGGCAGAATAGACTGAGAAAGAACTGACTGGCAGAGCATCAGACCTTAATCCAGATGAGAAATTGATGGTGATCAAGCTACTTAAGAGATCATTCATGGTTGGCTGACATGATTGATGACTTCTATAACTATCTCTTTGATACACATCACTTAGTAAGCATGGATTTAGCCAACAGACCAGAGTTTGGGAAAATCTTGAGTGTTCCGGATGCTAACTAGAATGATATTGAAATCCTTGGTGCAGATATATATACCAGATGGATTTCAATGTGAAGGGTGAACAAAGTGACAAAGTGTGTGAGAAAAGGCAGAGATAAGGGTGGAAGCGGATGTACAGGTCCGGTATGTGACAGAACAGTAGCTCCAAAATAGAGGAAGAATGAAGTGCAATAGATCAGTATATTGAGCCTAACTAGAACTGAACCTCAGCATATGTGGATGCTTCTTATCAGTTCAAATACCTGGTTACTTTCTATAAACTATTGTAGGCAGCGAGCCTCTTGTGAGCAGTGTGCTCGGGCAGTGACCCCTAATTGGCATGTGCCATTTTGTACTTCTTCTTTTAATAGAGAATACAATCTCAGGTTAGTCACCCTGTGGTTTTTCCCTTAACAGGGTTTTCCACATAAAAATCCTTGTGTTATGTGTGTTGATTTCATTTCTACTGTCAAGTTCATTT
This sequence comes from Cunninghamia lanceolata, assembly GCA_027924645.1. NCBI lineage: Eukaryota > Viridiplantae > Streptophyta > Pinopsida > Cupressales > Cupressaceae > Cunninghamia > Cunninghamia lanceolata. The sequence goes on from BSBN01000620.1 coordinate 7,215,175, forward strand.
ATGCTTATATGTTTTGATACTGCACTATTGTTAAAGAAGAAAAGAAAGTTAAGAAATTTAAGATAACTGATTCACCCCCCCCCTCTCAGTTATCTGCCTTGTTTCCAATAGATTGGACCTCGTGACCTTCTTTACCACAACAGGAATTTTTAGCCAATCGATCTAGGGCCCCCACCCCAATGTCATATTCTTTTATTAATTAAATAATTTTGAATTATTTAATTAATTCACTTTCTCTTTATTCCTCTTAAATAATTAAATAAATTTTATTTAATTATGTTGTTAATTATCCCTTTCTAATCTATAATTAAATAAATTCTTATTTATTTAATTATTCATCTCCATTTTTCCTCTTCCCTTCTACAATTAAATAATTATTTTAATTATTTACTTGGTCATTATCTATTTTCCTACATTATTAAATAATAGTTTTCAATTATTTAATAATTTTTTATTTCCTCCATCATCCAATTTAAAGAAATAAAATATTTATTTAAATTAGCCCTCACCTTTATTCTCATCACAACACATGTCTCTCACTCATAATCTAAGTAATTTTTTATTTGAATTGTGTCACACTACCACCTTCATTTAATAAAGTTGAAACATCACTACCTTTTATTAAATGAAGGGGCCTTGTCTTAAATTATCTTTTAATCTTAGCCATCCACATCACACAATTGACCTTTCAATCCTCTATAAAATCAAGCCTTCATCTCCATTTCAAGGTTAACCACAATCTTCAATATTTTGCTATCACTCATATCGTTCATCTTGAGATATTGCTATCATACATCCATATTGAGCTTATGATATATCTTGCATGCTATAAATCTGAGAGAGAACAAAGCAAAATTGCAAAGAGCAATGGAGGAGAATCAACTTTTGTTAGACTTAGGGCATACAACTGAGAGGGGGGGTGATTCAGTTGTGCAAAACTTTCCCTTTTTAAACACTTGAATCTTCTTTAGTGATTAGCATAATATTAATCATGAACCATAATGCATTCAAATCAAAAGCAGAAACATATCAACACATATGACACCAAGATTTTGATGTGGAATGTTGGCAAGAGACACTATATGGATTCATGGTTGTTGTCATTGATGGCAACAAAGGTCATCCCACATATCCGCAAGTCATGATGTGTCTCTACCGGAAGTCAGAATAAAGAATGTTGTGGTCCGGTGAAGAAGAACAGAGCATGTGGCAAGGTCCGACAGATTGGTCCGGACCTCTCAGAGGAAGTGTCTTGGTGCAGTGCGGATTTGGGGAAGTCAAGAGGACTACCTTGAGTGGTATATTCCAAGGATTTAGCCTCCGGTGATGGACAAGGAAAAAGATATGAATGGTTGAGTACCGGATTCCTGAGAGACAGTGATAACAGAGGAAGAACTGACTGGCAGAGTATCAGACTGCTTTCCGGATGGGTTACTATTGATGACAGAGGTTGTGAAGGCATGAATCATGTTTGGCCGACATGATTAATGATATCTACAAGTATATGCTTGATCCGCATTGCTTGGTGAGGAAGGATTCAGCCGACAGAATGAAAGTTTATAAGAAACTAGACTGTTCCGGATGCCAACTAGAAAGGTGATGAAATTACTTGTGCGGATATATATAGAGGATGGATTTAGTTGTGAAAGTGGTGTTGATGTGGAGATATATGCGAAGAAGTCCAGATAAAGAGCAGAAATAGCAAAAAGGATCCGGTATGTGAAAGATAGCAGAATAAAGAACAGAGGAAAGATGAAGTGCAGCAGATCAGTGTACTGAGCCTAACCGGAACTGAACTCCAGCATATGCAGATGCTTCCAATCAGTTCAAGACTGTGATTCTCATCACTTTGTAGACAGTGTGTCTTCTTGTAGGCAGTGGGCCTCTTGTGAGCAGTGTGCTCGGGCAGTGAGCCCTAATTGGCAAGTGCCATCTTTGTAATTTACTATTCTTCTAACAGAGAATAATTTTGGGTTAATCACCCCGTGGTTTTCTCCCTTAACAGGGTTTCCACGTCAAAAATACTGTGTCATGTGTTTCTTGTTCTATGGTTAATGTTTTATGTTTGATTTTATGCTACATCAATTAAAAGGAAAGTTCAATAAGGGAAATAATTAGGATAACTAATTCACCCCCCCCCTCTCAGTTATCAACAATTGGTATCAGAGCTAAGTTCCTCCTAATAGAGCCTAACGGCTTGAGGAAGATCTGGGATTTCAAATGGATGCATATGGTTTAAGGGAGCAACTCAAGACTGCTCTTGAGGATCTTGAACAGTCAAATTCTAAAGTCAGTGAATTAAAGGAAAGACTCAAACAGGCTGATGAATTCATGAGAGAATTAAAAGACAAATTAAGTCTCTCTATGAAAAAGAGAAAGGAGCTGCTTCAACAGTTGGCAAGGCAAAGTGAAGAAAGCAATACAAATGAAGAATTGACTGAGCAAACCAAGTTATGTGAAAAGTTATCAAAAGAAGTCATTATGTTAAGACATGAAATGGAATCAGGAACTATAAAGTTTACTCAAGAGATTGAAGAAAAAAGAAAGGCTGAAGACAATCTAAGACAATCTCTTAAAGAAAAATCAGAAGAATGCCACCAGATGGACAGGATTATCAGACATCTTGAATCTGATCTTGAAGATGCCAAAGATAATGAAGGAAAACTTGAGGATCAAATTGCCTCTCTCAAAAGAGACCTTCAAACAGCAAATGAATATAAAGAGAAATTCAAGATAAGTTCTGCTCAACTTGAAGTTCTTCTTGGAAGTCAAAAAAGGACAGATGACAAGTATGGTTTGGGTTATGAGAAAGGAGAAAGCTCCGGATCCGGTCAGAAGAATCTTGGATCAGAATATCCAAGGAACAGGCCTAGAAGACCTCCAGTAAGACAGCCAAATGCTCAAAAATATCCATCCTTCAATGGATACTGCCACAGCTGCAACCACTTTGGTCACAAAGCTGATCAGTGCAGAATGAGAATCAATCAGATTAACTCATCCTTCTCCGGACAGTGCTTCAACTGCAAAAGGTATGGACACAAATCCCATGAATGCAGAATTATGCAAGTAAACAAATCATTCAAAGGTAGATGCTTCACATGCAATAGAATAGGTCATAGGGCTAATCAATGCAGATCAAGAGGATATTGGTCAAATATGCAAAGAAATGTTATTTGCCAAATCTGCAATAGGTCTGGTCATAATGCTAAAGTCTGCAGAAACAAGAATCAGGACAAAAGAGGTCCGGTGTATAATCAGAATCAAGACAAGGGTAAACAAAAGATGAATGCGGATGAGGTTAGGAATCAGATGAGCAAGATTTGGGTGAAGAAAAGTTCAGAGAATGTAGAGGTCGGATCCGCACCAGACTCTGGTGCTGATATCTCTTCCGGAAATTAAAAAGTGAGCTCAGGCTCAGGGGGAGACTCAAAGAAAATCTTGTTCCCCCAGCCAAACAAGTGGTGCCGGATGTGGCACAAGATGCGGATCAAAGGGTTTGTAGATATGAGTCTTGAGATACTTCAGTCAAGTTTTCAGAGGTCCGCATGGAGTTATGAACAAGCTGTGATCGATCAAATAAGACCTGTTCAGGGAGATGCTCCGGTATGATAAAGGATTACAAAAAGGTTCGGAAAGATCCAGAAATGCACTATCTTGTTCTGCGGATTGGACAGAGTGTTTGGGATGTTCTTGCAATATGTTACCTCGATTCATTCATGATTGAAAGATTCGGATGATATCCACAGATCAGGACTAATCCGGGATACTCCAAGCTATCCAGACAAGGCAAACCGGAATGATGTAGGTGAAGCATTTATTGCAGACAGATATTAGGGTTCGCGGAGCAATTTAAGGGATTTCTCAAAGGTCATTTGCTCATTCTGCACTCAAGAAGAAGCAAAAAGTGGAGCTCTGCAACAAGGTTCATCAAGCACACCAAGGATCTCCTGCCGAAGCTATTGCATAAAGAAATCAATCCAACCACTCCGTGCAAACCGAAGGCGCATAAGGTATTCTCCATTTTTCATTACCTCACCGCAAATCTTTGAAGAATGGCTACTCCAAACATAGTTAAGATCTCTGATAGACCTCGCCCCTCATTCAAGAAACATCCCTACAAATCATTGGAGGTAGACCCACTAGGAGCCTTCTCTAGTGTTCCTCACGGAGTTTTACACACCGAAGACATTAGGGTTTACATACATGCAAACATTGAGGAATTTGGGGAATTCAAATTAAGAGACCTCTATCACAAGCAGCTGATAGACAATGCTTTTGAGCTTAAACCAGAGTATAAGGATATTCAGAAGAAACAATTTGAGCAATTTATTCATTTCCCCTGCTTTGAAGAAGATGAATGGGTCCGGTATGTACTGAGCAGGATGCATGACAACTTTCTATGGCTAGATAGACCCTGCAAGATCACAAAAGAGGCAATTAGAGCAGTAACTGGTCTATACTCTTCCGGAGGGGTACCTATCCTCAAATCTGTCAAGAACAACATTGTAACTGAGGCCACCGGATCAAAATTTGACAAGAGGGCAATGACCATTGAAGATATTTCGGATCCGGATATCAAATATGCATCAATGATAATAGGATACAAGATCTATCACTCCAGCAGGGAGAATTCTGTATCCGGAACTGCAATATACACTGCTTATGAAATGCTAAGAAAGAATGCAGAATATGATCTCTGCGAACTACTGCTAAGCCAATTAATGGAAAACATACAGAAAATCAAGAAGGATAAGAAGAATTCCTTTAAGTATGGTACTCTTATTGTATGTCTATTCTTCTACTTCATGAATGAGCTACCCGGAACAAGTGGATGGGTATGGCAGAATGACAAACCTGTTGCAGTCCAGATAAGAGACTATTTGCATGGACTTGGGGATGCAAAAGCGAGAAATACAGCTCTATGGGGATACTTCAAAAATTTTCAGAGCATGATGCAAGCAAGAGAGAGAATTCCCCAGTCTCTCATTGAAAAATACAAAGACTCAGTGTGCTTCATGGTTGACACTGATCAGTGCCTAATGGAGGCAGTAGAGCCAAGGACTGTCTGGATCATGCCCATGGGGTATGAAGTGGATGAACAGATAGTGGAGCTGCATGTTCAACACATGCTGAGTCAGCCCAAAGATCCTAAGGCAGAAAGGTTTGGAACCTTTGAGGAGCTGAGTGTAAAAATACATGTAGAACTCAGGGAACCTGAGATTAAAAGAAAGGTAAGAAAAGAAGTAGAGCACATTGCTCAAGGCCTAGGTATCTCAAAGGAGGCACTTGATGCCAGCCGGGAAAAGAGGAGGAAGGCCGAGGAAGAAGAGAAAAGCAAAGAAAGTGCTCCGGTTGAAGCTCCCACCCGGACCAGATCATCAAAGAGACCTGCACCTCCCACAACCAAAAGTTTAAAACCGGAAGTTCAGGCATCCGGTAAGAGATCCAAGACAAAAGCCACAAGGGCTTATGGAAGCCAAAAGGATGAAGAGGAAACAGAATCAGATGAGGGAGTAAGAGAAGTAAAGAAACAGAAGAAGAAAGGATCCGGTAAGCCCTCCACAGGCCAAGACAAGGAGGAAATGGCAGAGGTATCTGTTGAGAAGCCCACTCTGTCTCTAGAGAGCATAATCAAGTCGGTCATGGTGGATGGAAACCTTCAACCAATGACTGAATCATATGATGACTTCAGTGAGGCCGACCAAAAGACTCTGCAGGAGGCCACAGTAAAATATCTTAACATATATAATAAGGCTTTCATTGAAATAATATCTCTTATTCCTAAAAGCCTAGAAAAGGAAATGGAAGTAAGAAAGAATAATGCTCATGCTAAAGATCTTGAGATCCGGGAGCAGATAGCTATTCAGCTATATCCTCAAATTGATCCCAAGACAATGAACATTATCTTCAAAGACTGCAAAGATGAGTTCAGAAGCAAAGCCAGGATGAATCAACTCATGCTTGGCGAGACTAACAAAGTGGCCCAAGAAACAGAAGAGATCCTCCGGAAGGCCTTCAAAAGGTTCAATCTTCCGGTTGTAGAGGATTTAGGTACAGAAACAGCTGAGGACTTGGGACCCTCTGCTCCAGAAGAAGTGGCTCATGAACAAACTAGCATCTCTCCTCCGGTTTCCCCTACAGTCTCCGGATCCAAAGAAGAAGAGCAACTACAGGAGAAGGAAGCAGTGGTGAAAGACAAAGAGGTTGACAGTTCTAAGACTGCAGAAGAAAAGAAACATCTGTCTCCGGTAAGAGACACTGCACAAACTGTTCAACAATTTTTGAGCAAAGAAACTTTAGAGATTGATGAACCGGAGCTTCTAAAAGGCCCATTTGATTTTGATTCTCTCTCTCCGGTACAAACAATGAAGATAGCTTCATTTGCAAATGCCAAGGCAAATGAAAAGCTCCTGAAGTCTCATATGGAAGACTGTGAGTTGATAGAGGCTGCTTCCGGAGTACTTGTAAAAATCATGCCATCAATCCAAATAGATCCGACAGCCTCCACTTCCGGTAATCTAAAAACCTTAGTCAGCAGTGTTGATACACATTTTGATTCTTTAGAAAAATCAGCTGAAGAAAAGGTCCGGAAGGAATTTTTGGATAAAAGATTTTCAGAAATATTAGAATTAATCTCTAAGGATAGGAAGATTGTAAGCATTGGAATAAGGAGCTTAGAGAATGCTCTTAAGGATGGCGGTGACATCTACAAATTTTGTATATCCTGGTCAAAGGCAACAGCAGCATTTGACAAGAAAATAAAAGAGGAACAGGATAAGCTACAAAGCTTATCTCAAAGTTTTGATCCTCTCTCTTCCTCTATAATAAATCAAGAATGTCAGACCATTGCAGTCTTGAATGAAATAAAAAATCTTGAGAAGGAAAGGAAGAACATCACTAACCGGATGGGAGAACTTAGAAGGATTATAATCCCTAAGTTGGAAACTATGCATGAGGCCATCAGTGATGCTCAGACCACCGCCCAAACAAAAGATCCGACAGATCTCAAGCGGGCAGAAGCTTTTGCATTTTTGCTAAGTGGTCACATTTCAATTTTGGATAGAATGAAGCAAAGTTGGGCTACAGAAATGATCCAATTACAGACATCCTTTGCAGACATTCTTCAGTACATGTAAGTATGTAAATATGCGGCTATATATAGAAAATTTTTGAAAATTTTGGTGTGCGGACCCTACCCTTTGCCATTGATGTCAAAGGGGGAGTGAGGAGCAGTGAAAAATGAGGGATCCAACTAAGGGGGAGTTCCGGAAATTGTATATAAGGACAGAGCATCAGCAAAGGGGGAGCATAGTGAAAACACTTAGTCATTTTTCACTAAGTGTTGCCATCAATGCCAAAGGGGGAGATTGTTGGCAAGAGACACTATATGGATTCATGGTTGTTGTCATTGATGGCAACAAAGGTCATCCCACATATCCACAAGTCATGATGTGTCTCTACCGGAAGTCAGAATAAAGAATGTTGTGGTCCGGTGAAGAAGAACAGAGCATGTGGCAAGGTCCGACAGATTGGTCCGGACCTCTCAGAGGAAGTGTCTTGGTGTAGTGCGGATTTGGGGAAGTCAAGAGGACTACCTTGAGTGGTATATTCCAAGGATTTAGCCTCCGGTGATGGACAAGGAAAAAGATATGAATGGTTGAGTACCGGATTCCTGAGAGACAGTGATAACAGAGGAAGAACTGACTGGCAGAGTATCAGACTACTTTCCGGATGGGTTACTATTGATGACAGAGGTTGTGAAGGCATGAATCATGTTTGGCCGACATGATTAATGATATCTACAAGTATATGCTTGATCCGCATTGCTTGGTGAGGAAGGATTCAGCCGACAGAATGAAAGTTTATAAGAAACTAGACTGTTCCGGATGCCAACTAGAAAGGTGATGAAATTACTTGTGCGGATATATATAGAGGATGGATTTAGTTGTGAAAGTGTTGTTGATGTGGAGATATATGCGAAGAAGTCCAGATAAAGAGCAGAAATAGCAAAAAGGATCCGGTATGTGAAAGATAGCAGAATAAAGAACAGAGGAAAGATGAAGTGCAGCAGATCAGTGTACTGAGCCTAACCGGAACTGAACTCCAGCATATGCAGATGCTTCCAATCAGTTCAAGACTGTGATTCTCATCACTTTGTAGACAGTGTGTCTTCTTGTAGGCAGTGGGCCTCTTGTGAGCAGTGTGCTCGGGCAGTGAGCCCTAATTGGCAAGTGCCATCTTTGTAATTTACTATTCTTCTAACAGAGAATAATTTTGGGTTAATCACCCCGTGGTTTTCTCCCTTAACAGGGTTTCCATGTCAAAAATACTGTGTCATGTGTTTCTTGTTCTATGGTTAATGTTTTATGTTTGATTTTATGCTACATCAATTAAAAGGAAAGTTCAATAAGGGAAATAATTAGGATAACTGATTCACCCCCCCCCCTCTCAGTTATCAACAGTGGAAAACCTGGTTAAGGGAAAAACCATGGGGTGATTAACCCAAGAATGTATTCTGTGTTAGAAGAATAGAAAGAACAAAATGGCACATGCCAATTAGGGCTCATTGCCCGAGCACACTGCTCACAAGAGGCTCACTGCCTACAAGAGGCACACTGTCTACAAAGGAATAAGTATCACTTTTATGAACTGGAGAATAGCATCTTCAGCATGCTTGAAACAGTTCCATTTAAGCCCAATACTTCTGCTCTGCCTTTCACACTTCTCTTCGCTACCACACACTCATCACCACAAGACACACTTCAAAATGAATTCACAAAACTTTATTTATACAAGGCATCGACTTAGGAACAATCATCTAAGTCAGAAAACACCTACAAGATCATTCACAAGATGTGTAACACATCCGGTCGACTAGTCTCAAGAAGAACACCAATACTCGTGGTTATTCTTCAAATGCAAACTCTAACTTCAATGCGGACCACCAACATTAACTGGACATGATCCAATGATCATCATAACCTTCCCTGAATCACCAAAAACATCCGCACTTCATCATCCTACTGGAATTCTTCTCTCCTTCATCCAGAGCTATAAGAACACAGTCTGTCATCACTGTCACAAATGAATAGGCTCTTTCGGACCTTCAAATCATGAACTAATTTGTTTGATACTTCACAGGGATGTCCTCAACACTTCCTCAAATCCGCAGAATGGGATAATGAAATACTAGATCTCACCGGACCTATCTATGGCACTCTGTCACCTCTGAACACCTGTTGGAACCAGTTCTACTTGAGCAACCATAACTTCTTTAGATCTTCATGCGGACCTTTGAAATATTGACTGGAGCATCTCAAGACTTGTATCTACAAACCCTTTAAACTGCATCCTCTGATCCTCAACCTATCGAGGACTTTTACCTTCTTGTCATCACTGTTCTTCACTGTTCCTGATTGAGACTTATATTCTCAATATCCTCAGCACACAGCTCATCTAATCCTTCTCATTAATGCAACATGAGTATGTTGACATCAATGACAACACCAGTTAAATCCATACTTGCAACAACTTTGGCATAGGAATTGAGATATTATGGCTTTATTATTTGATTTCTATTGTCATCTTGTGCTTCATTGTTAGATTAGGGTCTTTATGGCTTGAATTTAGATAGTTTTTGATGAAAGTAGATTGTCATTGATGTCAAAACGTGTTAGTGAATCAATGTTTTGGTATTTGATGTTCATATTGGTTCTTGGAGTTATCAGTTTTGGTTTTTGAGGATTTGATGTTGTTTTGGATTTTATCTTCATAGGACAAATGATATTTATGATTAGGATTTGGGTGATATGATTTGTCATGATGTTGATGCTTCTTGTTGCAGAGATTTTGGTCTCCATAATATCCTTTATTATGTTGAATACAAAGATTAAATGGATAGGTCATATGTTGAATTGAATTTCAAAGATTTGTTGGCTTGGAGTTGTTGCATTATGATTCTCTTCATAATGAGAATGGTTCATTACAAGGATGCCATAATATCCATTTCAAAGTGTGATAATTTTGCTGAGAGCTTGTTGTCTTTACATTGATCACAAGAAGAGTTGATTGTGATGTCAAAAGGTGTTTGATGGTGTCATGATATTTCTTGGCATGGTATGGTATGGTATATGATGTCTTGATTCTTTACAAGGGATATATCAATGGTGGCATTTTATGTTTCTAGCTGATGCTCATAGATTGGCTCAGGTGCTCATTATACAGTGACATCTTATTTTTTTGATAGTTGCAAATGGCAGTGGTTTGGTAGTATGGTCTGCATTTGATCTTCATTTGTTGATGTTGATAGTTGTGACATATGTAGAGGTATAAAGTGGCTTTCAAGTTTCTAATGAAGTTCCCTTGTCAATATTGTTATCCTAACAAAAATCTATGTTCACAAAGACCTAAACAAATCTAAGTCATCTTTCCTCAAACCCTAGTTTACCCAATGTTCATATTGCACTTTATGTTTTAATCTAATGGTGATCGAGAGTAGCAGGTGTATCACTTAATTTTTACCATTTGAAGGGGTTGTTAAACATCCCTTGACCGGCCCTCTCCTTAACTCACCGTGTGAAGCGGTCTTCACATATGTTTTGAGCGCTAATGAATGAAGATGAATGGATCAGAGAAAAAGGGAATTTGAAGATGAAATAAATTATTTCATATCACTCTGATTTAATTCTTAAAGATATTATTATTTCAGATTGAATTTATGAAGAAGAAGAAGAAAGTGAAAGGGCATTTTGTATTTTTTATATACTGGTTTTGTAAGTGCATTGTGAGTGTGATTTTTGTGTGGACAAAATGCAGAATTGAAGAAAAAAATTGAGTGTGAATTGAAGACATCATTGAGAAGATACAGATGATTTTTGTGTGTATGAGATCATGTTTTGTAGGGGTAAATACAGAGAATGACAAGGTCATCAGATGTTTATTGGAGAGTGAAAATTGAGCTGAAGAGAGTTGATGTGAGGACCATAATGCAGAAATGATAATCTCCTTGTTGCAACATATTTTTAGATTGAACCTTGAAGACAATGATGGTGTATCAGGTGAAATTGTTATGCAGAGATAATTAGGTGAATGAATTGTGAATTGATTGAACAGAGATAATGAAACTAGTATGCAGATTGGTGCAAATTAGATTGAGAAGCAATCATGTCTTACACATTATTTTGATGAGGACAATTGAATTAGTCAGTGAGGCTTGTGGTCAGTGAGACCTTCCTATGGAAGTGAGGCTTGTGGTTAATGAGACCTCTGTATGTGCTAGTGAGGCATCTTGTAAAGCTAGTGAAGCTTATTTGGTCAGTGAGACCTTCATGTAACCAGTGAGGTTTTGAATAAGCTAGTGAGGCAACTTTGAGTGGTTTTTCTACCCTGAGAGGGTTTTCCACTCTAGAAATTTTTGTCATAATTTGTTTCTATGTATGCATATTTGTGCTTTGCTTATAAGTTTTTGGTTCACATCTTTCACTATCAGTCTTGTGCATATGAGCTCAACAAATCATTAATGTCTTCCTTTCTATTTGTCTTGTAAGATAAAGTTTGCAAAAAGTTAAGAATTTTCACAACACTGATTCACCCCCCCTCTCAGTGTTCTCCTTGACTCCTACAATGGTATTAGAGCTTAGGTTCCCTTTTGAAACTTAATCAGCTTGGGTAGGTCCTGTGTGTGGAGTTCAATGGGTAAGTGCAGAAGAAATAAGAACACGAGAAATGTCAAGCTTCATTCTGGTCAAAAAGACACAAAATACATCAGCCATATTCAAATTTAGATTTTGATGTTCAATCAGTTGATAAAGAAGCTTCACAAGTTGAATCAGGTATTAAAATAGAGAAAGAGTTTTCAGGAGTCCCTCTCTTTGATGGTTTGGACTTTTTTGTTTGGTATGTTAGAATGCAGATTTATTTATCTTCTTTAGGATATGGTGTTTTGATGTCAGTTGAGAATGGGTATTGTTACTGCAAATGACAAAGAAGCCCTTGAATGTAATCATATTGCACAGAAGGCCATATTGTCTACTCTATCTAATGATGTTTCTTGTAAAGTTATGAATTGTGTTACAACTCAGGATATGTGGAGGAAATTGAAAAGAATTTATCAAGATGATGATAAAGAAGAGGAGACTCTAGTGTGAAGAAAGTGCAATGAAAGTAGACTTTCAAATGAAGGAGTTGAGGTTCAATCTCTTTTAGAAGAAGCTAATATCATAAGTGATGATCAGGAATATGATGAACAAGATTGTGAGATTGATATGGAAGGAGATCTCATATATGCTCTAACTAAACTCAAGAAATATAGAAAGGGAATCAAAAAATTAAAATTACAGCTACACCAAGAAAGAGAATCCAAAGACAAAGCATTTTTAGACCTTGAAAGTGTATCTTCATATCTTGAAGAGGCCAGATGTTAGATTATGAGTTTAAGGACATATATTGATGATTCAGACAAATTAATTCTCAGATTAAAGACTAAAATTGAGGAAGCTAAGAGGATAGTTAATGTTTCAAAATCTAACCTTGAAGTTAGAAGGATTGAGAATCTAAAATTAGAGGGTGAAATTATCAAACTCAGAAAAGATTATGATGGTCTCAAAGTTTTGTCCAAGAAGTATTAGGAATTTGAAGAAAGTACATACAAGTTACATGAGATGTTGGGCAAACAGAAGCATCATAAGGACACTACTAGTTTAGGATTTGAAGGAGAGTGTTCAAAAGCTAGAGAAACTCCTAGAAAGAAAATTGATATTCATGCTAGTGCTCTTGTAAGACAAGCATACATGTACATGTATAATTATTCTTTTAATGGTTATTGTTATACTTGTAATCATTTTGGAGACAAAGTAGTTGTTTGTAGAAGGAATACTTATATTGTTTGTTACAAGTGCAATAATGTTGGACATATACAAAGAAATTATAAAGTGCATAGAAGGTATGATCCTGCATCGAAGCTTAAGATGAGTGCTCAAAGGTACTATCAGTCATTTGATTATGATTGTAACATATTTTGTTATAATTGCAACACTCTTGGACACAAAGCATAGAGTTGTAGAATGTATGCTTCACCTAATTTGAAAAAGTTGAAAAGAAAAGAAGGTATAAAGGTTTGGAGAAAGAAAGAACCTGTAAAAGTGTCGAAGCAAAAACAGAGTCATGAGAAGGCAAATCCTAAACTTGTGCATCTTGCACAAGTTACATCATCAGTTGAATAATAGATAGTATGACGTGAGGGGGAGTTGTTCTTGTCCTATCATTTATCCCCAAAAAGTTTCAGGAGGAGATGGTGATCTTGTCATGTTTATTCTTACCAACCTTATGAAATTAAATTCATATAGTTGATGGTGGTGTTGCTAACAATGTTGATGTTTAGTATGTGACAGTGATATAGGTGATCTTTGGCTCAGTAAGCATACAAGATGTTGAAAAGAAGTTCAGGGGCTCATTGCACAAAGAGTATTTGTTGATGTTGATTGATCCTTTTTGTATATTGTTCATATTATGTTGGTACTTACAAAGATTGAGTTGTCATGCAATTCAAAGTGATATTAATATTGAGAAGTATTGGTTGTCATGGCAAAGAGATTAAGGTGTTTCAAAAGGCTCTTATCAGATATAAGCATGTATTGGCTAAGGTGGCTAAAATTGAAAAATTCAATTCATAGCACTTAACTCTGCATTTGATTTTGGAAAATGTTGTTATAGAAAGAGCTTGATGGCCAGATTTGAATTATAAAGTCAAGAGGCATTAGTTCTTGTTGTTTGCAATATATATCATATTTGACATTATGTTACAAAAAGTGTCATGTGTAGGAACAGCTTGGTGGTCTTAATCATGATAGTCTTCCAGAATGGTCTTCATTCTCTATCATGTCAATATGTGTGTGCAGAAGTAAATTGTCTGTAGGATGTTTGTCCATATTGGTAGTCTTGGCAAGATCATCTCTGGAATGGTCATCATGTCATCATAAGTCATGTTCATTTGGAAGTGTTCTTGGTGTAATAATTTGACATGTTTTTTAATGGTCTTCCTAATTAATATGTTTTAGTAAGCTATGTGCAAATTGTGTGCTTCTTGTTATGAAGTGGTATCAGGTATCTGCTTCAAGCTATGACAATCTAGAGATGCTTTGGTTAGTGTGCCTCACATGATTTTTTTCAGGTCCTATGCTTATTGGTCACATGTTGAAAAGTTGTTCAATATGCATGGTCAGAGCTCTCAGGATAAGTTTTGGACAGCAAATTGCAAAAATGATTAGTGCATTATTTTTTTGGAGACTAGTGGTATAGAAGTCTTGGCTAAGTGATGTTTCAATTCTTGGTTGGTATACAGATAACAAGATCATGCTATAACATTTTTCAGTGGAGTTGTTCTCAGGGGGATTTAATTTAGTCTTTGTCATCAGATGTCAAAAAGGGGGAGAAAGAAAAATGTATGAGGTAGTTTTGCCATCAATGACAAAGGGGGAGATTGATGAAAGTAGATTGTCATTGGTGTCAAAAAGTGTTAGTGAATCAATGTTTTGGTGTTTGATGTTCATATTGGTTCTTGGAGTTACCAGTTTTGGTTTTTGAGGATTTGATGTTGTTTTGGATTTTATCTTCATAGGATAGAATGATATTTATGATTAGGATTTGGGTGATATGATTTGTCATGATGTTGGTGCTTCTTGTTGTAGAGATTTTCATCTCCATAATATCCTTTATTATGTTGAATACAAAGATTAAATGGACAAGTCATATGTTGAAGTGAATTTCAAAGATTTATTGGGTTGGAGTTGTTGCATTATGTATGCTCTTCATAATGAGAATGGTTCATTACAAGGATGCCATAATATCCATTTCAAAGTGTGATAATTTTGCTAAGAGCTTGTCTTTACATTGATCACAAGAAGAGTTGATTGTGATGTCAAAAGGTGTTTGATGGTGTCATGATATTTCTTGGCATGGTATGGTATGGTATATGATGTCTTGATTCTTTGCAAGGGATATATCATTGGTGGCATTTGATGTTTCTAACTGATGCTCATAGATTGGCTCAGGTGCTCATTATACAGTGACATCTTATTTTTTTGACAGTTGCAAATGGCATAGTATACAGTGGCATGGTCTTCATAATGACAGTGGTTTGGTAGTATGGTCTTCATTTGATCTTAGTTACATTTGATCTTCATTTGTTGATGTTGATAGTTGTGACATATGCAGAGGTATAAAGTGGCTTTCAAGTTTCTAATGAAGTTCCCTTGTCAATATTGTTATCCTAACAAAAATCTATGTTCACAAAGACCTAAACAAATCTAAGTCATCTTTCCTCAAACCCTAGTTTACCCAATGTTCATATTACACTTTATGTTTTAATCTAATGGTGACTGGGAGTAGCAAGTGTATCACTTAATTTTACTGTCTGAAGGGGTTGTTAAACATCCCTTGACCAGCCCTCTCCTTAACTCACCGTGTGAAGCAGTCTTCACATATGTTTTGAGCACTAATGAGTGAAGATGAATGGATCAGAGAAAAAGGGAATTTGAAGATGAAATAAATTATTTCATATCAATCTAATTTAATTCTTGAAGATATTATTATTGCAGATTGAATTTATGAAGAAGAAGAAGAAGAAGAAGAAAGTGAAAGGGCATTTTGTATTTTTTATATATTGGTTTTGTAGGTGCATTGTGAGTGTGATTTTTGTGTGTGGACAAAATGCAGAATTGAAGAAAAAAATTGAGTGTGAATTGAAGACATCATTGAGAAGATACAGATGATTTTTGTATGTATGAGATCATGTTTTGTAGGGGTAAATACAGAGAATGACAAGGTCATCAGATGTTTATTGGAGAGTGAAAATTGAGCTGAAGAGAGTTGATGTGAGGACCATAATGCAGAAATGATAATCTCCTTGTTGCAACATATTTTTAGATTGAACCTTGAAGACAATGATGGTGTATCAGGTGAAATTGTTATGCAGAGATAATCAGGTGAATGAATTGTGAATTGATTGAACAGAGATAATGAGACTAGTATGCAGATTGGTGTAAATCAGATTGAGAAGCAATCATGTCTTGCACATTATTTTGATGAGGACAATTGAATTGGTTAGTGAGGCTTGTGGTCAATGAGACCTTCCTATGGCAGTGAGGCTTGTGGTTAGTGAGACCTCTATATGTGCTAGTGAGGCATCTTGTAAAGCTAGTGAAGCTTCTTTGGTTAGTGAGACCTTCATGTAACTAGTGAGGTTTTGAATAAGCCAGTGTGAGGCAACTTTGAGTGGTTTTTCTACCCTGAGAGGGTTTTGCACTCCAGAAATTTATGTGTCATAATTTGTCTCTATGTGTGCATATTTGTGTTTTGCTTGTAAATTTTTGGTTCACATCTTTCACTATCAGTCTTGTGCATATGATCTCAACAAATCATTAACGTCTTCCTTTCTATTTGTCTTGTAAGATAAAGTTTGCAAAAAGTTAAGAATTTTCACAACACTTATTCACCCCCCCTCTCAGTGTTGTCCTTGACTCCTACAGTTTTGTGGTTGCTATTGATGATTCATTGCTTTCCCCTAATTTTTCCTAATCTACATCTAGTGAACTTGACGTGAACTAACCAAATTTTGTGTGAATTTTGAGAATTTGTGATTTTCAGACAGTGTGATGCAATCATTCTGTGTAGCACCACATATGTTCCTTCAAACACCATAGCCTCTATTTTCTACGATGCATTTGTTACGTAGAGCACCACATCCATTATGCATAGAGCCGCATTTGTTCCATGCAACACCGCATCTAACTGCTATTTGGAAAAATTCAAAATCTTTCAATCATTGCTATTTCTGATCACATTTACAAGGATCTGGTTACTTTTCTGATCATTTTACAGGGTTTTCACTATTTCTCTGACATTTTGACAATGAACTTACATTATTAGGGTTTTTATGTGGGTTGTTTTTTATCAGATTTGATGTGTTTTTGAGATCCATGTTACAGCACCACATCCTTCCTTGTAAAGCAACAATCGATAGATACAGAGCCGCAATTGTCAGATTCTATGATGCATTTGTCATATTCTATGACACATCTGTAAGATCCTGAGATGCAATTGTCAGATTCTGTGGTACATTTGATTTGTTTTGCACCACATTTGACTGTCAAGAAAAAAGAGGGTATAAATCTGTGATTTTCATTTTCTACTTTTTTACTCATATCTGATTTCTAGCTGTGGCAATCGTTGGGAGAAGACCTTTCAATCAAACTACTAATCCAATTTCTTGCAAGATTCCATTGTGTGTTTGTGATTTTTAATTTAGGAACATTTGGAATTGGTTCTTAAAAAGAACAAGTGTCTTCTATGTCTTGTGCACTTGCACACATGTGAGTTAGTTACCGAAAGTGTGTTGGTCTAGAGTATCCTCTCCCCTTGTGCTACGGGTGATTCTTGGGTGATGAGAAATAGCAGCACCATGTTATCTTGAGTATCCTCTCCCCTTGCGCTACATGTGATTCCTGGGTGATGAGAAAGAGCAATACATAATCTTTCCCTTTTTTTATTTTAGTAGGTGGCCTGCTTGGGAGTTCTCCCTAGGGTTCAACCACAAGCACGTATCTCTAGTGGGCTATATAAAGAGGAAAAAACCAAAAGGTGAGCTCAATCCACTTATGCTATAGGGGGTTGGCCTTTGTGGTACCAGGTGATTCCGAACGTGGGTTAGAGATTTCAGTCTCCCATCACTACAATTACCATGGTATTCTTAGGAGTTCCTCCACTACGATCCATTGTTTTTAAAAGCCTAAGACCTTTTTGGCCGTCTACTATTTATGGTACAAGGGATGTGAACTGTACCTTGAAGTTACTTACCACATACGATTCTTGGTTGAGGTGACATGATTCCTTGTTTAGATTCATCCTTTCAAGGTGAGACATGTTAAGGTGGTCTAGGACCTTGGCATACTCTAGTTACCCACTCCTTTTTCTCATATTTAAAAACACTAATTTGGTGTTCAAAATCTCTAGTTTTTTGTCACAGGTTTTAGAAACCCTCACACCCTTGACTGTTGCTGTCAAATCCCTATGTCGCTGCCTCTCAGAGCCATCCAACCCTAGCCTACCATCACTACCACATGCTAAAACCTTAATCATCACCCATTCTAACCTCCTTCTGCTCGCCCAAAACCCTAGCGACCACCAAAGTTTCATCGCTTCCGCTAGAAAACCTCATATCCTCTACTCTAAACACTCGGCCGCCACTGCTAATGAACCTGTTGTCACAAAATATCTCTGCTACCTAAACCCTAAGCTTAGCCCTATCTAAAACCCTCCACTCATTCATAGATACCCATCAACTACCAGTTCAAAACTCCTCCGCCTCCACTTAACATTCATAGTTGACCCCCACAAACTAAAACCCCCGCCGCTCTAAACTCTAGGCTCCACCCGATTCCCTCTGGTTGCTACCCCTGTGGCTTGGTCACCTCCTCTAGGACACCTATCGACACCTCTAAGGCTCTTGACCACCACTTCAAACTTCAGTCGCTGTCTCCTTATAGCCTATCACCACCAACAAGGCATTCAAAATCTTCCGCTACCACTCCTTTCAATCCCTGGTCTCTTTAGGATTTGGGGCTTAGGGCTTAAATTAGGGTCTATTCAAATTTCCTGCCCGCCAGTCTCCAACATTTCACTGATCACTATAGTAGACTGTTGGTTTTAGGTTTTCAATAGTGGTTTAGGCCCCCATCAGTTGTGCACTTCGGTCATTGTAGTGAGTGGATAGGGATAGCATTGATTGTTATTAACCATGTGAGTTGCCATATCCTATCACAGTTTGACTGTCACTTTGGGCCCTTAGCTCTTTGGTGGTCGTTGGCGTTTTGGAGCCCAACAGGCTTTGGGGTTTTAAGCCCCTTTTCCAAGCAACAGCGGGTGGGGCTTTTAAGCCCCCTCGCTATTTTCTTTTTATATTTTTTTGTTGGCTTTTGATCCCTGGTCATATGGATGCCTAGGGGCATGGCTAAGCCGAAATAACACAGACACACTAATGCCATGTGACCATGATTTTAGCAAATCACTAGCGGTTAGTCAAACAGTCAGCCATACCCCTCTTTGCCTCCACATGCCCTAATAGGCACTTTTTTCAAAATTGCATAACTTTCGCATACGGTAACAAAATTTCACAAAATTTATGGCGTTGTGGAGCTGGTTTGCCCAGCTACACTATGGGGAAGTTGATTTCAGGTAACAGTGCCATTTTATCAATTTTTTTAGTTAAAGTCAACATTGATTTACAACTTCAAACACAGGTAACTTGACCATTTTTCATCAGATTTCAGTGAATTTTTTTTTCAAACTATTTAGTAGAAAAAGGGGAAAAGATGATTTTAAGGGGTTGTGTTGATCCTCCTTTCACCACTAAACATTCATGGACATTCAATTGAGTAGAGGACTCTACTATAGATCTCTTGCACTTGGAACATAGGGGAAGATTGGAATTGTGTGAATTTGTTGTTCAATTATGTATAATTATGCTCAAAACCCTAATTTCGTGAAATCGTAAACAAATGGACAAATTATGGAAAATGATAGCACACAAATATATCAAATGATAATCAAATACATACCAAATTTCAAAGTTTGGTGTGTAAGAAAGTCAGGAAGTAATGAGCAGGTACCCTAGTCCAGTGTACTTGCTTTTGTCAGGATCTCTAAAGAATATCTACAACCTGTTCCTGCTATCAAAGGTTTAACTGCTTCAGAATCCATAGGACTAATGAACAGGCACCCAAGTCCAAGCCCTAGTTTTCTTCTTAGATCTAAACTCCACTTCTTTCGCTTCCAAAACCTATAACCTACAATCATAGAAAAGTGGGTTGGGGCTTGTGGTGTTTAGAGGCTTGCCTCGGTCAAGCCCTGGAGAGACATTCAAGTCTTCTGAACACCGTTGTCAGATAAATAGTGCATATCCCTATGGGATAGAGGCAAAATCCAAATGATAAATGATAGAAAACACAATTGGTATGACCTTGTAGTGTAGATCTCATGGAAGGAAGATGCTCTTCATGCCATGAGGAGATGGAGTCAAATCTGCAATCACAAACATAATAACAACAAAATACTACTCTGCAACACAATGAATGCCTTGAATCACTTTCACATAAACTTGTCTATCAAAAATACCATTTAGTTTACAAATGAATCACTAATCATGCTTATATATGCAACTACAAACATTCCCACTAAGAATTTCGTAATTTAAACTTGAGATGTCGGCATAGGACCTAACAATGATCATAAAAATGACACCCAAAAATAGGTCTTGACCTAAAATAGGGAAGGACTAGGGCGCGGGTGCCCAAGTCTTCCCCCTATTTTAGGCAAGATTCATGCTAAGCACACCCCCTAAGTCCCATTTGCAATGAAACATTAGGATTTTCTCATCGGGAGTCACCATTAACATGCGAGATGACCTAAATGCATTCTAAAGGACCCAGGAGCTAAACCTTAAGAGGGAAAAGCCCCCAAGGGGACATTTTTTGACATAACATTTAGCCCCCACTTTAATGTATGTATAAATGTAAGGCCAATACATGCATTAAAGTACGATCAACAAACACAATAAACACACCAATCACAATGAAGATAGTAACAGGCATGCAAAACATGGAGAAGACAATTATAGTCACGCAAAACATAGAGAAGACAACATTGAAGACACACAAAACATAGTGAATGCAGTGATTATTTCTTTTTTTTTTCCATTTTCTCATATATATGGAATGTAAATGCAAGTGCAAGGAAAGTAAACACACAACCCAGAATGTAGGAGGGACTCATCACCACTGGTCTTTAGACAACATAAGGGGCAACAAACACACCAAACAAATCTTAGAGTGTAGGAGGGACTCATCGCCACTAGTCTTTAGACTGCACTTGAGAACAAACATACCATACAAATCCCAAAGCATAGGAGGGACTCATCACCACCAGTCTTTAGACTATGGTTGGGAACAAACATGCCATACACACACATGGAAGACACAAAGAAAACATGGCAAACAAGAAATGGAAGAAACCTATTGCTAGGTTCATAGCCATCTCAAGCACATTACAGGAACACACCAATGATTGGGCTTTGCCACAACAATCATCGAAGACACGCTTAAGGGTTAGGATAGTCTTAGATCCACTCCCTTCTTGCTCGGAGGACTTTTTAGAAAATGACAGGGTTGTGCAATCTCCTAGAGAAATACACCATCCCCACCTCACATGGAGGGCTGAAAATAAAAAGAATATGCATGATATCCCACCTCTGTAGAGGGCTTAAGTGAATGCAGTAGATTTCAAGCTTTACAAACACACTTTGCTGGCATATAAATTAGACAGCTTACCTTATATGCCCCCACCTTAAGGTGGTTGATATCGTGTACCAATATCAAGCATGCTAAGGTAGAGAGAAAACACACAAGGGAACACAAGCTCTCGCAAAGCCCATGCCCCTAGAGGTGACATGTACTTTATGATCACCAAATGTTCCCACAAACACATTCCTGCAAGAAAAGAGGTTAGAAATATTTCCATAAGACAATAACCACATCACATGATCAAAAAATAATGCATGAAGATAACCGCATCAAAAAGCCAAGGCTACACTATGGATTCAAAAACTGACTATAACCGTGGGGCTATACTGCAAAGATCTCAGAATCGAATATAAACAAGGTGAGATTCAAAGAAAAACACAGTGCACGGAGCAACTGTATTGTTATAGTTTTTTAGTGTGATAAGACCACATCAAAATATCACATGGAGTGATTCTACTAGCCAAGTGTCGGATAATATATATCAACCCCGTCATCATGTATGGAATAGGTCCTTTTTTTTATTTCTTGCTGAAGGGACACTAGGTCTGTATCAGTATAATATGTTTTTCATCATTTTCCCACTAGATAGAACCACTAGAGGAAGGTAAACAATAAATCAAGAGAGGAGAACAAGTTCCTTAGGAACAATCATATAGGAGGGTACCCCCAAGTCACCAACCGCAATGCTATGTCCTTAAGACACAACAATGCAAATAGAGGAGAAGTAATATAGAAGAATGTTGATACAAATAGAAGAATGGTCACAATAGAGGCGGTCTCCCGGTATTCTCTTGGTATCCTTGACCTTACAAGAGAATCAAGGGTCATCCCAAGAGGCCTAAACAACACATAGCACATCATGGGGGAAGCCCAACAAGAGAGTGGAGGTCACATAAATGAGCCAATTATTCTATGACATAGGTGACCACTAGGGTTAGAAATACTTACCTATAAAGAAAAACCAGTCTAGAATTTGGAACTTATGAGCATCTTGGAGAGATTCTCTATCAAGCTTTGTGTGAATCTTGAGTGGTTCTTATGAAAGCCTTGTTTTTTGTTGGGAAGTCCATACAATGCTTGTTTCTCAAATCCTTGTGTATGTGAGCCCTTTTGTTACTTGTGAGGCAGAGAACCACTATTATTTCCAACTGATGATAATCATCTCACTCTTTTCCAATTTTTATCTATCTTTCTTTGTTGAGTTCATCTACCATAGTCACAAGGATTATCTTGTACTATCTCAATCTTTTCTTTTGTTAGAGTCTCTTGCTTTGGTTGTTCCATTTTTTTTCTGATGTATTTTGGTTATCTCCCAATCTTTGTAAAGATAACGGAGGAGGAACCTTAGCATAAATACCATTCCTTCATGGGTGAAGTGGGTTATCCAACTTTTCCTTATCCACTTCTATCATACCCACAATGTCATCATAATCCATATAGCCATCTTCTACTTCTACTATATTTTATTCCAACATGTTGTTATCGGTATGCTTAGGGAAAGGATTAGTAAAGATTTATAAATTTGATTCAGAGGAGCAACCAACTTATTTCCATTATCATTCACACCAGATACCTGTATAACATTTGAATCAATGAGGTCTTGTATTTCGTGTTTAAGACGCATGCATCGTTTAGTATCATGTCCTTGTTGCCGATGGTAATGACAAAATGCATTCACATTGAAATAGGGTCCTTGTATTCTACTAGGATCTAATGGTTTGATCAGAGGAAGCTTCATGAGATTATTACTCATAGCTTGATTCATGATATAATGATAGGACTCAGATATCAAAGTAAACTTTCTTTGCTGAAACGGTGCCTTCTTCGGATTAGTGATAGCAAACACTTGCAAAAAGTTGTTTGAATTCAGTCCATTAACCTTGATGAAACTCTTATTATTCCTCTTAAAATTGTTTTTTGATGGTCCACCCATGGATTGACAAACTTGATCTGATGAGTTTTGGTTTTCATATTGACTAGACGAAACGTGATAATCCCGAAGGCAGTACATAAATGTTGAAAGGATTTATACTTCATCAAGAGAATCTTATCATGGATGTTAGGTTGTAGAATTGTAATAAACACCTTTTGAACATCCTCGTCTTTCATCTAATATTGAATCTGTGCATAGAGAGATTGTTATCGACTAATAAACTCAATTAACTTCTCTTTCGAACCTTGCTTACAATGAACTAAATCGATCAAAGAGAATTGAGGTCCAATGTTTGCTTGAAAATGTTGTAAAAATTGATCAACTAATTGTGAAAAAGAGTGTATTGAATTCGGAGGTAAAGAGAAAAACCACTCTAAAGCATTATCTTTGAGAGATCACAGGAAAATTTTTGCTAACAAGTCCTCTTCAAAGTAGAAATCACTACACATAGCTGTGAATGTTGCCACATGAGTATTAAGATCACCTTTTCCACCATATTTTTTGAAGCGAGGGGTCTCAAACCTCTCAGGAATAGGAGTTCTCAAGATTGTATAAGATAGGGGATTACGGGCATGATAAGTTTGTATATTAGGTTGTGAAGATATCATCAAGTTTGTCACCTTTTTTTGTAAAGAAGTCATGCCTTGCAAAAGTTGGTTTAATATGGCATCATTGGGAGATGTAGTTTGTTGTGAGGAATTAGAACCAAAGTGAGGAGGTGATTGAGCCTGAGTAGTGATAAGCAGAGGTTGTGAATAATTTAGTGGTGGTTGGACATAGTGATAAGTGGAAGGTGGTTGCGAATAGTTGTATGTAAGAGGTGGCTAGGAATAAGTGGGATGGAGAGGTGGTTGAGAGTAATTATTCATGGAAGAAGTCACCTTAGGTGCCATATTTTGATAATTAAATCCCACAACTTTGTAATTTTGTGAATTAGTGGAATTAGATACTCCAATACCAGTGGTAGCATTACTACAAGCATTTGCATTAGTGGTTAAAATTGTTGAGGTAAATGTAGATATTCCCGTAGTCGGTATAGGTGTCGATACTTGCATATGAGACGATGACGACATGTTATTAATACCATTTCCACATTCAGTCACTGTCATGAAATTATTGTGTACTATATGTGTTAATCCTTGAACAACATTAATACCATCTTTTCCTTCTTTTATCAACTCTCTTATGTTGTGAATCACAAGTATAGTTTCTTTTGCTATCCTTTCAGTTCCAACAAATGCTTGAAAATTGGCTAACTCTTTATCAAGTCTATTTATTTGCTCATTAGGTACATGTGTGAACACCTCAATAGTGTCCTCAAAATCATGAAATACTTGATCTTCCATAGTGTTTGTATGAGCTATAATGTCTTGCAAAATTTGTGTCTCTCCTTTTGTAAAGAAGGTGTTCAACGGATTTTCAGAGGTAGGGATATTGTTTTCTTCAAGAGCACTAGATCCCATGAGTCACCTACTTATTATTAAAGGGATATTTCTATTAGGTTAGTGAGTTATAAGACTCATACAATAACATGAAACACTCAATGCACAAGCTAATAGAACAAACCCAATGAGCAAGATATGTTTAAGATCCAAAATGACCTAAAATGCTTGATTTTTCAACTTTCTCCAATGAAAAGAAGTGAAAGAAGAGGTGTTGTAAGGAAATTGATCAGGTGCAAAAAATAATATGTCTAATATAAGTCCAATAAACCAACAATATTGTTCACAACATGCCTTTGATGCAATCCTATAATGATGACATGTCAAAACCTAGTGAAAATACACCTAAAATATGCAATTTTCACCATTTTGCAATGCAAAGGACCAATAGAAAGGGTTTTGTGAGGAATTTAAGGAGGGATAGCAGATTATAACCCTCATAACAGCCAATTAATTCAGAAAAATCCTTCACAACACACTTGTGATGCAATTCTAGAGAGACGATAAGGCCAAATCTAGTGAAAATGCAAGGTTTTCAAACCCTAGACATGAAATTTTGCAAGAAAGCCACTATGATGAAACACTACAATCAGAAATCAGTCCTAATGAGTGTTTTTAAAGAGTAGTAAAATCTTAAAACAAGATTTTGACTACAAACCCTAGCTAATGCAAAACTAGGTTATATGGAAAAATGCACAATTTCAAGCAATTTTTATCAATTTAAGCATAAAAATGCAATGTAAATGAATGGTGAATGAATAATTTCTATATTTTAAATCATATATGATGATAATCACAGCAACATATTTAAATTAAATGCCAACTAATTCAAATTATTTGAAAATGCAAGCTAAAAATGCCAATTTTTTCAAAAAATTTCAAAGTTTTCAAATTTTTTGTAATTTTTCAAATGCAATAAGATGAACAATGAAATGAATGTAAATCTAAAGTACAACACTCAGTAAGGTACAAAATTCATTAAAAATATGGGTTCACCAAAATATTTAGTAGAAAAAGGGGGAAAGGATGATTTTAAGGGTTTGTGTTGATCCTCCTTTCACCACTAAACATTCAAGGACATTCAACCGAGTAGAGGACTCTACTACAGATCTCTTGTCACTTGGAACATAGGGGAAGATTGGAATTGTGTGAATTTGTTGTTCAATTAAGTCTAATTATGTTCAAAACCCTAATTTCGTGAAATCGTAAACAACTGACAAATTACAGAAAATGATTGCACACATAGATATCAAATGATAATCAAATACATACCAGATTTCAAAGTTCAATGTGTGGGAAAGTCGGGGACTAATGAGAAGGTGCCCTAGTCCAGTGTACCTACTTTTGTTGGGATCTTTGAAGAATGTCTACAACCTGTTCCCGGTGTCACAGAGGTTTCATCGCTTTGGAATGGGAATGACTAATGAGCAGGCACCCAAGTCCAAGCCCTAGTTTTCTTCTTAGATCTACAATTTTGATAGTCTACACTTCTCTCCTGCAACTCCACTTCTTTCACTTCTGAAACCTGTAACCTACAATCACAGAAAAGTAGGTTGGGGGTTGTGGTGTTTAGAGGCTTGCCTCGGTCAAGCTCCGGAGAGACATTCAAGTCTTCCAAACACCATTGTTAGATAAAGAGTGAGTATCCCTATGGGATAGAGGAAAAATACAAATGATAAATGATAGAAAACATAATTGATATCACCTTGTAGTGTAGATCTCATGGAAGGAGGATGCCCTTCATGCCATGAGGAGATGAAGTCAAATCTACAATCACAAACACAATAACAACAACAAAATACTGCTCTGCAACACAATGAATGCCTTGAATCAATTTCATATAAGATTATCTATCAAAAATGCCATCTAGTTTATAGATGAATCACTAATCATGCTTATATATGCAACTACAAACATTCCCACTAAGAATTTTGTAATTCAAACTTGAGATGTCAGCATAGGACCTAATAACGGTCATAAAATTGACACCCAAAAATAGATCTTGACCTAAAATAGGGCAGGACTAGGGCATGGGCACCCAAGTCCTCCCCCTATTTTAGGTAGGATTCATGCTAAGCACACCCCCTAAGTCCCATTTTCAATGAAACTTCAGGGTTTTCTCATCGGGAGTCACCATTAACATGCAAGATGACCTAAATGTGTTCTAAAGGGCCCAAGAGCTAAACCTTAAGAGGGAAAAGCCCCCAAGGGGACATTTTCTGATGTAACATAAACTACTTAGAATTTTGTGTACTATTTGATGCTATTGTTAGTTTTGGCTGTGACTGATCATATTTTTTAGGTATTTTCCAGATTTGACTATTGCAGGTTTCTTGGCCTTTTTGTCTTGGTGGCTTCCAAAGGGGGTATTTAACTTGATGTTTTCTGTTTTGCACACTTTGATATTAGATTTTTCTGCTACTGATTTATGGTCTATAGCTTTGTGGCGTCCATTGGGAGGAGAACCTTGTTTGGAATCACTAACTTATTTGTTGCAGGGTTCTTTTCATTCATATGTGTGTTTGGTTAAATTAGGAACACTTCAAATTGGGGACATAAAAAGAACAACAATCTATTTGCTTTCAAACTCATTGGATTAAAAAGAACAACAAATTGCATATTCACACTCATTGGTTTAAAAAGAACAACAAACTACATATTTTCATTGATTGGCTTAAAAGGAACGACAACTTGCATCTTTTCACATTCATTGGAGTAAAAATAACAACAAACTTGCATCATTGTTTTCTTTGTCTTGTGATTTTGTTTATGTTTTGAGGAGTGTATGCTCTTCCCTCGCACTCTAAGTGATCTTGGGAATCAAAAGCTCTTCTCAACATTTTCATAATCACACCACACATTTGATTTCTAAAGGTTAATGAACTTTTTGTTTAGTGTGGCCAAGTAATATGTGTATGCTCTCTCCTCGCATCTTCTTATGAACTTGGAGATCAAAAGCATTTACTTGTGTCACTTTTGTAACCCTTTAGATAGGGCCTGCCTTTGAGACACATCCACAAGGAGAACTCATTGGTGACCCAAAGCGGTATTTCCCTCAGGCCGCTATATAAATAGATAAGGTGAAAGCCAAGTCTAAACTGCCATTAGCCTTCATTGTACAATGCTAATCCAAAAGTGCAAGCTACCCACATTTATGTGAAGTATTTGTTAGTACCATTAGTAGGATTGGTTAAAGCTTTAAGTGGCTTGCTAGATGCTCATGAGGTGGTAAGTCCCTAGGTTGTGAGTAGAAGACAAATTAGTTAGAAGCTACCCTTTATGATTGAGTTTTATTAGCGTCACTCTCGGTGCAAGGGTTCCATGCCCTGAAGTTACTCACCGTATGAACTCCCTTGGGATGAGATGGAAATCCTCAGCTTAGCATAAGCTAAATACGTAGCTTTCTAGGGAAAGGGTGATTGGGTCATCCTTCCAGGCCATAAGGCCCCTATCCATGCTCTCTCTCAAAGATAAAAGTGTACACACCCCACTCTAGGGTGTCCCTACCTCACGTCGAAGGAGTTACCAAGCTGTGGGCCTGAACGTCGTGCCATTAGCTAATGACCTTAGGGATAGGAAGTGTCTTATGTGTGTGAATTATTTTTGAATTGTGATTAAGACCTATGGAAATTGGGGTTGGATAACCCTTGAACATACACATACACTACAAAGTCAAGAGTCACCAAAATAGCCAAATTGATTGCCAAGTGTCTTCTATGTTTGATGTGTCTTCTGATTTTTCAAATAAATTGCCCAAACAAACATAGAAACCACTCTACTTAAATATATTCCACTTCAATGGTCCAACAACCAATAGAAATTTTACACCTCATTCATAATAAATAGTGGTAAATATTTGTCCTATTTTTATTGGCCAAAATTAACCTTTGACTGTTGAAGTGGATGATATTTAAGAATAGCCCATAGAAACAATACACCACAATCGTAGGGAAACCTTTGAGTATCTACCTTCCCTATCCAACTCAAATTGTAATTGTGTCAACATGCCTAAGACTTGTCAATTCCATCCACTCCTTGCAATTGTTTAAGATAGTTTGCATTAGTCTTTCTCAAACTCATTACATTCACCTAGTTTATCCTTGCATTGATTTAGCCCTTTACACTTTAGATCAACCTCAAAAATTAAGTCACCTTTGAGACTTGGAAAATAGGAGATTTGCTATACTTTGATCATACCTTAGTTACAAACTTGAAGTGTCTAAGACCTTTCCCTTTCCCATCAATCAAATCAATTTACAAGTTGGACTTTAAACTCACAAGTCTAGTTTGGGTCCATCTTCCTCAATTTGCAAGTTGAGTCTCCAACTCATGTGTCTAGTTCGGAGGCTCACTTCAATCAATCATTATTCCCCCAACACTTGCAAGGTCTTAAACAATTTCAGTTAGTCACTTTGGTATACCCTAGTGTGCCTTAGCATCCTCTTTTATTGAAATCTCTTAAGGTTCCTTATCCAATTAGCTTTAGACATTGTCATAGCTTCATCCCTCATTAGTAGCCTTTATCATAGCTTCATTATCAAAAATCCCAAAACATAACATTAGTGACATTTCATCATTACCAACATAGCATTAGTTACACTTGTCATCCTCATTTTCCAAAATTCCCACTAGTTGCATTCAACATACTTATTGTTCAAAAAATCTCCAAAACATACCTTAGTCACATAGATAACCTTGCATTGTCATCCTAATAGCATCCCAAAATTCACAAGTCCTATATGGTAGAGACATGGTTACAAAAGAAGAGTAAGGGAGTAGATCCTCCTAGTCATCCCTATAGAGAACACATAAACACACCATTCTAAAAATTCTCGCCAACACATTCATTCCAAGTCACCTTTAGCCTAATCAAAACCATAATCATCCTTGTCATCCAATAGACATTGTAGACACTTAAATTTGTCCATGTCTTGACCATCACCTAGTCAATACATTATTAGAGACATCATAAGACATTTTGTCTTAATCCCACTCCTAATCCCATTTTAATCACCTAGACAATTAATTAAATAAATCTTATATATTTAATAAATTTCCCTTTCACATGTTCCAACTAATTCAAATTAAAAATTTGAATTTATCCTCACATTTGATCTCATTGCAACACTTGTCCACCTATCAATTGAATCATGTGTGGTACTACAACTTTTATTTAATACACTTCACATGTTCAAACTAATTCAAATAAAATATTTGAATTAGGTCTCCTTTATTCTCCTTCGCACACTTGTCACATGACTACAACCCCTCATGGAGTGGGAAACCCTATTCGATCCTAGTCATCCACATTATTCATTACAACTTCCAATCACAACCCTTTATTCAAATCAGACTCTTCCTATAAATCAACCCTCTCATGAGCCATTTAGACAATGAGCTTTTGAGTACTGTTATGTTGTTGGAATGAGCAACCAACATTCCTCCCATATTCAACCTTCAAAATCTTACATGCCTATGCAAGGTTGAGAAGAGCAATGGAGATAAATCAAATCTACCTTAGAAATTGGTTTGCTTTGCTTTCTTGTTTTGATTTGCATGCTAGTTTGTACTCTATTATGCTAGTTAGGGTTTGATATCTTGTTGTTTTCATTTCAGACCTGATTTTTGCCCTAACGAAAAATGGAAAACCTGACGTGAAATCATGCAAATCTAACATTTTTTATCAATTTCTAAAAATTAGTTTTTGTAGGTGACCTCTTGGCCTCAAATGGACCTCATCGTTGAGTCTGAGAGGCCTCACAGATGAAGATTGACATAAAATTCATCAGATTTGGCCTCCAAATTTTTTTTTTCCATTTTTGAAAAAAAATTTAGGGACAGTAGGTCTATACAGTACGGATCTGTACTGTACGGATCCACCACCCACCTCTATGCTGACTATGTCTCTGGTTCAATTTTGTAGGCATTGGTTCAATGTTACAGGTTTTCTTTGATGGTGTATTGCATGTTTGAAACCCTAACATCTACTACCTGACACCCCTACGCTGTCATCTGCGAAACCCTAAATGGTTTCTTTTTGACCACCAGGAGATTTGTTGTCACCGCCATTAGAAGCTCTGCCACTGCTCAGTTCCAAGTCCTATCGCCACTGCAGAAGCTTCTACTGCCACCTTATTTCTTCCCTAGTCTCCACCCAAAATCCCTTTCAGATGCTCCTCCCGATCTCTGTTAGAATTCCTCTGTCAAACCTTAGCCACCAGATCTCCACTGCCTTAAACCTCGACCTAGACCATCTTTCCTCCCATCAACCAAAAAACCCTAGCCTTCGTTCAAGGAAACCCTAGTCTATTCGTCGTCACCACTTCATCTTCCTCTTGCCACTTGGTGTTCAAACCATAGTGCCACAGAGAATTTCCTTCTGTTGATGCTTCCTCTAAGCCAACCTTAGCTAGGATGACTCCCCTAAACCTACATCTCTATCCAAAAATCTTACCTCTACCTACATATGCTCGGTCACCTTTGACTCTCCACATTTACAGCTCCTTGTCGAATGTTGAAGCTCCTCTGTTAAATCTCTTGGCTTAGCGACTTTGTCTATGGGTAGGCCATTTTTAGTGTCGACTATTGACTCTCCAAGTTTGTGGTTAGGTCATTTTCTTGTGGTCACATTTGTGATTACGGGGGTGGGGACTATCGCTCCCCCTCCTTCTTAATACATTATATATATTTTTTCTTTTCGATCGCCCTTGGTCACATGCAGGACCAAGGGCTTCACTGTAACCCAACCACCCATCCTTAATCGCCCAGTAAAGCCACAACATGTGAAAGGAGTAAATTTCTAGTGGTTAGTATCAAACAGTCAGCCTGCCTTGCTTTCCACATGCCCTAATAGCCATTTTTTTAAAAACTTGTATAACTTCGTCATACGATATCAAAAATTCACAAACAAGGACTCATTGGAAAGATGACTCAGTGAAATACGTAGTGGTGGAGATTTTATCAAGCGATTGTACCATTTGTTGGCAAGAGACACTGTGTGGCTTCATGACTATTGTCATTGATGGCAACAAAGTCTATCCCACACATCTGCAATACATAGTATGCCTATACTAGAAGTCATATTGAAGATTGTTTTGGTCTAGTGAACAAGAACAGAGTATGCAACAAAGTCCAACAATCAGGTTTGGATCTCTCAGATGGTGCAACTCAGTAAGTTGCGGACTTGGGAAAGTCAAGAAGGGTATCATGACTACTATATTCCAGAGATTTAGCCTCTGGTGATAAAGCATGAATAAGTTGTGAGCATCTATGTGTTGGGTTCTAGACAGGCAGAGCAGATAGAGGAAGAACTGACTGGCAAAGTATCAGACTTCAATCCAGATGAGTAAAAGGTGTTGGTCAAGCTATTTGAGGGATCATACATTGTTGGCCAACATGATTAATGACTTCTCTATCTATGTTTTTGATATGTATCACAAATCAACCTTGGATTTATCTAACAGAGTAATTACTTGCAGTGGTCTTGATGTCGATGAGCAAGTTGATAGAAATTCTTTATGCGGATATATATACCAGAGCAATTCCAGTATGTAAGTGGGTATGGTGTGAAGTAAGATGAAATAAAGTGCGTAGAAAAGTAGAACAAGTGTGGAAGCAGCAATTCAAGTCCAGTATGTGACAGAGCAGCAACACTAAAATAGAGGAAGAATGAAGTGCATTAGATCAGTGTAGTGTGCCTAACTGGAACTAAACTCTAGCATTTGTGGATGCCTCTCATCAGTTCAAACACCTGATTACCTTCTGTAAGTTCTGTAGACAGTGAGTCTCTTATAGGTAGTGTACCTCTTGTGAGCAGTGTGCTCGGGCAGTGAACCCTAATTGGCAAGTGCCCATTTGTACTCCTTTATTCTTTTAACAGAGAATACAATCTTGGGTTAGTCACCCCATGATTTTTCCCTTAACAGGGTTTTCCACATAAAAATCCTTGTGTTATGTGTGTTGATTTTATTTCTATTCTTATGATCACATATGCTTATATAATTTGATGCTGCACTGATCTTTAAGTTAACAAAAGAAAAGAAAGTTAACGAAGTTTTGAGATAACTGATTCACCCCCCCTCTTAGTTATCTGCTTTGTTTCCAACAATTTGTATCAGAGCTAAGTTCCTCTAAACAAAGCCTAACAACTTTAGGAAGATCTGGGAATCTTAATGGATATATATGGTATGATGGAACAATTTCAGTCTGCCCTAGATGATCTTGAACAATCACATCCTGAAGTTAATAATTTGAGAGAAAGACTCAAAGAAGTTGATGATTTCATAAATGAGCTAAAAGAAAAACTTAGTATCTCTGTGAAAAAGAGAAAGGAACTACTTCAAAAATTAGCCAATCAGAGTGAAGACAATAATACTAATGAAGATCTGAATGAGAAAAATAAGCTATGTGAGAAGCTGTCAAAAGAGGTCATTATGGTAAGGCATGAAATGGAATCAGGGGTTATGAGATTCACCCAAGAAATTGAAGAAAAAAAGAAAAGTGAAGATAATCTAAAATAATTCCTCAAGGAGAAGACAGAGGACTGCCACAAAATGGATAGAATAATCAGGCATCTTGAATCTGATCTTGAAGAAGCTAGAGATAATGAAGAACAGCTCGAGAATCAGATAGACACTCTTAAACAAAGTCTTCAAATAGCAAATGAATACAAAGAGAAATTCAAGATAAGCTCAGCCCAACTTGAAGTTCTTCTTGAGAGCCAAAAGAGGGTAGATGATAAGTGTGGCTTGGGATATGAGAAAGGTGAGAGCTCTGGATCCGGTCAGAAGAACTTTGGATTAGGAAACTAAAGAAACAGACCTAGAAGACCTCCGATAAGGCAACCAAATGCTCAAAGATATCCATCCTTCAATGGATATTGCTTCAATTGCAACAATTTTGGTCATAAAGCAACTCAGTGCAGAAGAAGAATGAATCAGATTAATCCATCCTTCTCTGGACAATGTTTCAACTGTAAAAGGTATGGTCACAAATCTCATGAATGTAGAAATTTGCAAATAAACAATTCAGCCAATAGTAGATGCTTTGCATGTAATAGAATGGGACATATGGCTAATCAATGTAGATCAAGAGGATATCAATCAAATATGCAAAGAAATGTTGTCTGCTACAATTGCAATAGATCCAGTCATATTGCCAAATTCTGCAGAAATAAAAATCAGGATAAAAAGGGTTCGGTGCAACATAACAAAAAACAAGATAAAGGAAAAGGTAAAGT
Source organism: Cunninghamia lanceolata (assembly GCA_027924645.1). Lineage (NCBI taxonomy): Eukaryota > Viridiplantae > Streptophyta > Pinopsida > Cupressales > Cupressaceae > Cunninghamia > Cunninghamia lanceolata. Next base: position 7,249,138 of record BSBN01000620.1, read on the forward strand.
AAATACGGATGAAGTTCAAAAGGAGATGAGCAAGATTTGGGTGAAGAAGAGTACATAAAATATTGGAGATGGATCCGCACTGGAATCCGGTGCTGATATTCCTTCCAAAAACTAAACAAATGAGCTCTGGCTCAGGAGGAGTCATAGAGAAAAACAAATTCCCCTAGCCAGTCAATTAGTGCCTAAATTTGGCACATGGAATACTGTGGATTAAAGAGTTCTCAGAAAAATATTTGTATAACCATCAGTAAAAATATGAAAGATCCACATGGAGTTTTGCAAGAGTTTAACTGCTCAAGTTGATTCGATTTGACAGCCATCTGATAAAGCAGGATTTTTCACAGACAGATCCAGTATGATTCAAATTTGAGTTACATTGATTTGTAGACCCATGGCATGATCGAAGAAAAGAAGATAGATTATCAATCCTCATTGACAATAATTCTAAGTTCTGCACAGTGATTCAAGAAGATCTCTCTCAAAATAGGGCAACCAGATAACTTATGTTATGCATTTATTGCAAAAGGAAATTAGGGTTTGTGCAAGGTTAAAAGGGTTCGTTCACTCATTATTTGTACATTTGCATTCGAGAAGAAGAAAAGAAGAGCTCTGCATCAAAAGTTTCTACAACTCACTCAAAGATCAAACTGCAAAATCAAAATCAACTAGCGATTTGTCCAGGCTTCTATTTCAAACCCTAAAGTGTAAAAAGGTACTTCTATTCTGAAAATCTCTTGAAATATTTTGCAAGATGGCTACTCCAATAGTTGTTAAGATCACTGATAAGCTGCACCCTAAATTCAAGAAACATCCCTATAAATCTCTAGAAGTTGATCCTTTAGGGGCATTTTCTAGCATTCCGCATGGGCTATTGCATGTAGAAGATGTTAGGGTCTATATTCATGCCAACATTAAGGAATTTGGAGACTCTAAATTTGATGGACATCTATCATAAACAACTAATAGATGATAGTTATGAACTCAAACCTCACTACAAGGCTCTTCGAGATAAACACTTCGAACATTGCATACACTTTCCCTATTTTGTGGAAGATGGTTGGGTTCGGTGAGCAGGATGCATGATAACTTCATGTGGTTAACAAGGCCCTTCAAGATAACAAAAGATGCCATCAGGGCAGTAACTGGATTGCACTCATCTGGTGGGTTACCTGCACTCAAATCTGTCAAGAACTAGACTGTAACAGAAGCTACCAGATCCAAGTTTGACAAGAGAGTAATGACCATTGATGACATCACAGATCCAGATGTCAAATTTGCCTCAATGATAATTAGGTATAAGATCTATCATTCAAGCAGGGAGAACTGTGTGTTTGGGACTGCAATATATGCAGCATATCAGATGTTAAGGGAAAATGCTGACTATGACCTATGTGATCTTCTCTTAAACTAACTGTTAGAAAACCTGTAGAAGATCAAGAAGGATAAGAAGAACTCCTTTAAGTATGGTTGTTTAATACTATGTCTATTCTTCTACTACATGAATGAGCTGCCCAGATCAAGTGGTTGGGTATGACAAAATGACAAACCAGTTGACATACAGATTAGAGACTATATGTATGGACTTGGTGATGCTCAAGCCCAAAACACAGCTCTCTGGGGTTACTTCAAGAACTTCCAAAGCATGATGCAAGCTAGAGAAAGAATACCTCAATCCATAGTTGAAAAATACAAGGATACAGTGTGCTTCATGGTTGACATTGACCAATGCCTAATGGAGGCAGTTGAGCCTAGAACAGTATGGATAATGCCAATGGGATATGAGGTCGATGAGAAAATCCTGGACCTACATATTCAACACATGTTGAGCCAGCCCAAGGACCCTGAGGCAGAAAGGTTTGGAAAGTTTCAAGAACTAAGTGTAAAAATACATGTTGAGCTAAGACAACTAGAGATAAAGAGAAAAGTTAGAAGGGAAGTTGAGGAAATTGCCAAAAGATTTGGCATATCAAAAGAGGCAGTAGATGCCAACAGAGAGAAAATGGAAAGGGATGAGAAAGAGAAATAAGAAGCAAAGAAAGAAAGTGTTCCGGTACAAGCCTTGTCCCAAACTAGATCCTCCAAGAGCTCTACACCTGCCACTCCTAAAAGCTCAAGGGCCACTAAATCAGAAGTCAAGACATCCAAAAAAGGAGAAAAGAGGATAAAAACCAAAGCCACAAGGTCATACTCAAGCCTCAAAGATGATGAAGAAATAGAATCTAATGAGGAAATCAAGAAAATGAAGAAGAAGAAATCATCCAAAGAATACTCTGCCAATAAAAATAAGGAAGAAAAGGCAGAATAATTTGTTGAAAAGCCTACTTGTTATCAATCAAATATGTACCCAATGCTAAGCTATTAACTTAACTTCCTGTTGACACATGGGAACACTCCTAGGCCTGTGGGTTGCCTAAACCTTGGAGTGAACCTCCAGAGTGGGCTGGTTCCCCTGGTAAATCACCTAATCTAAAAAACTTCCTGAGGAAAGGGTAAGAAGATAACTAAAAATTAAATTCTAAAACTTAAGGATATTTTACCAGAATTTTATCTATTGACTCACAATCAGCCTCACAAAGCCTTTTATCCTCACAATTTCACAAAAAACAATGCAATACATAAGTAATTTGCATGAAAGCTTGAAAGCTAGAGGTTTGCATAAAGGAAAAACACAAGTTTTATCACAACTTCAACCCACTAACCAAAGCTAAACATAACATGCAACCTGTATTACATGAAACTTTCGCACTCAATCCTGCAACAATGAGACATATGAAAATGATTCTAAGGTTGAATCACAATGGGACATCAAATCATTGATTATAAAATGAATTAGAAAGTATGAAAGAGGAGAACTCCACTACTTTATTAAAACTGAAAGGAGTAGAAACTGAGTATCTAAGTACAAAGAATGTTTACAAAGCTCTCTAAAAATGAACAAGAGAGAAAGAAACAAAGATATCAACCTCTAAAAACTAAGTCTTTCTCCCCTATTTATAACTCCAAAGATCTCTCAAGGAAAAACTGAGAAATCTTCCTAGAATAGCAAATTTGATCCATTTTCAAGCTCCACTAAAAAACCAAAAATAAAGCTTTCAAATCACCTCCAATCTATATATGAAAGCTGTCAAAATCTTCCTCAAGGTAGACCTCACCAAAATCTGCTATAAAACAAGTATTATTTGCTCAATAAAAGCTCAGCTTTTTTTAATTGTCCTCATCTGCCTCAAAATAGAGCAAATCCAGAAAAAGATATTTGATTTGTTTAATAGTTTTAGCTTCATAAAATGACGAAATATTAAAAGCAATTTATAAAGAACATTGCTTTAATATTTATCTTACAATAGGCCCTGTAGCTTTTCCTTTTGATTTGCCTAATCTTACAAGGCTTATTTTTGTCCATATTTTCCCAAAAGAAAGCAAACTAAAAAAAGAAAAGATATTGTTTGTTTTACTTTGTTTTAATTGCATAAATATTGAATATTTATAAGTAATTTATAGGATATTGCTTTAAATATCATTTTACAATAATATTTTGCAGCTTCAAATTTGCAAAAGAAAGAGGGTCCGCCATTGTGAATATTACTCAAAAATGCAAAACTAAGTTGATGAGATATTTAAAGGGTTTTTGTACTCTATTTGTTTATCATCTCAGTCTGAAAATCTTAAAAACCCAAATCATATTTTTTGAGATATGATTAAAACACATGACTATATCTTCATTTTGCTCTGTATTGTGCTTCTGACGGTTCCTCAAAACTTACAAATTGGGTTGGTGATACATTTAAAGGGTCTTTGCATCTTACTGTCATATGATTCATATTTAAAAATCTCAAGAACCCAGATCATATTTGTCAAGATATGATCGAAACATGTGACAGTTGTCTTTATCTTGTAGGGTCTTTATGTGACACTGCTTCTCTTTCAGACTATTTCCACAATCCTCTTAAAACTTGGGGGTAGCATGCTAGGCTCAACCCTTGTGGGAGCCCATTTTACTCCACATGCTAATTTGTCTTCAATCAGCTACATGACTTATCCTATATCTGCACATGAAACAAACAGATTAGAATAAAACATTGAAATTCCATGATTGTTTCTTTCTCAGCTCTTCTTGCATGTGGATGATGTTCATTGATCAATGCACGATAAACAAAGTGTTATGCCTCTTCTAATAGGATATAGAGATCTCATAACCAGAGATCTAATAGGACTTTCCCACATTTTTGTAGGTTCATGTCGAGATTGGGAGTAGGAACAGAAGACAACTTCAAAGATTGAAAACCTTCAAGACAATGATGGCTATGACCTCTTTCTTACCTTGAACAACACTGCAATTATCACTGAAACACAATAACTATGCAAATAACTTATAACAGAAGAATGTTAACCTTCACTCTAAAAATGAATTTATTGCATCAGTTCTGCCAATTTTGAGCTGTGGTGAAAAAATGGTAACATTTCTGGTGACTTCTGTTATATGCTTGCCTGCTAAGCATTAGATCAGTTGCCTTGAATATCCATTCGGCATTGAGTCATACTCTACTCTTCACAAACTCAGAAACACTAAAATTCAGTTCTTCAACCAGTTCAAACAATAGTAGAAAACTAAAAACAAACTAAACTGAAGCAACCTACCAGGCCCCGATGGCCAAAACAACTTGTTCAACAGCACTTAGGGAAACAAAATACTAAAAACAAGTGTGCAAGAAGCACTTATTAACTAAAAACACTACCCTAGCCTAATCTAACTAGCCAGAGACACTGATCAAACAAACCCATTCACTGGCTCAATAAAATAACCGCCTTTCCTCTACAGTCTGCAATACTCCATAAGGTTGTTAATCAACCCAAAAAGGTGGAGAACAATCAAAACTTTAGCAAATTATTGTGACACCTTTCTAAAAATGAAAGTATAGTCACTTACACACTTGACTTCCTTTGCTAACTGATCCACCTGATACCCTCCTTGATGATCCAAATCAGTGTCACTATGAGGCTGTCCCTGCCTGTTGATTTCTAAACCAGCCAGATATCTGATAGGACATCCCCTCAAAGATTTTGGACTAGGAACAATTACATGATTTGTACTTTGCATGATAGCCCACCATGTGGCTTCCTCCTCTTCAATTAATGGGTCATCCTCTTCAGTTGAAATAGGATTGGTTTTACATACTTGTCCATGAATCATCATGTTATTGGAATATTCTGCAATACTTTGATGGTCAAAACTCAGCATGGACATGCTATTTTCATCTCCAACATTAGAGCTAGGAAGCTCATCATGCAAACTAACTAAAACCTTTTCCACATTATCTAAATTTGCAACAAAATCATCAAGGTCATCCCAAAACACAATTTCATCATGATCCTCTTGATTTTCTGATAAAAGAGGGTTATTTTTTACCTCATGACAATCTTCAGTTAGTTGTGTAACCTCCATGGCAGACTTGTCTTCAGGCTTTTCCATTTGATCTAAGACCTCTTTGTCAGATTGCTCAGCTTCAATTAGTAGCTCACCAGATCGTTGAGGATCCTCATGCTGCTTTGAAACTTCTACCTTTGGTATGAGCATGTTCTCTTCATCTGATTCTACAAAACCAGGTAACTCATCGAACAAGGTTACATATTCTTCCTCATTATCTGGTGTCTTCTTAGATGAGGCTTTGTAGTTGAAAGCCTTCACCTTGTGACTTCTGCACCCTGCTTTCATGTATCTTATGAACATCATCAGAAAATATTTCAAGTGAATCAAAATTCAAAGGGTTCAGTATTAGATTTGAAGCAACTTGCTCTACATAAACAGCAACAGCCTTTTCATGTGAATCAACCTCTTGCATTGGTTGAGTATCTAAAAAAATCTTAATATCTTTTACAAAATAAGGAGGATCATTAATGTAAACATCCAAATGTTTATTAGGAGGAGTTTTTTCTGGTTTGATCTTCTGCTGCTCTAACCGATATTGCTCCATAGCTATATGCAATAAATTTACCCACTTAGCTTCCTTCTATCTATTAATGCATTGGTCTCGAATGCTAACAGGCTCCTCACAAAAATTAGAACTTCTAAAACTTGGGATTTCGACCTTAGGGGCATTAAGAGGGTCATTTTGTCTAAAACTTGGAAACTTATACTTACGTACCTCTTCTTGAGTCAATTGCTCTAGAACAGAAGGGGTTGTTTGGGCTTGAGCAAGCGAAAGCTTTGTTTGTGCAGTTGTCTCTCTATCAAGATTCTCTTCGAATTGTCTCTTTTGTGTCTCCCACTCTTGATTAGAAACAAAGGTCTCATAGGGTTGCTGCTCTGGAAGTTGAATATAAATGTGGTGATTCAACTCTTACAGTTGCAAATTAGATTCTTCATACTCACTTGCTTGAAATCCTCCTCCTTGTTGGTACTGGTAACTCTTCATGCTTGCAATTTCCTACTCATACTGTGCTCTTTGTCCCTCCAATTCCTGCTCATGCAGATAGGCTTGGTAAGCCAATTCCTCCTGGTGCTGTTTATACTCTAGTTCCCTCTTGATCTCCTCCATCTGCCTATTAAAGTTTGACATAATGTCTCTCACCATGTCATTAATCTCTTTAATTTCAGACTGGTAAGAAGGCTGACTAGGAGATTGGGCAAGAGCAGGCATACGATAAGCATCTTGAGTGTTTGGGCTAAAACCAACATTATGACTGCTTGTGTACAACTGGTAAGGAAGCTGTGCAGGGGTGGGTGGGTGGCAAGCATGTTGTGCATGCTGGTATATGGTTGTTGCATGGTTGTTCAGAATAAAATTAGATGTCTGATTGCTCTGGTACAACTGATAAGATGGTGGAACAGCAACACTTTCATGATATGATGGATAATACGAACTGATCATCTTGAAACCAGAAGATTAACATTCAGAGTCGCTAGGTATGCTAATTTCCTGCCTCTAAAGGTTGAGATCACTAGTACACACACCAAATACCAATGATAAATGAACATGCAATTAGACTGAGATAGTCCAATTAGTCCCACCGGGCATGCCAAAAATTGTTATCAATCAGATATGCACCCAATGCTAAGCTATCAACTTAGCTACCTGTTGACACATGGGAACACTCCTAGGCTTGTGGGTTGCCTAAAACTTAGAGTGAACCTCCAGAGTGGGTTGGTTCCCCTGGTAAATCACCTAATCTAAAAGACTTCCTGAGGAAAGGGTAAGAAGATAACTGAAAAATCAAATTCTAAAACCTAAGGATATTTTACCAGAATTTTATCTATTGACTCACAATCAACCTCACAAAGCCTTTTATCCTCACAATTTCACAAAAAATAATGCAATACATAAGTAATTTGCATGAAAGCTTGAAAGCTAGAGGTTTGCATGAAGGAAAAACACAAGTTTTATCACAACTTCAACCCACTAACCAAGGCTAAACATAACATGCAACCTGTATTACATGAAACTTTCGCACTCAATCCTGCAACAATGAGACATATGAAAAGGATTCTAAGGTTAAATCATAATGGGACATCAAATCATTGATTACAAAATGAATTAGAAAGTATGAAAGAGGAGAACTCCGTTGCTTTATTAAAACTGAAAGGAGTAGAAACTGAGTATCTGAGTACAAAGAATGTTTACAAATCTCTCTGCAAATGAACACGAGAGGAAGAAACAAAGATATCAACCTCTAAAAACTAAGTCTTTCTCCCCTATTTATAACTCCAAAGATCTCTCAAGGAAAAAGCTGAGAAATCTTCCTAGAATAGCAAATTTGGTCCATTTTCAAACTCTACTGAAAAGCCAAAAGTAAAGCTTTCAAATCACCTCCAATCTGTATATGAAAGCTATCAAAATCTTCCTCAAGGTAGACCTCACCAAAAGCTGCTTTAAAACAAGCTTTATTTGCTCAATAAAAGCTCAGCTATTTTTAATTGTCCTTATTTGCCTCAAAAAAGAGCAAATCCAGAAATAGATATTTGATTTGTTTTAATAGTTTTAACTTCATAAAATGACGAAATATTAAAAGCAATTTACGAAGAACATTGCTTTAATATTTGTCTTACAATAGGTCCTGCAACTTTTTCTTCTGATTTGCCTAATCTTACAGGGCTTATGTTTGTCCATATCTTCCCAAAAGAAAGCAAACTAAAAAAAGAAAAGATATTATTTGCTTTACTTTGTTTTAATTGCATAAATATTGAATATTTATAAGCAATTTATAGGATATTGCTTTAAATATCATTTTACAATAATATTTTGCAGCTTCAAATTTGCAAAAGAAAGAGGGTCCGCCATTGTGAAGTTTACTCAAAAATGAGAAACTGGGTTGGTGACATATTTAAAGGGTTTTTGTGCTTTAGTCTTTCTCATCTCTATCTGAAAATCTCAAAAACACAGATTATATTTTTTGAGATATGATTAAAACACGTGACTGTATCTGTATTTTGCTGTGTATTGTGCTTATGACAGTTCCTCGAAAACTACAAACTGGGTTGGTGAGAAATTTAAAGGGCTTTTTCGTCTTACTATCGTCTGATTCATATCCAAAAGTTACAAGAATCCAGATCATATTTGTCAAGATATGATGAAAACACGTGATAGTTGTCTTTATCTTGCAGGGTCTTTATGTGACACTGCTTCTCTTTCAGACTCTTTCCACAATCCTCTTAAAACTTGGAGATAGCATGCTGGGCTCAACCCTTGTGGGAGCCCATTTTACTCCACATGCTAATTTGTCTTCAATCAGCTACATGACTTATACTATATCTGTACATGAAACAAACAGATTAGAATAAAACATTGAAATTTCATGATTGTTTCTGGTGCAAGAGCATCATAGACATCAGGGTTTTGGTTAGATTTACAAGTAGTTGTTTGGTTAAATAAGGTCTATAAGACCATCTTCAATTTTGTCTTAGGCTTGAATGCCATTCTTGTAATGGACTATGTCCAAATAGCTAGTTTCTACTATTGTCATGTTGCTAGTCCTAGTTAGGACAGTCTTGTAATGGTTAGTAGTTTGAAAGTCATTTAGATTTCTATAGGTTAGTCTTCAAATTCTCATGTTTTTAAGCCTTTTAAGGCATGTCAAAGGGTGTAGATGTGTTAGTACATTGTCAAAGATTAAACCACATATAAAAAAAGCTTGTTATTAAACTCAAAAATACCGGTGGAGTCCAAGAATGGACAGTTTCTTAAAACTGTCTTGTTACTGCAGTTACAATCTTGAGGAAAACTGATGGTCAGGGAGTTGTTGATCGACCCATGCATGGTATGGGCTTTTTTTTAGCCAAGGAAAGAGGGATTGTATGTATTCTATTCGGGGGAACTAAAAGAAAGGAGAAGAAACACTATTTTTTGCCTTTTTGTGTATTTTTCTGCATTCTTGTGTTTTTGGAGCCGTACCACTATACAATACAGTATTCTCATGGAAGTTTGAATGATTAGAAATGAAGGTTAAGGAGTTAGCTATCCATTGAAGCTAGTTTGGGCTCTTGACACTGAGGGAAAAGCGACACATGACTGTATAACTTCTTACTATTCTTTGAAATTGCTATTTTCATAAACTACTCGCTATTTTTCTGAAGAATCCGTACCTGTATGGAATTGGCATAGCTCATGTAGGAATTGGATGGTTAGAAGACTGAAGCACCTTTGTTTTGAACCTTATTTGAAGTCTTGACATCAACCTTGGTGGAAGAAAACTCTATTATGCTCTGAACTGCTTTAAACCCACTGTGACAGTCAAGAAAATCACTGCTTTCTGCACTTTTCCGTACTTGTACGGCCTGGGAATGGTTGGTATTTGTAATGCATGTTTAAGTGGATAAATTACCTGCCCTTTCCATCTTTTTTGGGCTTTTGACATTGCATCAAGAGGAAGAAACAACTAATTTTCCATTGACTGCCCAAAACCTAGGTTTTGGCTCTTCTGAATAGCCCGATGAAACTTTCACCTTTCCATTGCCTTTTTCCTATTCATACTTAATGGAATGGATTGTATTTTAGTTGTTTTAAGGTCTTGTGAGGATAGAGGAGGTAGGAGAGCAGAGTAGGTGGAGTTTTCTTTGAAAATGGGCCACCAAGATCCTTGCATTTGTAAATGAAGAAGGGCAACAGTCTCTACAGAGGAGTCATAGGTAAGTTTGGTAAAGTATAGCTCTATCAATGATGATAATAGGCCTGTTGGGCATGTGACTTGTTTATCTAGATTGATTTTGTGTTAAGGGGAGATCACCCCAAGATGAAATTGTGACTGTCCTGCTCTTGGAGCTATGAGATAGTGACTGCCCATGAGGGGTATGATAGATGTTGCTGTCCTACAAAGTCTACACATTGGAATTGATGAAAGGTTAGTTGGAGTTAAGAGTCTTAGAAGGTATGCCCTAAAGTCTCTCTCCTTGGAACATGAACATGCATATGTCTTGGTGCTGAAGCCTTGGTTTGTTAGAAGCCTGATTTCTATCAGGAAAACTTGACACTAGTTGAAGTACTCTGCATCATTTTTGGTATCAGAGCTAGCTAGTAGGTCCTTGAGGGAGTAAAGGATCTTGTGAAGAAGATAAGAGTTTGTGAGAGAGTTGTGAAGATGCCTCCAAAGAACCAGATGGCAAGAGAGAATGCTGAGTTGAGAGAAGCCTTAGAGGCAAGAGAGAAAGAGCTGAGGGACATAAGAGAATAGGATGCTGCCAGAGACAGAGAGCTGAGGCAAGTAAGAAGGGAGAATGCAACAATCTTGGCAAGATTGAAAGCATTAGAGAAGAATCCAAGAAAGGATGAACAAAATGAGTTAGAAGAAGATGAGGATGTAGATGAGAATCCTCCTGAGGATGAGTTAGATGCTGAAGAAAAGAAGTTTGTAAGATTGTTGAAGGTAGTCCAAGGAAGTGAAACTAAGGCAAACATAGAGCTACCTATCTATCAGGGGAAGATGGATAGTGAAGAAGTGTTAGGGTGGATAGATGCCCTGGAAAATTTTTTTGAGTATGAGGAGATGAGTGATGAGAAAAAGATTAAGTTTGCACAGACAAAACTAAGAGGAACAACACTTACCTGGTGGAGTAGTGTGCAGATAGAGAGAATGGCTAGAGGTGCATCAAAAATCACTTCTTGGAGTAGGATGAAGGATATGATGAAGGATCAGTTTCTTCCATTTGATTACTCCATTCAGACAAAGAGGATGAGACAGAATCTAAAACAGAAGGACATGGATTTTATGTCCTATACTGAGCAATTTCATAAGCTTAGTATCAGAGGTAGATTGGAAGATGAAGAAGAAAATGTAGCAAGGTACCTTAATGGGCTTAGGTATAACTTGCAGGATGAGAATGGGTTAGCAGTACCAAAATCACTTGGAGAGTGTTTTTAGTTAGCCATGAAGGCTGAAGAGAGAGTGAAGAGGAAGCAAGAAAGGCAAGGAGGTTATGGAAGAGGAAACAGAGGTAGGGGCAAACCTACTAATGAAGTTCAGAACACCAATGAGAAGGGTAAGGAGTTGTCTACAGAACAGAGATGTGGATATAGAGGTGGAGGTAGATTTGGATCAGGAAGAGGAGTGTTCACAGGCAGATGTTATCACTGCAATGAGGTGGGATACACATCTTTCAACTGTCCTAAGAAGGATGGTATTGATAAGAGAAAGGATACAAGAGTTCACTTGGCACAAGAGGAGGAGAAGCCAGAAGAACCAGAAATGTTGTCAGCCTCTCCAATGATGGATGGAGAGATGCTCATGGTGGAAAGAGGTAAGATGCAGCAACCACCACAGGTATCTATTTTTAGAACTAATTGTTTGAGCCATGGCAAGATATGCAAGTTGATTGTAGATTTAGATTTAGGTTCTCATGATAACTTAGTTTCTTGGGAAATGGTGAATAAGTTGGGGTTGAAGACTTTTGATCATCCCAGTCCTTACCATGTCACTTGGGTGAGTCAAGAGCAGCAGGTAATGGTCACTAAAAAGGCTTACGTTGATTTCACAATTGGTCCATATCAGGACTATGTTTTGTGTGATGTTATTCCTATGACATGTGGGCATGTTATCTTGGGCAGACCATGGCAGTATTCGAGAAGGACAATTCATGATGGGTATACTAATACCTATGTAGTGCACAAAGATGGTAAGAAGTTTAAATTAATTCCTTTGCCTTGTGAGGAGAAGAAGGAATAGGTTACTATTTGTTTTGGGGAGAAATTGAAGCTGAATGTCCAAGTTCAAGGTGATTGCATACAGTAGTAACAGTTGCAACAAAGTAAGGTGGATGATAGTCCTAGAGAGCAGCAGGCTTGGGACTTGAGTTATGTTAAGATTGGGGATATTGAGTGTCCTATATGGAGCTAGAAGAAGGAAGGCAACTAGCTAATAGCACAAAGAGGAATGAATTAGAAGTTCCAGTTGAGAAGAGATGAAGGATTGTAGCAGCAAGGTCCTAGGCAAGGACACCAAAACAAGTTTTCTGGTACTAACATTGTTTACAAGGGCCATGCAGGTTAGAGACAGAGAAAGATAACTCTGGGAGAGTTCATGTTTCCTAGTCAGAGGAACATCTCAACAAGATGGAAGAATGTTTGGAGCAGGTCCCACAACTCTTGGGACAAGAGTTTTCATCATGCCGGGGAGTATGGTGCAGGAGCATCATAGACATCAGGGTTTCGGTTAGATTTACAAGTAGTTGTTTGGTTAAATAAGGTCTATAAGACCATCTTCAATTTTTTCTTAGGCTTGAATGCCATTCTTGTAATGGACTATGTCCAAATAGCTAGTTTCTAGTATTGTCATGTTGCTAGTCCTAGTTAGGACAGTCTTGTAATGGTTAGTAGTTTGAAAGTCATTTAGATTTCTATAGGTTAGTCTTCAAATTCTCATGTTTTTAAGCCTTTTAAGGCATGTCAAAGGGTGTAGATGTGTTAATACATTGTCAAAGATTAAACCACATATCAAAAAGCTTGTTATTAAACTCAAAAACACCGGTGGAGTCCAAGAATGGATAGTTTCTTAAAACTGTCTTGTTACTGTAGTTACAATCTTGAGGAAACCTGATGGTCAGGGTGTTATTGATCGACCCATGCATGGTATGGGCTTGTTTTTGGCCAAGGAAAGAGGGATTGTATGTATTCTATTCAAGGGAACTAAAAGAAAGGAGAAGAAACACTTTTTTTGCCTTTTTGTCTATTTTTCTGCATTCTTGTGTTTTTGGAGCCGTACCACTGTACAGTATGGTACTGTCATGGAAGTTTGAATGATTAGGAATGAAGGTTAAGGAGTTAGCTATCCATTGAAGCCATTTTGGGCTCTTGACATTGAGGGAAAAGAAACACATGACTGTATAACTTCTTATTGTTCTTTGAAATTGCTGTTTTCATAAACTACTCGCTGTTTTTCTGAAGAATCCGTACCTGTACAGAATTGGCATAGCTCATGTAGGCATTGGATGGTTAGAAGACTGAAGCACCTTTGTTTTGAACCTTATTTGATGTCTTGACATCAACCTTGGTGGAAGAAAACTCTGTTATGCTCTGAACTGCTTTAAACCCATTGTGACAGTCAAGAAAATCACTACTTTATGCACTTTTCCATACTTGTACTGCCTGGGAATGGTTGGTATTTGTAATACATATTTAAGTGGATAAATTACCTGCCCTTTGCATCTTGTTTGGGATTTTGACATTGCATCAGGAGGAAGAAACAACTAGTTTTCCATTGACTGCCCAAAACCTAGGTTTTGGCTCTTCTGAATAGCCTGATGAAACTTTCACCTTTCCATTGCCTTTTCCTATTCATACTTAATGTAATGGATTGTATTTTAGTTGTTTCAAGGTCTTGTGAGGATAGAGGAGGCAGGAGAGCAGAGTAGGTGGAGTTTGCTTTGAAAATGGGCCACCAAGATCCTTGCATTTGTAAATGAAGAAGGGCAGTAGTCTCTACAGAGGAGTCATAGGTAAGTTTGGTGAAGTATAGCTCTGTCAATGATGATAATAGGCCTGTTGGGCATGTGACTTGTTTATCTAGATTGAGTTTGTGTTAAGGGGAGATCACCCCAAGATGAAATTGTGACTGTCCTGCTCTTGGAGCTATGAGATAGTGACTGCCCATGAGGGGTATGATAGATGTTGCTGTCCTACAGAGTCTGCACATTGGAAGTGATGAAAGGTTAGTTGGAGTTAAAAGTCTTAGAAGGTATGCCCTGAAGTCTCTCTCCTTGGAACATGAACATGCATATGTCTTGGTGTTGAAGCCTTGGTTTGTTAGAAGCCTGATTTCTGTCAGGAAAACTTGACACTAGTTGAAGTGCTCTGCTTCAGTTTCTTTCTCATCTCTTGTTACATGTGGATGATGTTCATTGATCAATGCACTATAAACAAAGTGTTATGCCTCTTCTAATAGGATATAGAGATCTCATAACTGGAGATCTAATAGGACCTTCCCACATTTTTGCAGGTTCATGTCCAGATCGGGAGCAGGAACAGAAGACAACTTCAAAGATTGAAAACCTTCAAGACAATGATGGCTATGACCTTCTCTTTCTCACCCTGAACAACACTGTAATTATCAATGAAACATAATAACTATGCAAATAACTTATAATAGAAGAATGTTAACCTTCACTCTAAAAATGAATTTGTTGCATCAGCTCTACCAATTTTGAGCTATGGTGAAAAAATGGTAACATTTCTAGCGACTTCTGTTATATGCTTGCCTGTTAAGCATCAGATCAGTTGCCTTGAATATCCATTGGGCATTGAGTCATACTCTACTCTTCTCAAACTCAAAAACATTGAAATTCAGCTCTTCAACCAGTTCAAACAACAGCAAAAAACTAAAAACAAATTAAACTGAAGCAACCTACCAGGCCCTGATGGCCAAAAGAACTCATGCAACAGCACTTAGGGAAAAAAAATACTAAAAACAAATGTGCAAGAAGCACTTATTAACTGAAAACACTACCCTAGCGTACTCTAACTAGCCATAGACACTGATCAAACAAACCCATTCACTTGCTCAATAAAATAACCGCCTTTCCTCTACAGTCTAAAAGAATGTTTACAAAGCTCTTTGCAAATGAACAAGAGAGGAAGAAATAAAGATATCAACCTCTAAAAACTAAGTCTTTCTCCCCTATTTATAACTCCAAAGATCTCACAAGGAAAAAGATGAGAAATCTTCCTAGAATAGTAAATTTGATCCATTTTCGAGCTCCACTGAAAAGCCAAAAATAAATCTTTCAAATCACCTCCAATCTATATATGAAAGCTGTCAAAATCTTCCTCAAGGTAGACCTCACCAAAATCTGCTTTAAAACAAGCTTTAAAACAAGCTCTATTTGCTCAATAAAAGCTCAGCTTTTTTTAATTGTCCTCGTCTGCCTCAAAATAGAGCAAATCCAGAAATAGATATTTGATTTGTTTTAATAGTTTTAACTTCATAAATTGATCAAATATTAAAAGCAATTTATAAAGAACATTGCTTTAATATTTGTCTTACAATAGGTCCTGCAGCTTTTCCTTATGATTTGCCTAATCTTACAAGGCTTATTTTTGTCCATATCTTCCCAAAAGAAAGCAAACTAAAAAAAGAAAAGATATTGTTTGCTTTACTTTGTTTTAATTGCATAAATATTGAATATTTATAAGCTATTTATAGGATATTGCTTTAAATATCATTTTACAATAATATTTTGCAGCTTTAAATTTGCAAAAGAAAGAGGGTCCGCCATTGTGAAGATTATTTGAAAATGAGAAATGGGGTTGGTGAGATATTTAAAGGGTTTTTGCACTTTATTCTTTTCTCATCTCTGTCCAAAAATCTCAAAAACCTAGATCATATTTTTTGAGATATGATTAAAACACGTGACTATATCTTCATTTTGTTGTGTATTGTGCTTATGACGGTTCCTCAAAAACTACAAACTAGGTTGGTGAGAAAGTTAAATGGTTTTTGTGTCTTACTGTCTTCTAATTTGTAGCCAAAAATCTCAAGAACCCAGATCATGCTTGTCGAGATATGATCGAAACATGTGACAACTATCTTTATCTTGCAGGGTCTTTATGTGACATTGCTTCTCTTTCATACTCTTTGCACAATCCTCTTAAAACTTGGGGGTAGCATGCTAGGCTTAACCCTTGTGGGAACCCATTTTACTCCACATGCTAATTTGTCTTCAATTAGCTACATGACTTATCCTATATCTGCACATGAAACAAACAGATTAGAATAAAACATTAAAATTCCATGATTATTTCTTTCTCAGCTCTTCTTGCATGTGGATGATGTTCATTGATCAATGCACTATAAACGAAGTGTTATGCCTCTTGTAATAGGATATAGATATTTCATAACTGGAGATCTAATAGGACCTTCCCACATTTTTGCAGGTTCATGTCGAGATCGGGAGCAGAAATAGAAGACAACTTCAAAGATTGAAAACCTTCAAGACAATGATGGCTATGACCTTGTCTTTCTTACCCTAAACAACACTACAATTATCACTAAAAAACAATAACTATGCAAATAACTTATAACAGAAGAATGTTAACCTTCACTCTAAAAATGAATTTGTTGCATCAACTCTGCCAATTTTGAGCTGTGGTGAAAAAATGGTAACACTACTCTTTCCATTGATGACATCATCAAGGCAATCACTATGGATGGGAACCTGCAGCTAGTAACAGAGTTCTATGATGAATACAGTGACACAGACAAAGGAATTTTAGAAGAAGCTACTATCAGGTACCTGAATATTTACAATAAAGAATTCATTGAAATTATATCATTAATTCCCAAAAGTCTAGAAAAGGTACTTGAACTAAGAAAGGAGAATGCAAAGGCAAAAGACTTAGAGATCCGAGAACAGATTGCAATTCAGCTCTATCCTTTTATTACTCCAAATCAAATGAACATGATCTTTAAGGATTATAAGAATGAATTCCAGAGTAAAGAAAGAATGAATAAACTTATGCTTGGAGAAACTGACCAAGTAGCAAGAGATACAAAAGAGATCCTCTGAAATGCCTTCAAAAGATTCAATCTTCCCATTGTAGAAGAAACAAATGAAGAACCTTCTAACATAGATGTTGAAGGATTAAAAGTAATCAATGAAGAAACTTCTGACAAGGATGTCGAAGGACTAAAGAAAATAAATGAAGAAATCTCTGAGAACTTAGACTCCTCAGTTCCGAAAGAGGAAGTTCTTGAAGCAGTAAACTCAGGTGCAATCTCTCCTCTGGATCCCACTGCAGGTGTAACAAACATTCTGGACTCAGGAGCTGAAGGAGAAGGAAGAAAAGAGGAGAAAATGAGTCAAGAAGAGGAGGTCAAGGGAAAAGAAGAAGACCAAGTAGAGAAGACCTATGATGACAGTTCTGAGATCCAAACAGAAAAGAAGACTCAATCTCTGGTAAGAGACACTGCAGAGGTAGTGAAGAATTTTTTGAACAAAGAAATGATGGAAATAGATAGACCTGAGCTATTTCAAGGACCTCTAAATTTTGATTCTCTCTCTTCGGTCCAAACAATAAAAATAGCATCTTTTGCTCAAGCCAAAGCAAAAGAAAAACTTCTAAAATCTCATATGGAAGACTGTATGCTATTGGAGATTGCATCCGGGATGCTGGAGAAGATCATGCCATCCTTCCAAAAGGATCCTTCAGCCTCTCCATCTGGTAACTTAAAATCTTTGGTCAATTTTGTTGGCACTCATTTTGAATCTTTAGAGAAATTGGCAGAAGCAAAGGTCTGGAAGGACTTTTTGGGAAAGAGATTCTTTGAGGTGTAAGGACTGATAACCAACGACAAAAGGACCTTAGACATTGGAATAAAGAGCCTTGAAAATGCTCTTAAAGATGGTGGGGACTTGTACAAGTTTTGTCTATCTTGGCCCAAAGTGACATAGGATATTGAAAAGAAGGTGAAAGAACAAGAAGGTAAACTGTCAAGTTTATCTCAGAATTTTGATCCCCTCACTACGTCCTTAATGAATCAAGAATTCCAGGCCATAGTCATCATAAATAAAATAAAGAGGTTGAACAAAGAAAAGAAGGATATAATAAATAGGATGAGTGAACTCAGAGGGATAATTATCCCTAAATTAGAGGCAATGCATGAGGCCTTGACAGATGCCCAGACCACAGCCTGGACCAGTGATCCGACAGATTTAAAAAGGGCAGAAGCATATGCATTTTTGTTGAGTGGTCACATCTCAATTTTGGACAGGATGAAGTAGAGCTGGGCTATAGAATTTGTACAGTTGAAGGCCACCTTTGCGGATATACTTAAGTATATGTAAGTATAACATATAATTCATATATACTTGTGCGACCATGTATAGAATAATTTTTGCAATTTTTTTGTATGCGGACCTTGCCCTTTGCCATTGATGTCAAAGGGGAAGTGAAGAGTAGTGAAAAATATGGAATCCAGCTAAGGGGGAGTTCTAGTATAACAGTGCAAAAGATAGAGCATTAGCCAAGGGGGAGTTTACTGTGACACTTAGCCATTTTTCACTAAGTGTTGCCATCAATGCCAAAGGGAGAGATTGTTGGCAAGAGACACTATGTGGCTTCATTAGTATTGTCATTGATGGCAACAAAGTCTATCCCACACATCCGCAGTATATAGTATGCCTATACCGGAAGTCAGATTGAAGATTGTTTTGGTCCAGTGAACAAGAACATAGTATGCAACAAAGTTTGACAATCAGGTTCGGATCTCTCAGATGGTGTAACATAGTAAGTTATGGACTTGGGAAAGTCAAGAAGGGTATCATGACTACTATATTCCATAGATTTAGCCTTTGGTGATAAAGCATGAATAAGTTATGAGCATCTGTGTGTTGAGTTCCAGACAGGCAGAGCAGATAGAGGAAGAACTGACCGGTAGAGTATCAAACTTCAATCTGGATGAGTAAAAAGTGTTGATCAAGATATTTGAGGGATCATACATTGTTGGCCGACATATTAATGACTTCTATATCTATGTTTTTGATACACATCACAAATCAAGCTTGGATTTAGCCGACAGAGTAATTACTTGCAGTGGTCTTGATGCCAACTAGCAAGTTGATAGAAATTCTTTATGCGGATATATATACCAGAGGGATTCCAGTATGTAAGTGGGTGTGGTGTGAAGTAAGATGAAATAAAGTGCGTAGAAAAGTAGGACAAGTGTGGAAGCAGCAATTCAAGTCTGGTATGTGACAAAGCAACAACACTAAAACAAAGGAAGAATGAAGTGCATCAGATCAGTGTAGTGTGCCTAACCAGAACTAAACTCTAGCATTTGTGGATGCCTCTCATCAATTCAAACACCTAATTACCTTCTATAAGTTCTGTAGATAGTGAGTCTCTTGTAGGCAGTGTGCCTCTTGTGAGTAGTGTGTTTAGGCAGTGAGCCCTACTTGGCAAGTGCCATTTTGTACTCCTTTATTCTTTTAATAGAGAATACAATCTTGGGTTAGTCACCCTATGGTTTTTCCCTTAACAGGGTTTTCCACATAAAAATCCTTGTGTTATGTGTGTTGATTTTATTTCTGTTCTTATGATCACATATGCTTATATAGTTTGATGCTGCACCTTTCTTTAAGTTAACAAAAGAAAAGAAAGTTAAATAAGTTTTGAGATAACTAATTCACCCCCCCTCTCAGTTATCTACCTTGTTTCCAACACCATTTTCACGCCTTTTTTCTTAGCCAAAGTCAACATTAGTTTCAAATTTCAAATGAGCATAACTATTGCAAATCTGATCCAATTTTCGCAATTTTTTTTTAAAACTACTTAGAATTTCATCTACAATATGTTTATGCTATTCATTTTCCTATCACTATTCATCTATAGTAGATTTTATCATATTTATTTATTTATACATAACACTTCCATGTACAAGTTTACTTGTTCTTTCTCAGTTTTGATGGCTTCTAGGTGCATCTAAGGAGCTGAAGCAATATTGGAATCAGTCATAGCAGCAGATTAGAAAGAAAAAATATTCAAGTGCACTCCATTCATATTTCATCTCTTTTCACTCCTTCATAATCATTGTTTGCAAACACACCTCAATTTGGGCATAAAAAGAACATTTGTTTGCTCTCACATTTGGTTTTGGGCACTAAAACAAAATCTTGTCTTCATCCACACATTCAAATTGGGCATATAATGAACCTTTGTCTTCCTTTCACACATTTGACTTTGGAATAAAAAGAATGAGTGCTTTCATTGCTTGGTGAACTTGAATGTGATCAAAGGTGTGTATGCTCTTCTCATGCGCTTCGTGCGACCTTGAGAATCAAAAACACCTCTCATCCATTCAATTTTCACACCACACATTTGGATTTCTTAAAGGAAAATTAAAAAGTGTGAGTGTGAATCAAGTGTGCATGTGTATGCTCTCTCCTCTCACCACAAGGTGATCTTGGAGATCAAAACACCCACTTGGTTTACTTTTGTCATACCCTTCCTAGGAGGCCTTCTTGGAGACAAACCACTCCAAGGGACAACCTCAACTCTAGCGTTCTGACAGAGTATAAACAATGAGGTGTGAATCGAAAGACACCCTCTTTGAAAGTCAAAATCTTGTCACACTTGGCTAAGCCCCAAAGAACTTTATACCTTTGGGAAGTGAAGGTGAAGGGTGGGTTACCCCTTTCTCCCAACTGTGTGGCATTATTTCTCTTTCATTTCATGGAGTTGGGCCCCCCATACCTTGAGTATATTGGGGACATCCTTAGTCAACTTGTGCAACCTAGCTTAAGACCTAATTGGCCACACCTACTTGACTATTCATAGGATTGTTGATGTGTCTTCCACATGTCTTCCTAGTCATTCATGCAAATTTCAAAATTCAAACTTACATATGTGTCTTGCATGTGTGATTCATGTGTTTACATGTGTAATTATTTGTTTGCAAATTGCCACATCAAGCTATAAACACAAACACTTAAACACATCATTCTACACATTCTTTCCAATCACTTTCATCCTAATCAAACCCTAATCATTACACATCACCATCCTTGTTATATCATTCAATCAACATTATTCTAATCATATCCTAATCATCATTTCACATATCCAACCACCTTCATGCTAATAATTCCACATCATCATTGTAGTCCTAATCAACACTAGTCAAAATGGTCCTAATCCTAAGCATACCCAATCCTAATCACAAGCCCAAGCTTATAATTAGAGGAGGCCATCCCTCTAGTTCAAAAAATGATACAAAACATAAGCCCAAGGTCATAATTCAAGGAGGCCCTCTCCCTAATCCTAATGTTGAGAACAATCCAAGACCAAAGCTCATACTTTGAGGGGACCCTCCTCCTACTCCCAATGATAACAAGAATCATGTTGCATACCTTGAAGAACAAGATGAAATGCAAAGACTTAGACACATGTGTGACACCATGCCAACATTTGATAACAAGGTCCTAGCACCCGAACTCCAAGACCTCATCCAAACACTTCACCAAGTACCCCAACCCCTAGACCAACAAACCATACAAAGACTTCAAGACATCTTCCAAAAATTTCAACAAATCTGATCACCTCAAACACAACACCTCCTAGTCCAAGCCAAACAATTTATCACCACTTGTCAAATTCAACCAACACAACCTCAACAACACATTCCACTTCAATCCTAGGTGTCACCCCCTCCATGTCATACCAACCTAATCCATCCACCTATCAAGTCAATGCAACATCAACCAATCCAACTTCTTTTCATGTCAATGCCATATCAACCTATAAATTCATTCCACAAAAAGCACATGTGCACCTAAGTCACCCCTTGAAACAAGATCAAATGCCTTCAAGTTCTAATGCTACTGTTGACAAGGGGAACACCAATCTAGTTCATGCACCCTATAAGTACATTATACCACCATCCAATCAAATGCCTATCCTAAAGCCACCATGTCCTAATCCTAATCCATTGGTTCCTCCACCTTCCAATCCATCAAACCCTTCACTACCTCTAGCCATCATCTAATCCTCCATTAACTTAATGCCCTAAATTCAAACATTTCAAAAGTAAACATATTGAGTTACCCAAATCCACCCATCCACCTATAAAGGATGTGATTCAAGGGATACTAGCAAGGAATCAACCATCTCCATGTCAAACACCTATCCTTGAGCTTGTAAAATAATCCTCAAACGCCATTCCCAATCCATCATATGGTCCACAACCCCTTGAGCCCATTCAAGAGTCTCCCCATTGAGTCCAAGTCAACCTCCATCATGCCCTCATGTGATTGACCATCAAGAACATGTTAAGCCTCTCCAAGAGCCTATCCAAGAGTCATCCACTTCCATTCAAGAAAATCAAGAGTTATGTCAAGGGCCTAACCCTAAGCATGTGGAAACATCAAGCCCTCATTCTAACCAAGATCAAATCACTTTCATTCAACCCATCCATAACATGTATCTTTTCCATGATCAAGATTATATCTATGATCCTATCCATCCCCCACAACCATTCATGAGAAAGAGACCCAAGACTGTTAGGAACCCATGTTTAACCCTTCTCTTTACTTTGTTAGTATGTTACTTTTGGACGCATATGCTTTGTAAGTCATCCCGTGAGTATATTGTATTATCCCACATTCATGGGAAGTAATAGTTGTTTAGATTATACTTAGTATATAAGTACGTGTTGAAGCCAATGAAGGCATCCACAAATTTATTGTATTGACCTTGCTCAAAGGAGGTTGCCCCCTTGAAGTGGCCTGCGATCAATAAATTCCTTCTGTGTTTCTATTATTTCTGTTATTTCGTGCATTTTTATTATATTGTTGCAGGAAATTCCTCTCATCTGGTATCAGAGCACTTTCTTGGGCTTGCTGGGTGGAATTTCTACCATTTTTTTTTCGCAATGGCCTCCAGGTGCTGTGATTATTGTAGTAGTTCTTTTCTTATTTACATCTGTATTGTTCATTTTAATTGTAGGTTCGGATTAGGGAATATTCCTATCCACTTAAATGTGGGAAGTGCCTGGGCATATAGCCCTAAAACTCATTATGAGGAGTACCACAGTAACCTCGAAGTAGCTAGCCCATTGAGAGGACCTGCCAATGAAAAGGGTAACGGTCCCTACTTGACTGACTAGTTCCCATTCGTGAGGTAAACCAAGAGTTGTTGTTTGTGTCAAAGTGGTTATCAGTTTTACTTGAGCCATGGAGTGAGGGGTACTGTCCCAATACGCAAGCCGTTAGACAACATCGGTGGCCGAGTGACTCCCCTGAACCTTTAAGAAGCTGAACATACTTGGGACCCATATCTATTGATAGCTAGCAAATCATAGATTGAATTCATCCATAGCAATTGCCAGATCATTTCCTCACCATATCTTCCTTGCTTTAGCTCTGTTTCCTCTCAAAATTCACTGGAACCCCTAAAATTTCATTCTGCATATTTCCTTCCTTGCGGACCCTATCCCAAATTCCACTTATCGATGACATAAATCCCGCATTTGTCTATTTTGAGGGTTTTCCATAACTTCTTTGATTCTCACCCAACAGCCTTCAAATTTTACCATAGTGTTCATTTCATCATTCTGCTCCTTTGTCCCTCTTAGACAAATTTTCCCATTTCTTCACCCCGCTTCTGAAATCCACATTTTTTGTTTCCCTTTCCCTCAGAAAGTGTCCAAAACCTAGTCAAACCCCAATTACCCATTAGAGTTTTTCCCAAATCCAAATTTTCCTTTACTAAAATAGTTTCCGTTTTTGTTTTTCTACCCATTCCCCCAAAAAAAAAATCTCCTAGTTATGGTTGTCACCTGCACTGGAGCAAAAAACATGGAGGATGAACTTGCAGCCCTTTAGAACAAACTCCAAGATCTGGATGAAAAAAATTCTCGGCCTCAATCTTCAGCATTCAGCCATGAACAATAGACGGCAGCCAGAGTCTTCTGCCAATACTGGGTTCTCTTCTTCCAGCAATTTTTGTGGGACGAAGCTTGATTTTCCTCGCTTCAATGGTGATGATTTGACTAGATGGATATACCGGGTAGAACAATATTTTAGTCTGCATAATATTTTTGATGTCAACAAAGTCCCACTTGCATCCTTTCATTTGGAACATGAAGCCCTTCAATGGTTCCATTGGTACATCAAGGCTCATGAAGAGCCAAAATGGACATATTTTTCCAAACTCATTTTGCAATGATTTGGCCCTAGTGCTTTTGATGACTTCACCAAATAGGCACTGTGAGAGAATATCAGACATAATTTGAAAAACTAGCTAATCACACAGAAGAATTATTTGATGAATTCTTTAGGAGTTGTTTTGTCAATGGTCTGAAGGATGCAATCCGATCTGAGGTTAAAATGTTTCGTCCCAACACAGTGATGGAAGCCCTAGGGTTTCCGAAGTTGGCTGAGGATAAGATCACAGGTCAACAGTGATCCAAATCCAATTTTGTTCCATTTAGAAATATGGTTTCCCAAAGACCTCAAATAACGCCAGCTCCTAGAATAGTTCCTATCAAGCATTTGACTGAAGCAGAGATGCGAGCAAGTAGGGAAAAAGGGCTTTGTTATAATTGTGATGAGAAATTCACTCAGGGACATAGATGTGTTAAGAAAAAGTTCTATCTCTTGGATGTGGATTCTCTGCCTGAAACTGAAGTTTATGTAGATGCTCAGGATATAGTAGATGATCAGGTCAAAACTCAGTAGTCGCTTGTTGACCCTGCTTCTTAGGAAGACCACCCAGAGATCTCTCTCCATGCTTTAGCAGCAATCACCACCCCACAAACCATGCAAGTCAAGGGTTACTTCAAGAAGCTCCCTCTTACAATACTCATTGATTCTGGTAGCACTCATAACTTCATTGACCCTTGGACAGCCAAATAGGCTGATTGTTTTGTCCATCCTTGCTCTAGCTTTGAAGTCATGATTGCCAATGGGGGCACATTACCTTGCAAAGGGAAGTGTCACAATGTGTGTATCTCGATTGGAGATTATAACCTATGCTCTGACATGTTTGCCTTACCCTTAGGTGGATGTGAGGTGGTTTTGGGTGCCTAATGGTTACACACACTTGGACCCATCTTATGAGATTTTGTTGAACTTTGGATGCAATTTTCAGACAATGGGCAAAAACACACATTGAAGGGCTTACAACCGGGGTCTCTCAACATCATAAGTTCAAATCACATGGAAAAACTTCTTAAGAAGAATTCACATGGTGTCATCGCTCAGCTCCATTCCATTTAGATGCAACCATCAGCAGTCTCCACTACTCCTTCTGATCTACAATGAATTTTGGATAGGTATGCCTGTGTCTTTGCTGAACCAGTGGGATTGCCACCTTCATGAGCAGAGGACCATCGTATTCAGCTCCTTCCTACAAGTGTTCCTCCCAACATCAGGCCCTACCACTACCCATTTCACCAAAAGGCAGAGATTGAGATGCTCGTTTGAGACTTATTAAAGCAAGGTATTATTCGCCCTAATACCAATTGCTTTTCTTCACCAGTTCTTTTTGTCTAAAAAATAGATGGGTGATGGCACCTCTACATTGACTTTCGAGCACTTAATCACATCACAATCAAGGATAAGTTTCTGATTCCTATTGTTGATGAGCTTCTTGATGAGCTTCATGGTGCTCATTTTTTGTCCAAGTTGGATCTTTGTTCTAGGTATCACCAAATTCGGGTTCATGAGGATGATATCCCTAAAATGGCTTTCCACACACATGATGGCCACTATGAGTTTTTGGTCATGCCCTTTGGCCTCACTAATGCTCCTTCAATATTCCAGGCATTGATGAATAAAATATTCTAGCCCTACCTACGAAAATTCATTCTGCTCTTCTTCGATGATATCCTCATCTATAGTAAAACATGGGTTGAGCATCTCCAACATCTAGATCTTGTACTACAACTTCTCTCTGATCATCATCTCTATGCAAAATAGTCTAAATGTGTTTTTGGCTAGGAGGAAGTGGAGTATCTAGGGCATATTGTTTCAGCCCAAGGGGTTCAAGTGGATCCTACAAAAATAGACGCCATGAAAAATTGGCTGCATCCTCAAACGCTCAAGAGCCTCTATGGTTTTTTGTGGCTGACTGGCTACTATCACAAGTTTGTCAAGGATTACGGGAAGATTGTAGCTCCATTAACAACTATGTTAAAAAATATGCTTTTACCTGGACACATGCTACTCAGTTTGCATTTGAAAAACTGAAACAAGCTATGTACTACACCTATTCTAGCTATGCCAGATTTTTCTAAGACCTTCACTATTGAGAGTGATGCTTGCGGCAATGGACTTGGTGCTATTCTCCTTCAAGATGAACATCCTATTGCGTTCACCAACAAAGCCCTTTTTGGAAAGAATTTAGTACTCTCTACATATGAGAAGGAAATGATGGCTATTTTGCATGCAGTATAGAAGTGGCGGCCATACCTACTAGGGAATCTTTTTTGCATCAAGACTGATGACCAGAGTCTGAAATATTTCTTGGAACAACGGGTCTCCTCCCCAGCACAACAGAAATGGGTTAGAAAACTCATGGGTTATGACTATGAGATCACTTACAAGAAGGGTGAGGACAATATTGTGGTAGATGCTCTTTCTCGCACATTTGATGACCAAGCTTCTCTTTCAACTATTTCTATGCTTGCTCCAAATTGGTTGGAATCTATCCAGTAGGGCTATGTCAATGAATCTTCATTATCTCAAATCATTCAATAGTTGGCCAATAACCCTTCTACTGTACCACATTAATCTTGGGATGGTGCTTTTGTGTGATACAAGGGTCGTCTGGTGCTTCCCCAGAGCACAAATCTTCATTAGGCTATCTTCTTTGAACTCCATGCTTCTCCATCGACAGGGCACTCTGGGTTCCTCAAAACTTATGAGTGGGCATGACATAACTTCTTTTGAAAGGGAATGAAAAGGTCAATTCAATAGATGGTGGCTGAATGTGATACCTGCCAACACAATAAGGGTGAAACAAAACTCCTTGGATTGCTCAAACCCTTGCCCATCCCTACATGGATTTGGACAGATATTTCTATGGATTTCATTGAAGGGCTCCCTAAATCTAGAGGGAAGACAGTGATCTTGGTTGTGGTTGATCGCCTCTCCAAATATAGTCATTTTTGTGCCCTCAGCCATCCCTATACCGCCTCCTCATTTGTACAAATTTTCATGGACCAGATCTTCCATCTTCATGGCATCCCTTCTTCCATCGTCTTAGATCGTGATGCAACTTTCACCAGTCATTTTTGGACAAAATTATTTCGACACACTGGCACCAAACTGAAGATGAGTTCTGGGTATCACCCACAAATAGATGGTCAAATTGAAATTATCAACAAATGTTCCAAAACTTATCTTCATTACTTCACCTCAGAGCAACAACATCCGTGGGCAAAGTGGCTCCCTCTCATTGAATGGTGGTACAATACCTCCTAGCACACTACATCTAAAATTATTCCATATGAAGTAGTTCACCAGTTCAGGTAGTCGACATGGTTCTCTGAACCTGGGATCAAATTCTTTGCATCTTACAGGACAATCTTCACATGGAAAGAAATCAAATGAAACAACAAGCTAACCAGCACCATTCTGAGCACACTTTTCAAGTAGGTGATATGGTTTTCCTTCATCTGCAGCCATACATGCAATCATCCCTGAAACTCAAAGGTCGTCATAAGTTGGCTCCAAAGTTCTATGGGCCGTATAAGGTTCTTCAAAAGATTGGGTCAGTTGCTTATAAATTGGACCTTCCTCCTTCTTTCTGCATTCATCCAGTATTTCATGTCTCTTGTCTAAAGAAAGCTCTTGGCACCAACATCAGAGCATAAACTATTTTACTAGAACTAGATAATGAAGGATCCATCATTTTGGAGCTGGAGGCAATCATCAACAAGCACACTCGTCAACTTCACTCCCAATCCATCACCGAGGTATTAATTCAGTGGCACAGAATGCAAACAGAGGATGCTACATGGGAACCACTCCTTCAGATTCAACAACAATTTCCACATCTTAAGCTTTGAGGACAAAGCTTTTCTAATAGGGAGGGGATTTTAGGAACCCATGTTTAACCCTTCTCTTTACTTTGTTAGTATGTTACTTTTGGATGGATATGCTTTGTAAGTCATCCCATGAGTATATTGTATTATCCCACATTCATGGGAAGTAATAGTTGTTTAGATTATACTTAGTATATAAGTACGTGTTGAGGCCAATGAAGGCATCCATGAATTTATGGTATTGAGCTTGCTCAAAGGAGATTGCCCCCTCGAAGTGGCCTATGATCAATAAATTCCTTATGTGTTTCTGCTATTTCTGTTATTTCGTGCATTTTCATTATATTGATGCAGGAGGTTCCTCTCAAAGACCTACATACTTCATCTAATGAAAGTCTTGTTTACCTACTTGAGCATTCACCTTGCTTCATGGCCTTCATTTGAAGCAAAGAAACTTCTCCACCTATCCATGATCCAACAACATCCACTTGTCATGATGAGACATATGCCTCCCAAGCAAACATAGAAGATCAAATCAATAATTTGGATCTTAGTGAACATAATAATAATCAAGATCCCAATGATCCTTTCACATCCACTATCAACCCCATTTCAAGTCCACCCTCATATCCTATTGGCTTATCCACATTCATTCATGAGTATTCCTCGTTAGGAAAACAACAACCCTTGTCCTCCACCTCACCTTCTCCATCCAATAATGAGCTCAAGTCTAGTGTCCAAACCTTACCTACTCCGTCCATCGCATACTCCAAAACATGAATTATCAAGGTAAAGGCCTAGGCCTTCATGAACAAGGAATTTTGGAGCCTATACATGTCAAAGTCCCTCCACGCTCATATGGCCTTGGATATACACCCCAAGGTAAACAATCTAAAGATGTTGGTACTTCCTCGATTCATCCTAAGTCCACCACTTCCCATCACAAATCCTATTATATACCCAAAACATATGTTGCTATCCCTCCTCTGTCATCCTACAAATATCAAAAGCATGTGACCATACACCTTCCACCATCCAATTTACCTTGATTGCTTCCAACTCCTAATTTCCCTTGATCCAATTTACCTCCACTTCTCCCAACACCTAATATTCCCATCATCCAATCCCCTTATCCATTTATCCATAAATCCATTTTTTCCTCTAAAAATCCTAATCATGACCAACAAATGTACACATCATCTAAACAAGAAGCTTCCTACACCATGTCCATGGGATTCAAAAATAAATAGTTGGATGCCTCCTTTCATAGAGCCAAAAATCCTAAGGATCCTCATGCCTTAGGGAACAAATACAAAAAGTCAAAGCAATCCAAAAAGCTATCCAAGCCCACACCTTCACAAGAAAAGGTCAAAACTAAAATGGTTTTGGTCCCTAAGCAAAAAGCAATCAAGTCAAATGAGGTATCCACATCTCAAAAATCCCAACAATCCCTTTCCATCCAAAATTCCCATTCCATTCAAAAATCCCAAAAATTCCACAAGAAAAACAAAATCATAAAAATCTTAAGTCTATGTGGGTTCCCAAATTCCTACATCACCATCCCATAAGAAAATATCTCCATTGCTTCCTACACATCCACCAAATCATAATCTTCAATGTTTATAATGGTGTGTGCAACCATTGATCATGATGCCTTTCCATACATCCATCACCCCATCATTCAACTATTATCCTACGTATTTCACCATCACCTTCCTATGGCCCATGCTTTTGGATAAGCCTTTCATCCATCTTTTTATAAACCTACACAATCCACATCATAATCCACATCATAATCCACTATCTACCTATTCCATCTTCCTTTCATGCACTCCCTTACCAACATCAATGAGCATAATGACATTTGACATGGTCCATGCGACATTCATTCCGAATGGGACTATAACCTTCATGGAACTAGACACTTGAGTCCCTCCTATCCATATGCATCTATCTATCCAAATATTCAAAAAATCAAAAAGTAAAAAAAAAATCAAAAAAGTAAAGAGAAATCATTTTGTCCAACGGAGAAAACCATAAGTACCATGATGAAAACCTAGCAAATAGGTGTCATGTGTAGGTTGATCTTCTATGCCACTTACACTTGGGGGCACGTTGTCTCATCCAACCTATCATTTCCCATCATACCATTTTCATATCATTTCCTATCCTATCTTACCATCCTTATCCATTAGACCTACATATACCTATCATATTGAGTTCATCCATCATCTCTTCCTTTTGATCTTGATGAAGAAATGGGGGCAACATGTTGACAAATGTTTTGGATATCTCTTGATATACATCATCCCTTCCAAACCATCCTATCATCCTTTTGTCATAAAATTTGTCATGTAAAATCCTAAGCATTACACCTAGAATGGGGCATGTTATTCCTAGGTGACATAGTCTCTGGAGATCACATCCTTGCCCTCTTACACATACATCCATTCCATCCACTATCGCCTATCCTTTTATCCATTCATTCCATCCCTTATCATCCATCCTACATCCACCTAGACTTGGTCTTCCCTTGTCATCGGTATCTAGCATCTAGGCTACCCAAATTGTCATCCAGTGACATCCCAAAACATTTTAAAAAAACCAAAAAAATCAAAACATTCAAAAAATCCAAAAAAATCAAAACATTCAAAAAATCCAAAAAAATCAAAACACTCAAAAAATACAAAAAAATCAAATATTCTCAAAATCACAAAAAAATCAAATATCCAACAAAAACCCAAGCAATAAGTCAATCAAATCACTCAATTGCTCCAATCAAAATCAAATCACCAATCAAATCATTCCAATCAGTTCTTCCAAATTATCAATTCTTCAAAATCACTTCATCCAATCAACTAAATCAATTCATCCAATCACACCATCAAACAAATTCTTTCAAACCAATCAATTCAATTCAATCAATCCAATCATCAATTCAATTCTTCCAAATCAAATCAATTCACCAAATCAAATCAATTCAAATCATCATTATTCATTCCATCCAATCCAATCAAATCAATTCATCAACCATCAAATCAATTCTTCAAATCAATTATTCCAAGCAATCGATTCAATTCTTCAAACCAATACATCCATCAAATCACATCATTCCAATTATTAAAGTCAATCCATAAAATCAATCCAATTCTTCAAATCAATCCAATTCACTCATTCAAGTCAAATCAATCAATTCATCAAGTCTAATCAACCAAATCCAATCAATTTATTCATCACAATCAATTCACTTCTTCTAATAAATCCAATCATCAAAATCATCAAATCAAATCAAATCATTCTAAATCAATTCAATTCATTCCAATCAATCTCGCAATCCTTCAATCAATTCAATCAACCAATTCTTCAATCACTCAATTCTTCAATCACTTCATCCAATCATCAAATTCAATCATTCATTCAACTCAATCAATCAATCCAAGCAATGATCCAAATGCAAGTCATCCTCAATCCATACCAATCAAGTCAAATTATCCAATTGCATCAATGGTCTTGATCCTAATCTTGACGTAAACCAAATCAATCAATTAATCAAATCCTGGTGTTGATTCGCATGGCCAACAAAACTAGTGTCAATCAATCAATCGATTATCTTATACAGGATGTTGTATTATCGAAACTAGACCAGGCATCTTATACGACATGTTTCATTTCCTAAAACCAGACATCATCATCATCAATCAATCACTTAATCATTGGTTTATAGCTTGACAGGGGTAATACCTTGTTTGTTTTTGTATCATTTATGCATGCTTTCTTGCTTGCTTGTGTGTGTTATCATTTTTTATCTTGCATTTGTTTCAAATCCAAATCAAGCCAGCTAATATTCATATCTTGTATCTAGACAAGGTTGTATTATGCTAGGTGCACAAGACACATAATCACCTTGGTCCTTATACCTTGGTACATAACGTCTAGTGCTATATCAAACATCATGGTTTCTCACCTTCATTGTAGCATAACGCATCATTCACTTCTTCTATCCATTCCCTTATCTTTCTTCCCTGACTAATTCCTTTCATTTCAAGAGCCTACCCATGTTTGTCCAACTTGCCTATCCTCTTGAGGGGGCATCATCATCCCATTTCATTATCCTTTTCCTCTATCCATACCTTAGCTTCTTTGAAATGATGTTACTTGACATAAATCTCGTCATCTTGAACATGATCTCAAAGAGGGGCAAAATGTAGACACTTAAATTTGTCCATGTCTTGACCATCACCTAGTCGATACATTATTAGAGACATCATAAGACATTTTGTCCTAATCCCCCTCCTAATCCTATTATAATCACCTAGACAATTAATTAATTTCCCTTTCACATGTTCCAACTAATTCAAATTAAAAATTTGAATTTATCCTTACCTTTCATCTCATTGCAACACTTGTCCACCTCTCAATTGAATCATGTGTGGTACTACAACTTTCATTTAATACACTTCACATGTTCAAACTAATTCAAATAAAATATTTGAATTAGGTCTCCTTTATTCTCCTTTGTACACTTGTCACATGACTACAACCCCTCATGGAGTGGGAAACCCTATTCAATCCTAGCCGTCCACATCGTTCATTACAACTTTCAATCACAACCCTTCATTCAAATCAGCCTCTTCCTATAAATTAACCCTCTCATGAGCCATTTAGACAATGAGCTTTTGAGTACTGTTATGCTGCTGGAATGAGCAACCAACATTCCTCCCATATTCAACCTTCAAAACCTTTCATGCCTATGCGAGGCTAAGAAGAGCAATGGAGATAAATCAAATCTATCTTGGAGATTAGTTTGCTTTTCTTTCTTGTTTTGATTTTCATGCTAGTTTGTACTCTATTGTGCTAGTTAGGGTTTGATATATTGTTGTTTTAGTTTCAGACCTGATTTTTTCTCTAACAACATACATCATCTTAATCATTATCCTAATCATATCCCAATAAATGTCATCCTAATCAAGCCAAGTCATCTAATCATCATCATCCTCTTTCAAATCCAAGCAATTTCATCCTAATCACCTTTAGCCTAATCACATCCTAATCATATCTTCATCATTTCATCCTATCAATCCTAATCATTCTACCTCATCATTCTCATTCTAGTCAAACACCAAGGTCAAAATGGTTGTAATCCTTAGCAAGCCTATGTCCAATCCAAGACCAAAGCTTATACTCCGAGGAACCTCTCCTCCTAATCCCAATGATGTGACCAATCCAAGACCAAAGCTCATACTCCAAGGAGCCTCTCCTCCTAATCCCAATGATGTGACCAATCCAAGACCAAATCTCATACTTCGAGGATGCCCTCCTTCTAATCCTAATGATGAAAAAAAACCAAATCCCAAAGTCATACTTCGAGGGTGGCATCCTTCAAGTTCTAGTAATGAGACAAGCCCAAAACCCAATTCATCCACACATTAATTCAATGCCACATCAACCAATCCCACTTCTTTCCATGTCAACGCCACATGAACCTATCTATTTATACCCCAACAAGAACATGTGAGCCCAAGTCCACCTTTGCAACAAGATCAAATGCCTTTAAGACCTCATGCCACCTTTGACAACGCGAACACTAGTCTAGCTCAACCACCTTATAAGTACCTTCTACCATCTAATCCTCCATCAACTCCGCGTCATAAATTCAAACATTACAAAAGAAAATCTAAATCCACCAATCCATCCAATCCCTTTGACTTTCCACCTAATCAAGATCAAAAGCCTACTACACCCTCCATCCCTTTTATTCCTCCACCATGGGAACTTTCCACTCCACCTAATCCTAATCATAAGCCTACAACTTCCACCCTCATTATCCATCCACTATATTTTCCATCCACCCATACACTAATGAAGGATGTGATCCAATGGTTCCTAGCAAGGAATAAACTATCCCCATGTTAAGCATATATCCTTCATACTATCAAAGTGTCTTCTAATGCCATGTCTATTCCTTCAACCCCATTATGTGGTCCACAACATATTAAACCTATACAAGAGTCATCCACATCCACTTCCACCCAAAGTCAAGAGCTATGTCAAGAGCATAATCTAAAGCATAAGGAAACATTAGTCCTTTATTCAAATCAAGATCAAACCCCTTCCTTTGATCCCATCCATGAGCAACTTAATCCTATTTATGATCAAGCTCCCATATATGATCAAGATCCTACCTTTGATTAAGCCATGATGATCCTCTTAGCCTACTTTATGCATTCCATGGTCAAGAGCTTATCACTCCACCTAGCCCTATCCATGATCCACAAACATCCACCTCCCTTGATGAGACAATTGGCTCCCAAGAAAACATAGATGATCAAACCAATACCTTGGATCTTAGTGAACATAATGATAATCAAGTTCCTAATGATCCTTTGTCATCCAGTACCGACCAAGTTGCAAATCCACCAACATATCCACTTGGTCTTACCACCTTCATTCTTGAGTGTTCCTCCTTAGGACAACAACAACCTTTGTCCACTGCCTCACCTTCTCCATCAAATAATGAACTCAAGTCTAGTTCCCAAAACACCCGTAGTCCCATAGTCCATCGCATACTCCAAAGTATAAACTATAATGGTAAAGGCTTAGGCCTTCATGAACAAGGAATTTTGGAGCCCATTCATGTAAATGTCCCTCCACACTCATATGGCCTTGGATATAAACCCCAATGTAAACAATCTCAAGATATTGGTACTTCCTCCATTCCTCCTAAATCCACCACTTTCCATCGCAAATCCTATTGTACACCCAAAACATATGTTGCCATTCCACCTCCATTATCCTATAAATGTCAAAAGCATGTGAGCATACACCTTCCACCATCTAATTTACCTCCACTACTTCCAACTCCTACTATCCATCCATCCACTTTACCTCCACTTCTCCCAATGCCTAATATCCATATCATCCATAAATTCCCCCACAATCCTAATCATGACCAACAAATACACACATCATCTAATCAAGAAGTTTCCACCATGTCCATGGGGTTCAAATATAAAAATTTGGATGCCTCTACCCATAAAGCTAAAAATCCTAAGGATCCTCATGCCTTAGAGCACAAATGCAAAAAGTCAAAGCAAAGTACATCCAAAAAGCTATCCAAGCCCATACCTTCAAAAGAAAAGGTGAAGACTAAAATGGTTTGGGTACCTAAGCAAAAAGAAATCAAGTCAAAAGAGGCATCCACCTCTAAAAAATGCCAACAATCCTCTTACATTCAAAAATCCCATTCCATTCAAAAATCACAAATTCCTCCATCCCACAAGCAAAACAAAAGTCATAAAAATTCTAAGACTATGTGGGTACCTAAGTCACTACATCACCCATCCGCTAAGAAAACATCTCTGTTGCTTCCCACACCACCTTCAAATCAAAAGTTTCAATGTTTATCACAGTGTGTACAACTGGTGGTCATGGTTCCCTTCCATTCCACAACATTTCCACATACCTCCATCTCCCCATCCACCATCCATTATCCTACATATTTCACTTATCACCTTCCTATGGTCCATGCTTTTGAATAAACATTTCATCCATCCTTTTGCATAAGTCCTACATAATCCACATCATAATCCACTACCCTTCCATACCTAATCCACATCATAAACCACTATCTTCCTTTCATAATCCTGGTGTAGGAGCACCTAGAAAATCATGTTTTGTGTTGTAATAAGGTCTATTTGACCAATGCATTTTCATTTCTATAGGTCCCTAGGTCTTTCAGGACCTAGAACTCTTTTTGTAAGTCCCAAGTGACTTAGGTCACATTTGTCAAATTGTAAATCTCAAGACAGTTGGTCTCCTAGCCACTTGGAATCGGTTGTTTTTTCTCCCAGCCATTTGGAATCGGTTGGTTTTCCTTAGGGCAAGTTTATAAACCTAGAGGAATGAACCAAATAAGTATGGGTAATCATATCGGAGAAGAAGAGTGAATGTAATTGTGCATTTTTTGAAGGAGGAATAAAATCGTTCTGTTCTATCAATCTAGTTTCTGTTCCCTGTAATTGCAAATTGTGTAACTGTAGATTTGTGTTTGAAGTGTAGTTCTTTCTATGCATTCCATTGTTGTGGTATGTCGATGTGAAGCATTCCACTGGTAAGATTTTTGTCAAAATTAGTGGAATGGCTTCATTGTACAGTAGTTACTTTTGTTTTCTTGTTTTGTTTCATGGTTTGGCAGTGTAGAGGATCTAGACAGTGTGTGTCACATAGTAGGTTGACCTAGCATCTCCATGTGCTAGGGTTCGGAAGAAGGTAAACTGTGCATCAGTGTATCGACGAAGTAAACCCTAGTGTGGCTGATAGTAATTGTCATGCCGACGAGAGATGGTCAAAGGTGACATCAGAGTGATCAGCGTATCGGCAGCTCTGGAGTAAGTCCCACCGACAGAGCGAGTCTCACCGAGGGTGTTGGTTCATTGGCGCATCAGCCAAAGATTACAAGTGTTCACTGACAGAACAAGTCTCACCGAAGGTAAATGCCATTGGCGCATAGGGAGACAAGTTAAGAGTTTCACCGACGGGAAGAGTCTTGCCGATAAGGCCACGTCCAACCGATGTGGAAGTCATCACAATTGAGACGAGGAGGAACTTAACCATCATTGGGCATCGATAGAAGGATGAAAGAATTGGCTAATAGGAGTAAGTCTCGCCAAAGATCAAGTGAAGTTGTGTTATCGGTGTAAGGTAGACCGACAGAAAGACTTTGGAAAGTCATTCCGACCGACGGTTGTTTGACTGAAGGAGATGTATCAGTAGCCTATTTGTTTAGTCTTACCGACTGTGAGGAGTTAGGGCCCATTCTATGGTTTCTGTTGTGTGCTCCCCATCATATTGGTATCAGAGCAAGTTTTGAAGATCACTCGGGTAGTGTGGCCTTGTTGTATGTCAGACAATGAAAGTGAAGTAGAGGCTACCACAATGCCTTCTAAAAGCATGTCACAAGATGCAGTGAAGAAGCTGATCAAGGAGATGCTTGAATCCAAGTTGGGAGAGTTCAAGCAGTCCAAAAGAAAGGATAGTGAAAGTCACAATGATGAAGGAGATACAAAAATTGATGAAACCAATAAGAGGACGGAGGAGATACCAGCAGACCAGAGGGCATTTTTAAATGCTTTGAAGTCAGCCAATAGGGACACCATAGATGGGTTACCTATGTATAGTGGAAGTATGGAAACTGAAGAGGTGATTGACTGGATTGAGGCATTGAACAATCATTTCAAATACAAAGAAGTCCCTGATGATAAGAGGGTTAAGTTGGCAAAGGCAAGATTGAAGGGGTCTGCTCTTGCATGGTGGAATTATGAGCAAGGAGAGAGAGTCAAGGAGGGGAAGAATATGATAACCTCTTGGGAAAGGATGAAGACCAAAATCAAGGCACAATTCTTGCCCTTGGACTATAATGTGCAGATGTATAAGAAATTGCAGAACCTCAGACAGAGAGACCAGATCAAAGAGACAAGAAGAAGAGTCAGAGAAGGTGGCAAGGTATTTGAATGGCCTAAGGATGAACATCCAAGATGAGATTGGCATCTTAGCACTAGAAATAGTGAACAAGTGTTTCCAAATGGCCTTAAGGCTTGAAGAGAAGATAAAGAGAAAGAGTGAGCAAAATAATAGAGGCAGAGGAGGAACAAGTTTCAGAGGCAGAGGCATTTTTGGAGGAAGAATTTCTAACCAGAGGCCTGGTGGTGAGTCTAGCCAAGAAGAGCAAGTTGGAGACTCAAGTAGCAGAGCAGGCTACCAAGGAAGAAGGCCTAATAGAAGAGGTGGGACAAATGGATCAGGTAGAGGATCCAAGTTCTCCAATATGAGATGTTATAACTGCAATCAGCATACAAGTGTCCAAAGAAGGCCTCAACTTCTCATGGTGGTGAGAAGAGAACCACTTTGATTCAAGAAGATGCAAGGAGTGCAACATCTCCTGAAGTGAATTTAGCATCATAAATGGGAGAAAATCTGATGATCAAGAGGACGCTGCTTAAGGAACCAGTGTAGACTGAACCATCACAAAGAAGGGCTTTGTTTAGAATCAACTGCAAGATCCAAGGTAAGGTTTGTAAAGTTATTGTTGACTCTAGTTCTACTAATAATATTATATCTTTGGAAGCAGTGAATTAGTTGAAGTTAGAAAAGATACCCCATAGCAGTCCATATAAAGTCGATTGAATAAGGGGCAACACATACTCATCAATCAACAAGCATGGGTAGAATTTAGTATTGGGGGGTATAGAGACAAAATTTTGTGTGACATCCTTCCAATGGATGCTTGCCATCTTTTGTTAGGCAGACCATGGCAGTTTGACAGAAAGGCTCATCATGATGGAGAAAAGAATGCTTACTCGTTCCAAAAGAGTGGTGTGACTTATAGGATACAATCATTGGTAGAAGAGGATCCACAACATGTAGGGTCTAGTGTAATGATGGTAGGAGAAAAAGAATTCATGGATACACTAAAGGAAGGAAATGGAGTAGGTTTTTCTTTTATTGTGAAGCCTAAGGGGAAAAGAAAGGAAAATGTGAGAGAAGTAGGGCCTAAGGAGGTAAGAGATTTGCTTGAGAGTTACAAAGGAGTGATTGCAAAAGATATACCTGATTCCCTACCATCTATCAAAGATATTAGCCACTAGATAGACCTCATACCAGGAACAGTACTCCCGAATAAGGCAGCATATAAAATGACCCCTCAATAGAATGAAGAGATAGTAAATCAGATTCAAGAACTCCTAAACAAAGGGCTGATAAGGAAGAACCTTAGCCCATGTGTAGTACCTATTGTTTTAGCCCCAAAGAAGGATGGGAAATGGAGGCTTTGTACCGATTCTAGGGCCATAAATAAGATAACCATCAGATACAGGTTTCCTATCCCTAGAATAGAAGACCTAATGGATTATTTGGGAGGTGCTACTTATTTCTCCAAGATAGACTTAAAAAGTGGGTATCACCAGATAAGGATAAGAGGGGGATGAGTGGAAGACAGCATTCAAAACCAATGAAGGGTTGTATGAGTGGCTTGTGACGCCTTTTGGTCTTTCAAATGCCTCGAGCGCCTTTATGAGACTAATGAATAAGGTGTTGTAAGAATTCATAGGGAAATTTGTGGTAGTCTACCTTGATGATATCTTGGTGTTCAGTAAGAGCAAGGAAGAACACTTGAAACATTTGGAGATAGTCTTGAAGAGGCTGCAAGATCAGAAGTTAATGATAAACTTGGAAAAGTGTGACTAAAACAAGAATTGGTTTACGTAGGCTTTGTCATCTCTAAGGGTGATTTGAAAATGGATTCTTTCAAGGTAGAAGCTATTTTGAATTGGCCTACACCTAGGACAGTAGGAGAGGTCAGAAGTTTTCATGGTTTGGCTAGATTTTACAGAAAATTTATTAAGAACTACAGTGATATTTGTGCACCTATGTTGGAGACCATCAAGGGTGGAGGTAAGGTGAAGTTTGTGTGGACAAAAGAGGCAGATCAGAGTTTTGAAAGTCTGAAGCAGAAAGTTGCCAAGTATCCTATCTTAGTACTTCCTAATTTCAATAAGGTTTTTGCCATTGAATGTGATGCAAATGGGTTGGCCATAGGAGCAGTGTTGAGTCAAGAAGGCAGACTAGTAGCCTTTTTTAGTGAAAAATTAAATGAAGCTAAGAGGAAGTACTCCTCTTATGATTTAGAGTTGTATGCCATGGTACAAGCTCTGAAGAAATGGAGGCACTACTTGCTTCCTAAAGAATTTATTGTATACACTAACAATCATACTCTCAATTTTTTGAATGGACAGGAAAAGCTCAGCCATAGACACATGAAGTGGGTGGAAAGTATTCAAGCATACACCTTCATCATCAAACATAAGAAAGGGATAACCAATAAGGTTGTTGATGCTTTAAGCAGAAGGGTGTTGACAGTGCAAGAAGTGCAGCTACAAAGCATGGGTGTTGAGGCACTCAAAGGGTTGTATGAAGAGGACCCCGATTTCAAGGAGATTTACAAGGTATGTAGTGATTTTGCTAATGCTTTCCATAGTGAATTTTTAGATTATACATTGCAAGATGGACTTTTGTTTAAAGGGAGTCAACTATGTATTCCTAAGTGTTCAATGAGGGATAATATAGTGCAGGAGAAACATAGTGGTGGTTTAGGAGGACATTTTGGGCTTAATAAGACCTTAGATCTAGTAAGAAGATTTTACTTTTGGCCAAGGATGCAATCTGATATCAGAAGGATTGTTGAGAGTTGTATGATTTACCAGAGAGCAAAGGGAGTCTCAACCAATGTAGGACTGTAACAACCTTTACCCATACCAAATAGACCTTGGGAAGGTTTAAGTATGGATTTTGTGATGGGATTGCCCAAGACAAGAACAAGTTATGACAGTGTGTTTGTTGTGGTAGACAGGTTCAGCAAAATGGTACATTTTATTCCTTGTAAAACCACCAATGATGCTAGCTACATTGCAGGTTTGTTCTTTAAAGAAATTGTCAGGATTCATGGATTGCCTTTGAGTATTGTATCTGATAGAGACAGCAAATTTGTGGGACATTTTTGGAGAACCTTGTGGAAAAGATTGGGTACAAACTTGTCTTTTAGTTTAGCCTATCATCCTTAGACTGATGGCCAAACTAAGGTTGTAAATAGGTCATTAGGTAATCTGCTGAGATGTTTGACAAGAGAACATGGAAGTAGTTGGGATGTGGTACTCGCACAAGTAGAATATGCCTATAATGATTCTACGAACAGAAGTATAGGTCTAAGTCCTTTTGAAGTTGTCTATGGTAGTCATCCTAGAGGAATTTTTGAATTGAGAGATGTTCAAGGGTTGGACAAAAGAAGTGGACATGTTGATACATTTGCAGAGGCTATGAAAGAGATCCATCAACAAGTCAGAGATACTCTACTCAAGAACAGTCAGAAGATCAAGGCTAGAGTGGATCAAAGAAGAAGGGATGTGCAGTACAAAATAGGAGAAATGGTCATGGTTCATCTCAACAAGAATAGACTGCCCAAAGGGAAACACAGCAAGTTGATGATGAGAAAAATTGGACCTTGTCAGATTCTGGATAAATATGGCCTAATGCTTACAAAATTGAACTCCCTGATGATATTGCTATTTCACCTATATTCAATGTTGCTGATCTAACATTATATAGGAGTCCTGATATAGGAGAAGGTACAACAGATTCTGTCCAAGACAATGCAGAGTGGGTGCAGCATTTACCACCTAAGGAACCACCGAAGATGGAGTGCATCTTGGATAGCCAGACAACCAAGAAGACAAGAAATCAAACCTATTTTGAGAACTTATTCAAATGGCAAGGACTTCCAGACTTAGAAGCGACATGGATGCTGGAAGAAGACATCCAAAAGCAGGGTGGTGATTTGTAGCAGTTAGTCTCTAAGAGGACTTGAGACAACTTTCACCCAGGGAGTATGGTGCATGAGCACCTAGAAAATCATGTTTTGTGTTGTAATAAGGTCTATTTGACCAATGCATTTTCATTTCTGTAGGTCCCTAGGCCTTTCAGGACCTAGAACTCTTTTTGTAAGTCCCAAGTGACTTAGGTCACATTTGTCAAATTGTTAATCTCAAGACGGTTGGTCTCCCAGCCACTTGGAATCAGTTGTTTCTTCTCCTAGCCATTTGGAATCGGTTGGTTTTCCTCAGGGTGAGTTTATAAACCTAGAGGAATGAACCAAATAAGTATGGGTAATCAGATCAGAGAAGAAGAGTGAATGTAATTGTGCATTTTTTGAAGGAGGAGTAAAATCATTTTGTTCTGTCAATCTAGTTTATGTTCCCTGTAATTGCAAATTGTGTAACTATAGATTTCTGTTTGAAGTGTAATTCTTTCTGTGCATTCCATTATTACGGTATGTTGATGTGAAGCATTCCACTCGTAAGATTTCTGTCGAAATTAGTGGAATGGCTTCATTGTACAGTATTTACTTTTGTTTTCTTGTTTTGTTTCATGGTTTGGCAGCACAGAAGATCCAGATAGTGCATGTCGCATAGTAGGTTGACCTAGCATCTCCATGTGCTAAGGTTTAGAAGAAGGTAAACTGTGCATCGGTGTATCAGTGAAGTAAACCCTAGTGTGGCCAATAGTAATTGTCAT
Organism: Cunninghamia lanceolata; assembly: GCA_027924645.1. NCBI lineage: Eukaryota > Viridiplantae > Streptophyta > Pinopsida > Cupressales > Cupressaceae > Cunninghamia > Cunninghamia lanceolata. The sequence goes on from BSBN01000620.1 coordinate 7,291,216, forward strand.
GCCGACAAGAGATGGTCAAAGGTGACATCGGAGTGATCGACGTATCGGCAGCTCTGGAGTAAGTCCCACCGACAGAGTGAGTCTCGCTAAGGGTGTTGGTTCATCAGCACATTGGCCAAAGATTGCAAGTGTTCACCAATAGAACAAGTCTCACCAAAGGTAAATGCCATCGGCTCATTAGGAGACAAGTTAAGAGTTTCGTCAACGGGAAGAGTCTCGCTGATAAGGCCACGTCCAACTAGTGTGGAAGTCATCACGGTTGAGACGAGGAGGAACTTAACCATCATCAGGCATCGGCAGAAGGATGAAAGACTTGTCTGATAGGAGTAAGTCTCACCGAAGATCAAGTGAAGTTGTGTTATCGGTGTAAGGTAGACCGATGGAGAGACTTTGGAAAGTCATTCCGACTGATGGTTGTTTGACTGAAGGAGATGTATTGACGGCCTATTTGTTTAGTCTTGCCAACTATGAGGAGTTAGGGCCCATTCTGTGGTTTCCATTGTGCACTCCCCATCAAATCCACATCATAATCCACTATCTACCTAATCCATCTCACTCTCATGAAATTCCCTACCAACATCTATGAGCATAATGACTTGACATGGTCCATACAATGACATCCATCTCTAGTGGGACTATCACTTTTCATGGAACTAGAAACTTGAGTCCTTCCCATCTATATCCACCTATCCCATCCAAATATTCCAAAAAACTAAAAAAAAGAAAAAGAAAAAATTAATAAAAAAAAGAAACAAAAAAGTAAAGAGAACTCCCTTCGTCCAACGGTGAAAACCACCCTTGGTGGCGCCTTGGATACATACCATGATGAAAACCTAGCAAACAAGTGTCATGTATAGGTTGGTCTTCTATGTCACTTACACTTGGGGGCACATTGTCTCATCCAACCTATCATTTTCCATCCCATCATATCCTATCATACCATTTCCATATCATTTCCTATCCTACATACCATCCTTATCCATTATACATACATATACCTATCCTATCGTGTCCATTCATCCTCCCTTCCTCCTTTTGATCTTGATGAAGAAATAGGGGAAAAATGTTGACAAATGTTTTGGATATCTCTTGATATACCTCATTCCTTTCCAAACAATCTAATCCATCCTATCATTGTCCTATCATCATAAGCCTTGTCATGAAAAATCCTAAGCATTACACCTAGAATGGGGCATGCTATTCCTATGAGACATAATCTTTGGAGGTCACATCCTAGCTCCTTTATGATGGCTTCATCCATTCCATGGCCTATCACCCACCCTCTTATCCATCTAGCTAATCCCACCATTATCCTTGCACCTAGACTTGGTTTTCCCTTGTCATTGGTATTGTTAGGGGAAATTATGCATAAATATCAAAGATATCAATAATACCCATAACTCAATGAAATATAGAAATAAAGAAGATCTAAAATGATGAAGCATACTTCAATAAACCTCTTTACCTCATGGCTTCCATTGGTGGCCTATCGCAAATGATCTTGTCTATGAATAAGGCCCTCAGAAGATATACTTCCTTGTTATTCCAAGATGTCAAGTGGGAATGGCCATGATAGTTGATTGCAATGAAGATGAGCTTCACAACAATGGTAATGGTGATATGGTAACAGGTTGATCGCAAGTGAATGGAATTACTATAGAGTAACGATACTAAAAGCTTGGATGAATGAAATAGAAGAAGAGGGTTCAATTTATAGACTTATGAGAGAAGAGATCAACGGTATAGAGAGAATGAGAAGATCAATGGTTGAGAAATAATGAGAGAACGTGCATGAATAGAAAGAAGACAAGTGTCACACAAAAGCTATTTTGAGTTAACTATTTTTCTATTTATTGAAGATAAGATATGCTGTCATAAAATAGAAAGCTTTTTTTCTATTGTTGGAGTTTTTTGATAAAAACAAGATAGAATCAATTAATTAACTCATGATTTGCTTTTGGGAATTAAATAATAAATTACTTAATTTTGTGTACATGAAGAAGAAAATTTGTTTTTAGAAGATTTGGAAGATTCTAGAAGATAAGAAAGCAAATTAAATAAATAAATTTATTTAATTGTTTGTGCATGATTTGGAAGAATAAATAAAATATTTGATTATATTTTATTTTTGAGAGATTGAGAGGATTTAAATAAATTTGATTGATTTATTTAAATTTGGAAGAAGAAATGACTTAATTAAATAATTAAGAATTATTTAATTGTTTGGAAGAATTTGGAAGAATTAAATTAAATAAAGGATTTTATTTAATTTTGACTTTAGAAGAGGTAATTAAATATTTTGATATTTAATTAATTTAGAGGAATGTGAATCGAATAAATAAATTTATTTATTTAATTATTGATAGAAGAATTAGAATGGAATAAATATTAAGAATATTTATTTAGACAGAGTTGTGTCATTTTTAGGCATATACATTTTGCCCCTCTTTGATGCAATGCAGTTTAAGGCGTTGCTTCAAAGAATAAGATTTTTTTATAACGATACATGCCCCAATTTGCCCCTGGTACAAGTTTAACTGATAGGATGATGCCTCGTTAGGAGATTGGGTGGGAAGAAGAGAGAAGGACATGAGACAGACAATCTCACGATGAAGAAGGTGGAAAATAGGTTAGAATGAAGAAAAATAGGTCACAGTTTGGAGAAACGGGAAGAAACAGGCTTGGGAAGTAGTCACGATCACCACACAGCCAGTTAGGGTACACTTGCTATATATAGGAGCTAGGTCCACAATCCTAGTCATTTGCACACTTAGCTTTTGTTGATTTATCCTTGAGAGCTTAGGAGAGCACAGGAGCATAGAGCAGTCGACACAAATATGGATATTCCACGCAAGGAGCACTGCTTTGAGTGAGTTCGACGGTTCGATTGGCCAGCTAAGGCAGGACCACTGGTATGTAGCTCAAAAAATCTTGCCTAGAGTCATTTATTAGTGCAATAAATGCCATGGAAAGTTAGCTAGGATAGATGCGCAGGTTCGCAGTTCGATGCATATGCCATGCAGAACTGCACATATTATATTCTGTTGCACATTTAGGATATGAAACTACACATGCATGTTTGTTGCACATATATAATATGAGTCAGTGCATACACCAAGAAAGTGCGCATATGGTATGGGAAACTGCGCATACAGGATGCGTTGTGGCACATTTACTAAGAAGTTGCACTTTTGATATGGGACTGCGCATGTACTCAAATTGGCGGCGCATTTTCTAGGAGTGGTGCATTTACTATGAAATGGTGCATGTACCTTCTAGTTTGGTGCATTTGCTTTAGATAGTCAGTTGACTTAACAAAATTGACTCGATTGGCATCTTGCTCGATGCGTCAATCGATAAACGATCTCTAAGATTGTAGGAATATAGTCAAGAGATGTTGTATGTTGCTTTAATCAATTTGATATGTTAAGTAAGTGATATGATGTTGTAGATATGTTGAGCAGTTATGTAGTTTAGGTTGACACATTGCTTTGCATGCTTGCAGGAGGACATCTGGGATGTGCTTATTTCACAGGAGTAGTTTCCCTTGCCGATGTTGCATCACTATATGCTCACTGAGATAGATCAAGAGGCTCTTGGTGCGATGGGACTTGACTATGTTTGCTTCATGCCTGAGGTTTGCGTGAACCTTGGTTTACTGACTACTATTATGGAGCGATTCCATAGTGAGGATGGGACTTTTCACTTGCCAACCAATGAGATGCCAATTACTCTTGAGGACATCTATAGGATTTTGCATTTGCCTTTACAAGGTGAGCTTGTAGAGTATGATCCGCAACGGGATGTAGGACTGGTAGAGTGTAGGCGAGTCTTCGATGATGCAGAGCTTGAGGGCTAGGTAATATCATGGCAGGACATTCATGATTACTATGACTACTTCCCAAGGATAGTGGTAGGGTTGATCAGAGGCGTTGTATGCCCTGATAGGAGGTCACATGGGTTCCTGATTGGTTGGGGATGAATTATGGAGAGGATGATTACAGAGGGCACCCATTATACATGGGGTGTTTGTTTCTTGGCTCACCTATACCATGATATGCATCAGGTGGTATACCACAGGGGTGCTAGTTTGTTAGCATGAGTCTCACTATTACAGTTTTAGCTATGGGAGCATATTACGATCACTCAGCCGATATGTGTCTTTTCTAGGTAGAGGGGTGAGCCCTACAACTATAGATATGCAGGAGTGATTTCCCAGCACAAGTTGGGAAAGTTCAAGTATTGGAGACATGCACCAGATAATATTGAGAGTTGTCTGGTGCCCCTACTTGGAGTGTGAGCCTTGGGATGACGAGGATGATGAGCTGCCCTATTGCTTTAAGACTTGGTGGCTCATTGGCAGGACATGACATATACTGGAGAGATAGATTGTGAGTAGGGTTCAGCGATAGTTTGGTAGGAGACAGGGCATACCCCAGGGACAAGTCTGTTTTACGCGCACACATGCAAAGAGATTCAGATGAGATCTAGTTGCTTCATATGAGGAGGCCTTGGCAGAGTTTCAGCAAACACCTTATGTGGCTTGTCCGATGAGGAGAGAGATTATAGATGCAGGGATGACTCCTGATTATGAGGAGTGGTTCTCAGCTCATCCTTTTGTGAGGTACTCAGGACCTGGAGAGTTGGTTCCGCGCATAGATGAGGAGAATTCAGACAATGAGGACGGGGCCGGTGGGAGGAGGAGGAGACAGAGAAGGGGTAGAGGAGGACAGGGAGAAAGAGGTGATGGAGGAGGTGGGGGAGATGGGGGAGGTGGAGGAGGCAGTGGAGGAGGCAGACAAAGGTAGAGGAGGAGAGCTGGGGAGGGACCCTCCCAACAGTAGCAACAGATAGTACAGCCATAGGCTGCACCACAGGGACAGGTATCAGCACAGTAGGTTGTGGTGCAAGAGCACCAAGGGTTTGGAGCCCATGTATATACCTTCCCATTTTTGGTGTGATGTTTTTGATTTTCAAATAGGAAAAAGTGGGAACATGCATTCGGGTGATCGACAGTGGCGATGAGAGGAACTGGCGGTAAGGAGTCAACCAATGCATATGAGAAGACATCGGTGTGATTGGGTGTATCGGTAGAATAGGACCGGAGTTTCGCCGAAGTAGTAAGTTTGGCCAATAGGTGAATAAGACATTGCGGGCCCCACCAATGATTATGTATACTCAAAGTGGATCCATTGGTGTGAGGTTAGACATTGGAAGAGAAGGAGTGAGTTAGGCCGATAGTTGGTGTCTCGCTGATAGGTGAAGACCAAAACCACAGGATATCATATCGGGGTGACCGGAGGCATCGGAAGACTAGAAGAGCACCCAGCTGATAGACTAAGTCTTCCCGATGTCGAAGTCAAGCAAGCCGTGACGGTGAAGACAGGGTTAAGTGAGACATATCGGTGTGAGATAGCATGTCAGAGATCAAAGAAAGAGCTTTGTCGACAGTTGATGTCTAAGTGATGAAAAGGCTCATCGAAGTGACTAAGGATATCGGCGGGAGAAGTTGAACGTTGGCCGGTGTTGAAAGTCACACTGACAAGTGTGAAGGGAAGACTCATCGGGGAGAAGATGGGTATCGGCCAGAAATAAGAAGGCACCACTGATAGCAAATGTCTTACCAAAGGTAAAGCGAATGTATACGTCGATAAGACAATAGATTATCTCGCCGATGATAACCGAACAAACAAGAAACCCCAACTATCTGATAATGGACAAGGGTAAAATTTATAAAAGGCCAGATCCATTTTTGTGAAGGGGTTGGTTGGAAGCCTCAGATGCTGCGAATGTAATAAGCACTTCCATAGCAGTAAAGAAAACTTAGATTGTTTGATTCATTTGTGAAATTCTGTAAAGTGTACATATTTTGGTCTAAAACAAAGACATTTTCTTTCCTGTTATTTTTGTTTCTGTTTGTACATAATGGATTTGGTTTGATGTCCTCACATATCTTCTATACAGTCATGGGGGGTGCATCAAGCAGAATCTCTTTTATTGTTTTTCTTTCTATTGTAGTGAATGGAATGTCAATGAGAGGCCATGTGAACTTCTCCTAGGCGAGCTGTGCTATAGCCCGGCTAGGTATGCAAGTTACAGTCTAAGAAGACAGGGGTGAAAAATAGAGTAGAAAGAGTTGAGCACCAAGCAATCAGAACCCTGAACCAAGAGAGGAGGGCTAATAATGGGCTCAAGAAGGTCAGAAGCCTTGGAGATTGGGAATCTTGGAAGCAGTGAGGACAAAGAAGAATACCTCACACCAAGAAAGCATTGTCTGTACTAAAAATAACAGGAAAATAGGTCTTTCACCTCTGTAATAGATTGTGTAGGTTGGATTAGGCATTTTGGGTAGAAAATGTCTTTAAGCACTTGAATTGGTAGGGAGACTTGGGTATGATATAGGTCTTGAAGTGTTGGTTCAAGATAGGTTTTCTAAGCCCATAGGCCTCCCCATCAAATTGGTATCAGAGCAAGTTAAAGATTTGGGCTATTCCTAGATTGGAATAGAAGAACTTGTATGTCATCACCAAGTTCAAGTGAGTCTGTAGGCTCAGCTAGAGAGATGGTGACTAATGCAGAATTGGCAAAGAAGGTTGATGATCAAGAAGAGGAGAATAGGCTCCTACAGGAAAGACTAGCTGAAATGGAAAGTAAGCTAGGTGCAATGATAATAAAGACTGAAGAAGTCAGTCTGAAAGTCAAGAGTTTTGAAGGTGAGGAAGAAGGTGTGTCTATAGAAGATGAAGAGCCCACACCTAATCCTAAGATGCAAGAAGAACCTTTCTTGAAGGCCTTGAAAGCCATGAGTGGCAATTCATTGGAAGGAGTTCCTCTTTTTAGTGGAAAGATGGAACCTGATTTGGTTATGAAATGGATAGAAGGTATAGAAAATCACTTTGAATGTGATGGAGTGAGTGAAGCACAAAAGGTGAAGGTGGCTAAATCAAGACTCAAAGGAGCTACCTTGACATGGTGGAAATTTGTTCAAACAGAAAGAGAAAAAGAAAGCAAGAAACCTATAGCTTCTTGGAAAGGTATGGTGGCTAAAATCAAAGAAGTCTACATGCCTAGAGATTATGAAGTTCAGTTGCACAAGAAAAGATAGAATTTGGGACAAAGAGAATTAGATGTCAATGCATACACTGAGGAATTTCAAAAACTATGCCTGAGGTCTAGGTGATGGAAGATGAAAATGTAAAGGTAGCAAGATACCTAAATGGTTTGAGGTGGAGTATTCAAGAGGAAATCAGCTTGTTCAACCCTACAATAGTACAACAAAGCTATCAGCTAGCACTTAAGGTAGAGGAGAAGCGTAAGAAGAAACAAGAGTCAAATAGCAGATCAAGAGGAAGAGGTAGAGACAGCAGAGGAAGAGGAAATTATGGTGGTAGGAATACTGATCAAAGACCCCAAGGAGAATCCAAACTCACAGAGTAGAGTAGGGAGACTAGTAGTAGAGGAAACTATAGAGCAAGATTAGGAGGATCAGGCAGAGGATCCTACTTTACCACTATGAAATGCTACAATTGTGGACAATTAGGCCATCTAGCATATAGGTGTCCTGATAAGGGCACATCTTCTTCTCAAGAAGTTGATAAAAGAAATCATTATGTACAAGATGATGCTTCAAGCAGCAAATCACCTGAAGTTAGTCTAGCCTCAGAAGTGGGAGAGAACATCATGGTAAGGAGAACCTTGATCAAAGAACCAGTGAAAGCTGAACCAAGCCAGAGGAGAGCATTATTCAGAATCATATGCAAGATTATGAATAAGGTATGTCAAGTAATTATAGACTCAGGGTCTACTGATAATATAGTGTCTGATGAAGCAGTTAGGAAATTAAATTTGCAAAGAATACCTCATTCAAATCCATATAGAGTTACATGGTTAAATAAAGGTCAACATGTGATAGTCAATGAGCAAACTTGGGTAGAGTTTGGTATAGGTGGATACAAAGACAAGGTACTCTTTGATATCCTACCTATGGATGCATGTCATCTATTATTGGGCAGACCATGGCAGTTTGACCAGAAGACCATACATGATGGTGAGAAGAATGCATATTCTTTTCAAAAAGATGGTGTCACCTATAAAATTCAATCATTGGAAGATGAAGAAGCAAATAAGACAAAAAGTCCTAGTGGCTTAATTGTGAGTGGTAAAGAGTTTTTGAACACTCTTAAGGAGGATGGTATTGGCTATGCTATCATAGTAAAGCCTAAGGAAGAGCAAAAAGACAAAAAGGTAGTGATCCCAAAAGAGGTACAAACTATACTAGAACAGTATAAGGACATCATTTGTGATGGAACACTAGCAACACTACCTCCACAAAGAACTATTAGTCATCAGATAGATCTGATTCCAGGAGCATCTTTACCTAACAAAGCTCCTTACAAGATGACTCCATAACAACATAAGGAGATAGCTAGACAAGTGCAAGAGTTGCTTGACCAAGGATTGGTTAGAAAAAGCATAAGTCCTTGTGCAGTGCCTACAGTATTGGCACCAAAGAAAGGAGGAACATGGAGATTGTGCACAGACTCTAGAGCTATCAATAAGATCACCATAAGGTATCAGTTTCCAATTCCCAGAATTGAAGATCTTATGGACTGTTTAGGAGGAGCTAAGTATTTCACCAAGATAGACTTGAAAAGTGGTTATCACTAGATCAGAATCAAGGAAGGTGATGAGTGGAAAACAACCTTCAAGACTACAGAAGGACTGTATGAATGGCTTGTTATGCCATTTGGTTTATCAAATGCTCCCAGCACATTCATGAGGCTCATGAATGAAATCCTCAAGGACTATACAGGTAAATTTGTAGTTGTTTATCTAGATGACATCTTGATTTTTAGTCAAACTAAAGAAGAGCATCTTGAACATGTAAATACTATTTTGAAAAAGTTACATGATGAACAACTAACCATAAATTTGGAGAAGTGTGAGTTTATGAAGCAAGAATTGGTATACCTTGGTTTTGTGTTGTCCAAAGGAGAATTGAAGATGGACAAGTCAAAGGTAGAAGCCATATTGAATTGGCCTACTCCTAGAACAACAACTGAGGTGAGAAGTTTTCATAGCTTAGCTCAGTTTTATAGAAAGTTCATAAAGAATTTCAGTGCTATTTGTGCACCCATGCTTGATACAATAAAAGGTGGAATGAAAACAAAGTTTCAATGGACACAAGCAGCTGATAAGAGTTTTGACTTGTTGAAGAAAGAAGTAGCCACACAACTAGTGTTAGTGCTACCTAGTTTTGATAAGTTATTCACTTTAGAATGTGATGTTAGCAATATTGCAGTAGGCGCAGTACTCAACCAAGAGAATAGACCAGTAGCCTTTTTTAGTGAGAGGCTGAATGAAGCAAAGAGCAGATACTCTTCATATGACTTGGAGCTCTATGCTCTTGTCCAAGCACTTAGAAAATGGAGACATTATCTCCTACCTAAGGAATTTGTTGTATATACAAACAATCAAGCTTTGAGTTTTCTGAACTCACAAGATAAGTTGAGCCATAGAAATGTCAAGTGGATGGAGTATTTACAGTCCTACACATTCACCATTAAACATAAGAAGGGACAGCTCAACAAAGTAGCAGATGCTTTAAGTAGGAGGCTGCTCATAGTGCAAGAAGTGCAATTAAGAAGTATAGGGATGGAAGAGTTCAGAGCTCTCTACAAAGAGGATGAAGATTTTTTTGAAGCATACAAGGTCTGTCAAGACTTTGAAAATCACTTTCATAGTGAGTTTACAGATTACACATTGTAGCAAGGATTGATGTTCAAAGGTGGATAGTTATGTGTACCAAAAGGATCCATGAGGGAAAATCTCATACAGGAGAAGCATAATGGCAGTTTGAGTGGAAATTTTGGTCTGAATAAAACATTGGAGTTAGTCCAGAGGTTCTACTATTGGCCAAAGATGCACAAAGACATCAGAAAGTATGTGGAGCAGTGTATCATCTGTCAGAAGGCTAAGGGAATTTCTTCAAATGTTGGACTGTATCAACCATTACCCATACCTTCCAGACCATGGGATTGTGTAAGTATGGATTTTGTAGTTGGTCTACCAAAGACTAAGACTAGTTTTGATAGCATTTTGTAGTTGTTGATAGATTCAGCAAGATGAGTCATTTCATTCCCTGTAACGTGACTCATGATGCCAGTCATATAGCTCATTTGTTTTTCAAAGGGGTCATAAGGATTCATGGACTACCAGCAAGCATCGTGTCTAATAGAGATACTAAGTTCATGGGACATTTCTGGAAAACTTTATGGCAAAGGTTAGGAACAAATCTATCTTTTGGATCAGCATATCATCCACAGACAGATGGCCAAACAGAAGTGGTGAACAAAACATTGGGCAACTTGTTGAGGTGTCTGACAAAAGAATATGGACAGAGTTGGGATCAAGTCATTCATCAGGCAGAATTTGCCTATAATGATAGTGTGAACAGGACTACTAGCAAAAGTCCATTTGAGATAGTGTATGGAATGCATCCTAGAGGTGTATATGAACTCTGACATCTTGGAGACATGGAACATAGAAGTGGTCATGCAGAGGATTTTGCACAATCTATGAAGGAGATTCATGACCAAGTGAAGCAGTAATTGATGGAAAACACCCTAAAGATCAAAGATAGGGTAGATGCACACAGGAAGGATATTCAATTTGTAGTTGGTGATTTAGTCATGGTTCATTTGAACAAAGCCAAATTGCAGAAAGGGATGCCAACCAAATTGCAGATGAGACGGATTGGTCCTTGTAGAATTTTGAACAAGTATGGCAACAATTCTTATAGGATTGATTTACCAACAGACTTGGCAATTTCACCAGTGTTCAATGTTCAGGACCTGGTACCTTATAAAGGTCCTCATCCAGTAGCAGGGGGATCTAGTTCAGAAGATACATAGATAGTGAGTGATGTGACCTTGCCTCCAAAAACCAAACCACAGGCTGAGAGAATTCTAGATTCTCAAGTACAGAAACAAACCAGACATGGCATGTACATGGAGCATCTGGTCAAGTGGCAATAGTTGCTTGAAGTAGAGGCTACCTAGGTTGCAGAGTCAGAGTTCAAGAAGTGAGGCATTGATTTTGCCTTGTTGTCACCAAAGGTGACTTGACTTTTTCCGCGTAGAGGGAGTATGGTGCAGGAGCACCAAGGGTTTGGAGCCCATGTATATACCTTCACATTTTTGGTGTGATGTTTTTGATTTTCAAATAGGAAAGAGCGGGAACATGCATTCGGGTGACCGACAGTGGCGGTGAGAGGAACTGGCAGTAAGGAGTCAACCAATGCATACGAGAAGACATCGGTGTGATCAGGTGTATTGGTAGAATAGGAACGAAGTTTCGCTGAAGTAGTAAGTTTGGCCGATAGGCGAATAAGACATTGTGGGCCCCACCAATGACTATGTATACTTAAAGTGGATCCATCGGCATGAGGTTAGACATCAGAAGAGAAGGAGTGAGTTAGGCCAATAGTTGGTGTCTCGCCGATAGGTGAAGACCAAAACCACAGGATATCGTATCGAGGTGACCGGAGGCATCGGAAGATCTGAAGAGCACCCGGCCGATAGGCTAAGTCTTCCCAATGTTGAAGTCAAGCAAGCCGTGATGGTGAAGACAGGATTAAGTGAGACATATTGATGTGAGATAGCATGTCAGAGATCAAAGAAAGAGCTTTGCTGATGGTTGACATCTGAACAATGAAAAGGCTCATCGGAGTGACTAAGGATATCGGCGGGAGAAGTTGAACGTTGGCCGATGTTGAAAGTCACACTGACAAGTGTGAAGGGAAGACTCATCAGGGAGAAGATGGGTATCGGCCAGAAATAAGAAGGCACCACCGATAGCAAATGTCTTACCAAAGGTAAAGCGAATGTATATGTCGATAAGACAATAGATTATCTCGCCGATGATAACCGAACAAACAAGAAACCCCAACTGTCTGATAACGGACAAGGGTAAAATTTATAAAAGGCCAGATCCATTTTTGTGAAGGGGTTAGTTGGAAGCCTAAGATGCTGTGAATGTAATAAGCACTTCCATAGCAATAAAGAAAACTTGGATTGTCTGATTCATTTGTGAAATTCTGTAAAGTGTACATATTTTGGTCTAAAACAAAGAGGTTTTCTTTCCTGTTATTTTTGTTTCTGTTTGTACATAATGGCTCTGGTTTGATGTCCTCACATATCCTCTATACAGTCATGGGGGGTGCATCAAGTAGAGTCTCTTTTATTATTTTTCTTTCTATTGTAGTGAATGGAATGTCAATGAGAGGCCATGTGAACTTGTCCTAGGCGAGCTGTGCTATAGCTCGACTAGGTATGCAAGTTATAGTCTAAGAAGACAGGGGTGAAAAATAGAGTAGAAAGAGTTGAGCACCAAGCAATTAGAACCCTGGACCAAGAGAGGAGGGCTGATAATGGGATCAAGAAGGCCAGAAGCCTTGGAGATTGGGAATCTTGGAAGCAGTGAGGACAAAGAAGAATACCTCACACCAAGAAAGCATTGTTTGTACTGAAAATAACAGGCAAATAGGTCTTTCACCTCTATAATAGATTGTGTAGGTTGGATTAGGCATTTTGGTAAGAAAATGTCTTTAAGCACTTGAATTGGTAGGGAGACTTGGGTATGATATAGGTCTTGAAGTGTTGGTTCAAGATAGGTTTTCTAAGCCCATAGGCCTCCCCCATCAGGTTGGTTAGCAGAGACAAATGCCACCACCATAGTAGGTGCCCCATCAAGTAGCCCAACAATAGGTTCCTCAAGCTCCTTAGCCTGATTGGCAGCAGTAGGCCATTGCTATGTTACAGGGTTAGATCCAACAGCTTAGGGCACATCTCTGAGCAGTTGAGTCTCAGAGGGAGTTGGATGCATGAGTCTTAGCTAGGGTCTCCGCAGAACAAGATGCAGCAGAGGCCAGGGTGTGGGCCTTGAGACTAGAGAGAGACATGGCCTTATCAGCCTTGGGGACAAATGGGGCCACTACATTCTTAGTTACACAGGTGTAGCAAGGACAGGCCCAAGTTTAGAAACTGTAGACACAGATGGCACAGGTACAAGGCAAGCTTGCTAGGGCATAGGCTCAGACACAGTATTATAGAGGATTGTACCATGGGGTAGTGTTGGTAGACCAATGCGCATCAAGTTACAAGAGCTAGTCTATGGCCTCACAGAGGGTAGGGGGTTCACAGTCAGGAGCTTTGGTGAGGGGCCCACAGTAGTTAGGGGCCAGCAGAGGAGGGGATGGAGAGGGAAGTGCTGGGAGCAGTGGTTCACAGTAGCAGCGCTATCCCACAGTTGCACTTTTATAGATTTTGGCTTATGCATATATTCTTTGATGGCTCAAATAGCCTGATATGCATATACTTGTATCATTTTTGTACCAAGACATGTATCATTATTTATGTGGTGTATACACTGTATATGACATTGACTCAGAGATGGACCTTGATATTCTACATTTGGACATGTTTTATTTGATATTTATATGTACACTGTGTGGCTTCATTGGTGTTGTCATTGATGGCAACAAAGACCACTCCACACATCCGCAGGACATGGTGTATCTTTACCGGAAGTTAGATTGAAGAATACTTTGGTCCGGTAAGTAAGAACAGAGCATGTAGCAAGGTCTGACAGTCAGGTCTGGATCTCTTATAGGAAGTATCTTTGTAAAGTGTGGACTTGGGGAAGTCAAGAGGAATACCTTGACTAATAGATACCAGGGATTGAGCCTCTGGTGATGAAAGAGTGAAGAGATATGAGCATCTAAGTATTGGGGTCCAGTTTGGCAGAGTAGACAGAGGAAGAACTGACTGACAGAGCATCTGAATTATTCTGGATGAGATATTGATGGTGATCAAGGTTCTTAAGGTATCATCCATGATTAGCTGACATGTTAGATGACTTCTATAAGTATCTCCTTGATTTGCATCACTTGGTAAGCAAGGATTCAGCCGACAGACCAGAGTTTGGGAAAATATTGACTATTCTGAATGTCGACTAGAAAGAGGATGAAATCCTTTGTGCGGATATATATACCAGATAGATTTGGATGTGAAGGTGTGTGTTGTGTACGAAGAAAAGAAGAAGAGCAGTAAGGCAGGTCCGGTATGTGACAGGACAACAGCACCAAAGAAGAGAAAGAATGAAGTGTAGCAGATCAGTGTATTGAACCTAATCAGAACTGAACCTCAGCACATGTGGATGCTTCTCATTAGTTCAAGTATCTAGTTTCCTTGTATAAACTATTGTAGGTAGTGAGCCTCTTGTGAGCAGTGTGCTTGGGCAGTGAGCCCTAATTGGCAAGTGCCATTTTGTACTATCTTATTCTTCTAACAAAGAATAAAATCTTGGGTTAATCACCCCATGGTTTTTCCCCTAACAAGGTTTTCCACGTTAAAATCATTGTGTCATGTGTATTGATGTTATTTCCATTTCATGGTTATGTTTTCTTATTTGATTTGATGCTACATTAACTGTTAAGGGAGTTCAGAAAGAAGAATTAAGTAAGATAACTGATTCACCCCCCCTCTCAGTTATCAACAATTGGTATCAGAGCCAAGTTCCTCCAAACAGAGCCTAACAGCTTGAGGAAGATCTAGGAACTCAAATGGATATGTATGGTATGAGGGAACAACTTCAGTCTGCCCTAGATGATCTTGAGCAATCTAACTCTGAAGTCAATGAATTGAAGGAAAGACTCAAACAGGCTGATGATTTCATAAATGAACTAAAAGGGAAACTAAGTATCTCTATGAAAAAGAGAAAAGATCTACTTCAGCAATTAGCAAGTCAAAGTGAAGACAATAGTAAAAATGAAGATCTGAAGGAGAAAACCAAGTTATGTGAAAAATTATCAAAAGAGGTCATTATGGTAAGACATGAAATGGAATCAGGAGTTATGAAATTTACCCAAGACATTGAAGAGAAAAGAAAAATTGAAGATGTTTTAAGACAATCTCTCAAAGAGAAATTAGAAGACTACCACAAAATGGATAGAATAATCAAGCATCTTGAATTTGATCTTGAAGAAACTAGGGATAATGAAGAACAACTTGAAAATCAGATTAACACTCTTAAAAGGGATCTTCAAACAGCAAATGAATACAAAGAAAAATTCAAGATAAGCTCTGCCCAACTTGAAGTTCTTCTTCAAAGCCAAAAGAGGGTAGATGACAAGCAAGGCTTGGGATATGAGAAAGGTGAAAGCTTCAGATCCGGTCAGAAGAACTCTAGATCAGAAAATCCAAGAAACAGGCCTAGAAGACCTCCGGTAAGGCAACCAAATGCTCAAAGATATCAATCCTTCAATGGATATTGCCACAACTGCAACAATTTTGGTCATAAAGAAAATTAGTGCAGAAGAATAATGAACCAGTCTGATTCATCCTTCTTCGGATAGTGTTTTAATTGCAAAAGGTATGGTCACAAATCTCATGAGTGTAGAAATATGCAAATAAACAATTCATTCAATAGAAGATGCTTTGCATGCAATAGAATGGGACATATGGCTAATCAGTGTAGATCAAGAGGATATCAGTCAAATATGCAAAGAAATGTTGTCTTCTTCAATTGCAATAGATTCGGTCATATTGCCAAATTTTGTAGAAGTAAGAATTAGAACAATAAGGGTCTGGTACATCATAATCAAAACCAAGACAAAGGAAAAGGAAAAATGAATGTGGATGAAATTCAAAGGGAGATGAACAAGATTTGGGTAAAGAGGAGTACAGAAAATGTTGAGGATGGATCTGCACCAAAATCTGGTGCTGATATTCCTTCTGGAAACTAAATAGATGAGCTCTGGCTCAGGGGGAGTAACAAAAGAAAAACATTTTCCCCCAACCAGTCATTAGGTGCCCAAAATTGGCACATGAGAGGTTGCGGATTAAAGGATTCTCAGAGAAACATCTAAAGAAGGTTTGGTAAAGATATGAAAGATTCGCAAGAAGTTTGAAGAGTCTAATCTTCCAAGATAGATCTGGTTTGATTGTCATCCAGTAAAAGTAGGATTCTCACAGTTAGATCTGGCTTGATTCAAAACTGAGGAATCTTGATCTGCAAAGAGATTAAATGATTGCGGAAAGAAAGATAGATTGTCAATAATCACCAAGTATAATATGAAGTATATCTTAGTGATCCAGAAAAAGATCTTTCTCAGAACAAGGAGAACAAGGCAACTAGAATGACTTGAGTTGCACATTTATTGCAATATGAAATTAGGGTTTTCCCATAAATAAAAGGGTTCATTCGTTTGTCATTTACACATTTGCATTTAAGAAGAAGAGAAGAGGAGCTCTACAACAAATTGTTTCAAATTCTCAAAGATCAACCGTTGAAGTCAATTCATCCAGTAAATTGATCCGGTTCATTCAGCGAACCTTAGAAGCGTAAAAGGTATTTTCCATTGTTGAATATCTCTCTATAAATCTTTTGAAGATGGCTACTCCAAATGTTGTAAAGATTTCTGATAGGCCTCGACCCAAATTTAAGAAACATCCTTACAAATCTCTAGAAGTGGATCCTTTAGGGGCTTTTTCCAGCATTTTGCATGGGGTTTTGCATGTTGAAGATGTTAGGGCATATATTCATGCGAACATTGAAAATTTTGGGGAATCCAAGCTATTAGATATCTATCATAATTAGTTAATAGATGGCTCTTTTGATCTCAAACCTTAGTATAAGGCTATCCGAGACAAACATTTTGCACAGTGCATTCATTTCCCCTATTTTTCAGAAGATGAATGGGTCTAGTATATTTTGAGCAGATTGCATGACAACTTCATATGGTTGAACAGGCCATTTAAGATCACCAAGGATGCCATTAGGGCAGTAACTGGATTACACTCAACTGGTGAGATGCCTACTCTCAAATCTATCAAAAACCAAATTGTAAGTGAGGCTATCGGATCGAAATTTGATAAAAGAGCAATGACAATTGAGGATATCACAGATCTGGATATCAAGTTTTCATCAATGATAATTGGATATAAGATATATCATTCCAGCAAGGAGAATTCAGTATCCAGAACTGCTGTATATACTGCCTTAGAAATGTTAGGAAGAATGCTGACTATGATCTCTGTGAGCTCCTTCTGAACCAACTTATGGAAAATCTGCAGAAGATAAAGAAGGACAAGAAGAACTCCTTCAAATACGGTGGCTTGATACTCTGTTTGTTCTTCTATTATATGAATGAGCTACCTGGATCTAGTGGCTGGATATGGCAAAATGATAGACCAGTTTCCATACAAATCAGGGATTACCTGCATGGGCTTGGTGATGCCAAGGCACAAAACATAGCACTATTGGGTTACTTCAAAAACTTCCAAAGCATGATGCAGGCTAGAGAAAGAATTCCCCAATCCCTTGTTGAAAAATATAAAGATACAGTATGCTTTATAGTAGAAACTGATCAGTGCCTAATGGAGGCAGTGGAACCAAGAACAGTGTGGATCATGCCAATGGGGTATGAAGTTGATGAGAAAATTGTAGAGCTGCATGTTCAACACATGCTAAGTCAGCCCAAGGATCCTAAGGCAGAAAGGTTTAGAACCTTTGAAGAATTAAGTGTACAAATCCATGTGGAGCTCAGACAACCAGAGATGAAGAGAAAAGTGAGAAAAGAGGTAGAAGAATTTGCCACGAGGCATGGAATCTCAAAAGAGGCACTTGATGCTAACATAGAAAAAATGGAAAGGGCAGAGAAAGAAAAGCAAGAAACTGGAAAAGAAAGTGCTCCGGTACAAGCCCCCTCCCAGACCAGATCAACCAAAAGCTCTGCATCTACCACTGCTAAGAGCTCAAAGGCATCATAACCGAAAGCAAAATCATCTGGTAAAGGAGAAAAGAGAACAAAGTCAAAAGCAACAAGGTCTTATATCAGCCAGAAGGATGAAGAAGAGACAAAATCTGATGAAGAGATTAAGAAGATGAAAAAGAAAAAGAAAGTATTCGGTAAAGACAAGGAGGTAGAGGCAAAAGAGTTTGTTGAAAGGCCCACTCTATCCTTAGATGATGTAGTTAAAGTAGTTACTATGGATGGGAACCTGCAACCAATAATAGAATTCTATGATGCATATAATGATGCAGATAGAAAGATCTTGGAGGAAGCCATAGTTAAGTACTTGAACATATACAATAAAGAATTTATTGAAATAATTTCTCTAATTCCTAAAAGTTTAGAAAAGGAACTTGAAATGAGAAAAGAAAATGCCAAGGCTAAGGACTTACAGATTAGAAAACAGATAGCTATTCAGCTCTATCCTTCAATTACTCTGAAACAAATGGATATGATATCTTCAAAGATTGCAAGGATGAGTTCTAGAGTAAGGCTAGAATGAATCAACTCATGCTTGGAGAAACTGATAAAGTGGCAAAAGAGACAGAAGAGATCCTCCTGAATGCATACAAAAGATTCAACATTCCTATTGTAGAAGACTTAGATGATGAAACCTCTGCCATGGATGACAAAGAAGAATCCACTAAGACAATAGCAGAAGAGGCAAAGGAGACTAGTGAAGAAAAAGCTAAGGACTTAGATTCCTCTATTCCAGAAGAGGAAGTCCAAGGAGAAGTAAATCTAGATTCTCCAGCAGTCTCTAGATCCAAAGGAGAAGAAAGAATAGAGGAGAAAGAAGAAGAAGTGAAGGGAAGAGAAGAAGTTCAAGCTGAGAAGAACACAAGTGACAGTGTAGAAGGAAATAAAACTTTGTCTCTGGCAAGAGACACTGTAGAAACTGTCAAGGATTTCTTGACTAAAGAAATGATGGAGATTGATGAACCAAAGTTGCTTCAAGGACCATTTGACTTTGATTCTCTCTCCCCAGTTCAAACAATGAAGATAGCATCCTTTGCTCAAGCAAAGGCTAAAGAGAAACTTCTAAAGTCTCACATGGAAGACTGTGAGCTACTAGAAATTGCAGCCGGTGTGCTTGAAAAGATCATGCCATCCTTTCAGAAGGATTCCTTAGCTTCCTCATCTAGTAATCTCAAGTCTCTTGTTAGTTCTGTCAGTACTCATTTTCAATCTTTAGAGAAATCAGCAGAGGTGAAGGTCCAGAAAGAGTTTTTGGATCAGGGATTCTCTGAGTTACAAGGCTTTATAACCAACGATAGGAGAAATATGGAATTGGGATAAAGAGCTTAGAAAATTCTCTTAAGGATGGAGGAGAAGTATATAAATTTTGTATATCCTGGACTAAAGTAACAAAGGATATTGAGAAGAAAGTGAAAGAACAAGAGGATAAACTGTCAAACCTCTCTCAAAATTTTGATCTTCTCACTGTATCCATAATAAACCAGGAATGTCAAACTATTGCAATCATGAATGAGATTAAGAAGCTTGAGAAGGAGAGGAAGAACATATTAAGTGGGATGGGTGAACTTAGAGGGATGATTATCCCTAAATTAGAGGCCATGCATGAGGCTCTGACTGATGCCTAGACCACAGCCCGAACCAGTGATCCGACAGATCTTAAGAGGGCAAAAGATTTTGCATTCTTGTTGAGTGGTCACATCTCAATTTTGGATAGGATGAAGCAGAGTTGGGCAAAAGAATTTGCCCAGTTGAAGACATCTTTTGCAGATATACTTCAATATATGTAAGTGTATCATGTATTTATACTTATACGGCTAAGTATAGTTGATTTGTTTTTGAGGATTGTTGGTGTGCGGATTCTACCCTTTGCCATTGATGTCAAAGGGGGAGTGAGGAGCAGTGAAAAATGTGGAATCCAGCTAAGGGGGAGCTCCAGAAAAATGTACATTAGAATAGAGCATCAGCCAAGGGGGAGTGTAGTGTGACACTTAGTCATTTTTCACTAAGTGTTGCCATCGATGCCAAAGGGGGAGATTGTTAGCAAGAGACACTGTGTGGCATCATTGGTGTTGTCATTGATGGCAACAAAGACCACTCCATACATCCGCAGGACATGGTGTATCTTTACCGGAAGTCAGATTGAAGAATACTTTGGTCTGGTAAGCAAGAACAGAGCATGCATCAAGGTCCGACAGTTAAGTTTGGATCTCTTATAGGAAGTATCTTTGTAAAGTACAGACTTGGGGAAGTCAAGAGGAATACCTTGACTACTAGATTCCAGGGATTGAGCCTCCAATGATGAAAGAGTGAAGAGATATGAGCATCTAAGTATTGGGGTCCAGTTTGGCAGAGTAGACAGAGGAAGAACTGAACGACAGAGCAACAAAATTATTCCGGATGAGATATTGATGGTGATCAAGGTTCTTAAGGTATCATTCATGATTGGCTGACATATTAGATGACTTCTATAAGTATCTCCTTGATTCACATCACTTGGTAAGAAAGGATTCAGCCGACAGACTAGAGTTTGGAAAAATATTGACTATTCCGGATGCTGACTAGAAAGAGGATGAAATCCTTTGTGCGGATATATATACCAGATAGATTTGGATGTGAAGGTGTGTGTTGTGTGTGGTGTTGTGTGTGAAGAAAAGAAGAAGAGCAGTAAGGCAGGTCTGGTATGTGACAGGACAGCAGCACCAAAGAAGAGAAAGAATGAAGTGTAGTAGATCAGTGTATTGAACCTAACCGGAACTGAACCTCAGCATATGTGGATGCTTCTCATCAGTTCAATTATCTATTTTCCTTATATAAACTATTGTAGGCAGTGAGCCTCTTGTGAGCAGTGTGTTGGAGTAGTGAGCCCTAATTGGCAAGTGCCATTTTGTACTATCTTATTCTTCTAATAGAGAATACAATCTTGGGTTAATCACCCCGTGGTTTTTCCCCTAACAGGGTTTTCCACGTCAAAATCATTGTATCATGTGTATTGATGTTATTTCTATTTCATGGTTATGTTTGCTTATTTGATTTGATGCTGCATTAACTGTTAAGGGAGTTTAAAAAGCAAAAATAATTAAGATAACTGATTCACCCCCCTCTCAGTTATCAACAATATGATGATGCAGGTATTAATGATCTATATATGCAGTTGTTTATGCTATATGCCATGGATGCATTCTATCTTTATGATGTTTCATATGTGATGCACATGTTTATTATGTCTATATGATGCTATGTGATGTTCTACATGATAATGTAGTTTAATGTTTTCTACACTATGATGCTTTATGAGATATAATTCTAATGCAGAATTAGATGATTTCTGATATGCACCTAATATGCAAATGTGGATATTATCTATATGATTATGCAATGCTTGTGAGATGATGTATTTGTCTATATTTTTGAGTTTTTCTGTTGACACTATGTTATGTTGCAAATGTATATGGATGATCTAATGCACTTACTATGTATGCAAATGATTTGATCATGGTAGTGACTATTTCATGTGATATGATATGCAACTTATGCTATGTTTTTGTTATGTCCAAAGGCACTCAATCGACACATAAATGACCCAATGATAGATAGAATGATTGACTGATGGAAGAATGATTCAATAAAAGGACTTACAAGCTTTTTAATTTGTAGTGATACTCTGCATAGGAATTTTTATTGCATGGGATATGGATGTAAATGGATACGATATGGATGAAAATGGTTTGTCATTTTGATTTTGCAATGAAGTGCTTATTTCATCATTGGGCGTTTAAAATATTGTAAGAAAATACAAGCATCTAGGTATAATTGAACCAAGATGACCTGAGTATCGCTTACATGGATTTTGATTTAGCAAGGTAATACAAGAATCTAGGTATAATTGAACCAAGATGACTTGAGTATTTCTTGCATATCAACAAATAAGGATTGTCCCTGTTCATGTTAGACCTCTTGATGTCCTCGGTGATCTTTTGCCGATCATGTAGTTAGACAAGGCTTCACATTACTAAAGATTAATCCACAAACAACAAACAAAGAAAATGATTATGCCCCCATCATAGCATCTCTAGTTTTTGACATCCTTGAGTAGCATAGGAAGACATAATAACAAAAATCAAGACTCTATGAGTTAACCTGATCACAAACACAAAACATTTTTGCATTAGATGTGTTTTCTTGCCATAATTTAGATAGAATCTATTTAAGTGTGTTAGGTTCACGTTTTCTTTGTTTTGGATAGGTTGATGTCTTGCGTTAAGATTTCTTCTTGAAAGCGGGTTTTGCTTGTGCTTGCATGCATGCCTAGTGAAACAGACCCTAAGGGACTGACTTAGTGCCTTAGGGGCGCATTGAAAATGGCCTTGCCTACGTGATGACGCAGAGGCAACGTAGTTCAGGGACTTGGACCATGGATGGACTAGAGGATAGATGACGAGATATGGGATGGACGGGAATGTGGAGCCTTGGGGGCACATTGAAAATGGCCTTGCCTACGTGATGATGCAGAGGCAACGTAGTTCAGGGTCAACCCTATGATACTGACGACAGACACTATGCTAGGTTGGCACCATGGATAGGATACTGGATAAGACTTTAGTTGATATGGTGACAAAAGAGATAGAGTATCAAGCCATGATAGGTTATTGTTAGGTTACACAAGGTGTTTTATTGTAGAGTAGATATGGATCGGATGAGGAATGATGGTAGGAAGAATGGACACAAGGTGATTGGTTTCCCAAAGATGGAGAAGGTGGTTCATCACAAGTAGCGCCTGTTTACTAGGTTTTCACCACTTGCCTTTATTTGCACAAAAGCTAGAAGTACACATGATGCCTATTTGCCAGGTTTTCATCATGGTACCTATCCAAGGTGCCTATTTGCTAGGTTTTCACCAGAGGATGATTTTTTTGTTTTTCCACTTTTTTTTATTTTTTTGCTTTTTTCTGATATTTTGATTTTTTGAATTTTTTGATATTTTGATTTTTTTTGAATTTTTTGATTTTTTGATTTTTTTGCTTTTTTAAATTTTTGCCCCCCTTACATTGGGGTTTTCTTAGGTATAGAATCGATGAAGATGCATACTTTTGATTGGGTCTTCAAATAGCTCACCCTCTAAAGTTGCTAACTGATATGCTCTCGATCTGTATGCAGCAATGATGACATAAGGACCAAGCCAATTGGGCTCAAACTTACCTTTCTTTTCCTAATCCTGTTGATTGCGGGGATTTTCCTTAAGTACCAGATCACCCACGTTGAAAACCCTTGGATGGACCCTGTGATTGTAGCTTCGTGACATCCTCTATTGATATACTTTGAGATGGTTAAAGGCCTGTTGCCTTTCTCTTCTAACAACTCTAATTCTTGTAATCTGGAAACGTTGTAGTCTTCATTAGTAATGAGACCTTTTAATGACACCCTTAGGGATGGTAGCTCAACCTTGATAGGAAAAATGGCTTCTGATCCATAGACAAGGGTGTAAGGGGTAGCACCTGTGGGAGTACGTATACTGGTTCGATAGGTCCACAGGGCGGGATTCAGTTCTATGTGCCAATCACAGCCAGCATCATTGACACTCTTCTTGAGGATTTTCAAAATTGTTTTGTTGGATGCCTCCGCCTGGCCATTGCCTTGTGGATAGTAGGGGGTGGAGAAACAGTGTCAGATTTTGAATTTGTCACAAAGCTCTTAGACATCTTGGTTCTTGAAAGGTCTTCCATTATCCGTGACAATGGATGATGGAATTTTGTATCTGCAGATGAGGTAATTGAGAATGAATGAGGCAATCTATTTTCCTGTGACATTGGTGAGGGGAACGGCTTCAATCCACTTGGTAAAATATTGCGTGGCAGTTATTATGAGCTTGTGGCCATTGGATGATGGAGGGTGAATTTTGCCCACAAGGTTGAGTCCCCATTGACAAAATGGCCAAGGTGTCATTAAAGGTTGTAACTCTTGAGTTGGTGCATGTATTAGGTTTCCATGTATCTGGCACTGCTTGCATTTCTTCACAAACTGATATGAATCAGTTTCCATGTTTGACCAGTAATATCCCAAATGCATGAGTTTCTTAGCTAAAGAAGGATCGCTAGAGTGTTCCACAAATTCCTTTGTGTACGTCTCGTAAGGCAGTTTGAGATTCTTCCCATTCTAAACATCAAAGTAAAGTACCATCAAGACCTCGGTGGTATAAGGTGTCAGCAATAATGGTATAATGAGAGGTTTGGCGAATGAAGGTTTGGCATTGGTTAGGAGAGAAGTCAGGCAGTAGGATGTTGTCCTTGAGGTAAGTGTAAATCTTACCATACCAAGGTGAATCAGATCCGACTAATAAGCATATGGAGTGGGTTTCAAGAAGATCATAAGCTAGTTGCAGAACTGTCTCAACCAAGAACTCATATTGTGACTCATTATCTGGGATCTCAAGGAGTGAGGCAATGGTTGCCATGGCGTCTGCTGCCTTGTTTTCAATGTAAGGTATCTGCTCAAAGGAGATGATCAGAAAGTACTCTTTAAAGTCATCAACCATGCATTTTTATGGGATTAACTTGTCATCTTTGGTCTGATAGTCATCATTGACTTGATTGATTACCAATTGGGAGTCGCCATAGACATGTAGCTCTTTGATTTTCCATTCTATTGCTAGTTTGAGACCAATGACCAAGGCTTCATACTCTGCGACATTGTTCATGCATGGGAATAGCAGACGGTAAGACTTAGGTATGGTGTCACCATGAGGAGTGACCAACAAGATTCCTACCCCCGATCCATGGTTTGTATAGGATCCATCAAAGTAAAGTTTCCATGAGTGTGTTGTGATACTGAAGATGGCTTCATCTGGAAACTCAGATGTCATTGGTGTGGTATATTGTAATGGTGCTTCTGCTAACTGATCAGCAATGATTTGACCTTTGATAGCCTTCCGTTCTACATACTCAATGTCATATTCGCTTAGGAGCATTACCCACTTAGCTAGGCGACCTGTGAGAGCTTCTTTGCTTAATAAGTATTTCAGTGGATCTATCTTTGCAATGAGCTTGACTGAATGTACCAGCATGTAATGTTGTAGTTTTTGGGAAGCAAAAACAATAGCAAGACAAGATGTTTCTAATTGAGAATATTGCAGTTTGTAGCCCACCAATGTGCGATTGATATAGTATATAGCCCTTTCTTTACCTTCATAATCTTGTTGTGCTAATAGGGCACCCAGAGCTGTCTGTGTAGCAGATATGTAAAGTAATAGTGTCTTACCTTGGATAGGTGGCATTAGAATAGGGGGGTTCATGAGATATTCTTTCAATTTTCCAAATGCTTATTCACACTTCTCATCCCATCTGAATGGAATGTTTTTATGTAAGAGATGATTGAAAGGTTGCCACTTGTCTGCTAGTTGTGATAAGAAACTGATGGATTGCTTGTAAATTTCCTTGTAGAGACTGCAATTGAGTGATGTTCTTTGGCGGTGGCATTTCCATGATAGCCTTGACTTTGGTAGGATCTACTTCTAGCCCATTTGCTTATACAATGAAGCCTAGGAGCTTGCCAAAGGTGACTCCAAACACACATTTCTTTGGGTTCAACCTGACTTTGAATTGTTCTAGTGTCTAAAAGACCTTCTCTAGCACATCTAGGTGGGATTCTATTGTTAGTGACTTTGCAAGGATATCATCTACATAGTCATCCATTGTGACATGCATCATGTCATGGAAGATAGTGGTCATAGCACATTGATATGTTGCTCCTACATTCTTTAACCCAAATGGCATGACATTCCAGTAGAAGGTTCCCCATGGACAAGTGAAATATATTTAATGTTGGTATTTTGGTGCTATCCTGATTTGATTGTACCCAGAGAAGCCATCCATTAGAGAAATCATGGTGTGTCCTGCTGTCAAGTTGACTATGATATCAATATTAGGCAACGAAAAGTCATCTTAGCAGCAAGCTTTGTTTAGATCTCGGAAGTCATTGCATAGTCTAACTCTACCATCAAATTTGGATACTAGTACTATGTTGGATACCCACTCTGGATAGTCTATTGCCCTGATGAACCCTACATCTAGCAGTTTCTTGAGTTCCTCTTTTACTAGTAATGCAATGTGTGGATGCATTTTTTTGAGCTTCTGCTTGACTAGTTTGACCCCTGGATCTAGTGGAAGATAATGTAAAATCAAATCTAGATCTAAACCAGGCATATCTGCATATGACCAAGCAAAATTGACTTGCTTTCTCTTGAAGAATGGTATGAACTTGGTCTTCTCTAGTGGAGATAGAGATTTTGCAAAGTGAATGATCTCAGGATTATCCTCTATTCCAATGTTGACAGGTTCTGTAGGTTCCACAACAATCTGTGACTTCTCCTGATATATGTCGGTGGGGAGAGTGTCAATCCTTCCATCGTCTGGTGCCTCAGAGAGGTTTTCACCATTCGATGCGTCCTTTCTTTTTACTATTTTGGGATCTAATACTGCCATAGAGCAGTTTTCACCATCAGATCCATTTTTTATTTTTATGTTTTTGCGACTAGAAGGCTTGGCACCCTCTCCAAAGTAAGCCATGGTGTTGAGTTCAATTGTGAAGCCATCTTTATGATCTCCTTCAGGTAGATGGTCCCTAAGTTCCATGTAGTCAATATAGGCATCATCATTTTGGAACATGTCTAGTTGCGGCGTGCCTTGTAAATCCCAGTCGATAAGTTCAAGATGCACAAGGGGAAGGGAATCGAAAGATAGATCTGATTTGTTGATAGTTTGAATGGATACATGGTTAGGATTTAGATTGGTAGGGATAGGATCCAAGATGGTGCTTTCCTCTAGATTGTTTATTGCGATGGAACTCTGACCTTCCTCAAAAGTTATATTCTCAGGAGTTGGCGAATCAGACTCTAATGATCTATGTGTTAGCATTTGTCCCTCATGGTAGGGGCTATAGGTTTGAATGGTGTCAACTCCTTTGTCTCATAGGAGTGCTCTATGAGTTTCTCCCACTCATACTCATTGGAGTATGTGTCACTGTCTTCTTGTAGAGCATGGATCTGTTCCACAAAACAAGCATTGGCCTTAGCTTTGCCTTTGTCCTTGTATCCCAACCCTTTTGTATTTCTTGCTAGTGAGGATGAAGAGGGTTGTATGGGTTCTATTATTCCCTCAATTCTTAGGCCAATGGGACCTTGTCCGTCATAACCCATTCTGTGTAGGATAGACTCACCACACCCATAGATTTCCATTGGGAGCTTAGGTGGTTCTTGTTGTATGTTATCTTCCTCTGTATAGAGCTATTGTAAGACATATCTTTCTTCTATTTCATCAGATAGGGTCCCCCATTTCACAAAGGGAGCTGTGGGAGCTTTAGGAGGAGCAGATGGCTTTGGAAAAGGTGTAGGTCGCCCAAAGGATCTTGGGGATAAAGGCAGGTCGGCTAAGTTGAGGCTGTGCTCAATGGAGTATTCCCCTACTCCTGTTTCTTTGATGGTGATTTTCTTCTCTTTAGGTTTGGATGAGGAAACTTCAGAGGTAGAACCATGTTGTGAGATGGGGGATATAGAGGTTCTATTGTTGGGAATGATGCAATCAAGCTTTGAGCGGATGGTGTTGCAGTGCTAGAAGGGATCAAGATCATCTTGGATGGTGATCCGTTTTCCGTTATCAGGAAATTTGATGCATTGGTGGTAGGTAGAAGGCATAGCTTGCATGGCATGGATCTAGGGTCTACCTAGGAGGATGTTATGTTGCAAGTATGGGCCTAAGCAGTGTTTTCATTGATGTCAACATACTCCTGTTGCATTGATGTCAAGGATTGGATGAGTTGTGTGCTGAGGATATTGAGAAAATTAGTCCTATCAGAAACAGAGAAGAACAATGAAGACAATGAAGCTCTATGAAGTGAAGATCCCAGCTAGATGAAGATCAGAGAATGCGCATCAAAGGGTTTGCAGATATGTGTTTGAAGATGATCCAGTCAAGATTTTAGGGGTCCGCATGAAAATGTGGAGGAGTTATGGCCATGAGAGTAAAATTAGTTCTGGCAACTATTCAGAGGTGACAGAGTGACACAAATAGGTCCGGTGAGATCTAGAAATACAATATCATGTTCTACAGATCTGGTGGCATGTTTGGGAGGCTAATGTTAATTGACAACTCAATTGGTTCGTGGTTTGGATGTCCACAAGCAATCCTTCTAATGTGACAGTGATGACTGACTGTGTTAAGATTCCAGATGAAGATGCGAATGATTATAGTAAGTAGAAGTGGTGTGAATGTTCTTGGTGATTCAAGCAAGCTTGTGGGGGTCTCTAGATTGTGTCCAGTTCATGTTGGCGGTCCGCATTGAAGATTGAGCTCGTAATTCAAGATTTACCTTCAGGTGATGGTGTTCTTCCTAGTCTTGGCCGACCAGATGATTTACGTATGTTGCAGATGATCTTGAAGATGTTTTGAGAAGCATGGCGTGTTCCTCGAAGAAGATTGAAGTCCCACCTATTTGTGGCCGACAGTGTAGCAATGCACATGAAGTTTTTGTAATAAGTCAAGTTGTATTTTTGTAAATTTCTTTGTAATAAAATAAGTGTATGTTGTGCCAACTTTGATGATCTTTCCAAAGTTGATGTCATGTATAAATAAGAGTTGCAAAGTCATTCAAATGTATCCTGGTGGTCATGATGAGAAGGTGGTAGTCAAGAGAAGCGAAAAGTAGAGTAGAGGTGTTGAGCTTAAATGGAACTGACTCAAGCATAGTGAAGATGCTAATCTCTAGTTCAAGTATGTAATACTCATTATTCTATAGACAATGTGTCGCCTGTAGGCAGTGGGCCTCTTGTGAGTAGTGTGCTCAGGTAGTAAGCCCTAACTGGCAAGTGCCATTTTATTCTTCTTATTCTTTTAACAGAGAATACAATCTTGAGTTAGTCACCCCATGGTTTTTCCCTTAACTGGGTTTTCCACGTTAAAATGTTGAATTATTGCATTATGCTTTCATGATTGAATCATTGATATGCTAAAAAGGTTTTAAGTGAACAAGGAATAGAATTTTGGTGACAACTGATTCACCCCCCCTCTTAGTTGTGTGTCCTAATTTCAACAATTGGTATCAGAGCTAAGTTCCTCTAGAAGAAGCTTAACCACTTGAGGAGATCCAGGATGTCGACCTATAAGAAGGACAGTCCAAGGTTTGATGGAACAAACTACACTCTTTGGAAGAGCTGAATAGAATGTCACTTACAATGCATGGGAGATCAGTATTGGAACATAACTACAACTAAATATGTTCCCCGAAGGAATGGTCCAACAACTATAGATGAAGTCAGAGATGCAAACAATAATCTTTGAGCTAAAGAAGCCCTACTGAGTGCCTTGACTAATTCAGAGCTGACAAATGTTATGGGATTGAAGACTGCTTATGAAATTTGGACAAAGTTGGAAACTCTATATGAAGGAGACAAATATGTTAAGTGTGCCAAGCAACAAAGTCTGAAAGAGAAGTTTGAAAACTTGAAGATGAGTGAAGATGAGAATATCACTTTATTTATGTCAAAAGTAAATGAGCTTGTATGTGGCATTAGATGTGCTGGTGGAATATTGGATGAAGATGATATTGTTTCCAAAGTTCTTAGATCTTTACCTCCTGCTTACAAACACAAAGTTGCTGCTATTGAGGAAATAAGATCGTTAACAACTATTACAATGGATCAATTGGTTGGTAAGATATTTGCATTTGAGTTGGCTAAGTTTGGTGATGCACTTCCCAAGTTTGAATCTGCATTCAAAGCTAGTGCCTCTACAAAAGGCAAACAGAGATATGATCTAGGAGAAAGTTCCTCAAGGAAATCAACATGGTATGATAAAGCAAGGAAAGATCTGGAAGAAGATGAGTTAGAAGCTGAACAACTTGAAGCCCTTATTGCAAAGAGACTGCCAAGAGGATCTGGTAAGTATGAAGGAAAATTACCTTTCAAATGTTTTGCCTGTAATAAGATTGGTCATTTTGCCTCAAGATATCTGGAAGGTTTTCAAGGCCAAACCCTAATAGATTGAGGTTTCAGAAGAAGTGTTACTATGTTCAAGAAGATGATGATGGAGTAAAAGATGATGAATCTGAGATAGGAAACAAACCTGGAAGTGACTGGGTGTTTATTGCCATCAAAGAAGAAGATCCAATGCCTATTGAATCTACCAATCATAAGATGATAGAAAGTACTTTGGCTGCTTAGGTTGAAGAAAAGGATGAATGGGTTATTGACAAAGGATGCTCTCACCATATGATTGATGACAAGAGTAAGTTCTTAAGCTTGGAAAGATATGAAGGTGGAGTTGTAAAGTTTGGAGATAATTCTACTGTTAGAATTAGAGGCAGAGGAACCATTTCTTTTGATGGAAAGAACAAAACCAATGATGTTCTATATGTTGAAGGTCTGAAGCATAATCTTCTTAGTGTTGGATAGTTGGTGGACAAGGGCTATGATCTCCGATTCAAAAATGAAAAATGTAAGATCTTTGAAAGCTCTGGAACTGAGAATGCATCCGGTATGCAGACAAAAGGTAACATCTTCCACTTGGTTGGTACTAGAAAAAGTTTCTTATTTGTTCAAATTCATTAGAGTAGGTTGTGGCATAGAAGAATGTGTCATCTAAATTTTGATAATATCATCAAGATAAGCAACACTCAGGCTGTAAGAGATCTTCCAAGATTGGTGAAACCTGCTAACAGTTTGTGCAAAGAATGTCAGTTGGGTAAGTAGAACAGAGTCACATTCAAAAGTAAGGAACAATCTTCAACCAGACTATTAGACTTGGTACACACTGATCTATGTGGTCTGGCAAGAACTAGGAGTCTGCAAGGAGATAGGTATTTCATGTTGCTAATTGATGACCATTCCCGGATGATGTGGGTATATTTCTTAAAAGAGAAATCTGAAGCACTTGAGAAGTTCAAAATATTCAAGGCTATGGTAGAAAATGAAACTGGCATAAACATAAAATGCCTCAGGTCTGATAGAGGTGGAGAATTCACATCCAGTGAGTTCATAACATTCTATGAGAAACATGGGATAAATAGATAGTTATCTACTCCAAGGACTCCACAATAGAATGGAGTAGTGGAGAGAAAGAACTGGACCATCCAGGAAGCATCTAGGACCATGATGATGGAAGCAAATGTTCCTTAGATCTATTGGAGAGAAGATGTAAGCACTGATGTCTATACTCTTAATCGGGTACAAATAAGAGGCAATACTAGTAAGACCCCTTATGAACTTTGGTTTGGCATCACTCCTACAGTGAAGTATTTCAGAGTCTTTGGTAGTAAATGCTATATCAAAAGAGATGAAGACCTTGGCAAGTTTGATGCTAGAAGTGATGAAGGAATATTCTTGGGATATTCTACTCAAAGTAAGGCATACCGGTGTTATAACAAGAGATTGAGAAAGATTGTAGAAAGTACAAATGTGAAGGTTGATGAAGGCATGGAAAGTCCCTCAAGGTATTATGAGTATGAAGCAGATGATCAGAATGATGTCTCAGACTAAGGAGAACAAGTCCCAACTCTAGTTTAGATTCAGACTGATCCAGAGAATCCTGAAATATAAGAAGAAGAGACAAGTTTGGATGAACCTATCCAAGAATTAGAAATGCAAGAGAATCCCAAAACTCCCATGTATGTAAGACTGAATCATTCTAAAGATCAGATCATAGGAGATAGAAGCAAAGGTGTTCAAACATGAAGAAAAATTGCTCAAGATTCAGTGAAGTACTGTTTGATTTCAAAGATTGAACCAAAAATAGTAAGTGAAGCATGCAATGATGAAAGCTGGGTTAAAGCGATGGAGGAAGAATTGATGCAGATTGAAATAATCACACTTGGGATCTTGTTCCCAGACCTAAGGACAAAAATGTGATTGGGACTAAGTGGGTCTTCTGGAATAAACTGAATGAAGATGGTGAAGTAGTAAGAAACAAAGCCAAATTGGTCTATAAGGGTTATTCTCAATTAGGAGTTGACTTTGAAGAAACTTTTGCTCTGGTGGCAAGAATTGAAGCAGTCAGATTATTTCTTACTTTTTCTACCTTCAGAGATTTCAAGGTATATCAGATGGATGTCAAGTCTACTTTCCTAAATGGTGATTTGGAAGAAGAGGTATACATTGAGCAACCAGATGGATTTCAATTGTCTGATCATGGAGATATGGTCTGCAAGTTGAAGAAGGCATCGTATGGACTCAAACAAGCCCTAAGAGCCTGGTATGAAAGATTGGATAAACATCTTTTGAAGATTGGTTTCAACAAAAGTACTGTTGACAGTAATCTATATTTTAAGATTGATCATGAAAATATCTTGATTATTGAAGTATTTGTTGATGATATCATTTTTGGAGGAAAAGATAGTATGTGCAAGACTTTTGCAAATCAAATGCAAAGTGAATTTGAGATGTCTATGTTTGGGGAAATGAATTTCTTCTTCGGTCTATAAATCGCTCAAACAAAGAAAGGAATCTTCATATCACAGACCAAATATGTGAAAGAATTGTTGAATAAATTTGGGATGAAAGATTCAAAGGCAATGAATACCCCCATGGCAACTGGATGTAAGCTAAGTAAAGATGATGAATCCCCTAAGGCTAATCAGAAAAAGTATAGGTCAATGATTGGAGGACTGCTCTACCTTACTCAAACTAGACCTGATATTATGAATGTTGTTGGTCTTGTTGCCAGATTCCAAGCTGATCCTAGAGAGTCTCATGTCATGGCAATTAAGAGAATTCTCATATATTTGAAGGGAACAGTTGAGTAGGGATTATGGTATCCTAAGGATCATGATTTCTCTCTTCATGCATATACAGATGTTGATTGGGCATGAGATGTGGATGACCAGAAGAGTACCAGTGGTGGTGTATTCTTTTTGGGAAAAATATTAGTTTCTTAGCTAAGCAAGAAACAAGAGGAAATATCTCTATCCACTACAGAAGTAGAGTATATTGCAGCAGCAGGTAGTTGCACTCAAGTATTATGGATGAAGCAAATGCTAAGAGACATCAGAGTGGAGTATGAAGAACCTATCACAATCTTCTGTGATAATTCAAGTGCAATAAACATATCAAAAAATCTGGTGTTGCATTCAAAGACAAAACATATATCCATCAAGTTCCACTTTTTGAGAGAGCAGGTGAACAAGAATGAAGTCAGATTGGAGTTTGTGCCCTCAAAGGATCAGATTGCAGACATTTTTACCAAACCTCTACCTAAGGACTCTTTTGAGTATCTCAGGGAGAAGTTAGGGGTTATTACCCCTCAGGTTCTGAATTAAGGTGCACTGATGTGCATCAGTCTGGTGGATCCCATAGTCATATCTTGTGATCCAGATTGATGTTAGGAGGCTGCTACTTAGGGGGAGCAATCAATATAATTCTGAAGTATGAGAAGTAGTTGTAAGTATGTGCCATTTGCCATTAATGTCAAAGGGGGAGAGAAGACATGTGAAAAATAAAAAGTGGTTTTTGATCAAAGGGGGAGCAGTAAAGAAAGAGAAGACATGTAAATGGTTGCTGTTGATAGGGGGAGCTATGTTAGTTAGTGAGGAGAAGTTCTTGTCTTGATGGTTAAAATAGTTTTTCACATTATATGTTGCCATCAATGACAAAGGGGGAGATTGTTGCAAGTATGGGCCTAACTAGTGTTGTCATTGATGTCAACATACTCCTGTTGCATTGATGTCAAGGATTAGATGAGTTGTGTGTTGAGGATATTGAGAAAATTAGTCCTATTAGAAACAAAGAAGAACAGTGAACAGAGTGAAGCTCTATGAAGTGAAGATCCCAGCTAGATGAAGATCAAAGAATGTGCATCAAAGGGTTTACAGATATGTGTCTGAAGATGATCCAGTCAAGATTTTAGGGGTCTGCATGAAAATGTGGAGGAGTTATGGCCATGAGAGTAAAACTAGTTCTGGCAACTGTTCAAAGGTGACAGAGTGACACAAATAGGTCCGGTAAGATCTAGAAATACAATATCATGTTCTACGGATCTGGTGGCATGTTTGGGAGGCTAATGTTAATTGACAACTCAATTGGTTCGTGGTTTGGAGGTCCACAAGCAATCCTTCTAATGTGACAGTGATGACTGACTATGTTCTTAAGATTCTAGATGAAGATGCAAATGATTATAGTAAGAAGAAGTGGTGTAAATGTTCTTGGTGATTCAAGCAAGCTTGTGGGGGTCTCTAGATTGTGTCCAGTTCGTGTTGGCAGTCCGCATTGAAGATTGAGCTCATAATTGAAGATTTACCTTCAGGTGATGGTGTCCTTCCTAGTCTTGGCTGAATGGATGATTTGTGCATGTTGTGGATGATCTTAAATATGTTTTAAGAAGCATGGTGTGTTCCTCGAAGAAGATTGAAGTGCCAACTATGTGTGG
Organism: Cunninghamia lanceolata; assembly: GCA_027924645.1. Classification (NCBI taxonomy): domain Eukaryota; kingdom Viridiplantae; phylum Streptophyta; class Pinopsida; order Cupressales; family Cupressaceae; genus Cunninghamia; species Cunninghamia lanceolata. The sequence continues at coordinate 7,325,449 of BSBN01000620.1, forward strand.
CCGATAGTGTAGTGATGCGCATGAAGTTTTTGTAATAAATCAAGTTGTATTTTTGTAAATTGCTTTGTAATAAAATAAGTGTATGTTGTGCCGACTTTGATGATCTTTCCAAAGTTGATGTCATGTATAAATAAGAGTTGTGAAGTCATTCAAATGTATCATAGTGGTCATGATGAGAAGGTGGTAGTCAAGAGGAGCGAAAAGTAGAGCAGAGGTGTTAAGCTTAAATGGAACTGACTCAAGCATAGTGAAGATGCTAATCTCCAGTTCAAGTATGTAATACTCATATTCTTCTATAGACAATGTGTCTCTTGTAGGCAGTGGGCCTCTTGTGAGAAGTGTGCTCGGGCAGTGAGCCCTAACTAGCAAGTGCCATTTTATTCTTCTTATTCTTTTAACAGAGAATACAATCTTAGGTTAGTCACCCCATGGTTTTCCCCTTAACTAGGTTTTCCAAGTTAAAATCTTGGTGTTATATGTGTTGAATTTGTTTCTACTCTTGAATTATTACATTATGCTTTCATGATTGAATCATTGATATGCTAAGAAGGTTTTAAGTGAATAAGGACAAGAATTTTGGTGACAACTGATTCACCCCCCCTCTCAATTGTCTGTCCTAATTTCAACATGTTATAGGCTAGCTCCCTGTCTAGGACTTGGAAAACAACATCCTTAATCACTGGTCCAACTTGTATTGGTAACACCACTATTCCCTTAGTATTTCTTTCTTCTTCATCATAGGCTTTGATAGTGATCTTTTTCCTAGGATCCACTATAGTTTCAGAGAACCCCAATGTAAGGACTAGCTTGAGCGTGCAAATATTTAAACCGGCTCCTCTATCAATAAGAACCCTTTTGATATGATGTCTATGAATGAAAGCGATGATATGCAAGGGTGTGTTATGAGGCTGAGACACTGAAAGATCATCCTGTTTGGTAAATGAGATGGTGCTTGAGGAGATTAGATTTCCTACCATGGCTTGATACTTATCTTGGGCTAGGTTCGTGGGCACAGTTGTTTCCACTAGGGCTTTATCGAGAATTTTCTTGTGGGAAGGAGACAGACGCAACAACTCTAAGATAGATATGTGGGCAGGAGTTTTTTAAAGTTGGTCTATGACACTATATGTATGGGGGTTAGATGGAGAAGGTGATGACCCTGGAGGAAGCGTGTTTAACGTGGCCTTACCACTGTGGGTGATGATGCTACAATCAGTTTTGTTGAGTCATGTTTGTTGGTTGGATGTGACCACATTGACTTGTGGGATGTGTTTCGATATGCAATTGACATTATAATTAAATGGCATGCTTGAGTAGTTTGCATTTTTTGTTTTCGTTGTTTTGATTCTGCCTGTTGCGATTGTTATTGTTGTTGTTGTTGTTGTATGGCCTGTCGTGATTGAGGAGTGGATCCTTGTATGCCACATGTGTCTCGTTAGAGGTATGTTGTTGAGTGCCTACCTGATTTTGGTCAAGTATGTCTTGAATGACATGTTTGAGATGGATACAGTTGTTGGTCGTGTGGCCTCTTCCTATGTGATTTTCACAGAAATCTATATCTTTCTAGTAGTGAGGTTTTATTTGAGGTTCATAGTCGCTAGTTGGTAGAAGAGTGATCTCATTGTTGTCCAATAGCTTTCTTAATGTAGACTCTTGGGACTCCCCTAGTGGTGTGAATTTTCACCTAGGGTTGGAGTTGAACTATGGTTTTGGCTCGTGTGAGAAGGTTTTGTTTTGCGTAGCATTGTTTGCTTCTCCTTTGAGAGTGAAGATTGGTTGTTGTTTGGGGGCTGCCACCTTGGCATCAACCACTCCATCATTGATGACATTTTTGTTCTTTGTCCAAAACTTTGACTTGTTCATGGTGTAATTAGAGTTAGGGGTGTCCTTGTATAACTTTATTTGCCCCTTGGCAATCATAGCTTTCTCGATAAATAATCCCATCTCAATGACTTTCAAAAATGAGGTAGGGCATTGAATTTGGATTTGGTAGCTGAGATCAAGGTTAAGGTTGTGGACAAACATCTCCATCATTTGCTTCTCAGGTATGTCATATGGGCACTTGCTCGCTAGTTGTCTCCACCTTTGTAAGAAAGATGTGAAGGATTAGCCACCTTTTTGCTTTGTATTGCATAAATCAAGCATGGAAACTTCATGTTCAATGTTATATGAGAAGTGTGTGACAAACTTGTTTACTAACTCATCAAAAGTTTTGATATCCGGTGGAAGTCGTGAGAACCATTCCATGGCTTGACCACCTAGAGATCTAGGGAAGAGTCTCATTAAGAAAGTTTTGTTGTGAGATACTTCCATGCACGTGGCGTTAAATTCCCTAATGTGATCTCTTGGGTCCCCTTTTCCTTTGTACTTTTCAAACTTAGGCACTTCGAACCGAAAGGGGAAGGGTACCATGTTCAAGCTTTTGTCAAAGGGATACAGTGCGATGTCTTCCAAGGAATAAGTTTTAGTGGGAGGTCCTGCTTTGAGATCTACCATTTGTTAAATTAGGTCCTTGATTTGTTTCCTCATCTCTTCCATAGGTATGTTTAGGTCTATGACTTTCTTTCCTTTGTCCTCAATAGTGTGATTTTCATGAGTTTCCTCTACGGTCTCTTTCAGTTTGTTGAGATCAAAGTCTGAGGGGGGTTTAAGTCCTTGGTGCAGGAGCACCTTCATATCAGGGTTTATTTGATCTTTGATTTGTTTAATGAGGTCCTTGAGACCACTAAATGGTTGTAATGAGGCTTTAAGTCATGCTTGTAATGGACTATGTCCAAATTACTAGAATCTACTATTGTTAGGTTATTGGTCCTAGGTAGGACAGTCTTGTAGTCATAGGGAGTCATTTGAATTTTAATGTTTATACAAGTTAGTCATTTAAAAATTCATGTTGTAAGCCTTTAAAGGCATGCCAAGGGTTATGTGGAAGATTAGAACCTTGCCAAAGATTAATCCAAATGTTTCAAAAAGCAAGATTAAACCAAAACAACCGGTGGAAGAAGACAAGTTTCTAAAAACAGTTTTAAAGCTGCAGTTACAAAATCATGAAGAATTCGATGGTTGAGGAATTATAGGGAATTCCAAACATTTTGATGCATTGTATAAGGCTTATTTTAAGCCAAGGAAAGTTGTAATATGTAGAACATTCTGAGGAATAGAAAGATATAGCAAAAAAGACTACTATTTTACTGTTTTTCTATTTTTTCTGATTTTTTAATGCTTTTCTCAGGCCGTACCCGCGCCAGTACAGAAGTATTATGGCATATGTTAGTAATGAAATGTGAGAAGGCTGAAGTAGCTTTGAAATGGATCCTATTTGGGGTCTTGATAATGACCTAGGTGGGAGAAATCCCTATGAAACCTTAAACTATTTTTAAATCTGTTATTTACAGTCAAGGAAATTCGCTGTTTTATGCACAAATCCGTACATGTACGGCCTGGAGATGGAGGTTGCTATTGATGGTCAGTTAGTGGGGAGTGTTACCTAACTTGTGCAGCTTATTTGAGGTCTTAACAGTAGAGATAAGGAGAGATATTCATACTTTTCCTTAGACTGTCTTAGGGAGTGACTATTTTCTGAATTTGCCATTGTGACAGTCCGTACAGTATAGAGATAAAGAATTGATTCTTTCATTACATGAGTTGATCAGTAATATTGAGATGTTAGCTTTCCAATAAAGTTGATTTGAGGCCATGAAACTCATTTAGGAGGAAGTAATAAGGATTTCTTTTGGATTTGGTTTGATGAAACCCTAGCTTAGGTTTTAGTGGAATTTCTCACTTTTACCATCATTTTGTTGATATAAGACCTCACTAATCAATGGAGGGGGGATGTAAAATAGTTTGTCTATAACCTTGTGAAGGTTGCAGGGGCAGGAGATTGGGTATGGTGAGTATGGGCTTGTGAAAGACCCTTGCAGAATCATGTGTTAGAGGATGAGAGGAGGACAGTAGTCTAGCAAGAAGATAATAGTTTTGTCTATCAAATTGTTGTTTTGTCATTGAAGGCAATCAAGTGTTAGTTCTATTGAGTTGGTTGGCTATTTAGCATTGGAGTTGTGTCAATAGAGATCACCCCAAGGAGGGTACCCTGATTATCTCCTTAGAGATAGAAGTGTGTGACTGTCTTGAATAAATAGTATTGTAGATTGCTATCCTGCTTAGTGGTTGGATAGAGTTTTGATCGAAGTTGGGAATCTTGGAAGATGTAGTATAGAGTTATCGGGTCAGAGACCTTGTTTAGGTGATGTGTTAAACAAGTTTTAGTTGATTGGTTATAGTGTGAGTGCCATAGTTGCACATGAAGAACAGTCTATGAAGGAGTGAAATTGAGAGACTGAGTTATGATTTTTACCTCTGCATCATTTTAGTATCAGAGCCTAGCTAGTAGATCCTTGAAGGTGTTGTGGATCTTGTGAAGAAGATAAGGTTTGTGAGAGTTTGTAAAGATGCCTCCAAAGAACCAGATGGCAAGAGAGAATGCTGAGTTGAGAGAAGCCTTAGAGGCAAGAGAGAAAGAGCTGAGGGACAGAAGAGAACATGATGTTGCCAGAGACAGAGAGCTGAGGCAAGTAAGAAGGGAGAATGCAACAATCTTGGCAAGATTGGAAGCATTAGAGAAGAATCCAAGAAAGGTTGAACAAAGTGAGTCAGAAGGAGATGAGGATGCAGATGAGAATCCTCCTGAGGATGAGTTCGATGCTGAAGAAAAGAAGTTTGTAAGATTGCTGAAGGCAGTCCAAGGAAGTGGAACTAAGGCAAACATAGAGCTACCTATCTATCAGGGGAAGATGGATAGTGAAGAAGTATTAGGGTGGATAGATGCCCTGGAAATTTTTTTTGAATATGAGGAGATGAGTGATGAGAAAAAGATTAAGTTTGCAAAGACAAAATTGAGAGGAACAACACTTACTTGGTGGAGTAGTGTGCAGATAGAAAGAATGGCTAGAGGTGCATCAAAAATCACTTCTTGGAGTAGGATGAAGGACATGATGAAAGACCAATTCCTTCCATCTGATTACTCCATTCAGACAAAGAGGATGAGGCAGAATCTAAAACAGAAGGACATGGATGTTATGTCCTATACTGAGCAATTTCATAAGCTTAGTATCAGAGGAGGATTGGAAGATGAAGAAGAGAAAGTGGCAAGATACCTTAACGGGCTTAGGTATAACTTGCAGGATGAGATTGGGTTAGCAGTACCAAAAACACTTGGAGAGTGTTTTCAGTTAGCCATCAGGGCTGAAGAGAGAGTGAAGAGGAAGCAAGAAAGGCCAGGAGGTTATGGAAGAGGAAACAGAGGTAGGGGCAAACCTACTAGTGAAGTTCAGAACAGCAATGAGAAGGGTAAGGAGATTTCTACAGAATAGAGAGGTGGACATAGAGGTGGAGGTAGATTTGGATCAGGAAGAGGAGTGTTCACAGGTAGATGTTATCACTGCAATGAAGTGGGACACACATCTTTCAACTGTCCTAAGAAGGATGGTGTTGACAAGAGAAAGGATACAAGAGTTCACTTGGCACAAGAGGAGAAGAAGCCAGAAGAACCAGAGATGTCGTCAGCCTCTCCTATGATGGATGGAGAGATGCTCATGGTGGAAAGAGGTAAGATGCAGCAACCACCACAGGTATCTATTTTCAGAACTAATTGTTTGAGCCATGGCAAGATATGCAAGTTGATTGTAGACTTAGGTTCTCATGATAACTTAGTTTCTTGGGAAATGGTGAATAAGTTGGGATTGAAAACTTTTGATCATCCTAGTCCTTACCATGTCACTTGGGTGAGTCAGGAGCAGCAGGTAATGGTCACTAACAAGGCTTATGTTGATTTCACAATTGGTCCATAGCAGGACTCTATTTTGTGTGATGTTATTCCTATGACATGTGGGCATGTAATCTTGGGCAGACCATGGCAGTATTCGAGAAGGACAATTCATGATGGGTATACTAATACCTATGTAGTGCACAAAGATGGCAAGAAGTTCAAATTGGTTCCTTTACCTTGTGAGGAGAAGAAGGAATAGGTTACAATTTGCTTTGGAAAGAAATTGAAGTTGAATGTGCAGGTTCAGGGTGATTGCACACAGCAGACACCGATGCAACACAAGAAGGTGGATGACAGTCCTAGAGAGCAGCAGGCTTGGGACTTGAGTTATGTTATAGTAGGGGACTTTGAGTGTCCTATAAGGAGCTAGAAGAAGGAAAACAAACAGCAGAGAGTCCAAAGAGGAATGAATCAGAACCTCCAGTTAAGAAGAGCTGAAGCATTGCAGCAACACGGTCCTAGACAAGGACACCAAAACAAGTTTTATGTTTCTAACACTGTTTACAGGAGCCATGCAGGTTGGAGACGGAGAAAGATAACTTTGGGAGAGTTCATGTTTCCTAGTCTGAGGAACATTCCACCAAGATGGAAGAATGGTTGGAGCAGATCCCCTAACTCTTGGGACAAGAGTTTTCATCATGCCGGGGAGTATGGTGCAGGAGCACCTTCATATCAAGGTTTATTTGATCTTTGATTTGTTTAATGAGGTCCTTGAGACCACTAAATGGTTGTAATGAGGCTTTAAGTCATGCTTGTAATGGACTATGTCCAAATTACTAGAATCTACTATTGTTAGGTTATTGGTCCTAGGTAGGACAGTCTTGTAGTCATAGGGAGTCATTTGAATTTTAATGTTTATACAAGTTAGTCATTTAAAAATTCATGTTGTAAGCCTTTAAAGGCATGCCAAGGGTTATGTGGAAGATTAGAACCTTGCCAAAGATTAATCCAAATGTTTCAAAAAGCAAGATTAAACCAAAACAATCGGTGGAAGAAGACAAGTTTCTAAAAACAGTTTTAAAGCTGCAGTTACAAAATCATGAAGAATTCGATGGTTGAGGAATTATAGGGAATTCCAAACATTTTGATGCATTGTATAAGGCTTATTTTAAGCCAAGGAAATTTGTAATATGTAGAACATTCTGAGGAATAGAAAGATATAGCAAAAAAGACTACTATTTTACTGTTTTTCTATTTTTTCTAATTTTTTTATGCTTTTCTCAGGCCATACCCGCGCCAGTACGGAAGTATTATGGCATATGTTAGTAATGACATGTGAGAAGGCTGAAGTAGCTTTGAAATGGATCCTATTTGGGGTCTTGATAATGACCTAGGTGGGAGAAATCCCTATGAAACCTTAAACTGTTTTTAAATCTGTTATTTACAGTCAAGGAAATTCGCTGTTTTATGCACAAATCCGTACATGTACGGCCTAGAGATGGAGGTTGCTATTGATGGTCAGTTAGTGGGGAGTGTTACCTAACTTGTGCAGCTTATTTGAGGTCTTAACAGTAGAGATAAGGAGAGATATTCATACTTTTCCTTAGACTGTCTTAGGGAGTGACTATTTTCTGAATTTGCCATTGTGACAGTCCGTACAGTATAGAGATAAAGAATTGATTCTTTCATTACATGAGTTGATCAGTAATATTGAGATGTTAGCTTTCCAATAAAGTTGATTTGAGGCCATGAAACTCATTTAGGAGGAAGTAATAAGGATTTCTTTTGGATTTGGTTTGATGAAACCCTAGCTTAGGTTTTAGTGGAATTTCTCACTTTTACCATCATTTTGTTGATATAAGACCTCACCAATCAATGGAGGGGGGATGTAAAATAGTTTGTCTATAACCTTGTGAAGGTTACAGGGGCAGGAGATTGGGTATGGTGAGTATGGGCTTGTGAAAGACCCTTGCAGAATCATGTGTTAGAGGATGAGAGGAGGACAGTAGTCTAGCAAGAAGATAATAGTTTTGTCTATCAAATTGTTGTTTTGTCATTGAAGGCAATCAAGTGTTAGGTCTATTGAGTTGGTTGGCTATTTGGCATTGGAGTTGTGTCAATAGAGATCACCCCAAGGAGGGTACCCTGATTATCTCCTTAGAGATAGAAGTGTGTGACTGTCTTGAATAAATAGTATTGTAGATTGCTGTCCTGCTTAGTGGTTGGATAGAGTTTTGATCGAAGTTGGGAATCTTGGAAGATGTAGTATGGAGTTATCAGGTCAAAGACCTTATTTAAGTGATGTGTTAAACAAGTTTCAGTTGATTGGTTATAGTGTGAGTGCCATAGTTGCACATGAAGAACAGTCTATGAAGGAGTGAAATTGAGAGACTGAGTTATGATTTTTACCTCTGCATCAGTCCTAGATTTGCAAGATGAAGAAAGTACTTGTGAGGGTCCTCATGGAGCACTTTTTCTAGCATGTGTTGAAATTTTTGATCTTGGAGGGTTCCTTAGTATTCTTCACGAGAGATTTCCTCATCACTATCATGAGGGGTGACAATGCGGTTGGATGATCCGGCCATTTCAAGTTGTTTTTGGTATTGAGATCTAGTTAAAACCATGTGAGGTGATGTGGGAAGAGGTGGGATGAAACTAGAGATTTTGGTAAGGTGTTGTTGGAGATTGTTGAAAAGAGGATACTTGTGACGAGATTTGAACAAGGGACTCTTTTGATCAATTATTCCAAGTTGTCCAACACAAAACAATAGCCATATGTAAGGGTATCCAATACCTATTTACTGTGTAGAGAGTAGTCTCACACCAAGACCAGTAGCAAATTTTTGTGACCTACAAGGTTTACTTGAATCTGAAATGATCTAAAAAGGGTCTTGCACCAATCTGATATGGAACCTTTGACTTTGTTTTGGAAAGATTTGGTAGAAGGTGGATGAGAAGATCGACGAAAAGAGAGGGTAGGCTATGGAAACAGATGGGAAAGGTGACTGTACAATAGATCTGATCTTAGGAACTAAAATAAGGCTAAAATGGGTATTTGGAAAACCTAAAATTTTTCTCTGAAAAGATGTGGAAATGCTCACTGTCACAGATGCATAGAAATAGAAGCGCTAAAACAGAGGACAAATGTGCAGAAAGTCGAGACAAAAGCACAGTTCTAGTAAAATTTAAAGGTACAGTAATAGGTGACAGATGTGTAGCAAGTCAGAATGTATGCGCGACAAGTCGAGGTATATGCGCAGCTTTGCAGGACAGATGCATAGCTCTAGTTTTTTGACTATTTTTTGCAAATTTTGGTACATTTTTTTATGTTTTTAGTTTCTTGGTTGCAAATTTGTGTTTTTGATCTAATTTTCTCAATTATGGCAAGTAAAAAAACCAACACAAAGAAGTTTTCATGATTTTTTTGATCTTTTTTTGTAATTTTTGGACTCTTTTTGACACAAAAACAAGTACAATCCTAGGCTAGTAAAGACAATATTTGTTGAGTCCCCTAGCTGTGCATATTCAAAGTGGATAGCTTTAGGATCTTGGTAGCACCATCTCCCCTCCACGGAACTCACTTCTCACACATACCAAGATCTGGGTTTCCTAAGGCTCGTATCCCCACCGAACCTTAAGATTGTCCCTGCTATCTCTACTAAGAACCAAATGAATCAGGGTGGCTTCAAAGGTCCCACCTTTTTTGCTAACAAATAGAAGGATTTGGTCCACTAAAACAAAAGAATGACTAGTAAGGGAAACCGTTCGAGTGGTTATACGTGCGGCAATGCTACTCTCCGTTATGGAGTCTCTCAACCTTCAAGGGTTACACCTTGAAGGGTTTTGGGGGAGGTTGGTTGTCAGTATAACACAACATCACTCATTGCTTAAAGCTTTTTCTCTGAACACAATTTATTTCTAGTGGCTCGGCAGGGCTTGGCTTTAGCCTGTTACCACTTAAGGTCATTCCCGCTTGGACGGAAGGATATCCAAGGGTAGGCCTCTTTAAAGGTTCAACGCATATGAAAATGATTTGTCTGGCATTTTGGTCACCTGAGATAGGGGAGATCATAGGCCTGGTATCATTCCTAAAAACATGAAAGACAGTTGTTCTTTTCCCCTAGTTAAAATGAAAAAGACTATATGAGCTATCTACTTGGGCACACATGCCAGTTGTTAACTTTGAAAAGCAAGATAGCAGTGGTTCAATTTTATCCTCCTAGCATTGTGAGTAGATTCAATTTGTTGATGCAACAAGATTCAAGTTACTCCCTTCCTAGTTAGATCTAGATGTGATTTTGCATGAGCATCCGATTACTATCCTTTAAAAAAGATGATGTGTGTTAGCAATGCAACTAGAATGACTAAACCAACACCTAATCCTGCAAGTAGATGAGAGAATGTCTCTGCGAAAAGTGTCAGTGTTAGCAAAAAAACAACAAGAAATATCCTAAACACTACTATTTAGAACAAATGTGTAGCTTTAGAGCATGAATACGTAGAAACAAAGCTCAGAAGTACAGAAACTTTAAAGCACAGAAACATAGTTTAAAAGTGCAAGAACAGAGAGCATATGCACAAGAATATTAGATGTGCCATAGCAGAAGATGTATGCACAGCCTCAAAGGTCAGATGCACCGAAAGATCATATGCATTGGAACAGAGCTTAGATGTGTGATAGAATTGCTCAGATGTGCCGAATTCTCTTGTGTATGGAACCTTTGCACAAAAACCTCAATTTATGGATTAAATCAGGGAAGGGCCCCATGGTGGGCTCCAAAAATGTTAGGGGAAATTATGCATAAATATCAAAGATATCAACAATACCCATAACTCAATGAAATATAGAAATAAAGAAGATCTAAAATGATGAACAATACCTCAACAAGCCTCTTTACCTCATGGCTTCCATTGGTGGCCTATCAAAAATGATCTTGTCTATGAATAAGGCCCTCAGAAGATGCACTTCCTGTTAGATTCAAGACAGACAACTGAGAGGGGGGGTGAATTAGTTGTCCAAAACTTTCTTCCAATTAAACACTTGAATCCACTTTGTAATTTAGCAACATAATAATAAATCAATCATGAAAACATAATGCATTAGATCAAGAGCAGAAACACATCAACACATAAGACACCAAGATTTTGATGTGGAAAACCCGGTTAAGGGAAAAACCACGGGGTGATTAACCCAAGATTGTATTCTCTATTAGAAGAATAGAAAGAACAAAATGGCACATGCCAATTAGAGCTCACTGCCTGAGCACACTGCTCACAAGAGGGCCACTCCCTACAAGAGACACACTGTCTACAAAATAATAAGTATCATATACTTGAACTGAAGAATAGCATCTTTACCATGCTTGAATCAGTTCCATTTAAGTCCAATACTTCTACTCTGCCTTTCGCTCCTCTGCTCTTTACCACACTTTCATCCCCACCGATACACTTGAAATGACTTTACAACTCCTTATTTATACAAGACATCGACTTAGGAATTATCATCCAAGTTGGCATAGATTATAGAGCAAGTACATACATACAACATGACTTATTACAAAAAACTTCATGTGGATCAACACATTGTTGGCCACACAAATTTGTGACTTCAATCTCCTTCTAGGAACACGCCAATCTTCACATAACATCTTCAAGATCATTCGTAGGATGTGTAACTCATCCGGTCGGCCTATCTTGAAAAGAACACCATCATCCAGAAGTTATTCTTCAATCATGAGCTCAAACTTCAATGTGGACCCCCAACACTAACTGGACACAATCCAAAGACATCCACAGACTTTCCTGAATCATCAAGAACATCCATACTACATCTGCTTACTAAAATTCTTCTCTCCTTCATCTAGAACCTCAAGAACACAGTCTATCATCACTATCACAATGGAATAGATACTTTTGGACCTCCAGACCATGAACCAATTGAGTTGTCAATTCATATTGACTTCATAAACACTTTATCAAATCCACAGAACAAGATATTTCATTTCTGGATCTCACCGGACCTATCTGAGTCACTCTGTCACCTTTGAATGTCTACCAGAGCTGGTTTTACTCAAGCAGTCATAACTTCTTCAGATCTTCATGCAAACCTCTAAAATCTTTACTAGAGCATCTTAAGACACATATCTAAAAACCCTTTGATGCACATCCTTTGATCTTTATCTTATCTAGGACCTTTAGCTCACTGTCTTCATTGTTCTTCTCTATTCCTGAATAGGACTAATTTTCTCAATATCCTCAGTACACAGCTCATCCAATCCTTATCATCAATGCAAAAAGAGTATGTTGACATCAATGACAACATCGGTTAGGCCCATACTTGCAACAATGTCCCCCTTTGTCATTGATGGCAACATATGATGTGAAAAACTGTTTTAACCATCAAGACAAGAACTTCTCACTGTCACAAATTCTCTTCCTTTCCTGCTCCCCCTTTGATCAGCAACCACTTGTTTTTCACATGTCTTCTCTCCCCCTTTGACATCAATGGCAAAGGGAACATACTTGCAACTTCACCACTTCTGAATCATACCAGCTACTCCCCCTAAGTAGCAGCTCCTCATCATCAATCCAGACCACAAGATATGACTTTGATATCCACCAGACTGATGCACATCAGTGCACCTTAGTTCATCACCGGAGGGGTAATAACCCCTAACTTCTCCCTAAGATACTCAAAAGAGTCCTTAGGTAGAGGTTTGGTAAAGATATCTGCAATTTGATCCTTGGAAGGCACAAACTCCAGTCTGACTTCATTCTTGTTCACTTGCTCTCTCAAAAAGTGAAACTTGATGGATATATGTTTGGTCTTTGAATGTAACACTGGATTCTTAGATATATTTATTGCACTTGAATTATCATAGAAGATAGTGATAGGCTCCTCATATTCCACTCTGATGTCTCTTAGCATTTGTTTCATCCACAAAACTTGAGTGCAACTACCTGCTGCTGCAATATATTTTGCTTCTGCAGTGGACAGAGATATTGCCTCTTGTTTCTTATTCAGCCAAGAAACTAATCACTTTCCCAAAAAGAATGCTCCACCACTAGTACTCTTCCGGTCATCCACATTTCCTACCCAATCCGCATCTGTATATGCATGAAGAGAGAAATTATGATCTCTAGGATACCACAAACCATACTCAACTGTCCCTTTTAGATGCTGAAAAATCCTCTTGATTGCCATGACATGAGATTCTCTAGGATCAGCTTGGAATCTAGCAACAAGAACAACAACATTCATAATATTAGGTCTAGTTTGAGTGAGATACAACAATCCTCCAATCATTGACCTGTACTTTTTCTAATCAGTCTTAGGAGAGTCATCATCTTTGGTCAATTTACATCTGATTGCCATGGGAGTACTCATTGGTTTTGACTCTTCTATCCCAAATTTCTTCAACAATTCTTTCACATATTTGGTCTGAGAGATGAAGATTCCTTTCTTAGTTTGAATGATTTGTAGACCCAAGAACAAATTCATTTCCCCAAGCATGGTCATCTCAAATTCACTTTTCATTTGATTTGCAAAGGTTTTGCACATACTATCTCTTCCTCCAAAAATGATATCATCAACAAATACTTCAACAATCAAGATATTTTTATGATCAATTTTGAAGTACAAATTATTGTCAGCAATACCTTTGTTAAAACCAATCTTCAAAAGATGCTTATCCAATCTTTCATACTAGGCTCTTGGGGCTTGCTTGAGTCCATATAGTGCTTTCTTCAACTTGTAGACCATATCACCATGATCAGATAATTGAAATCCATCCAGTTGCTCAATGTAAACTTCTTCTTCCAAGTCACCATTCAGGAAGGTAGACTTGACATTCATCTGATACACGTTGAAATCCTTAAAGGCAGCAAAAGCAAGAAATAATCTGACTGCTTCAATTCTTGCCACCGGAGCAAAAGTTTCTTTAAAATTAACTCCTTCTATTTGAGAGTAACCCTTGCAGACCAATCTGGCTTTATTTCTGATTATTTCACCAACTTCATTCAGTTTATTCTGGAAGACTCATTTGGTTCCAATCACATTCTTATTTTTAGGTCTAGGAACAAGATCCCATGTGTGATTCTTCTCAATTTGCATTAGTTCTTCCTACATTGCCTTAGTCCAGTTTTCATCATTGCAAGCTTCATTCACTGTTCTAGGTTTAACTTTTGAAATCAGATAATACTCTTCTGAACCTTGAGCAATCCTTCTTCTTGTTTGTACACCTTTGCTTTTATCACCTATAATCTAATCCTTAGAGTGATTCAGTCTTACATACTTGGGAACTTTGGGAGTTTCTTGCACTTCTAATTCTTGAACAGGTTCATTCAAACTTATCTCCTCTTCTTGATTCACCGGATCAGTTTGAATCTGAATTTTAGAGGGAGCTTGGACTTCTTGAGCAAAAACATCATTTTGATCATCTTCATCATATTCATAAAACCTTGAGGGTTTTTCAATTCCTTCATCAACCTTCACATTTGTACCTTCCACAATCTTCCTTAATCTCTTGTTATAACACCAGTATGCTTTGCTTTGAGTAGAATAACCCAAGAATAATCCTTCATCACTTCTAGCATCAAATTTTCCTAGATCTTCATCTCTTTTAATATAGCATTTTCTACCAAAGACTCTGAAATACCTCACAGTAGGAGTGATGCCAAACCAAAGTTCATAAGGAGTCTTATCGATATTACTTCTAATTTGTACTCAATTAAGAGTATAGACTACAATGCTGACAACTTCTCTCTAATAGATTTGAGGAACATTTGCTTCCATCATCATGGTCCTAGATGCTTCCTGGATGGTCCGGTTCTTTCTCTCCACTACTCCATTCTGTTGTGGAGTCCTAGGAGTAGACAACTATCTCTTTATTCCATGTTTCTCACAAAATTCTATGAACTCACCGGATGTGAATTCTCCACCTCTATCAGACCTTAAAAATTTTAATTTTAATCCAATTTTATTCTCTACCATAGCCTTGAATATTTTAAATTTCTCAAGAGCTTCTGATTTCTCTTTTAGAAAAGTAACCCACATCATCCAGGAATGGTCATCAATTAATAACATGAAGTATCTATCACCTTGCACACTCCTTATTTTTGCCGGACCACATAGATCAGTATGAACTAAGTCCAATAATTCGGTAGAGGATTGTTCCTTGCTCTTGAATGAGACTCTACTTTGTTTCCCCAACTGACATTCTTTGCACAAACTATTTGTAGGTTTCACCAGTTTTGGAAGATCTCTTACAGCCTAAGTGTTGCTTATCTTGATGATGTTATCAAAATTCACATGACACATCCTTCTATGCCATAGCCAACTCTGATCAATTTGCACAAATAGACAAATTTTACTAGTACCAACTAAATGGAAGATATTACCTTTTGTTTGAGTACCAGATGTAATCTCTGTTCTGAAACTTTTAAAGATCTTGCATTTTCCATTCTTGAATCGGAGATCATAGCCTTTGTCCACCAATTGTCCAACACTAAGAAGATTGTGCTTCAATCCTTCAACATACATTACATTACCGGTTTTGTTCTTTCCATCAAAAGAAATAGTTCCTCTACCTCTGATTCTACCAATAGAATTATCACCAAACTTTACCACTCCTCCTTCATACCTTTCCAAATCTATGAACTTGTTTTTGTCACCTGTCATATGGTGAGAGCATCCACTGTTGGTGCAGGAGCACCTTGGCTCGACAAATCTTTGAGTTTGATTAAATTTGTATACTTCCACATTGTAATGAGGTTTATCAAGTCATTTTTATGTGTTTAGGTCATTAGGAGTTTCAAAAATGTAAAATATTGCAAACCATGTAAAGGTTGTCAATGTAAAATTGGAAAAAAGATGCAAACTTGGAAGGTGAAGAGTCATTTGGCTTTTGGTTCGCTCCAAATCAGTTATGAACTGAAGAGACATATTTTAATTCCTTTAAAAGGCCTTGTAACCATGAAGAATTCGTGGGTGGTTGAAGATTTGAGCATGGAATGAGAAAAAACAATGTTTTCTTGTATTTTCCTTCAGAAATTTGCTGTCTTTTGCTATTGTACAGCCCTATATGGATTTGAATGGATGCCTAATGGATTGAAAATGTTAGATCCTTCAACCACCTTCCATTTGCTTCTTGTCCCATGCATTTTTATTTATTTTTGTGAAAGATATGAGTGTTTTATGGATTGTAATTTTCTAATTTTTCCTGCAACAGTCCTGTTGCAGCGTTTCGTACGGTTTTGTATGGACATATACAGGAGAAGCCATATATGGTTGGAAAGAGTATTGAGTCTACTTTTCATTTCTTTTTTTTGCATCAAATTTCATTAGGATTTGAATAAGTTATGGTATTTTTATTGAGGATAGGTCTGCAGAGTTTAATTTTCTAAAAATATGCATGGTACGACCTGGTACGGCCTCACATTGATGTATATAATAGATGGCTGGAAATATATATGTTTCTAGTTTACAATTATTTTGGTTTGGTATAATTTCATTAAGTTTTGTGAGAAATATTGCAATTTTGGTGAGGACAGGTCTGAACACTGCCTAGGGTTTGTAGTTTTGGGAAAAGAGTCATAACTTTCTCTCCTACCTTTGGATCTTCATGAAAATTGGAGGAAAAGTATGTATTAATGTTCTCTTCAACCTAACCAAAGAAATTGGATTAGTTATTTTATTTGTTAATGTTATTGAGGATAGTTTTGGTCCTCCTACCTCTGCATCATATTGGTATCAGAGCTGGTGAAAGATTTGGGTGGTGTGTATTTTTTCTGTCACTAAGAAGGCAGGTGAAGAGTGAGAAGATCTTGATTGTGTAGATAGATCGCTGAGGGAGGCAATCTACACCTTTTGGATTTTGTGTTGCTCAGTTGTTTGGTTGCAGGTGCTTGTTCCATCTAGCTGCAAGAAGGATGTTTTCTGAGATTGTGTGTGGGCAGACAAGATGAGGTCTGTCATGACCATTCTCCAATAGAGATTTGGCTGAAGAAGGATGCATAGAGAAAACACTGAGGAGAGAGTGGTAGGTACATCACCAGGATCTGCTGTTGGGTGAGATGAATGGTTTGGTGAGTTGGTTTTTTGTGAAGCAGTGAGAGAGATGGATACCTGAAGAAGCACTTGATGTTGCAGCCCGAAGAGTACTCTACTGATGGGAGTAGAAGGAGCCTAAGGATGCTCTGTGAAGATGGCAGTTTGTTTTGTTGGTTGGTTGGTCACCATTTCTATAGATTGGAAGATTGTAGCTGAGAAGATTGAAGATAAAGACAGAAGAAAGAGACTTTTGTTGCAGATACATTTCCAAGGGACTTGAAAATTTTGTTGGTTGGTTGTATGGTGCAGGAGCACCTTGGCAAATTAATATTGCCCTCGACAAATATTTGACTTTGATTAAATTTGTATGCTTCTACATTGTAATGAGGTTTATCAAGTCATTTTTATGTGTTTAGGTCATTAGGAGTTTCAAAAATGCAAAATATTGCAAACCATGTAAAGGTTGTCAATGTAAAATTGGAAAAAAGATGCAAACTTGGAAGGTGAAGAGTCATTTGGCTCTTGGTTCACTCCAAATTAGTTATGAACTGAAGAGACAAGTTTTAATGCTTTTAAAAGGCCTTGTAACCATGAATAATTCGTGGGTGGTTGAAGATTTGAGCATGGAATGAGAAAAAATAATGTTTTCTTGTATTTTCCTTCAGAAATTTGTTGTCTTTTACTATTGTATGGCCCTATATGGAATTGAATGGATGTCTAATAGATTTAAAATGTTAGATCCTTCAACCACCTTCCATTTGCTTCTTGTCCCATGCATTTTTATTTATTTTTGTGAAAGATATGGGTGTTTTATGGATTGTAATTTTCTAATTTTCCCTGCAACAGTCCTATTGCAGCATTTGGTATGGTTTTGTATGGATATATATAGGAGAAAGTCATATATGGTTGGAAAAAATATTGAGTTTACTTTCCATTTTTTTTTGTTGCATCAAATTTCATTAAGATTTGAATAAGTTATGGTATTTTTATTGAGGGTAGGTCTGCAGAGTTTAATTTTCTAAAAATATAGTCTGAAAATATGCATGGTACGACTTGGTATGGCCTCACATTGATGTACATAATAGATGGATGGAAATATATGTGTTTCTAGTTTACAATTATTTTGGTTTGGTATAATTTTATTAAGTTTTGTGAGAGATATTGCAATTTTGGTGAGGACAGGTTTGAACGCTACCTAGGGTTTGTAGTTTTGGAAAAAGAGTCATAACTTTCTCTCCTACCTTTGGATCTTCATGAAAATTGGAGGAAAAGTATGTATTAATGTTCTCTTCAACTTGACCAAAGAAATTGGATTAGTTATTTTATTTGTTAATGTTATTGAGGATAGTTTTGGTCCTCCTACCTCTGCATCAACTGTCAATGACCCAATCATCCTTTTCTTCAACTTGGGCAGCCAGAGCTCTTTCTACAACTTTATGATTGATAGATTCAGAGGGCATTAGATCTTCTTCCTTGATTACAATAAACACCCAATCACTTCTGAATTTGTTTCCTATCTCTGATTCATCATTTGTTACTCCTTCATTATCATCCTCTTCATGAACATAGTAATAATTCTTTTGGAATCTTGATTTGTTAGGATTTGGCCTTGAAAATTTTTCCGGACACCTTGAGGCAAAATGACCAATCTTATTGTAGTTAAAACACTTGAAAGGCAATTTTCCTTCATACTTACCGGATCCTCTTGGCAGTCTTTTTGCAATAAGGGCTTCAAGTTGAGCAGTTTCTGCTTCTTCTTCTTCCAGGTCTTTTCTTTCTTTCTCATACCATGATAGTTTCCTTGAAGAGTTCTCTCCTAGATCAAACCTTTGTTTACCTTTTACAGAGGCACTGGCTTTGAATGTAGATTCAGTCTTGAGGGGTATCTCCAAACTTGGTCAATTCAAATGTAGCTAATTTACCAACCAACTGATCTCTTGTGACACCTGAATGGGCTCTGAATCCTTTGATGGCAGCAACCTTGTATTTATAAGAAGCAGGAAGAGATCTGAGGACTTTGCCAACAATCTCATCTTCATCCAAGACTCCACTAGCACATCTAATGCCACGATCAAGCTCATTTACTCTTGGCATAAAAGTAGTGATATTTTCATCTTCTCTCATCTTCAGATTTTCAATTTTTCCTTTTGGACTTTGTAGCCTTGCACATTTAACATACTTGTCTCCTTCATGTAGAAGTTCCAGTTTTTCCCAAATCTCAAAAGCATTTTGTAGGTCAACAACATTTGTCAGCTCTAAATCAGTCAAGGCACTTAGAAGAGCTTCTTTAGTCCGCAGATTGTTTTCAGCATCTATGATTTCATTTGTAGTTTTAGGGCCATTCTATGGAGTATACTTCGTTGAAGCCATGGTCCAGTACTGCATTCCCATACATTGCATGCGACTTTTCTAAAGATTAAAATTGGTTCCATCAAACTTCAGATTATCCTTCTTGTAGGATGACATACTGGATCTCCTCAAGCGATCAAGCTCTTTTAGAGGAACTTAGCTCTAATACCAATTGTTAGATTCAAGACAAACAACTAAGAGGGGGGTGAATCAATTGTCCAAAACTTTCTTCCAATTAAACACTTAAATCCACTTTGTAATTTAGCAGCATAATAATAAATCAATCATGAAAACATAATGCATTAGATCAAGAGTAGAAACACATCAACACATAAGACACCAAGATTTTGATGTGGAAAACCTAGTTAAGGGAAAAACCACGGGGTGATTAACCCAAGATTGTATTCTCTATTAGAAGAATAGAAAGAAAAAAATGGAACATGCCAATTAGGGCTCACTGCCTAAGCACACTGCTCACAAGAGGCCCACTACCTACAAGAGACACATTGTCTACAAAATAATAAGTATCATATACTTGAACTAGAGAATAACATCTTTACCATGCTTGAATTAGTTCCATTTAAGTCCAATACTTCTGCTCTGCCTTTTGCTCCTCTGCTCTTTACCACACTCTCATCCCCACCGATACACTTGAAATGACTTTACAACTCCTTATTTATACAAGACATCAACTTAGGAATTATCATCCAAGTCAGCATACATTACAGAGCAAGTACATACATACAACATGACTTATTACAAAAGACTTCACACGGATTAACACACTGTCGGACACACAGATCTAAGACTTCAATCTCCTTCTAAGAACATGCCAATCTTCACATAACATCTTCAAGATCATTCGCAGGATGTGTAACTCATCCGGTCGGCCTATCTTGAAAAGAACACCATCATCCAGAGGTTATTCTTCAATCATGAGCTCAAAATTCAATGCAGACCCCCAACACTAACTAGACATAATCCAAAGACATCCACAGGCTTTCCTGAATCATCAAGAACATCCATACTACATCTGCTTATTGAAATCCTTCTCTCCTTCATCCGGAACCTCAAGAACACAGTCTGTCATCACTGTCACAATGGAATAGATGCTTACAAACCTCCAGACCATGAACCAATTAAGTTGTCAATTCATATTGACTTCATAAACACTTTATCAAATCCGCAGAACAAGATATTTCATTTCTGGATCTCACCGGACCTATCTGAGTCACTCTGTCACCTCTGAATGTCTGCCAGAGTTGGTTTTACTCAAGCGGTCATAACTTCTTCAGATCTTCATGCAGACCTCTGAAATCTTTACTGGAGCATCTTAAGACACATATCTGTAAACCCTTTGATGCGCATCCTCTGATCTTTATCTTATCTAGGACCTTTAGCTCACTATCTTCATTGTTCTTCTCTGTTCCTGAATAGGACTAATTTCCTCAATATCCTCAACACACAGCTCATCCAATCCTTATCATCAATGACAACACTGATTAGGCCCATATTTAGGCATATACAGGTATCTAGCACAAAGGCTACCCAAATTGTCATCCAATGTCATCCCAAAACATTTCAAAAACACATGCAAAAAAATAAAAAAACTTCCAAAACACAAAAAATCAAAATATTCCCAAAATCCAAAAAAAATCAAAATATTCTACAAAAGACAAAAATATCAAACATCCAACAAAAATCCAAGCAATAAAATCAACCCAATCATCAAATCAATTCATCAATTCTTCCAATCAATCAAATCATTCCAACCAAATCAATTCAATTCTTCCAATCATCAAATCAATTCATCAACATCACTCAATCAAGTACATTCAATCCAATCAATCAAAACAATCCAACTCTTCAAATCAATTCAAGTCACTTCTTCCAAATCAATCAATTTAATTCTTCAATTCATCAACCATCAACCATCAAACCAATCACATCAATCAAATCAATAATCATCCTCATCAAATCAATTCCAAGCAATGATCCAAATGCAAGTCAATCCTTAATCCATACCAATCAAGTCAATCAATCAAGTTAAATTATCTAATTACATCAATGGTCTTGATCTTAATCTTGACGTAAACTAAATCAATCAATCACTAATCAAATCCTATTGTTGATTCGCATGGCCTTGACAGCACTAGTATCAATCAATCATATCATTGTCTTATACAGGATGTTGCATTGTCAAAATTAGACCAGGCATCTTATGACATGTTTCATTTCCTGAAACCAGACATCATCAATCAATCAATTAATCATTGGTTTACAGCTTGATAGGGGCAATACCTTGTTTGTTTTTGTATCATTTGTGCATGCTTGCTTGTTGCTTGTGTGTTATCATTTTATCTTGCATTTTAATCACATCCCTCTCATTTCTAGATAATATTCATATCTTATGTATGTTGAAATAGATTTTTGCATTAACCTTTGCATCTAAGGTCATATCATGTACCTTTTGTGCATTAAGACTTTAATGCTCTAAGTTTACTTCCTCATACGTTAGATAAGGTTGTATTATGTTGGGTGCACAAGACACATCATTACCTTGGTCCTTATACTTTGGTGCATAATGTTTAGTGCTATATCAAACTTCATGGTTTCTCACCTTCATTGTAGCATAACGTACCATCCATTTCTTCTATCCATTCCCTCATCTTTCTTCCTTGACCAATCCCTTTCATTTCGAGAGCCTACCCATGTTTTTCTAACCCGCCTATCCTCTCGAGGGGGCATCATCATCCTATCTTTACATCATCATCATTTTCCTCTATCCTTTTCCTTATCTTCTTTGAAATGATGTTACTCAACATAAATCTCATCATCTCGAACATCATCTCAAAGAGGGGCAAAATGTGGACACTTAAAATTGCAGTGTCTTGCAACATCACCTTGTCCTAGGTCCCTTGCATAACACCACTCCTAATCCCATCCTAATCACCTAATCAATTAATTAAATAAATCCCATTTATTTAATTAATCCCCCTTTCACATGTCCCAAATAATTCAAATAAAATATTTTAAGTATTCCCTCACCTCTCATCACATTCAAACACATGTCACATGCACAACTAATTTAAATAATCTTTTATTTGAATTAGGTCTCATTTATTCCCCTCCCTACACTTGTCACATGACTACAACTCATGGAGTGGGAAACCCTATTCGATCCTAGCCATCCGCATCGTTGAAAACAACTTTCAATCTCAACCATCAATTCAAATCAGTCATTTCCTATAAATCAACCCTCACCCAAGCCATTTGAGGAAATAAGTTTTCAAGTAGCCTCATGCTGTCGAAATGACATTAGAGCTTCTCATCATTCATCCTCATGCCATTGTTATGCTGCTGAAATAGTGAGCACCCAACATTCATCATTTGAAGTCATGCATTCCTATGCAAGATTGAGAAGAGTAGTGGAGGAGAACAAGATTAGTGTAGAGATTAGTTTTGGTTTTCTTTGTCATTTTAATTTCTATGCTATCTTGTACTTCATTGTGCTTGTTAGGGTTTGATGATTTTCTATTTGTGATTTAGCCTTGATTTTTACCCTAGCCACAATGGTAAGCCCACTATAGTAGATAACCCTTTACTACTATCTAGGTTGTGTTTATTTGAATTGTTTGTGAACTAAGGCTTAGCAAGTTTTGTGGAAGAAAACTTGTGAAATACCTCCTTTCCCAAGAGTTAAAGAGTCAAAACAACCAAAGATTTGTATTTTAAGTGTTTGTTGTGTTTTCTAATCACCTTTAAAAACTGTCCAAAATGAAAAATCATTTAGAAACCCTTGATTTGAGGCTACAAAAAATAGTTCACTGCAACTATCATATACAAAACTGCATATGTCAGACATAGAAATGCAACTGTCACATTCAGAATCACTTTTGTCAGATAGAAAATCACAATTGTTACCTTCTAAGCTACAATTGTCAAATTTTGCATCACATCTGTCACTGGTAACACCATAACTGTGGCCTGTAGCATCGCGTCTATTGGAATCAAAAATTTTGAGGAAATTCCTGAGTATCCACATTTCTGATCTAATTTGGATAGTAACCATACATCCAAACCTGAGACTTTGTTCAGTCTATCTAGTGCTTCCATTGCATTTGCATGGTTTTGTTGGCAAGAGACACGTTGTGGCTTCATGAGTGTTGTCATTGATGGAAACAAAGTTCATCCCACACATTCGCAGGACATGGTGTGTCTATACCGGAAGTCAGATTGTAGAGTAACTTGGTCCGGTGACCAAGAATAGAGTATGCAACAAGGTCTGACAATCAGGTCCGGATCTCTCAAAGGAAGTATCTATGTAAAGTGCGGACTTGGGGAAGTCAAGAGGAATACCTTGACTGATAGATTATAGGGATTGAGCCTTCGGTGATGAAAGAGTGAAGAGATATAAGCACCTAAGTTTTGGGTTCCTGTTTGGTAGAGTAGACAGAGGAAGAATTGACCGGTAGAGCATTAGATCTTAATCCAGATGAGACATTGATGGTGATCAAGCTTCCTGAGGTATCATTCATGATTGGCTGACATAATTGATGACTTTTATAAGCATCTATTTGATACGCATCACTTGATAAGCAAGGATTCAGCCGACAGACCAGAGTTTGGGAAAATATTGACTATTCCGGATGCCGACTAGAAAGATGATGAAATCCTTGGTGCAGATATATATACCAGATGGATTTTGATGAGAAGGTGTGTGGTGTAGAATGTAATGTGAAGAAAAGAAGAGAATAGTGTGGAAACAGAGATAGAGGTCCGGTATGTGACAGAACAACAGCACTAAGACAGAGGAAGAATGAAGTGCAATAGATTAGTATATTGAGCTCAACCGGAACTGAACCCAAGCACATGTGGATGCTTCCCATCAGTTCCAGTATCTTGTTTCCTTCTATAAACTATTGTAGGCAGTGAGCCTCTTATGAGCAGTGTTCTCAGGCAGTGAGCCCTAATTGGCAAGTGCCATTTTGTATTTCTATTCTTCTAATAGAGAATACATTCTTGGGTTAGTCACCCCGTGGTTTTTCCCTTGACAGGGTTTTCCACATCAAAATCATTGTGTTATGTATCTTGACTTTGTTTCTGCTTTCATGATTATGAATTTTTATTTGCTTTGATACTGCACTAGTTGTTAAAGAAGAACAGAAAGTTAAATTAATTAAGACAACTGATTCACCCCCCTCTCAGTTATCAACAATTGGTATCAGAGCCAGGTTCCTCCAAACAGAGCCTAACATCTTGAGGAAATGTTGTGTGGTTACACAACACACCCCATTTTGACTTGGCAAAATAGGGACCCAATTTTTGGTTTGGCTTGTGCGTCTGCTTCTGGGCGATTTGGTAAAAGTAAGTCAAGTGCATCATCATGCAAAACTAGGATGAGGTAAGTCACCATGAGGTCAGTTTGTCAAACTTTGTATTTCATCTCTGTGACCTCATATTTTGAAAGAGTATTAAAATTCAGGCAGGTTTGCCTTTTACATCACCTTGATATTCATCAGGATGTAAGAGTTATGAACAGTCAAAGTTTTAGTCAAACCTGATCTTCGCAAGAGGAAGGTCATATTTTTATATCCTCGGTCATATTGTTGAAGCTCATCATCATATTTGAAACATCCCCCCCCGATATGTCATGCAGTCCAAATATCTGGATGTCAACTTTAAATGATAGCAAAATCTTCCCATCAAACAGCCTTATCTATCGCGAGCGTCATACTTCGCATGTAACCTGATATTTCTTTATATCCTCCTGACGCAAACATCACCCTTAGCAAATATCTTGATGACATCATCCGAATATGATAAACGAAGGAATATACATAACGATGACATCATCATCACATTTACATTGCCACAGGATATTTTCTAAAAACCTGATCATGTTCGCCTAATATGATGATGACGTCATGATGCACTGCTGATAAGAAGAGCAAATATCAGGATGACATCATCCCGATATTCCAAAAGAGAGACATGTAAGTTTGTCTCATCATCATCATATTTAAAAAACATCACCTGATTCACCGAAATATCCTCCTGATGTACTAAGCATAAACAAGGGTGCTTTTGTCACCCGAATCTTGTCGCGATAACAATGTCAATACGAGGGAGGAGGATGATATTGAAACTCAACCCGATATTTGCGAATATCATCCTGCCCTCATGATATCCTGTCATAGGGATATTCCCCGCTCCCGTTGCCACCATTATCATTTAATGCACGCAGACACGGTAGGTAGTTCCCGCCGACCTCGGAACCCAATGAAACACCTGGCGAGATCCTGCATTTTTGAATGAATAATCAAGGAACATGATCCAATCTATCAGAGTTGCCCTAAATGTAACCTAAATGTGAGGTTAAAAGGTAATTCAACCGCCATTTTCACATTTACCTTGTGATAAACTTATTTTACAGAGCACCAACTTCCATATCTGCATACCAGCTACCGTTGCGCGATTTGAGCTCACAGGTAGAAGGAAAGAGGTGATCATCAGCTGAATTAAGAATGTCTTAGCAATCTACTGGTATAAAAGGAAATTTGCATAACTAGGTAAGTGAATAAAACCCTCATCATATTGTTTCTGTTCTGATATGATGATGTAAGTTCTGGTTTATGCATCCGTATGATTAAGTAGTGTTGGAATTGATGCAGTAGGCATAATGATTTATGAAGTCAATCGCAATATGCATGCATGTATGTACCTATTGTGAGATAGGATTGTTGTTAATTACAAGTACTCATGGCCGAGAAGTGATTGGTCAAGTGTCAAGAGGAATTCAGCAAACCCATGTTCTCTGCTCAGAGGGGGGTCCTGTTTAAATATGGAGCAATTACAGACACCCATCAGGGAAGCACTAATTTGGAGGCCTGGTCAGCCAAGCTAAACAATGGACATGACAAGAGTCCTGTGCTGGACATAGTGTTCGTGTCGGGAATGTGGAATGCCACCGGTTTTCCATACTCCATGGAATCTCTGGAACTTGTCATGGAGTGTGCCCAGAATTATAACCCTCAAACAAGGCAAGTAGTGAAGCATGGGAGGATATATGCAGACCTCTCCATCAAAGGTCTCTCCCGGACGTTTGGATTGCCACTGAGCAGTAAGGTCAAAAGTGTAGACTTGAAGAAGTCTGAAAGAGAGTATGAAGCCAACAAGAAATCAGCCAGGAAGAACATGTATCCGTGGCGGGCTGAGAACAACACATATAATGTAGCGGCCAAGCTTCCTGTGCACCTGTTTAAGTATGATTTCAGTGAGGAGTACCAATACATGATTGCACTCCTAAATAGAGTAACCGGCTAGCCTGATACTAGCAGTTTCAGGGATTGGATGTACGGAATAGTAATGATGTGTCTATATTCAGACATTAAGCCATTATGGGGCCAAATAATAAGTGATGCTCTGCATGAGCAACTGATGAACTTGGGAGCTTCAAATCGTGCATTTTACATGTCATCATATATTGTTTATTCTTGTGCCTACAAAGGCACTTTTGATGCCTTGGTTATAGATGGGAAGCTCACAGGCACAAATGCTGCATATATCTGGGATCATCATCCCTAGCTGCAGAGAACCAACTACCTCAAAGATTACAAACTGGTCAATGTTGCATTCTCTATGCATCTAGTAAGGACCATGGAAGAAGACAGAACAAAGAGATTGAGCATGGAGGCTCAAGAGGCAATTTATAGGCATGGGGCCTGGTACATACAATTTGTGACCTTTTCTTATATAAGGGTTGAGGGTTTCGAGGGACATCCCCTGATGCTGCCAAGGTATCCTACCGATGCCGTAGTACTAATGGAATTTATCAGGCAGGGCTCCACCATGATACAAATGTACAAGGATGCCCAGAAGCTACCACCAATTTTATTCCCAGTCAGCATTGGCAACTATATGTGCCCTGACTCAGATAGTATAAAGAAGGTGATGGTCACCCTAAATAAAATGAATCTGCAGCCTTTTCCAATAACAAGACCATATGATCCTTACGACAGGATATAGAAGATACTAGGAAAGCCTATTCACCAAAGGCACCTAGAGGATTTTTGGGCTGACTGTGAAGATGAGGCAGAAGCCAGAAGGAGGTATCAGAGGTTAACTCTGAACCAAGTTAGAACTTTTGATTGCATCTCCCTTCCCCAGCAATTAAAGAAGGATGATGGCAGGACAATGGCAGACGAGTATGAACAGAAAAAGATATATAATGACACCATCTCTACACCTAACCTCACTATGCAGGAGGACATATCCTTGGACCCATTCATTGCCAGGACCCTACACCTAACCCAAGCTCGGGTTGATGCACAGATAGAGGCATTGAAGAAGAAAGGTGTTGCCATTACGATGGACAACAAGAAGAAAGGGCAGGATATCCCTGCGGATGAATATGATGACTTCCTGTTAGAGAAGAGGAAGACCAAGGGAGATAGAATCCCTCCACCACAACAGCAAAGCAAAAGACCCCCAAGGGGCAAGAAGGTGGAACAGGGACCAAAAGGGATTATAATTGAAAGGGCAGTATTTGCAGCTGAGGAGGCGGTAGGGTCAGGATCAGGATCAGAATCAGCATCCCCTCCAAAGAAAGAAAAGATCAAGAAAAGTAAGACAGCAGAGGCTAGAATCACTGAGACCCAAGAAGTGGGTCAATCCTCTAAACAACCAGGAGGAGAGGATACCCTCATAGAAGAAGAGCCTGAGGAAGAGGAGAGCTCCACAGGTGCTGGTGTCTACCCCACCTAAGAAACAAAGAACCTCCATGAGAGGTGGAATAAGCCAACCCACTACCTCATTACAAGGGGAAGGTAGTGAAGTGCGCAAGGAACTTCAACATAATGTTCCACTTCCTACCATCGTCAAGTTCAAAACTAAACTTGCTGAGGAGCAGCTGAAAGAAACTTCTCAGACACAAGCAGAAGGGCATGTCTCGCTCGACGAGACAATAAATTTGTCTGATGATGAGGTGGTGCAGGATGTGGTTGCACAGAAGATGGAAACACTGGCTGCTGGTATTAGTATGACCCCCCACAAGTCTCCACCAATTCAATCAGTACTGGAAGAGATGAGGTGAGTGGAAGAAGAGCGAGAAAAGAGCCCAGAGCAAGTAGCTCAGGAAATAGGGCTAGATACATTGATCACAGAGGTGACCAGTCTTGTAGTGGTAGACCTGACAGAGAAACAGGATGCAAGTCCTGAACAGCCAGCAGGATCACCTGGTGAAGGCCAACCAACAGAAGAAATAGAGATGGCAGAATCGGAAGGCCATGCTCTGGAATTAGGACAACAAAGTCCATGGGATACATCAGCGGAACCTGCTATAGTAGAGGTTCAAAAGATGAAGGCTGATGAAAAGGAGGAAACAAAAGAGGATCCAGCTACCAAGACACAGGAGGTTGACAGTGCAAGCTCAGAAGAAATAATAGCTGCAGAGCAATCACCAGCACATCAGGCAGAGTCCCCAGTATCTGATGCAGTGGATAAGCAATAGGGGGAAGAATTGGGAACGGATGAAGTAATGACAGAGGGAGATCATGAACATCATGAATAGCATATAGATGCACCTCAAGGTTCCCCACAACATATAGATGCACCTCAAGGTTCCCCACAGCATATAGATGCACCTCAAGGGTCCCCACAGCATGAAGATCCACCTCCAGAAAAGGAAATCCCTCAACAGGAGGAGGTGCCGCAAGATCAACAACAAAGAGAGCATCAAGAAGAAGAAATGAGAAAGTCACCATCTCCACAACACTTGTTGACAGAAACGGGAGATATAGGTGAACATCAGGATGATGCTGAAAAACATGATCAGGTGCCTCCGTGGTTGGCAAAAGAGGTAAATGCTGAGGAAGAGCTTGAAATTCAGGAATTCGACGTCTCCACCCTGTTCTCTGTGGATATAATGAAGCCAAAGAGGAAGGCCAGAATGACTTCGGCCATCAAGAGAGATCCGGCAACAGGGAGAAGGACCCCGCAAATTGCCATACCTGCGGTGGAGAAGGAAAAAGGTAAAATCACTGTCGATGAATTTCAAATCAGTACAGTAGATTTGGGCTTTGCCAATGAGGACCAAGAAGGTTAGGAGGGCAAAGATATCATTGACTCTCTAATTCAGAAAGTGAAAAGAGAGAAGGAGAAAAATAAGCAACATAAAGAGCACATTGCTCAGTTGCATGCCTATATCAAAGGGCTGACCAATCCTGATGATACCACAACTGAACATGCAGTCCCATTGACTGCCATTTCTCAGGAGGAGGTAAATAAATTAGACCTCATGAAGCATGAGGCGTCTGTAATAAGAAGATGGATGTCATCCACATTGGATGATGCTGTAGAAATAATGAAGGCCTCTTTGAAGAGGTGGAGCACCCTAAGTGACTCCAAGGCCAAAGTGGATAAATTGCAGATGCAGACCGGGAAGAGGTCTTACAAGCTAGAGAGAGTCCTAAGCCTGTTATGGAAAATAAGGAATATAAATCCACAACTGCTCATTAGTAAGTAGGTACTGAATAGTAATACCGCATTATTAATAGATATATGGTATAAAGACACTCAGTTTGAGTGTGGAGTCCTCAAAAGATGTAATAATAAGCTGAGGGATATCAGCATGAGGCTACGAGATTTAATGGCTGAAGAAGCGGTGATACTGGAGGCATTGTAAGGCAAGGTGGAAGGAAAAATAGAAAATCAAGATGAAGAGTCTGCCATTAAAGTAGTACACAGCAACTTCCAATTAGAGACAGATGGTCCACCTATCCCTTTGACAGAGGAATTGATAGATAAAATAATGAGGATCAAGGTCCAGATGGAGAAATACAAAGAGACACTGCAGGACAAGAAAAATAAGCTTAATAACAGTAGAGACAAATATGAGGCACATAAGCATGCCATTGTCAAAGCAAAGACTCAAGATGGCAGAGGGATAGATCAGGTTGTGCGTTCATACAAGCAGGTCTACAGTAGTATGCAGCCCCATATGCAGCCGCGTCATCATCAGGATAGTGAAAGTTCAGAAAGTGATGCACATGATGATGACCCGCATGAATCAGCTGAGGAGCATGATGAAGATACATCATGAAGGGAATAATAGCATAAGTAGTATAGATAGTTGCCAGCTGGCAACTTGTGCCATTTTGTAAAGATTGACAAAATCAAGTGAATCATGACCGTAGATTTGTATTGATAAATCAAGATCGTAGATCTTTTGTAACGGATTCCTCACCTTATTCTATAAAAGGTGGTGGAATGCCCTATTGAAACATTCAAAACTTAATTGAAATCTGTTTGCTGAAGTATTCAAGGCTTATTTCAAAGTTATTGCATATGTACATGTCTTTTGCATACTTAATGAATGAGAAGAGTATTTTGATTACAAATCTTCATAAATCTTGATTAATCTATGTCTGAATTCTAGATATGTGCTTTGATTTGCTGCGTCCCTTGGAGTGCTCATCATGTTGCATGTATTGTTTTCATTCCTCATCCTCTGAAGTTTGCATCAACTGTATCTAGCTGTGGAATGTCCTGGTGAACATATGGTTTGATTTCTTCTCGTCATGACAGTATCGAGTATGTATGTGGATCAATAGCTGAAGCTTCAACTTTAAATTGTAGTATTCCTTTAATTTCTTTCAATTTCAGAACATTTCATTATCACAATTGTGAATAACTGATAATCCTAAGTAAATAACACAAATATGCAGACATCTCGTAGGTAATCGCAAATATTTAGCATATTTGAATGCAAAGCATGCACAATTGAAAAATATCATGCAAAGATTGAGGTATTTCTACATCTTTTCATCTAATAACTGCATAATATGACTTCTCTGTAAAGAATTTCTGTAGGAATGTCATGATGATGGCACAATTTCACATAAGGCCCCAAAATGGAAACAACAACACACATTAACCTCTAAGTAACTTCAGACGATTAAGACCTAATCACCGGAGACTTGGGATCCTGAATTCTTTGAATTCATAGTATCTTTCAAGATGAATAAAGGTTAATGTGTACTTTTATTCTATGTTTGTTTGTGACTAACATCATGACCAACATAAATTGGCGCTAGAAGGAGGGCGTGATCTGGAATACTACGCTCATCATCATTATTTTCAGGTTCTATGATGCAGGGAGTAAGGTAACCTCATATCGTCTGTGAATTTCAAATATTACATAAATATTTACTATAAGAAGCTCATATATGCTCATTTCGTGTAAAGATTTCTAGATCTTACATAAATATTGCAAGCTTTACAGTAGATCATTCTGAATTCACTAATATTGGCCAAAGATCCGTAAATCTGTTCGAGCTTTGAAGAATTTAAGCTTTAGATACTTGAGATCTCGTGCTAGGGGTCATTATACCCCAAATATCCTGTCATATTCATAGTATCTTCACAAATATTTCGTAAATATCTAGTTTGATTAGCCATCTAACTGCAAATATCACCTCATTTGGTGAAATCCAACCAATATTTGCAAAGCTTCAGCCAATTTGCCTTAGAATTGTGAAATCCTGGCTCACAGGATAAATACCAGGTCTAGATCTAGTGGAATCTTCGAGGAACTACCTGTTAGAGGTTTCATACCTAGAACCGTAGACATTCATCATACTCCAGGGTCTAGTGCGTCAAGAGCTTCACCAGAACCTCCTCCTGTAACTCCCGTTGGTTTACAAATACCTTCCGGGATATCTGTGACACCTCCTGTTCAGCCTCAGGGTGTACCTTTGGTTCAACCCCAGCCAGCTGCAACACCAGCTCAACCTCCTCTAGTTGCAATGTCTTTCTTTGCAGCAAAGTCACCTTTGACCTTTAATGCATATCATGAGCTACCAAAGAATCCAGACAAACTTTGTCCAAAATATCATCCTTATCAAGATGCTGATGATCATATCAGGACATTTAAGGAAGCTTGCTGCAGAGCCAAAATAGAACATCAAGATGTGGTGTGCAGGTTATTTCCTTTTTCCTTAGGGGAAGATGCTTATAATTGGTTCATTAGTCTTGGCCAAGCCTCTGTTGGTTCATGGGCTATCTTAGAGAAAGCTTTTCTTGACAGGTTCAAGGTCCCTATTGATCCATCTATGAATTACCATATGTTTGCCACGATCAAAAGATTTGAGCATGAACCTATCGCCAATTTCAATGCTAGGTTTCAGAAAATGTTGTCCAAGTTAGTTGCTCCATATGTAGTATCTGATGCCTCTGCCCAGAGTATCTATTATTCAGCTCTGGATCCATTAACTTCCATGTTCATCAGGAGAACACATCCTGAGATCACTACATTGACAGGAGCTTTTCAAGAAGCTATCAAAGTGAATCAGTAGTTGATACCTGCTCCTACTCCAAATATAGTATTTCCTACCTTTCCTGGCATGCATTCACAATATCCCGCATCATATCCGGCAGCATATTCTCCGCAATATCCTGCACAGTATCCTAATGGAATAGTGATACCTCCAGCAGTCATGCCTGCACCTTTGCAAGTACCTCCACTGAGCATCATGCCCCCTCCTAATGGAAATGGCCAAGTGCCACAATACCCTGCACAAGCCCAGATACCTCAGGGTGCTGATCTATCCAATAATAACCATGGATCCTCTTTCTTCAAGCCTCAGACTAAAAATGTAGTAGCCAAAGCTCAGGAAGAAAAGGAGGAAATCAAAGAGATTTCTGCTCAATTGAGAAAACTCACCACAGAAGTGACACACTTGAGAAATCAGGGTTTTTATTCCCAGTCAAGTCAGAATAGAAATTATTCCAATGACAGACCAAATTATCCTGATAGAGGATATAACAACAATAATTTCAACAATAATGGTGGAAATAACAATAATCCACCTAGACAGCCCAGAGTATGGAACTCTAGGCCAAATAATGGTTCATTGCCATCACCCCTGGACAATCAGCCTCTTGCTGAGGCCAAACAGACTACTAGAGTTAATCTTGCTGAGGCAGCTCTTACTAATTGGTGTAGGATCCACAATACCAATGCACATGCAGAATTAGACTATCCACAATTTAGAATCGTTGCTAGCATCTTTCAGACTGAAGTGTCTAACACTTCTGGAAATCCACCTCATGCAGAAGGAAATGAGATTGTTCCTTGTGGATACGACTCAGCTTTTGTGCTAGAAGCCTATACAAATCAACCTCATCAAAGTTATAACCAGGCATATGAAGAATCAGCCTTAGGTTTTGAAACAAACTATGTTTTCCCCTTTGAAGATGAAAATGAGCCTGCAAGGGAACGTGAAGAAGTACATGCATATCAGCAACAATATCCTGGTAACCACAATTATAACTTGAGGAGTAATGCCAACAGACCTGCTAGTCCATTGACATCATCTCTACCTCCAAACAACTTCAATACACCTCCTGATCCTAAGGCTAGCAATAACCCAGGGTTCCCTAAGGTGAATGCTTAGTACTTGTCACCTCAAAACACAGTATCAAAGATTGTGAATACACCTCATGAATCCGACAAGTTGGTCAGCTATCTCGCTGATGAAATGAAGAAAATTAAGATCAGCCTGTCCCTGTCTGAGTTACTGAAAACTCCTGCCATCAAAAGGGCATTCATGAAGTCCTTAGATGATCCTGCCCCTAAAGAGGATAGTCATCTTTCAAGTCAATCCAGCAGTAAAGATCACGCTGCTAGGGATAATATTGTCAAGACTAAAGTGTCAGCTACAGTCCAAGCTGTAGAAACCTCCCACATGACCTTGTATAGGGATAAAACTGAATCACCTCCGTTCCTCCTTACCATAAGAATGTTCAGCAAGAACTTGCACAACTGTCTGGTGGATTCGGGAGCCTCAACGAATGTTATGCCCTTGTCAATATGCAATGCTTTAGGACTGTATCCTGCTAAATCCTTAAAGAAGGTCACACAGTTGGACAAAAAGAAGTGTAGTAGGGGAATTAACTCATATCCACATGCAGCTAGCTTCTGATCCTAGGTGTAGTTAGGGTAAAATTGCAAATAGGATAAATGAATAAATAGCAAATATAAAAGCCCTAGCAATGCACAATGAAGCACAAGACAACATGAAAATCAAAATAACAAATGTAAATGCAAACTGATCTCCACGCTATGCTTGATTTATCTCCATTGCTCTTCTCCACCTCGCATGAGCATGCAAGATTTTGAAGGATTATTGTTGGAAGAATGTTGGGTGCTCACTTCTGCAGCATAACATTAAGATGAAGATGCTAGAATGAAGGATGCAAAGGCTCTAATGATATTTCAACAGCATGTGGATACTTGAGGATCAATGCATGGTAATGATAATTTGGCAGAATAATGTTACTTGAAGCTCAATGCATGCTAATGGCTTGTGAGGGGTTTGATTTATAGGAAAGGCTTGGTTCCAATGGACGGCTGAGATTAAAAAGCTAATTGATTGATGTGGACGGCTAGGATTGATTCGGTTATCCCACTCTTCAAGGGAGTTGTAGTCATTTGACAAGTGTCAAGAAAAATAGGGCTCATGTGTGCTTGTGTACATAAAAAGTACTACATATAAAAGATATTAAATAAAAGGCTGTAGTACCACTTATCTTTTTTAAATGAAAAAAGCACACATGTCGGCTTAATGATAAGATAACTTAATTAAATAAATAAAATTTATTTAATTAATTGGAAAGTCGGCTTATGATGAGAACTTAATTCAAATAAAATATTTGAATTAGTTGGGATATGAGTTGGATATTAATTAAATAAATAAATTTATTTAATTAATTGGCTAAGTAGGATAAGGATGGGATTGAATGGGATTTTAATTAAATAAATAAAATTTATTTAATTAATTGGCTAATGGAATAAGTGGGGTTAAGAGTGGGATTTAGGACAAAATGCTACATGATGTTTAAGTGATGTTTTTGACAAGGTGTTGCTAGACATGAACAAAGTTGGGACAAATTTGGGTGTCTACATTAGGATCCAGTATTACATTGATATTCAAGTAGTTGACATACCTGATACGTATGGGATGTTGCTCAGCTGCGATTGGTCTAAAACGCTTAACGGATATATGTCTATAGATTTCAGTCACATGTGGTTACCATGGAAGGGTATACCTAATCAGATCAGGATTGATGCTGAACCTAGTATGAAACATATGATAACTGAGTACAACAGAACAAATGAGATCATGTACATAAACGTAGAACCTGGAGTTTATTGCATCAGGCCGTAGACTGTCAAAATAGAAGAGATCTTGATGCTTAAGCTGCATCATCATCATCATGATGATGATCAGGAGGACATGCTAGTCATAGAAACTGATAATAATCTCGATAATGAGAATGAAATAGATCACTTCAGAGATTTTGAGATACATTTGTCTAAACAGGTAAAACGTTGTCAATTGTTAAATATACCTGCTAATGATATTTTGATTGATGGATGGTGCAGATTACATGACGAAGCACATTCAGAAAAGACATGTGAAACATGCTTAGAGATGATGATGCTAGAGCGAACATATAGTGAGGCATCATCATCATATTCCGAGGTAAATGTTACATTTGATGATGATGACAATAATAATTCTTATCTATCTTTTGTAGGAATTGAAGAACCGACAGATCATGATGAGCATCCTATCCTAGAAACAGAGGAAATTTTAGTCTCTCTCCAAGTAAATAATGAAATGAAAGAAAAGATCACCCCAGGGAGTGATTGCTTTATGGAACCAGATTATGAATTGTCTGATGAGGACAAAGGTAGTGACCTGACAAAGTTCGAAGAATTTTTGGAAAAGGAAATAGAGAAGGTGACACGACAGCATAAATCTCCTCGGGAGGTCTTAATTAAAAATTGGTGTAGGCTGCATGAGGCACCTCACTTAGAAACAACTTGCTCACTATGTTTACACATCTTGAAAAAGCATGCAGCTACAGATTTAGAAGATCATCCTCCTGCTGAAACAAAAGAGAGAATAGAAAAGCCATCAGGCTCACAAGAAAAGGGAAAGAAGAAACTTAAGGATGATGATGTCCCAAAGTTAAAATGGATATCAGGCGGAGCAGCAGCCAGAGCTGCAAAGGGAAAAGAAAGTTCAGCTAAATGTCCTGCTGAAGATAAACCTTGGATCCTGAGGTTTGATGGGTCCAAATCTAAGCAAGGTGCTAGGGTAGGAATCGATCTGATTGATTCAACTGGGAAATCCTATCTGGCAGCCTACAGATTATAGTTCCCCTGTACTAACAATGTAGCAGAGTATGAGGCTTTGATTCATGGAATGTTGTTTGCTCATAAGAAGAAAGTAAGGATTCTGCATGTCTTTGGAGATTCAGAACTAGTTATGAAGCAAGTAAGAGGAATTTACTCCTATAACTACAGAAAACTATCAAATTACAGACATCGTGTGTGGGACCTGATGGAAGACTTTGACACCTTTAATATCACTCATGTACCAAGAGAACAAAACCATAGGGCAAATGCGCTAACTCAAGCTGCCAGTACATTAGAGCCACTGTCTATATCTGGTCTAAAGAGATTTTCAGTAGAACTGGTGTCAGTACCATCAATACCTGACAATGTGACTAATCTCCAGGTGTTTGATGATGATCAACACATTCTGAACTTCATTTCAAATAGAGACATATTTGAGGCTCAGATTATAGATGAGAATGGTATGGAGGATCATGTCTGGGAAGAAGATGAGATATTAGAGTTGCCTAGCAACAGGATCCCCAAAGGTATGATTGAGTTGGAAAGAGCCTTTGATTTGGATAATATGCTTAAACATAAAGATCTGCCTAAGGCAGATGGAGCTCAATATTCACAAGTGAATATTGGACAAGCTGATGACAAGAAAAATGTCTTATTAGGTAAGGTTTGCACACCAGAAGAGTTAGAAGGAATAACTCAGGCCCTCAAGGATTACATACATGTAATTGCATGGACTTATGATGAGCTGAAGACATATGATACCTCTGTCATAACTCATACTATACCTCTCAAGCCGGATGCAAAACCTTTCAAACAGAAGCAAAGGCCAATCAATGCCTTGCTCGAACCAATAATTCTTGAAGAAGTCAAGAAATTGTTAAATGCCAGGATAATATTTCCTGTCAGGCACTCCACTTGGGTGGCTAATCTTGTGCCAGTCAGAAAGAAGAATGGAGACATCAGGTTATGCGTAGATTTCAGGAACCTGAATAGAGCATCAGAAAAGGATAACTATCCTTTACCCTCATTGGATGAAGTTCTACAGATTGTAAATGGAGCTAAAATGATGTCCTTCTTGGACGACTTTTCAGGATACAACCAAGTAATGGTTGACAAAATTGACAGATTGAAAACTGCCTTCACCACAAAGTGGGGGATATTTGCATATAGACTTATGCCCTTTGGACTCATAAATGCTGGAGCTACATTCCAGCGAGCAATGGACATAGCTTTCAGAGGTCTAATAGGAAAGTGTATAGTCATCTACATAGATGACTTGATGGTTTTCTCCAAGGAAAGGAGGAATCATGTTGCTGATCTCAGAAGTGTGCTGAAGAAATGTGAAGAATATGGAATATCTTTGAATCCCAAGAAGTGCATATTTGGGGTCACAACAGGAAAATTACTAGGCCACCTGATCACAGAGGATGGAATTATCATTGATCCTGACAGGGTGGAATCTATTATGAAGTTACAACTTCCAAGAAGCAAAAAGGAACTCAAGTCTTACTTTGGTAAGATAAACTTTGTGAGGAAGTTCATCACCGGCTTTGCTGAGATTGTTAGACCTTTAAATGATATGTTGAAAAAAGATGCACAAATTGAGTGGACACCAGAAGCCAGGACTGCATTTGAAGATATAAAAAGGGCCATTTCAGATGCTCCTGTCTTCATTAGTCCAGATTACACGAAAGATTTCTACATCTATTCATTTGCTTTAGAACATACCTCTGCAACAGTATTAACTCAAAGAAACAAAGAGAAAGAAGAGAAACCAATTGCTTTCATGAGCTGTCCTTTCAGGGATGCTGAGTTGAGGTATGTAGATGTTGAGAGACAGGCACTTGCATTAGTCAGGGCAGTAAAGAAATTTAGACATTACATACTCAGAAGCAAAGTGATTGCTGTGGTTCCTGATGCAGCAGTGAAGATGCTGCTGATGCAAAGTGAGCCTGGTGAAAAAAGAGCTAAATGGATTACTGTATTACAAGAGTATGACATGGAAATTACACCAATAAAGCTGGTAAGAGGACAAGCTTTGAGCTAGATGATATCTGAGATTGATCCAAACATCACTAGTCAGCAATATGTGATCAATGAGAAAGACAATAAAGAGTGGTATTCAGATATCAGGCACATCCTGATTACTAGAAGATGTCCATCAAGAATGCAGGCTTCACAAAGAAGAGCCTTAAAGATAAGATTCCAAAAGTATATGATGAAGGGAGGAACCTTGTTCAAGAAGAATTACGAAGGAATATACCTTAGATGCTTAGAGAAGCCAGAAGCAAGTAGAGTCCTGACAGAATTACATGATAAGTTTGGAATGGCACATGGATCAGCATTGGCCACAACACATGCAATCCTCCGAGTAGGATATTATTGGCCTACAATTTTTAAAGACACAGCTGATCATGTTAAATGTTGTCATGTTTGCCAGGTTGCTACCAACAGAGAGAAATATGCTGCACAACCATTGCAGCCAGTAATGGAAGAGCGCCCATTTGCACAGTGCGGCATGGACTTCATAGGACCAATCAATCCTCCATCCTCCTCAGGGCATAGGTATGCTTTAACAATTACTGACTATTGTACTAGATGGGCTGAGGCTATTAGCAGCAAAACTTGCACTGCAGATGATGTCATTAAATTTTTGGAGAGCAACATTGTCACCAGGTATGGAACTCCTTATGCATTGGTAAGTGATAATGGGTCCGCCTTCATTTCCACCAAGTTATCCAGTTCGGCTTTTGACCATGGGATTATACTTAAGTTTTCATCTAACTATTATCCTCAAGGGAATGGTTTAGCAGAATCCACCAACAAGAATTTACTGAGTATCATAAGAAATTGATAGAGAAGAACCCCAGGGAATGGAACTCATTTCTAAAGTATGCCTTATGGGTAGACAGAACTAGAATAAAAACTGCATTAGGAAACTCACCTTTCTAACTAGTATATGGAGTGGATCCCATCCTCCCTGTAAACTTAAGAATTCCTACCCTACAGTTTGCCCAAGAATACCTAGGCATAGACAATAAACAAGAAGTCAGGTTGCTTTAGTTGATGCACCTGGAAGAAAAAAGGAGTCAAGCAATTGATCAATTTGTAAAACATCAGGCTGTTGTCAAACGTTGGTTTGATAAGAGAGCCAGAATTAAAGCTTTTAGGATATCCGATTTGGTCCTGATGTGGGATAAGGCCCATGAAAAGAAAGGTGACCATGGTAAGTTTGATAGATTATGGATAGGTCCCTTTCAAGTTTCTGAGATACTAGGAGATAGTACTTATAGGCTTAAGAACCTGACAGGTGAGGATGTCCCATTGCCAGTCAATGGACAATTCCTCAAACATTATTTCCAGGCCTGAATGACTTCATAACAGTCATGTGTATCATATTGTATATTTGTATAGTTGTTTGTATAGTGTGTCTGTTTTGGCTTGTTTTGTTTTGTTGGTTGGGACCTTGTTCTGATAAATCAGGATGATGCACTTCATCACCCCAGAAAATAACTAAATTGTTAAGGTTCAAGTAATGAGATCACATTTAGACATAGGTTATGATTCATTGTAAGAAGTGTTCATGATCAAGTTTGTGATATCTTTTCATCAGGGTGCCTTTTCTTGGTCAAAGTGAATCAATCACAATGAAACACCTAACAGCCTTGGGTTTCTTGAACACACAAGTATAGGTGTTAAGTGAAAAATCTAAAGGGACTCCTTTGCTACCAATACAATCTCCAACCTAAAGTTGCAAGTGACTGTACCTTGTACAAATAAGCTAACATGATGATATCAGATACAAATTTTAAAGAGAAAATTAGAAAAGAAATAAAATTAGGCATCTAAGTAACTCTACCGGGGCTATAGACGCCTGCTGGCAGTGGGGCTCTACTTAGGGAGATTGTATAGATAACCTTGCCGGGGATATAGACGCCCGCTGGCAGCAAGGCTCTATCCAGGTCGGCTATAAGGGATGATCTCCAACTATGTAGTTTAACAACAGTTACTTATGTTTTCAACTTTCTTTCAAGATGAGGATAATTAATCATATGCACACACCTGATCTTTGGTTAGGATTGTTACCATGATGAAATTTTATCATTCAGGAGATCATGATGCTTATGCTTAGATAGAATTAGAATACTATAGATGAAGGTGATCACATCATTTGAATCATTGGAATTTGTTTGTTTTCTTTGGTGGCAAGTTGTTGTGTGGTTACACAACACGCCCCATTTTGACTTGGCAAAATAGGGACCCAATTTTTGGTTTGGCTTGTGCGTCTGCTTCTGGGCGGTTTGGTAAAAGTAAGTCAAGTGCATCATCATGCAAAACCAGGATGAGGTAAGTCACCATGAGGTCAGTTTGTCAAACTTCGTATTTCATCTTTGTGACCTCATATTTTGAAAGAGCATTAAAATTCAGGCAGGTTTGCCTTTTACATCACCTTGATATTCATCAGGATGTAAGAGTTATGAACAGTCAAAGTTTTGGTCAAACCTGATCTTCGCAAGAGGAAGGTCATATTTTCATATCCTCGGTCATATTGTTGAAGCTCATCATCATATTTGAAACATCCCCCCCCCGATATGTCATGCGGTCCAAATATCAAGACGTCAACTTTAAATGATAGCAAAATCTTCCCATCAAACAGTCTTATCTATCGCGAGCGTCATACTTCACATGTAACCTGATATTTCTTTATATCCTCCTGACGCAAACATCACCCTTAGCAAATATCTTGATGACATCATCTGAATATGATAAACAAAGGAATATACATAATGATGACATCATCATCACATTTACATTGCCACAGGATATTTTCTAAAAACCTGATCATGTTCGCCTAATATGATGATGACGTCATGATGCACTGCCGATAAGAAGAGTGAATATCAGGATGACGTCATCCCGATATTCCAAAAGAGAGACATGTAAGTTTGTCTCGTCATCATCATATTTAAAAAACATCACCCGATTCACCGAAATATCCTCCTGATGTACTAAGCATAAACAAGGGTGCTTTTGTCACCCGAATCTTGTCGCAATAACAATGTCAATACAAGGGAGGAGGATGATATTGAAACTCAACCCGATATTTGCGAATATCATCCTACCCTCATGATATCCTGTCATAGGGATATTCCCCGCTCCCATTGCCGCCATTATCATTTAATGCACGCAGACACGGTAGGTAGTTCCCGCCGACCTCGGAACCCAATGAAACACCTGGCGAGATCCTGCATTTTCACATGAATAATCAAGGAACATGATCCAATCTGTTAGAGTTGCCCTAAATGTACCCTAAATGCGAGGTTAAAAGGTAATTCAACCGCCATTTTCACATTTACCTTGTGATAAACTTGTTTTACAGAGCACCCAGCTTCCATATCTGCATACCAGCTACCGTTGCGCGATTTGAGCTCACAGGCAGAAGGAAAGAGGTGATCATTAGCTAAATTAAGAACGTCTCAGCAATCTATTAGTATAAAAGGAAATTTGCATAACTAGGTAAGTGAATAAAACCCTCATCATATTGTTTCTGTTCTGATACGATGATGTAAATTCTGGTTTATGCATCCGTATGATTAAGTAGTGTTGGAATTGATGCAGTAGGCATAATGATTTATGAAGTCAATTGCAATATGCATGCATGTATGTACCTATTGTGAGATAGGATTGTTGTTAATTACAGGTACTCATGGCTGAGAAGCGATTGGTCAAGTGTCAAGAGGAATT
This sequence comes from Cunninghamia lanceolata, assembly GCA_027924645.1. Classification (NCBI taxonomy): domain Eukaryota; kingdom Viridiplantae; phylum Streptophyta; class Pinopsida; order Cupressales; family Cupressaceae; genus Cunninghamia; species Cunninghamia lanceolata. Next base: position 7,367,566 of record BSBN01000620.1, read on the forward strand.
CAGCAAACCCATGTTCTCTGCTCAGAGGGGGGTCCTGTTTAAATATGGAGCAATTACAGACACCCATCAGGGAAGCACTAATTTGGAGGCCTGGTCAGTCAAGCTGAACAATGGACATGACAAGAGTCCTATGCTGGACGCAGTGTTCGTGTCGGGAATGTGGAATGCCGCTGGTTTTCCATACTCCATGGAATCTCCGGAACTTGTCATGGAGTGTGTCTGGAATTATAACCCTCAAACAAGGCAAGTAGTGAAGCATGGGAGGATATATGCAGACCTCTCCATCAAAGGTCTCTCCCGAACGTTTGGATTGCCACTGGGCAGTAAGGTCAAAAGTGTAGACTTGAAGAAGTCTGAAAGAGAGTATGAAGCCAACAAGAAATTGGCTAGGAAGAACATGTATCCGTGGCAAGTTGAGAACAGCACATATAATGCAGTGGCCAAGCTTCCTATGCACCTATTTAAGTATGATTTCAGTGAGGAGTACCAATACATGATTGCACTCCTGAATAGAGTAACCGGCCAGCCTGATACTGGCAGTTTCAGGGATTGGATGTACGGAATAGTAATGATGTGTCTATATTCAGACATTAAGCAATTATGGGGCCAGATAATAAGTGATGCTCTGCATGAGCAACTGATGAACCTGGGAGGTTCAAATTGTGCATTTTACATGTCATCATATATTGTTTATTCTTGTGCCTACAAAGGCACTTTTGATGCCTTGGTTACAGATGGGAAGCTCACAGGCACAAATGCTACATATATCTGGGATCATCATCCCCAGCTACAGAGAACCAACTACCTCAAAGATTACAAACTGGTCAATGATGCGTTCTCTATGCATCTGGTAAGGACCATGGAAGAAGACAGAATAAAGAGATTGAGCATGGAAGCTCAAGAGGCAGTCTATAGGCATGGGGCCTGGTACATACAGTTTGTGACCTTTTCTTATATAAGGGTTGAGGGTTTCGAGGGACATCCCCTGATGCTGCCAAGGTATCCTACCGATGCCGTAGTACTAATGGAATTTATCAGGTAGGGCTCCACCATGATACAAATGTACAAGGATGCCCAGAAGCTGCCACCAATTTTGTTCCCAGTCAGCATTGGCAACTATATGTGCCCCGACTCAGATAGTATAAAGAAGGTGATGGTCACCCTAAATAAAATGAATCTGCAGCCTTTTCCAATAACAAGACCATATGATCCTTACGGCAGGATATAGAAGATACTAGGAAAGCCTATTCACCAAAGGCACCTAGAGGATTTTTGGGCTAACTGTGAAGATGAGGCAGAAGCCAGAAGAAGGAGGTATCAGAGGTTAACTCTGAACCAAGTTAGAACTTTTGATTGCATCTCCCTTCCCCAGCAATTAAAGAAGGATGATGGCAGGACAATGGCAGATGAGTATGAACAGAAAAAGATATATAATGACACCATCTCTGCACCTGACCTCACTATGCAGGAGGACATATCCTTGCACCCATTCATTGCCAGGACCCTAAACCTAACCCAAGCTTGGGTTGATGCACAGATAGAGGCATTGAAGAAGAAAGGTGTTGCCACTACGGTGAACAACAAGAAGAAAGGGCAGGATATCCCCGCGGATGAATATGATGACTTCCTGTTAGAGAAGAGGAAGACAAAGGGAGATAGAATCCCTCCACCACAACAGCAGAGCAAAAGACCCCCAAGGGGCAAGAAGGTGGAACAGGGACCAAAAGGGATTATAATTGAAAGGGCAGTATTTGCAGCTGAGGAGGCGGCAGGGTCAGGATCAGGATCAGAATCAGCATCCCCTCCAAAGAAAGAAAAGCCCAAGAAAAGTAAGACAGTAGAGGCTGGAATCACTGAGACCCAAGAAGTGGGTCAATCCTCTAAACAACCAGGAGGAGAGGATACCCTCATAGAAGAAGAGCCTGAGGAAGAGGAGGCTCCATTGGTAATAAAAAGGAAGAGGAGAGCTCCATAGGTGCTGGTGTCTACCCCACCTAAGAAACAAAGAACCTCCATGAGAGGTGGAATAAGCCAACCCCCTACCTCATTACAAGGGGAAGGTAGTGAAGTGTGCAAGGAACTTCAACATAATGTTCCACTTCCTACCATCGTCAAGTTTAAAACTGAACTTGCTGAGGAGCAGCTGAAAGAAACTTCTCAGACACAAGCAGAAGGGCATGTCTCGCTCGACAAGACAATAAATTTGTCTGATGATGAGGTGGTGCAGGATGTGGCTGCACAGAAGATGGAAACACTGGCTGCTGGTATTAGTATGACCCCCCACAAGTCTCCACCAGTTCAATCAGTACTGGAAGAGATGAGGCGAGTGGAAGAAGAGAGAGAAAAGAGCCCAGAGCAAGTAGCTCAGGAAATAGGGCTAGATACATTGATCACAGAGGTGACCAGTCCTGTAGTGGTAGACCTGACAGAGAAACAGGATGCAAGTCCTGAACAGCCAGCAGGATCACCTGGTGAAGGCCAACCAACAGAAGAAATAGAGATGGCAGAATCGGAAGGCCATGCTCTGGAATTAGGACAACAAAGACCACGGGATACATCAGCAGAACCTGCTATAGTAGAAGTTCAAGAGATGAAGGCTGATGAAAAGGAGGAAACAAAAGAGGATCCAGCTGCCAAGACACAGGAGGTTGACAGTACAAGCTCAGAAGAAATAATAGCTGCAAAGCAATCACCAGCACATCAGGCAGAGTCCCCAGTATCTGATGCAGTGGATAAGCAACAGGGGGAAGAATTGGGAACGGATGAAGTAATGACAGAGGGAGATCATGATCATCATGAACAGCATATAGATGCACCTCAAGGTTCCCCACGGCATATAGATGCACCTCAAGGTTCCCCACAGCATATAGATGCACCTTAAGGTTCCCCACAGCATATAGATGCACCTCAAGGGTCCCCACAGCATGAAGATCCACCTCCAGAAAAGGAAATCCCTCAATAGGAGGAGGTGCCGCAAGATCAACAACAAAGAGAGCATCAAGAAGAAGAAATGAGAAAGTCACCATCTCCACAACACTTGTTGACAGAAACGGGAGATATAGGTGAACATTAGGATGATGCTGAAAAATATGATCAGGTGCCTCCGTGGTTGGCAAAAGAGGTAAATGCTGAGGAAGAGCTTGAAATTCAGGAATTCGACGTCTCCACCCTGTTCTCTGCGGATATAATGAAGCCAAAGAGGAAGGCCAGAATGACTTTGGCCATCAAGAGAGATCCGACAACAGGGAGAAGGACTGCGCAAATTGCCATACTTGCGGTGGAGAAGGAAAAAGGTAAAATCACTGTCGATGAATTTCAAATCAGTACAGTAGATTTGGGCTTTGCCAATGAGGACCAAGAAGGTCAGGAGGGCAAAGATATCATTGACTCTCTAATTCAGAAAGTGAAAAGAGAGGAGAAAAATAAGCAACATAAAGAGCACATTGCTCAGTTGCATGCCTATATCAAAGGGTTGACCAATCCTGATGATACCACAACTGAACATGCAGTCCTATTGACTGCCATTTCTCAGGAGGAGGTAAATAAATTGGACCTCATGAAGCATGAGGTGTCCGTAATAAGGAGATGGATGTCATCCACATTGGATGATGCTGTAGAAATAATGAAGGCCTCTTTGAAGAGGTGGAGCACCCTAAGTGACTCTAAGGCCAAAGTGGATAAATTGCAGATGCAGACCAGGAAGAGGTCTTACAAGCTAGAGAGAGTCCTAAGCCTGTTAAGGGAAATAAGGAATATAAATCCACAACTACTCATTAGTAAGCAGGTACTAAATAGTAATACCGCATTATTAATAGATATCTGGTATAAAGACAATCAGTTTGAGTGTGGAGTCCTCAAAAGATGTAATAATAAGCTGAGGGATATCAGCATGAGGCTACGAGATTTAATGGATGAAGAAGTGGTGATACTGGAGGCATTGGAAGGCAAGGTGGAAGGAAAAATAGAAAATCAAGATGAAGAGTCTGCCATTAAAGCAGTACACAGCAACTTCCAATCAGAGATAGATGGTCCACCTGTCCCTTTGACAGAGGAATTGATAGATAAAATAATGAGGATCAAGGTCCAGATGGAGAAATACAAAGAGACACTGCAGGATAGGAAAAATAAGCTTGATAACAGTAGAGACAAATATGAAGCACATAAGCATGCCATTGTCAAAGCAAAGACTCAAGATGGCGGAGGGATAGATCAGGTTGTGCGTTCATACGAGCAGGTCCGCAGTAGTATGCAGCCCCATATGCAGCCGCGTCATCATCAGGATAGTGAAAGTTCATAAAGTGATGCACATGATGATGACCCACATGAATCAGCAGAGGAGCATGATGAAGATACATCATGAAGGGAATAATAGCATAAGTAGTATAGATAGTTGCCAGCTGGCAACTTGTGCCATTTTGTAAAGATTGACAAAATCAAGTGAATCATGACCGTAGATTTGTATTGATAAATCAAGATCGCAGATCTTTTGTAACGGATTCCTCACCTTATTCTATAAAAGGTGGTGGAATGCCCTGTTGAAGCATTCGAAACTTAATTGAAATCTGTTCGCTAAAGTATTCAGGGCTTATTTCAAAGTTATTGCATATGTACATGTCTTTTGCATACTTAATGAAAGAGAAGAGTATTTCGATTACAAATCTTCGTAAATCTTGAGTAATCTGTGTCTGAATTCTGGATATGTGCTTTGATTTGCTGCGTCCCTTGGAGTGCTCATCATGTTGCATGTATTGTTTTCATTCCTCATCCTCTGAAGTTTGCATCAACTGTATCTAGCTGTGGAATGTCCTGGTGAACATATGGTTTGATTTCTTCTCGTCATGACAGTATCGAGTATGTATGTGGATCAATAGCTGAAGCTTCAACTTTAAATTGTAGTATTCCTTTAATTTCTTTCAATTTCAGAACATTTCATTATCACAATTGTGAATAACTGATAATCCTAAGTAAATAACACAAATATGCAGACATCTCGTAGGTAATCGCAAATATTTAGCATATTTGAATGCAAAGCATGCACAATTGAAAAATATCATGCAAAGATTGAGGTATTTCTACATCTTTTCATCTAATAACTGCATAATATGACTTCTCTGTAAAGAATTTCTGCAGGAATGTCATGATGATGGCACAATTTCACGTAAGGCCCCAAAATGGAAACAACAACACACATTAACCTCTGAGTAACTTCAGACGATTAAGACCTAATCACCGGAGACTTGGGATCCTGAATTCTTTGAATTCATAGTATCTTTCAAGATGAATAAATGTTAATGTGTACTTTTATTCTATGTTTGTTTGTGACTAACATCATGACCAACAGGAAGATCTAGAAATTCAAATGGATATGTATGGTATCAGGGAACAACTTCAGTCTGCCCTAGATGATCTTGAGCAATCTAACTCTAAAGTCAATGAATTGAAGGAAAGACTCAAACAGGATGATGATTTCATAAATGAACTAAAAGGGAAACTAAGTATCTCTATGAAAAAGAGAAAGGATCTACTTCAACAATTGGCAAGTCAAGGTGAAGCCAATGACACAAATGAAGATCTAAAGGAGAAAACCAAGTTATGTGAAAAGTTATCAAAAGAGGTCATTATGGTAAGACATGAAATGGAATCAGGAGTTATGAAATTTACCCAAGAAATTGAAGAGAAAAGAAAAACTGAAAATGATCTAAGACAATCTCTCAAGGAGAAATCAGAGGACTGCCACAAAATGGATAGAATAATCAGGCATCTTGAATGTGATCTTGAAGAAGCTAGAGATAATGAAGAACAACTTGAGAATCAGATTGACACTCTTAAAAGGGATCTTCAAACAACAAATGAATACAAAGAGAAATTCAAGATAAGCTCTGTTCAACTTGAAGTTCTTCTTCAAAGCCAAAAGAGGGTAGATGACAAGCAAGGCTTGGGGTATGAAAAAGGTGAAAGCTCCAGATCCGGTCAGAAGAACTCTAGATCAGAAAATCCAAGAAACAGGCCTAGAAGACCTCTGGTAAGGCAACCAAATGTTCAAAGATATCCTTCCTTCAATGGATACTGCCACAATTGCAATAACTTTGGTCATAAAGCAAATCAATGTAGAAGAAGAATGAATCAAACTAATTCATCCTTCTCCGGACAGTGCTTTAATTGCAAAAGGTATGGTCACAAAACTCATGAATGCAGAAATATTCAAATGAACAATTCATTCAATGGTAGATGTTTTGCATGCAATAGAATGGGACATATGGCTAATCAGTGCAAATCAAGAGGATATCAGTCAAATATGCAAAGAAATGTTGTTTGCTACAATTGTAATAGATTCGGTCATATTGTCAAATTCTGCAGAAGTAAGAATCAGGACAAAAAGGGTTTGGTGCATCATAATCAAAACCAAGACAAAGGAAAAGGAAAAGTGAATGTGGATGAAATTCAAAGAGAGATGAACAAGATATGGGTGAAGAGAAGTACAGAAAATGATGGCGATGGATCCACACTAGAATCTGGTGCTGATATTCCTTCCAGAAACTAAATAGATGAGCTCTGACTCAGGGGGAGTAACAAAAGAAAAACATTTTCTCGCAGCCAGTCAATAGGTTCTTGAAAGTGGCACATGAAAGGTTGCAGACCAAAGGGTTCTCAGAGAAATATCTTAATAAGCCATGGTAAAGATATGGAAGATCTGCAAAAAGTTTTGAAAAGATTAATCTTCCAAGATTGATCCAGTTCAATAGTCATCCAGTAAGAATAGGATTTTCACAGTTAGATCCGGTATGATTAAAATTTGAGGTATCTTGATCTGTGGATAAATGGAATTATTGTGAAAGGTAGATAGATTGCTAATATCCACCGAGAATAACTTTAAGTGCATCTTAGTGATCTGGATAATTCTCTCAAGACAAGGAGAATAAAGCAACTGGAATAACTTAAGGTATGCATTTATTGCAAACAAAATTAGGGTTTGCGGAGAAATAAAAGGGTTCTTTTATTCATCATTTGTACATTTGCATTTGAGAAGAAGAGAAAAGGAGCTCTATAAACAAATTGTCTCAAGCCTCTTGAAGATCAACTGCAGAAGTCAATTCTTCCAATAATCTGATTCAACTCATACTGTGAAACCTAGAAGCGTAAAAGGTATTTTCCGTTCTTGAATCTCTCTCTATAAATCCTCTTGAAAATGGCTACTCTGAATGTTGTGAAGATCACTGATAGACCATGCCCTAAATTTAAGAAGCATCCCTACAAATCTCTAGAAGTGGATCCCTCAGGTGCATTTTCTAGCATTTCGCATGGTATTTTGCATGTAGAAGATGTTAGGGTTTACATTCATGCAAATATTGAAGAATTTAGGGAATCCAAGTTAAGGGATATCTATCACAATCAGTTAATAGGTGATGCTTTAGAATTCAAACCACAGTACAAGGCTATCCGAGACAAACACTTTGGACATTGCATCCATTTCCCCTATTTTGCAAAAGATGAATGGGTCTGATATGTTTTGAGCAGAGTGCATGACAACTTCATGTGGCTGAATAAGCTGTTTAAGATCACAAAGGATGCCATTAGGGCAGTGACCAGATTGCACTTATTCGGTGAGTTACCTACTCTCAAATCAGTCAAAAACCAAACTATGAGTGAGGCCACTAGATCCAAATTTGATAAAAAAGCAATGACAATTGAAGATATCATAGATCTGGATATCAAGTTTGCCACCATGATAATAGGCTACAAGATATATCACTCCAGCAGAGAGAATTTTGTATCCGGAACAACAATTTGCACTGCTTATGAAATGTTAAGAAAGAATGCTAACTATGAACTTTGTGAGCTCCTTCTAAACCAACTTTTGGAGAATCTGCAGAAGATAAAGAAGGATAAGAAGAATTCCTTCAAATACGGTGGCTTGATACTCTATTTATTTTTCTATTACATGAATGAGCTACCCGGATCCAATGGATGGGTATGGAAAAATAACATACCAGTTGCAATTCAAATTAGAGATTACTTATATGGGCTTGGTGATGCCAAGGCACAAAACATAACTCTATGGAGCTACTTCAAAAACTTCCAAAGCATGATGCAAGCTAGAGAGAGAATCCCCCAATCCTAGTTGAAAAATACAAGGATGCAGTGTGCTTTATGGTAGACACTGATCAATGTCTGATGGAGGCAGTAGAACCAAGAATAGTATGGATCATGCCAATGGGGTATGAGGTTGATGAGAAAATCCTAGAACTCCATATCCAACATCTGCTGAGCCAGCCCAAAGACCCTAAGGCAGAAAGGTTTGGAACATACCAAGAGCTGAGTGTAAAAGTTCATGTTGAACTTAGATAGCCTGAAATCAAAAGAAAAGTAAGAAGGGAAGTGGAAGAAGTTGGCAATAAATATGGAATATCAAAGTAGGCACTTGATGACAACAGAGAGAAGATGGAAAGGGCAGAGAAAGAGAAGGAAGAAGCAAAAAAAGAAATTGCTCCAGTAGAAGCCTCGTCTCAGACCAGATCCTCTAAGAGCTATGCACCTGCCACTGCTAAGAGCTCAAAGGCATCAAAACCGGAAGCAAAATCATCCAGTAAAGGAGAAAAGAGAACAAAGAAAAAGGCTACAAGATCATACACAAGCCTCAAAGATGATGAAAAATCAGAGATAGATGAGGAAGTAAAGAAAATGAAGAAGAAGAAGAAAACAACCAGTGAACCCTCCACCGGTCAAGACAAAGAAGAGAAGACAGAGGAATTTGTTAAAAAAGCTACTCTCTGCATTGATGATATCATCAAATTAGTTACTGTGGATGGGAACTTACAACCAATGGTTGAATTTTATGATGAATATAATGAAACTGATCAGAAGATATTGCAAGATGCCACAGTCAGGTATCTAAACATCTACAACAAAGCATTCATTGAAATTATATATCTGATTCCCAAAAGCTTAGAGAAGGAACTTGAAATAAGGAAGAACAATGCCCAAGCAAAAGATCTAGAAATTCGGGAGTAGATTGCTATTCAACTCTATCCTTCCATTACCCCTTAACAAATGAACATCATCTTCAAGGACTGCAAGGATGAGTTCCGAAGAAAAGCTAGAATGAATCAACTTATGCTTGGAGAAACTGACAAAGTTGCAAAGGAAACAAAAGATATCTTCTAGAATGCCTTCAAAAGATTCAACCTTCCTATTATTGAGGACTTAGGTGATGAACCCTCTGTCATGTATGACAAAGGAGAACCTATTGAGACAATAGTAGAAGAAGCAAAGGAGACAAGTGAAGAGAAAGCTAAGGATTTAGATTCCTCTTCTCTGGAAGAGGAAGTCCAATAAGAAGTAAATATCTCTCATCTGGATTCCCTTGCAGACTCCGGATCTAAAGGAGAAGAAAGAATAGAGGAGAAAACTAGTTAAGGAGAAGAAGTAAAAGAAAAAGAAAAAGGCCAAATAGAAAAGACTCCAGGAGACAGTTCTGAGACTGCAGAGGGGAAGAAGACTTTGTCTCTGACAAGAGACACTGCAGAAACTGTCAAAGATTTCTTGACCAAAGAGATGATGGAATTTGATGAACTAGAACTGCTTCAAGGACCATTCAATTTTGATTCCCTCTCTCCAGTTCAAACCATGAAGCTAGCATCCTTCACTCAAGAAAAGGCAAAAGAAAAACTTCTAAAGTGTCACATGGAAGAATGTGAGCTCATAGAAACTGCATCCGATGTATTGGAGAAGATCATGCCATCCTTTCAAAAGGATCCCTCAGCCTCCTCATTTGGTAACTTAAAATCTCTTGTCAGATCAATTAGTACACATTTTAATTCTTTGGAGAAGTCAGCTGAAGATAAAGTCCAGCAAGAATTTTTGGGAAAGAGATTCTCTGAGGTGCAGGGTCTAATATCAAATGATAGGAGAGTTATGGATATTGGGATAAAGAGCTTAGAAAATGCTCTCAAAGATGGTGGAGATATATATAAATTTTGTCTATCTTGGCCTAAAGTGACCAAGGAAATTGAGAAGAAAGTAAAAGAGCAAGAGGATAAAATGACAAGTTTATCTCAAAGTTTTGATCCTCTCTCCTCTTCCATAGTAAAGCAAGAGTGCCAGACTCTTGTAGCTATAAATGAAATAAAGAAACTTGAGAAGGAGAAGAAAAATAGGATAAGCAGGCTAAGTGAACAAAGAGGGATTATTATCCCTAAGTTAGAGGCCATGCATGAAGCCCTAATCGATGCTCAAACCACAGCCCGGACTAGTGATCTAATAGATCTAAAGAGGGCTGAAGCTTTTGCAATCCTATTGAGTGGTCACATCTCAATTTTGGACAGGATGAAGCAGAGTTGGGCAACAGAACTTGTCCAGTTGAAGACAACTTTTGCAGATATACTTCAGTATATGTAAGTATAGCATGTATATATACTTATGCGGCTAAGTATAAATTGTTTTTGGGAAATTTTGGTGTGTGGACCCTACCCTTTGCCATTGATGTCAAAGGGGAAGTAAGGAGCAGTAAAAAATGTGGAGCATAGCTAAGGGGGAGCTCCGAAAAAATGTACATTAGAACAAAGCATCAGCTAAGGGGGAGTGTAGTATAACACTTAGTCATTTTTCACTAAGTGTTGCCATCAATGCCAAAGGGGGATATTGTTGGAAAGAGACACGTTGTGACTTCATGAGTGTTGTCATTGATGGCAACAAAGTTCATCCCACACATCTGCAGGACATGGTGTGTCTATACCGGAAGTCAGATTGTAGAGTAACTTGGTCCAGTGACCAAGAACAAAGTATGCAGCAAGGTCTGACAATCAGGTCTGGATCTCTCAGAGGAAGTATCTATGTAAAGTACGGACTTGGGGAAGTCAAGAGGAAAACCTTGACTGATAGATTCCAGGGATTGAGCCTCCGGTGATGAACGAGTGAAGAGATATAAGCACCTAAGTTTTGGGTTCCTGTTTGGCAGAGTAGACAGAGGAAGAACTGACTGGCAGAGCATCCGATCTTAATCTAGATGAGACATTGATGGTGATCAAGCTTCCTAAGGTATCATTCATGATTGGCTGACATAATTGATGACTTCTATAAGCATATCTTTGATACGCATCACTTGATAAGCAAGGATTCAGCCGACAGACCAGAGTTTGGGAAAATATTGACTATTCTGGATGTCGACTAGAAAGATGATGAAATCCTTGGTGTAGATATATATACCAGATGGATTTCGATGAGAAGGTGTGTGGTGTAGAATGTAATATGAAGAAAAGTAGAGAACAATGTGGAAATAGAGATAGAGGTTCGGTATGTGACAGAACAACAGCACTAAGGCAGAGGAAGAATGAAGTGCAGTAGATCAGTATATTGAGCTCAACCGAAACTAAACCCAAGCACATGTGGATGCTTCCCATCAGTTCAAGTATCTTGTTTCCTTCTATAAACTATTGTAGGAAGTGAGCCTCTTTTGAGCAGTGTGCTCAGGCAGTGAGCCCTAATTGGCAAGTGCCATTTTGTATTTCTATTCTTCTAATAGAGAATACATTCTTGGGTTAGTCACCCCGTGGTTTTTCCCTTGACAGGGTTTTCCACATCAAAATCATTGTGTTATGTATCTTGACTTTGTTTCTACTTTCATGATTATGAATGCTTATTTTCTTTGATACTGTACTAGTTGTTAAAGAAGAACAAAAATTTAAATTAATTAAGACAACTGATTCGCCCCCCCCTCTCAGTTATCAACAGGTTTATCATGCATTTTCTAGTTAGTCTTTGTCATCTTAGGTTATTCATAGTCATAGTCATCCTTGAGACTTGGAATTGGGAAGCTTATCATACTTGATCACACCATTGTCACATACTTGGATTGTCTAGACCTTATCATTACCTATCTACTATCATCATCAAGTTGAGCCTTAAACTCATGTGTCTAGTTTAGGTTCACTTTATCATATCATCATCATCTTAGCACTTATCCTTTTGAGGTCTTGACATTCCTATTAGCAACATTGGTCCATCATAGTTTGGCTTAGCATCCTTTTCAAGTTCTAGAGTTGCATATCCAAAATTTCAACCATTGTCATAGTCATAGATTCATTGTCACTTTGCATCCCACACCTTAGTCATAGTTGCATTGTCATTTGGCATCCTTATATTAAAAAAAATCCCAAAAATATAGTGTAGTTGCATAGCCATCTTGCATGGTCATCCTTAGTTTGTATTCATACCAAAACCCATAAGTCTTATATGGTTCAAACAAGGTCACAAAGGAAACAAAAAGAAATGGACTACTCAAATGACCCCAACTATATGTTGCAAGTATGAGGTGAACCAGTGTTGTCATTGATGTCAACATACTCATATTGCATTGACAAGAAGGATTGGGTGAGCTGTGTGCTGAGGATATTGAGAAAATTAGCCTCAGTCAGGAACAGTGAAGAACAGTGATGAGAAGAAGGCAAATGTATTGTATAGGTTGAGAACCAGAGGATGCGGATTAAAGGGTTTTTAGATATGCGTCCTAAGATGTTTCAGTTAAGATTTTAGAGGTCCGCATGAAGATCTGAAGAAGTTATGGCTGTCTATGTGGAACCGGTTCCGGTAAGTGTTCAGAGGTGATAGAGGATCACAAAAAGGTCCGGTGAGGACTGGAATTATATAATCCTAATCTGTGGATTGGAAGGAGTGTTTAGGATGTCCTTGTGATGTGTCATCTCAAGTTGTGTATGATTTTGAGGTCCGGAAGTACCTTTTGCATTGTGACAGTGGCGACTGACAGTGTTCTTGAAGTTTCGGATGAGGAAGAGAAGAGATTCCAGTATGCAGAGAAAGTGCAGATGTACCTGGTCATGTAGGCAGGCTTGTGAAGGTTCTTGGATCATGTTAAGGTTGTGTTGTTGGTCCGCATTGATGGTAGAGTCCAGAATTGAAGATATTCTTCCAGATAAAGTTCTTGTTCCAACTAGTCGATCGGATGAATTGTTCATCCTGCGAATGTTCTTGTGGTAGCCGACTGGATGTGTTATTCATCTTGCAGATATTCTTATGGTTGATTGCCGACATAGATGATTGTTCCTAAGTCGATGTCTTGTATAAATAAAGGTTTGTGAGTTCATTTTGTTGTGTGGATCATGTGATGAGTGTGGCATAGCGAAGAAAAGTGCGAAAGGCAGAGTAGGGGTTTTTGGGCTTAAATGGAACTGATCCAGACATGGTAGAGATGTCATTCTCTAGTTCAAGATTGTGATTCTTATCACTTTGTAGATAGTGTGTCTCCTTGTAGGCAGTGGGTCTCTTTGTGAGCAGTGTGCTTGGGCAGTGAGCCCTAATTGGCAAGTGTCACTCTTTTTCTTATTCTTTTAACAGAGAATAATCCTTGGGTTAATCACCCCGTGGTTTTTCCCTTAACCGGGTTTTCCATGTCAAAATCTTGGTGTTCAATGTGTTGATGTTTATTTGCTCTTGTGTTTATGCTTTATGCTTTCATGGATGATTAATTGATATGCTGTTAATTAACAAAGAAGAATCAAGTGTTTTGAAGTAAGAAACAAGTTTTTATACAACTGATTCACCCCCCCCTCTCAGTTGTATGCCGTAGATCCAACAATTGGTATCAGAGCCAAGTTCCTCTGAAAGGAGCTTAACTGCTTGAGGAGATCCAGGATGTTTTCATACAAGAAGGATAGTCCAAAGTTTGACGGAACCAACTTCACTCTCTGGAAAGGTCGCATGAAATGTCACTTGGAATGTATGGGAAAAGCATACTTGGCCATGGTCTCAAAACCATATGTACCTCCACAAGGTGGTCTGAAAACTCTGAATAAAATCACAGATGCTGAAAACAATCTGCAGACCAAGGAAGCTCTGCTAAGCACATTGAATGACTTAGATCTCTCAAATGTTATTGACCTACCAACTGCATATGAGATCCTGACTAAATTGAAACTTCTGTATGAAGGAGATGAGTTTGTCAAGAGTGCAAGGTTGCAAAGTCTGAAAGGGAAATTTGAAAGATTGAAGATGAGAGATGATGAAAACATCACTACCTTTATGCCAAGAGTGAATGAGCTGGTATGTGGAATTAGAAATGCTGGTGGAACTCTGGATGAAAATGAGATTGTTTGCAAAATCCTCAGATCCCTTCCTGCTGCCTACAAAATCAAGGTTGCTGCCATTGATAAATTCAGAGCCCACACAACTGTCACAAGAGAACAATTGGCTGGCAAACTAGCTGCATTTGAAATGATCAAGTTTGGAGATGATCCTCCCAAGATTGAATTTGCTTTCAAAGCCAGTGCCTATGTGAAAAGAAAATAGAGATTTGATCCGGGAGAAAACTCATCAAGGAAGATGTCATGGTATGATCAAGCAAGAAGAGACATGGAGGAAGAAGAAGCAGAAATAGCTCAACTTGAAGCCCTCATTGCAAAGAGACTGCCAAGAGGATCCGGTAAGTATGAAGGAAAACTACCCTTTAAGTGCTTCAATTGCAATAAGATTGGTCATTTTGCTTCAAGATGTCTGGAAAGATCTACAAGGTCTAATACTAACAGACAAAGATTTCAAAAGAACTGCTATTATGTTCATGAAGAAGATGACAATGAAGGAGTAACTGATGATGAATCAGAATCAGGAAGTAAAGCCAGAAATGAATGGGTGTTTATTGCCATCAAGGAAGAAGATTCAATATCCTCTGAATCTATCAATCACAAAGTTGTGGAAAGAGCTTTAGCTGCTCAAGTGGAAGAAAAGGATGAGTGGGTTATTGACAGTGGATGTTCTCACCATATGACTGGTGATAAGAATAAGTTCTTGGATTTGGAATGGTATGAAGGAGGAATGGTAAAGTTTGGTGACAATTCTACTGGCAGAATCAAAGGTAGGGGAACTATTTCCTTTGATGGAAAGAGAAAAATAGGTAATGTACTATATGTTGAAGGATTGAAACACAATCTTCTCAGTGTTGGTCAGTTAGTGGACAAAGGCTATGATCTCCAGTTCAAGAATGGAAAATGCAGAATCTTTACAAGCTCCAGCACTGAAATTGCATCTGGTACTCAAACAAAAGGTAATATCTTTCATCTGGTTGGTTCAAATAAAAGTTGTCTGTTTGTTCAAGTTGATCAGAGTTTGTTATGGCATAGAAGAATGTGTCATGTAAATTTCGATAACATCATCAAGATAAGCAATATTCAAGCTATAAGAGATCTTCCAAAATTGATGAAACCTACAAATAGTTTGTGCAAAGAATGTCAGCTAGGTAAACAGAGTAGAGTCTCCTTCAAAAGCAAAGATCAGTCCTCTACCGGATTGTTGGAATTAGTACATACTAATCTCTGTGGTCCAACAAGAATCAAGAGTCTGCAAGGTGATAGATATTTCATGTTACTAATTGATGACCATTCCCGGATGATGTGGGTTACCTTCCTAAAGGAGAAATCAGAAGCCCTTGAGAAGTTCAAAATCTTCAAAACTATGGTAGAGAATCAAACCGGATTGAAACTGAAGTGTCTAAGGTCTGATAGAGGTGGTGAATTTACATCTAGTGAGTTCATTGACTTTTGTGAGAAGTAGGGTATAAGAAGACAGTTGTCTACTCCTAGGACTCCACAACAGAATGAAATAGTTGAGAGAAAGAACCGGACCATCCAGGAAGCTACCAGGACAATGATGTTGGAAGCAAATGTTCCTCAAATGTTTTGGAAAGAAGCTATCAGCACTGCAGTCTACACTCTTAATCGAGTTCAAATCAGAAATAACACCGGTAAGACCCCTTATGAACTTTGGTTTGGCATCACTCCTACTATGAAGTATTTCAGAGTATTTGGTAGCAAGTGTTATATTAAAATAGATGAAGATCTAGGAAAGTTTGATGCTAGAAGTGATGAAGGAATTTTCTTGGGTTACTCCACTCAAAGCAAAGCATACCAGTGTTACAATAAGAGATTGAGGAAGATGATAGAAGGCACTAATGTGAAAGTTGATGAAGGAATTGAGAAGCCCTCAGGATTTTATGAGTTTGATGAAGATGACCAAGATGGTGTTCAAGTTCAAGGAACTCAATCCTCTCCGGTAAGTCAGAGTCAGCCTGATCTGGTAAATCAGGAAGAAGAGATAGGTCTGAATGAGCCTGATCAAGAAGCAGCAGTGCAGGATACTCCCAAACTTCCAAGGTATGTAAGACAGAACCACTCTGAAGATCAGATCATAGGTGATAGAAACAAAGGTGTGCAAACTAGAAGGAATGTTGCTCAAAATCAGGATGAATGTTGTCTGATTTCAAAGATTGAACCTAAAACAATAAATGAGGCTTGCAATGATGAAAACTGGACCAAAGCAATGGAAGATGAATTGATGCAAATTGAGAAAAATCATACTTGGGATCTTGTTCCCAGACCTAGAGACAGGAATGTGATTGGAACCAAATGGGTCTTTCAGAACAAACTGAATGAAGCAGGTGAAGTAATCAAAAACAAAGCTAGATTGGTCTGCAAAGGCTACTCTCAAATAGAAGGAATTAATTTTGAAGAAACCTTTGCTCCAGTGGCAAGAATTGAAGCAGTCAGATTATTCCTTGCATTTGCTGCCTTTAAAGACTTCAAGGTATATCAGATGGATGTCAAGTCTGCCTTCCTAAATGGTGATCTGGAAGAAGTTTACATTGAACAACCGGATGGATTTCAATTGTCTGATAATGATGATATGGTCTGCAAGTTGAAGAAAGCATTGTATGGGTTAAAGCAAGCCCCAAGAGCATGGTATGAAAGGTTGGATAAGCATCTTGTGCAAATTGGATTCAACAAAGGTACTGCTGATAGCAACTTATATTTCAAAATTGATCATGAAAACATTTTGATTGTTGAAGTGTTTGTGGATGATATCATTTTTGGAGGAAAAGATAGTATGTGCAAAACTTTTGCAAATCAGATGAAAAGTGAGTTTGAAATGTCTATGCTTGGTGAAATGAATTTCTTCTTGGGTCTGCAAATTACTCAAACAAAGAAAGGGATCTTCATTTCTCAGACCAAATATGTGAAAGAATTGTTGAGGAAATTTGGTATGGAAGATTCAAGCCAATGAACACTCCCATGGCAACTGGATGTAAGTTAAGCAAAGATGATGACTCCCCAAAGGCAGATCAGACAAAGTATAGATCAATGATTGGTGGATTGTTGTATCTCACTCAGACTAGACCAGATATAATGCAGGTTGTTGGTCTTGTAGCAAGATTCCAGGCTGATCCTAAAGAATCTCATGTTATGGCAATCAAAAGAATTTTCAAGTACTTGAAAGGAACAGCTGAGTATGGTCTATGGTACCCTAGAGATCCGGATTTCTCTCTTCATGCTTACACAGATGCAGATTGGGCAGGAGATGTGGATGACCGGAAGAGCACCAGTGGTGGAGCATTCTTTTTGGGGAAGAGATTGGTTTCTTGGCTAAGCAAGAAACAAGATGCAATATCTCTGTCTACAACTGAAGTAGAATACATTGCAGCAGCAGGTAGCTGCACTCAAATCTTATGGATGAAGTAGATGCTAAGAGACTTTAAAGTTGAATATGAGGAGCCTATCACAATCTTCTGTGATAATTCAAGTGCAATTAATATTTCTAAGAATCCGGTATTGCATTCTAAGACTAAGCACATATCTATCAAGTTTCACTTTTTGAGAGAACAAGTGAACAAGGAAGAAGTCAGATTGGAGTATGTTCCCTCCAAGGATCAGATTGCAGATATCTTTACTAAACCTCTTCCCAAGGACTCTTTTGAATATCTCCGAGAGAAGTTAGGGGTCATGGCCCCTCTGGTAATGAACTAGGATGCACTGATGTGCATCAGTCCGGTGGATATCATAGTCATATCTTGTGATCCGGATTGATGATGGGGAGCTGCTACTAAGGGGGAGTAGCTGGTATGATTCTGATGTGTTAGAATTGCAAGTATGAGCCCTTTGCCATTGATGTCAAAGGGGAAGAGAAGACATGTGAAAAAAAAGTGGCTGATGATCAAAGGGGGAGCAGTAAATGAGGAGAAGACATGTTTCTGATAGGGGGAGCTGTGACAGAAAGGAGAAGTTCTTGTCTTGATGGTTTTTCACATCATATGTTGCCATCAATGACAAAGGGGGAGATTATTGCAAGTATGAGGTGAACCAGTGTTGTCATTGATGTCAACATACTCATATTGCATTGACAAGAAGGATTGGGTGAGCTATGTGCTGAGGATATTGAGAAAATTAGCCTCAGTTAGGAACAGTGAAGAACAGTGATGAGAAGAAGGCAAATGTATTGTATAGGTTGAGAACCGGAGGATGCGGATTAAAGGGTTTTTAGATATGCATCCTGAGATGTTTTAGTTAAGATTTCAGAGGTCTGCATGAAGATCTGAAGAAGTTATGGCTGTCTGTGTGGAACCGGTTCCGGCAAGTGTTCAGAGGTGACAGAGGATCACAGAAAGGTCCGGTGAGGACCAGAATTGTATAATCCTAATCTGTGGATTGGAAGGAGTGTTTGGGATGTCCTTGTGATGTGTCATCTCAAGTTGTGTATGATTTTGAGGTCTGGAAGTACCTTTTGCATTGTGATAGTGGCGACAGACAGTGTTCTTGAAGTTTTGAATGAGGAAGAGAAGAGATTCCAGTATGCAGAGAAAGTGCGGATGTACCTGGTCATTCAGGCAAGCTTGTGAAGGTTCTTGGATCATGTTAAGGTTGTGTTGTTGGTCCACATTGATGGTAGAGTCTGGAATTGAAGATATTCTTCCAGATAAAGTTCTTGTTCCAACTAGCCGACCGGATGAGTTGTTCATCCTACGAATGTTCTTGTGGTGGCCGACCGGATGTGTTATTCATCTTGCAGATATTCTTATGGTTGATTGCCAACTTAGATGATTGTTCCTAAGTTGATGTCTTGTATAAATAAAGGTTTGTGAGTTCATTTTGTTGTGTGGATCGTGTGATGACTGTGGCATAGCGAAGAAAAGTGCGAAAGGCAAAGCAGGGGTTTTTGGGCTTAAATGGAACTGATCTAGACATGGTAGAAATGTCATTCTCCAGTTCAAGATTGTGATTCTTATCACTTTGTAGACAGTGTGTCTCCTTATAGGTAGTGGGCCTCTTTGTGAGCAGTGTGCTCGGGCAGTGAGCCCTAATTGGCAAGTGCCACTCTTTTTCTTATTCTTTTAACAGAGAATAATCCTTGGGTTAATCACCTCGTGGTTTTTCCCTTAACCAGGTTTTCCACATCAAAATCTTGGTGTTCAATGTGTTGATGTTTATCTGCTCTTGTGTTTATGCTTTATGCTTTCATGGATGATTAATTGATATGCTATTAATTAACAAAGAAGAATCAAGTGTTTTGAAGTAAGAAGCAAGTTTTTATACAACTGATTCACCCCCCCCTCTCAGTTGTATGCCCTAGATCCAACACTATAATCCCCCTAACACCATGAATTTTGGGTCATCTTCAAACAAACCACCAGAATCACAATCCCAAGTTGCAAATCCTTTTGAAAATCTCACCTTACATGAGGTAGAGCAAGGTTTGACCCAAGAAGAAATTGATGAGGCTACCCAAGACCCTAAGATATCATGTCTTATAGACAAGATGTTAGCTATAGATCCTCAAGGATATCTTATGCGACTCCTTCAAAGTGGAACTAAACTCCCTCTCAGTTTTGATATCAATATGCTTATGGAGTCATCTTAAAACAATGTGACACATAACCAAGGTCATACAACATCTTCATCAAGTCATACCAATTCATAACAAATGCATACTAGCTTACTGTTGGGAGAAATTGTGCATAACACAACGACTGTCAATATACCTCATACCCCACCATTTGGAGCGAAAAACACAAGTCCTATGTCTCAATCATTAAGCTCCTCATCCACAAATCCATTTGCTTCTACATCTCATACCATGGGTACTCCAAATCTATTTGCCACATCATCATGTCAAACTACTGCACCATTAACCAATACCATATCCATGGGTCAAAACACAATGAGTTCAAATACATCATGTTTACTGTGAAAAGGGGGGAAGTGTTGGTTTAGGTTTCAAAGGCAAATCCTCCCTTCTCACCAAACATTCAAGGGCATATCAACCAAGTTGAATCTCTACTAAGCGAGAGCATTCACCTAATAGGTTGGGCTGCCTCTTGAAACGATGTGGAAGCTCGGATGTTATTAAATAATATCTCAATTTTATGGTTAAGTGCTCTTAAAACCCTAAATATGTAAAACAGTAAGCAAATTAATGAATTATGACAAATCCTTTTAGACTGAGATGAAGGACAGAGATAGTTAACTCACTATTTTTCAAAGTTTAGAATGCGGAACAGTCGGGGACACTGGGACTAGCGCCCTAGTCCAAGGTACTATTTTCTACACGAAATCTAGATCTCCTTCTGACACTGATATTCACTATATCTTCAGTTTTTGTGTCTATAATTTCAGAGGACAATGGGAGGAGTGCTCGTGTCCTAAAATGTTCACCTTTTTCCTTTTTCTTTCAGATCCTAAATCCTTGTTGTCTACAACTTCCTTCTGCAACTCCACTCTACAATACTTGGTACCTATAACCTGCAATCACAAATGGGTGTTGGAGGGGGTTCTAGTGTTTAGAGGCTTTCCTTGGTCAAGCCCCAGAGAGACATTCAAGTCTTCTGAACACCGTTGTCAAATAAGAGTGCGTATCCCTGCGGGATAGAGGCAAAATCCAAATGATAAATGATCAAAAATAGAATAGATATCACCTTTAAGAGTAGTCTCACATAAATGAAGGCTCTTCAATCACATGAGAATATGAAATCAAATCTGCAATCACAAACACAATAACAATGCTCTACTCTTGCAACAATGAATATCTTGAAATCATAAATATGACTAAAGTTCGCAATCATCTTCTAGTTTACAAATGAAAACCTAAACATGCTTATATATGCAACTACAAATATTCCTATTAAGAATTTTGTAATTCAAACTTGAGATATCGGCATAGGACCTAAATAACAGTCATAAAGCTAACATTAAAATTTAGGGTAGACCCAAAATAGGGCAGGACTAGGGTGCTAGCGCCCAAGTCCACCCTCCCATTTTTGTTTAGGGATCATCAAAATATCACCCCCTAGGTCCTATTTGCCATAAGACTTTAAGGTTTTCTCATCAGGTGTAATGAAACAACTTGCACAATAAGGAATATAATAGTAAATATGCTGCCAATACTTGATAATAATATGCCACTTCGAGGGGGATATCTCCAACAATCTTCAATGAGAACACAATACCTAATATGATATGAAATGAGACTCACTACCTCCTATATATACCTATTCATGCCTAGGATATCACCTAGTCCAACTTAGATAGCCCTATAGAAGCCTTAGGTCAACCTAAACAACTAAATAACAATGTACTAATGATAATATGACTTAATTAAGAGTTAAGATATCCACAACCTGACTATTCATAACCATATATGCTATGGAAGTAAGGGCATAACATGCCCCCACCTTTACAAAAGCGTTGTCCTCAACGCTGAACACTTGTGGTAGTTTCTTCATATAATCTTCATCATCCCATGTGGTAACTTCAACTAGAAAATATTTCCTTATAATGAGGTAACTTGGAACTCTTGATGTCCTGATCTTCTTCATGCATGTCTGAAAAATTAACTTTAGCTCCAAGATGTTTCTTCCCTTTGCATCTAGCTCTTGATGGTGATGAATGTGTTCTTCCTTTACTTGAACCTTTTGATGTGCCATAGAGGAAGAGGTGAGGAATAGTACATAGTACCCTTGCATTGGTTGAATAGCTTGATTAGGAACTTCTTCTTATTTCACTTATTCTTCATCATCTTTTTCTTTTTCTTTTGTTTTTCTTCTTCTTCTTCTTCTTCTTCTTCTTCTTTCGTTTCTTCTTCTTCTGCTTCTTCTTCTTCTTTTGGTTCTTCTTCTTCTGCTTCTTTTTCTTCTTCTTCTTCTTCTTCTTGGTTACTTGAGACCTCCTTTCTTGGTTCATTCATAAAGGTGCTTAACATGCTTCGTATGTCTGATATATCTCCTCTTAGGCCACACATCTCCAACTTGATTGAGGAAATGTCTTCCTTGACTGTACTTACTTCCTCATTGGGATTAATATCCTCTATTGTTTCCCCATCCTTATCAGGTGATTCCCCCGGTGTAACAACATTCTTTTTGCCTCTTGTTGTAAGCCTCGTCATGATGGAAACCAATATTTTTGAAATAAATCACACCAATGAAATGTAAATTCTCTAAAAATTTTACTATAGATTAATACAGGTAAGATACCACTGACCTAGAAAAAACTCCAAAAAATTAGCAGATTTGCAGCCTTGAGAGTGAATTTTGTGGAAGCCCTAATTTTGCAATAACTCACTTTTTTCTTCTCCAATTTCTCCAAATTTGCATTGTAGGGTCCTCTAGTATGTATTCAAAAACACAATAAAAATTAGGCTCCAATTCGATAGGATGTGAGAGATATGCAGATTCCAAATAAATTGTGTAGAAACCCTAATTCTACAATAATTTGTTCAATTCTACTCTAATTCCTCTAAAATCTAGAATGTAGCTTATTTAATATGGTCTTCAAAAACCCTTTAAAAATCAGAAAAAAATTCACCAAAATCTGAAAGACATGCTCTTCCCAAAATCGCCTCCAATATTGAGAAAAAAACCTTGCCTCTACGGTGCCAAGATCATGCTCTAATACCACTTGTAATGAAACAACTTGCACAATAAGGAATATAATAGTAAATATGCTGCCAATACTTGATAATAATATGCCACTTCGAGGGGGATACCTCCAATAGTCTTCAATGAGAACACAATACCTAATATGATATGAAATGAGACTCACTACCTCCTGTATATACCTCTTCGTGCCTAGGATATCACCTAGGCTGACTTAGATAGCCCTATAGAAGTCTTAGGCCAACCTAAACAACTAATTAACAATGTACTAATGATATTATGACTTAATTAAGAGTTAAGATAGCCACAAGCCGACTATTCATAACCATATATGCTATGGAACTAAGGGCATAACATGCCCCCCACCTTTACAAAAGCGTTGTCCTAGATGCTAAACACTTGTGGTAGTTTCTTCATATAATCTTCATCATCCCATGCAGTAAATTCAACTAGAAAATATTTCCTTATATTGAGGTAACTTGGAACTCTTGATGTCCTCATCTTCTTCATGCATGTCTGGAAAATTAACTTTAGCTCCAAGATGTGTCTTCCCTTTGCATCTAGCTCTTGATGGTGATGAATGTGTTCTTTCTTTACTTGAACCTTTTGATGTGCCATAGAGGAAGAGGTGAGTAATAGTACATAGTAGCCTTGCATTGGTTGAATAGCTTGATTAGGTGGTGCTTCTTCTTCTTCTTCTTCTTCTTCTTCTGACCTCATTTCTTGGTTCATTCATAAAGGCGCTTAACATGCTTTGTATGTCTGATATATCTCCTCTTAGGCCACACATCTCCAACTTGATTGAGAAAATGTCTTCCTTGACCTTACTTACTTCCTCATTGGGATTAATATCCTCTATTGTTTCCCCATCCTTATCAGGGGATTCCCCCGGTGTGACAACATTCTTTTTGCCTCTTGTTGCAAGCCTCGTCATGATGGAAACCAATATTTTTGAAATAAATCACACCAATGAAATGTAAATTCTCTAAAATTTTTACTGTAGCTTAATACAAGCAAGATACCACTTACCCAGAAAAAAACTCCAAAAAATTAGCAGATTTACAGCCTTGAGAGCGAATTTTGTGGAAACCCTAATTTTGTAATAACTCACTTTTTTCTACTCCAATTTCTTCAAATTTTGGATTATAGGCTCCTCTAGTATGTATTCAATAACCCAATAAAAATTAGGATCCAATTCAATAGGATGTGAGAGATGTGCAGATTCCAAATAAATTGTGTAGAAACCCTAATTCTACAATAATTCGTTCAATTCTATACCAATTCCTCTAAAATCTGGAATTTAGATTATTTAATATGGTCTTCAAAAACCCTTTAAAAACTAGAGAAAAATTCACCAAAATCACAAAGATATGCTCTTCCCAAAATCACCTCCAATATTGAGAAAAAACCTTGCCTCTACGGTGCCAAGATCATGCTCTGATACCACTTGTAATGAAACAACTTGCACAATAAGGAATATAATAGTAAATATGCTACCAATACTTGATAATAATATGCCACTTTGAGGGGGAAACCTCCTAATCCACTTCAAGGGGGATACCTCCAACAGTCTTCAATGAGAACACAATACCTAATATGATATGAAATGAGACTTACTACCTCCTATATATACCTATTCATGCCTAGGATATCACTTAGGCCAACTTAGATATCCCTATAGAAGTCTTAGGCCAACCTAAACAACTAAATAACAATGTACTAATTATAATATGACTTAATTAAGAGTTAAGATAGCCACAAGCCGACTATTCATAACCATATATGCTATGGAAGTAAGGGCATAACATGCCCCCCACCTTTACAAAAGTGTTGTCCTCAATGCTAAACACTTGTGGTAGTTTCTTCATATAATCTTCATCATCCCATGTGGTAACTTCAACTAGAAAATATTTCCTTAGAATGAGGTAACTTGGAACTCTTGATGTCCTCATCTTCTTCATGCATGTCTGGAAAATTAACTTTAGCTCCAAGATGTGTCTTCCCTTTGCATCTAGCTCTTGATGGTGATGAATGTGTTCTTCCTTTACTTGAACCTTTTGATGTGCCATAGAGGAAGAGGTGAGGAATAGTACATAGTACCCTTGCATTGGTTGAATAGCTTGATTAGGAACTTCTTCTTCTTTCACTTCTTCTTCATCACCTTTTTCTTTTTCTTTTGTTTCTTCTTCTTCTTCTTCTTCTTCCTCTTTCACTTCTTCTTCTTCTTCTTCTGCTTCTTCTTCTGCTTCTTCTTCTTCTACTACTTCTTGTTTTGGTTCTTCTTCTTCTTCTTCTTGGTTGCTTGAGACCTCCTTTCTTGGTTCATTCATAAAGGTGCTTAACATGCTTCGTATGTCTGATATATCTCCTCTTAGGCCACACATCTCCAACTTGATGGAGGAAATGTCTTCCTTGACCTTACTTACTTCCTCATTAGGATTAATATCCTCTATTGTTTCCCCATCCTTATCAAGGGATTCCCCTGGTGTGACAACATTTGTTTTGCCTCTTGTTGCAAGCCTTGTCATGATGGAAACCAATATTTTTGAAATAAATCACACCAATGAAATGTAAATTCTTTGAAATTTTTATTGTAGCTTAATATAGGAAAGATACCACTGACCCAGAAAAAACTCCAAAAAATTAGTAGATTTCCAACCTTGAGAGCAAATTTTGTGGAAACTCACTTTTTTCTTCTCCAATTTCTCCAAATTTGGGATTGTAGGCTCCTCTGGTATGTCTTCAAAAACTTAATAAAAATTGGGCTCCAATTCGATAGGATGTGAGAGATATGTAGAATCCAAATAAATTGTGTAGAAACCCTAATTCTACAATAATTCACTCAATTCTACTCCAATTCCTCTGAAATCTGGAATGTAGCTTATTTAATATGGTCTTCAAAAACCCTTTAAAAATCAGAAAAAATTTCACCAAAATCGGAAAGATATGCTCTTCCCAAAATTGCCTCCAATATTGAGAAAAAACATTGCCTCTACGGTGCCAAGATCATGCTCTGATACCACTTGTAATGAAACAACTTGCACAATAAGGAATATAATAGTAAATATGCTGCCAATACTTGATAATAATATGCCACTTTGAGGGGGTAACCTCCTAATCCACTTCGAGGGGGATACCTCTAACAGTCTTCAATGAAAACACAATACCTAATATGATATGAAATGAGACTCACTACCTCCCATATATACCTATTCATGCCTAGGATATCACTTAGGCTGACTTAGATAGCCTTATAGAAGCCTTAGGCAACCTAAACAACTAAATAACAATGTACTAATGATAATATGACTTAATTAAGAGTTAAGATAGCCACAAGCTGACTATTCATAACCATATATGTTATGGAAGTAAGGGCATAACATCGGGATTCAAAATTAACACACAAGATGCTCTAAATGCATTCTAAGGACCCAGAAGCTAAACCTTAAGAGGGAAAAGCCCCCAAGGGGACATTTTCTAACATAACACATCAAAAAGAACATGAAGGATACATGTAATTGCTCCAAAAACACAATCCCAAAGGACCAATGCTATACCAAACATGAATATGAACTTTGGGTCTAATCAAAACATCGATCCATCTCATCAAAACATCGATCCATCTCATCAAAACATCAATGTGTCTCATCAAAACATCGATCCATTTCATCAAAACATTAATGTGTCTCATCAAAATATCGATCCATCTCAACAAAACACCAATTCAAGTCCCATTCAACAACAAGTCAATACAAATCCTCATTTTCAGCAAGCAAACTCAAACCCATTTCAATATCAATCCAATACAAACATCCCATCTCATTTTCAACACACCAACCAAAATTTACCACCACCAAACACCAATCCAAATGCCACATTCACCAAACATCCAAAACCAAAACCCATCTTAATCACACAATCACTTTAACTCATTTAACACGAACACCAACCCTTCCGCTTCGAGTATTGGATTTCAAAACACATCCACTTCAAACATGGGTCATCAATACCACAATGCACTCACAAATGCCGCAGACACATCATTATCCCCCATGGACATTTTATCACAAAAAATGTACACATTGCAACAACAGATTTCTAACATGAAAATATCCAGGACAAAAAAGACTTACTCTATGGAAGACTTGTGTCCATATCCTTTTGATCAGAGTATATATATGCCTCCCTTTCCTCAAAATTATAACGTGCCAAAATTTAACGAGTATAAAGGAATGGGGAGTCCAATAGAAGATGTACAAGAGTTTCATACCACTTGCCTAGAACTTGCATTTGATCATACATATCTAATGAGGTTGTTCCCACAAAGTCTCACGGAACAAGCACTTGAGTGGTTTGTGCATCTATATCCTAGGATAAGAACATGGACCGAATTAGCTAACAAATTCATAGTACATTTCTCTTATAATATTGAAAGTGACATGACTCTTTCAACATTGTGTCATACAAACCAAGATGAGGGAGAATCGTTCATTTATTTCTTCCAGAGATGGAGGAGCATGGCTAGTAAGTGCCCATTGTTGCAAGTATGCATCTAATCGGTGTTGTCATTGGTGTCAACTATGCTCCTATCTTGTTGCTTTCTTGTAATGAGTGAGATGTTTTTTATTTACTTATGTAAGTGATCTTGATGTTGAGGATATTGAGAAAATTATCTCCTCTGGTAGAAACAGTGAGTTGCAGTGGAAACAGTGTACTGCATACAGAAGAACAGTACAAGAGATTGCTCCGCATTTCCTGTAGGATGAATGTTTTTGCTTGTAGATTGGAAGTTATTTAGAAGTCTATCTCAAGATGTTATATTCCAATTTTGAGCCTTCGGTATGAAGATATGAGTGAGTTATGTTCACCAGAGTGAAAACTACTTTTCCTATATGTTTGGTGGTGACACGGAGAAAGTATTATGCTCCGTATTCCTCCGCATTGAAGTATTTTGATTTGTGGTTCTAGAGTTAAGTCTAAGATGATGATATGTTCCTTCAACTCCAATGGTTCATGATATGGTGGTCCACAAGTGATCTTATTCTTATGACAGTAGCTGACAATGTTGTTCATGTGCTTCAATTTGAAGAATCTTCTTGACAGAGTGGCTACAGATCGTGCGGTTGTTCTTGATGATTACATCATGCTTGTGGATGTCTCTTGATCATGTTCCTACCTTTGGATTGGTCTGCAAAGATAAATTTGGATGGTGGATGAAGTCTATTCCTTAAAGACTCTGTGTTATCACCAGTCTTGGCCGACTTGGTTGATTTCACAATTTACAGAGATGCCTTGAAGATTGTTGAAGTGTATCATGGCGTGAATTGTGTTTGAGTCCCAGCTAAGGTGTGACATGATCAACATACATCTTTACATCTTTCCCTTAGCAAATTTCTTGTTTAGGTCCAGACCTATTTGTTTGTATTATTGTAATGCCGACCTTGGAGAATGTTCCAATGGTTGATGAATGTAATGCTGAACTTGATGTACATTCCAAGGTTGATGACTTGTATAAAGACTTGCAATGAATTGTGAAAAAGTGTGTGGTGTGGGAAGATGAAGAGCTAAGTGCAAAGGTGTAAAAGAGTAGAGCAGAGAAGTTATATTGTACTTCAATGGAACTGAACCCAAGCATGGAGTAGATGCTACTTAATCAGTTCACCCCCTTGGCAGTGAGCCACCTCTTGGCAGTGAGCCACCCTTTGGCAGTGAGCCATTCTTTACAGTGAGCAATTTGGGAAGTGAGCCTCTATTTTTTGGTATTGTTCTAACTCATATATTTTTGTGGGCTAACACCCATCGTGGTTTTTCCCTTTTAGGGTTTTCCATGTAAAAATCTGGTGTCTACTATGTTGGATGTGAAATTGTGATTAAGTCTATTGTTTCATGCTTTCATGGTTAAATCTGATTATCAGTAATTAAGTAGTTGATGGTTTGATATTCATATGAAGTTAAGTTTTTGTGACAACTGATTCACCCCCCCTCTTAGTTGTCTGGTGCATTTCAACACCCATGTCACATACCAGAGAAATAGTTGGTCCATATTTTTGTTGAAAATCTAAATACTGAATTGATGCACCAACTTCAAATTCATTGTTGTACCACCTTTGCAGATGTTGTAGAGAAAGGAGTAACCATTGAGAAAGAACTTATTGCAAAAGGATTGGTCAAAATTTTCAATAAGAACCAAAATAACCAAAACACTTCCAATGACAAGAGCAAATTTTGGTCTAGAAACAAAAATGTCACGAATGATGGGGTAGTTGATGCAAAAATGATAAACAAAGATAGCCCTACATTACTCTCAAAGGACCGACCATATCAAACAATCCAATGCTTACTCATGAACAGACAACTAATGTGGTTCAAAACAATCAACGATGAGGTCCTCCAAGAAATAATCTTCCAAAACAAAATTATACTCCCTTAGGATAATCTATTGAATCAATTTTGAAGAAACTGTTATAGTTAAACATCATCCAACTTCCAGAAATCAGACACTATGATCTAGAGCCTTTCAAACCATCTTGGTGGAATGATAATGATTTTTGTGAATACCATCGAATCAAAGGACATAAGACATCTTCTTGTTAAAAATTGAAGAACATAATTGTTGGTCATGATGTTAGTCATAAACAAGCATAGAATAAAAGTACACATTAACCTTTATTCATCTTGAAAGATATGATGAATTTAGACAATTCATGATCCCAAGTCTCCGGTGATTAGGTCTTAATCTTCTGACGTTACTCAGAGGTTGATGTGTGTTGTTGTTTCCATTTTGGGGCCTTACATAGAGTTCATCATCATGACGCTATTTCTGCAAAGATTCTTCACAGAGAGGTCATTTTACATAGTTATTTGATTCAATGATACAGTTATACTCAAATATTTGCATGATATTTATCAGTAATGCATGCTTTAGCTTCAAATATGCTAAATATTTCCACTTATCTACGAGATGTCCACATATTTGTATTGTTTGCTTTAGATGTTCAGCTATTTGCAATTATGATAGTGGAATGTTGTAAAATTTAAAGAAATTGAAAGAAATGCTTCAAATGAAAGATGAATCTTCAGCTATTGAACCACATGTATATCAGATACAGTCATGAGGAGAAGAAAACCAAACCATATGTTCACCAGGACATTCCACAGCTAGATACAGTAGGTGCTAACTTCAAAGGAATTGTATGAAAACAATGTATGTAAGTAGACATGCACTCCAAAGGATGCAGCAAATCACCACATAAATCCAGAATTCACACACTGATTACTCAAGATTTACTATGAATTGTAACCAAAATAGTCTTCTCATTCACTAAGTATGCAAAGATATAAATGTATACAAAAGCTTTGAAATGAGCCCTAAATATTTTAGTAGACAAATTTCAATTAAGTTTTGAATCTTCAAAATGAAGCATTCCTACACCTTTTATAGAATAAGGTGAGAAATCTGTTACAAAAAGATCAGCGATCCTGATTCATCTATGCGTATCTACGGTCAATATTTCCTTTGACTACGTCAACCTTTACAAAATGGCACAAGTTGCCAGCTGGCAACTATCTAAAAAAAACCTATTTTCACTAAGTATCTGATGCTGATATTCACTCTATGATGCATCATCATCTACTTTATCAGAGTCATGTTCTTCATCATCAGGTGCATCACTTCCTAAACTTTCATTATCATGATGATGATGAACCTGCATATGAGGTTGCATGATGCTCCGGGCCTATTCATATAATTGCACAATTTTATCTATTTCCCCGCCATCCTGAGTCTTTGCTTTGATCATGGCGTGCTTGTGTGCCTCGTATTTGTGTCTGCTGCTGTCCAGCTTGTTCTTCCTGTCTTGTAGCATCTCATTATAATTCTCCATCTTGACTTTGATTCTCATTATTTTATCTATGACTTCTTCTGTCAAGTGAACAAGTGGATCATTTGCTATTGATTGGAAGTTGTTGTGTAAAGCTTTGATGGCAAACTCTTCATCTTGATTTTCAACTTTCCCTTCCACTTTTCCTTCTAGTGTTTCCAATATTTCTACCTCAACAGACATTAAATCATGCAACTTCATGCTGATATCTCTCAGTTTATTATTGCATCTTCTAAGTACTCCACATTCAAATTGAATGTCCTTATACCATATGTCAACCAACAAGGCAGTATTACTATTTAGTACCTATTTATTGATGAGCAGCTGAGGATTTATCCTCCTTATTTCTCCTAGGATATTTAATACTTTTTCCAGTTGGTAAGACCTTTTTCCTGTCTGCATCTGTAATTTGTCTACTTTGGTCCTGGAGTCGTTGAGAGTATTCCACCTTTTTAAAGAAGCCTTTACTACTTCTTCTGCATCACCCAATGTGGATGACATCCATCTCCTTAGTACATATGCCTCATGTTTCATGAGGTCTAATTTATTCACCTCCTCTTGAGAAATAGCAGTCAATGGGACTGCATGTTCAGTTGAAGTATCTTCAGTATTGGTTAGCCTTCCTATGTAGGCATGCAACTGAGCAATGTGCTCTTTGTGTTGCTTATTTTTCTCCTTCTCTCTTTTCACCTTTTGAATTAAAGAATCAATAATATCCTTGCCCTCTTGACCCTCTTGGTCTTCATTGGCAAATCCTAAGTCCACTGTGCTGATCTGGAACTCATCTAAGGTAATTTTACCTTTTTCTTTCTCCACAGTAGGTACTACAATCTGTGCAGTCCTCCTCCCAATTGTTGGATCTCTTTTGATGGCTGAAGTCATTCTAGCCTTCCTCTTAGGTTTTATTATATTCTTAGAGAATAGGGTGGAGACATCAAATTCTTGAATTTCAAATTCTTCTTCTGCATTTACCTCTTTCTCCAACCACGGAGGTACCTGATCATGTTTCTCTACATCATCATGATGTTCACCTATGTCTCCTGTTTCTGTCAGCAGATGTGATGGAGAAGGTGATTTCCTTAATTCTTCTTCATGATGCTCACTTTGACATTGATCTTGTGGCACATCCTCCTATTGAGGAACTTCTTTCTCCGAAGGAGCATCTTCCTGAGGTGGAGGATCTTGTGATGTATCTATATGCTGATCATGATGATCATGATCCTTTTCTATCATTACCTCATCCTCCTTTGGCTTTTCCTCCTGTTGAAGAACATTCTCAGTTGTGGATAATTGGGAAGTCTCCTTAAGTGCTGGTGTTGGTTCTGTAATCAAATTTGTTCTGCACCTGTGCTACTTATTTCTTGAACCTTGGCAGCAGGATCTTCTACCACATCTTTCTCATCAGCTTTCCTTTCCTGAACCTCTACAGCAAGTTCCGTCGATGCATCTTGTGCGCTTGGTTGGCTTATTTTTGAAGCATGGCCTTCTGGTTCTGCCATCTTCACTTCTTCTGCAGGTTGCCCTTTGTCAGGTGATCCTATTAGATGTTCAGGATTTACATCCTATTTCTCTGTTATGTCTATCACCGCAAGATTTGTCACCTCTGCAATCAGTGTATCTAGCCCCATTTCTTGGACTATCTACTTTGGGCTCTTTTCTTTCTTAGTTTCCACTTCCTTCATCTCCTCCAGTATAGTTTGAATTGGTGGAGTCTTGTGAGGAGTCATGTGCGTACCTGCAGCAAGGGTTTCCATCTTCTGTGAAGCCACTTCCTACACAACCTCATCATCAGACAAATTTATTGTCTCGTCTAGTGAGATGTGACCTTCTGCTTGTGTCTGAGAGGTTTCTTTCATCTATTCTTCTGCAAGTTTAGTTTTGAACTTGACAATGGTAGGAAATGGAACATTATGCTGAAGTTCCCTATGCACTTCACTACCTGCCCCTTGTAACAATGTAGGGGATTGTTTTATTTCACCCCTCATGGAGGTTCTCAGTTTCTTAGGCGGGGTAGACACCACCACCTATGGAGCTCTTCTTTTTCTTTTTATTATCAAAGGAGCCTCTTCTTCTTTAGGCTCTTCCTCCATGAGGATATCCTCTTCATCATGTTTTCTTGAGGATTGACCCTCTTCTAGGGTCTCAGTAATTCCAGCCTCTACTGTCTTACTCTTCTTGGACTTTCCTTTCCTTGTCCTTAGAGGGGATGCTAATCCTGATCCAGATCCTGATCCTGATGCTGCTGCCTCCTCAGCTACAAATACTGCCCTTTCAATAATAACCCCTTTGGGTTCATTATCTACTTTCTTGCCCCTTGGGGGTCTTTTGCTCTGTTGTTGTGGTGGAGGGAGTCTATCTCCCTTAGACTTTCTCTTCTCATTCAGGAAGTCATCATACTCCCCATTGAGAATATCCTACCCCTTCTTCTTGTTGTCCA
This sequence comes from Cunninghamia lanceolata, assembly GCA_027924645.1. Taxonomy (NCBI): domain Eukaryota; kingdom Viridiplantae; phylum Streptophyta; class Pinopsida; order Cupressales; family Cupressaceae; genus Cunninghamia; species Cunninghamia lanceolata. The sequence goes on from BSBN01000620.1 coordinate 7,400,582, forward strand.
CCGTAATGGCAACACCCTTCTTCTTCAATGCCCCTATCTATTCATCAACCCAGGCTTGGGTTAGTTGTATGGTCCTAGCAATGAAGGGGTCCAAGGATATATCCTCCTGTATGGTGAGGTCAGGTGTAGAGATGGTATCATTATATATTTTCTTCTGCTCATACTCATCTGCAATTACCCTGCCATCATCTTTCTTCAATTGTCGGGGGATGGGGATGCAATCAAAGGTTCTGATTTAATTCAAAGTTAGCCTTTGATATCTTCTTCTTCTTGCTTCTGCTTCATCTTCACAGTCAGCCCAGAAGTCTTCTAGGTGCCTCTGATGAATAGGCTTTCCTATTATTTTCTACATCCTGCCGTAAGGATCATATGGTCTTGTCAGTGGAAAAGGCTGCAGTTTCATTTTATTCAGGGTGACCATCACCTTCTTTATGTTCTCTAAATTGGGGCACATGTACCAGCCAATGGTGACTGGAAACAAGATTGGTGGCAACTTCTTTGCATCTTTGTATGTTTTTATCATTGTGGAGCTCTACCTGATGAACTCCATCAATATCACTGCATCGGTGCGATAGCTTGGCAGCATGAGGGGATTTCCTTCAAAACCCTCAATCCTCATGTAGGAAAAGGTGGCAAACTGAATATACCAGGCTCCATGCCTATAAATTATCTCTTGAGCCTCCATGCTCAATTTCTTTATTCTGTCCTCCTCCATGGTCATCACCAGATGCATAGAAAATGCATCATTTACTAGTTTGTAGTCATGGAGGTAATTGGCTCTTTACAACTGGGGATGATGATCCCAGATATGCACAGCATTGATTGTTCCTGTGACTTTCCCATCTGTAACCAATGCATCAAATGTGCCTTTATAAGCACAGAAGTAAATAATGTATGATGTCATATAGAAAGCACAATTTGAACCTCCTAGGTTCATCAACTACTCATGCAGAGCATCACTTATTAGCTGGCCCCACAGTGGCTTGATATCTGAATACAAACACATCATTATTACACCATACATCCAGTCTCTAAAACTACCAGCATCAGGCTGGCCTGTTACTCTATTCAGTAGTGCAATCATGTATTGATATTCATCAGCAAAATCATATTTGAATAGATGCACAGGAAGTTTGGCTACTGCAGGATATGTACTATTTTCAGCCCTCCATTGATACACATTCTTCCTGGCTTGTTTCTTGTTGTTTTCATATTCTTTCTCTTACTTCTTCAAGTCCACACTTTTAACCTTGCTGCCCAATGGCAATCCAAATGTCTTGGAAAGACCCTTGATGGATAGGTCAGCATATATCCTCCCATGCTTCATCACCTACCTGGTCTCTAGATTGTAGTTCTTGGCACACTCGATAACTAGTTTTGGAGACTCCATAGAGTATAGAAAACCAGCGGCATTCCACATCCCGGATACGAAAACTACATCCAGCATAGGACTCTTGTTATTCTCATCATTCAATCTGGCTGACCATGCTTCCAAATTAGTACTCCCTTGATGGGTATCTGTAATTGCGCCATATTTAAACAGGACGCCCCTCTGGGAGGAGAACATAGGCCTATCGAATTCTGCTTGACACTTAACTAACCTCTTGTCAGCCATGGGTGCCTGCAATTAACAAAATCTTATCTTACAATGGGTATACACTTGCATGCATATTACAATTAACTTTACTAATCACCATGCCTACTGTATATGTTCAACATTACTTAATCATATGGATGCATAAACCAGAACTTCAGATTAACCACCCATACCTGACTATTATAGAAACAACAGGATGAGGGTTTCATTTACTTACCTGGATATGCAAATTTCCTTTTATACCAGTGGACTTCTGACAATGCTCTTAATTCAGCTGATGATCACAGACTTCCTTCTGTCTGTGAGCTCAATTCGTGTAATTATCACCTGTATGAGGATATGGAAGCTAGTGTTCTGTAAAAACAATTTTATCGCAAGGTAAATTCAAAATGACGATAAATTTACCCTTTTAACGATGCACTTAGGGTAAAATTAGGGCAACCCTGATAGATTAGATTTTACTCATTGATTATCTGCGTGAAAATGCAAGATCTCACCAGGTGTTTCATCGGGTTTCGTGGTCGGCGGGAACCACCTACCATGTCTGCGCGCATTAAATGATAATGGCGGCAACGGGAGCGAGGTGATATTTGCAAGACAGGATGATATTCAAATGATAGGAGGATGTTTGCAAATATCATCCCGAGTTTAATATGATCATCCTCCTTGAGAGGAAAAACTATCGTTGACAAGATCAGGGGACGAACGCACCCTTTGGTTATGTTTAGCACATTAGGAGGATATTTAGAAAATATTAGGTGATGTTTCAAAAGTGATGATGATGACCAGACAAAACTATATTGTCTCTCTTTCGAAATATTGGGGTGAGGTCATCCTGATAATCGCTCAGTGTATTGGCAAGGCATCATGACGTCATCACATGTTATATAAGCAGGATCATGCTCAAGAAATATACCGCGAGAGGTAAAATGATGATGATGATGTCATCGTCATGTTTGTTTCTTCATTTATCAGACTTGGATGATGTCATCAGGATATTGGCTTAGGGGGATATTTCATAGCAGGAGGATATTATGAAATATCAGGTTACTTTGAAAAATATGATCCTCGCAAAATGCATAAGGCTATTAACGGGTAAAGGTTACTATCACCTAAAATTGACGTCTGGATATTCGGACCGCATGATTTTATTGGGTGATATAATATATCGGGGTGACCTTTTATAATATGACTGATGTTACGAAATATGACCCTCCCCCTGGGAATATCAGGTTTGACTCAAACATTGACCATTCATAACTTTCACATCTTGATGAATATCAGGGTGATTTAAAAGACAAACCTGCATGGAATTTAATGCTCTATCTAAATATGAGGCTTCTGGAATAAAATATGAAATTTGACGAACTGACCTCATGATGATCACTTACCCAGCCTTTTCAATGCATGATGATCTGCATGACTTATTTTACTAGACCGCCAAAAAGTTGGGTCCCTGTTTTGTCAAGTCAAAATGAGGCGTGTTGTGTAACCACACAACAATAATTCAGGACCTCATTGACCAAGGTGATATAATAGTAGGAAATCCACAAGGGTCCTTAAACAATGATCATACCATCTTCAAGAATCCCTTACATGATCATGGGTCAGGAAAAGCCTCCAGTTTAGGGACAAAAACAAATGACCAATCTAGTTATACCCATGTTGCCTATGAGTATACCGTTAATAATATCTGAGCATTTGACAATAATGTCTCCACGATTACTATCAAAACCAGCCCAGAATGTGCTATTACAACTTGAAGATCTAAGGTGACCTTACAAGGGGCTCCTTCAAAGCCCCAGTTGAAAGCTCAATATAATCTCTTAGATCAATTAGGGAAGATTCCCATGTAGATATCCACCCTTGAGTTGCTTCGCATATCCCCCGAACACAAAGACATTTTAGACAAAGCCTTGCAAGAATCATCCATTCCCACAGACCTTAATGTTAGTCAATTTCAGGCCATGGTGGGATACTTAGTTACCACCCATCATGTCACATTCACTAAACATGACCTTCCTTCACAGAGACCTAATCATAATGACCCATTACACATTGAGGTATTCATTAATAAACATAAGATCATACAAGTTTTGGTAGATGGTGGAGCAGGTCTAAACATATGTACCTTAAAATTGGTCACAACATTGGGATTCTCTAAGGTTTGTGTAGACACATCTAAGAAAATTGTTATAAAGGCTTATGATGATGTAGAGTGTTCTTCTAGGGGTGTGATCTCACTTCCAGTAAGCGTTAGGCCCACTATTCTAGATACTATATTCCAAGTCTTGGAGCTGGACCTCCCATACAACCTCTTCCTCAGTCATCCATGGATTCATACCATGAAGGCCATTCCATCCATATACCATCAATGCCTTAAATTTCCCTATAATGTCACTGAAATCACAATAGCCAGTGATCCCGATCCCTTTCAATATGTAGGCACCTAAAAGGAACACCTAAATATCAAGTGACTATTAATAGGGAAGTTTCACCTTCCACGTTATCCAAATCTTCCGCTACATTCATTCCCTCTTTCAACCCTAAGGTCTAGATCCATCATGCAAGGTGTGGGGAATATAACATAGAGACTTCCTATTGCATTGGCAACCTACCTGTGTCACCAAAATCTCATGGAAAATAATGCCCTATCAAGAAAGAGCCTAAAGTCACTATTTGTGCCATCCCTACCACTTTTACGAAGTGGGGTGAATTGAGAAAAGAAACCATAGATGAAGACATTTCTACATGGATCTATAAGGATGAAGAAGAAATTGAACCTGTATAATTACTAGTTGAACAATATGGAAAAGGTTTTGAATTCATGAAGCAAAGAGGTTATGATGGACATAGTGGACTTGGTCCGCACAAGAATGGAAGGAGAAAACCTTTACAACCAAACAGGATACCAAAGAATAAAGGGTTAGGGTATACACTATTAAAAGTGAATGCTCCTTATACTAAGTTACTATCGAGTGAAGATGCTAATGTTTCTAAAGATGTCGAGACATCTAAGGAAAATGTCGAGACCAATCCCCCTAAAACTGAACAAACTGATGGCTTTGCTTGGATTGATATCTTTTGGGACCCTGACGACACTTCAGTATTTATCATATCTGCCCTATCCTTGAGTTATACAAATATCAATGATGATCTACCCCTAGTTTGCCTGTAATTGATAGATTGGGACCAACAAGGACCTCCGAGCTTAGACATATTTGAAAATGATGAAGCAATCACTAAGTTTATGGGACTTCGAGAAGGAATACCTCCTACAACAATATAATGAAAAATGCACGAAATAACAGAAATAGCAGAAACACAAAAGGAATTTATTGATCGCAGGCAACTTCAAGGGGGCAACCTCCTTTGAGCAAGCTCAATATAATAAATTTGTGGATGCCTTCATTGGCCTCAACACGTACTTATATACTAAGTCTAATCTAAATAATTATTACTCCCATGAATGTGGGATAATACAATATACTCACGGGATGACTTATAAAGCAAATGTGTCCAACAACAATATACTAACAAAGTAAAGAGAAGGGTTAAACATGGGTTCCTAATATCCCCTCCCTCTTAGAAAAGCTTTGGCCTCAAAGCTTAAGATGTGGAAATTGTTGCTGAATCTAAAGGAGTGGTTCCCATGTAGCATCCTCTAGTTGCATGTTGTGCCACTAAATTAATACCTCTGTGATGGATCGAGAGAGAAGTTGACGAGTGTGCCTGTCGAGGATTGCCTCCGGCTCTAAAATGATGGATCCTTTGTTATCTAATTCTGGTACAACAGTTTGTGCTCTGATGTTGGTGCCAAGAACTTTCTTTACAAGAGACATGAAATACTAGATGAACGTGGGAAGGAGGAAGCTCCAATTTATAAGCAACTGACCCAATCTTCTGAAGAACCTTATATGGCCCATAGGACTTTGGAGCCAACTTATGACACCCTTTGAGTTTTAGGGATGATTGCTTGTATGCTATAGACAAAGAAAAACCATATCACCTACTTGAAACGTGCACTCAGAATAGTGCTAATCAGCTTCTTGTTTCATTCAATTTCTTGCCATGTGAAGATTCTCCTACAAAATGCAAAGAATTTGATCTCAGGTTTAGAGAACCATGTCAACTACCTGAACTGGTGAACAGCTAGGGATGTATGGAAGGAGCACTGGCAGTGCCTAACCATAGACTACTTCATATGGAGTCATTTTAGATGTAGTGTGGTAGGAGGTATTGTACCACCATTCAGTGAGAGGGAGCCACTTTGACCACTGATGCTGTTGTTCTGAGGTGAAGCAATGAAGATAAGTTTCCAAACATTTGTTGATAATTTTAGTTTGACCATCTGTTTGTGGGTGATACCCTGAAATCATCTTCAGTTTGGTGCCAGTGTGTCAAAATAGTTCTGTCCAAAAATGACTAGTGAAAGTTACATCACGATCTGAGACAATGGAAGAAGGGATGCCATGAAGACAGAAGATCTGGTCCATGAAAAGTTGTGCGACTGAGGAGGCAGTATAGGGATGGCTGAGGGCACAAAAATGACTATATTTGGAGAGGCGATCAACCACAACCAAGATCACTATCTTCCCGCCAGATTTAGGGAGCCCCTCAATGAAATCCATAGAAATATCTGTCCAAATCTGTGTAGGGATGGGCAAGGGTTCGAGCAATCTAGGAAGGAGTATCATTTCACCCTTGTTGCGCTAGAAGGTATCACATTTAGACACCATCTATTGAATTGCCCTTTTCATTTCCCTTCCAAAAGAAGTTACGATGTGCCCGCTCATAAGTTTTGAGGAACCCAGAGTACCCTGCTGATGGAGAAGCATGGAATTCATAGAAGATAGATTGTTGAAGACTTGTGCTCTAGGGAAGGACCAGACAACCCTTGTATCTCAGAGAAGCACCATCCCAAGAGTAATGTAGTACATCAAAAGGGTTATTGACCAACTGTTGGATGATTTGAGATAATGAAGAGTCATTGACATAGCTCTGTTGGACAGATTCCAACCAATTTGGAATAGGCATAGAAATAGCTGAAAGAGAAGCTTGGTCAACAAATGTGCACGAAAGAGCATCCGCCACAATATTGTCCTTACCCTTCTTGTAAGTGATCTCATAGTCATAACCCATGAGTTTGCTAACCCATTTCTGTTGTGCTGGGGAGGAGCCCCATTGTTCTAGGAAATATTTCAGACTCTAGTGATCAGTCTTGATGCAGAAATGATTCCCTAGTAGGTATGGCCGCCACTTCTATAGTGCATGCAATATAGCCATCATTTCCTTCTCATATGTAGAGAGTACTAAATTCTTACCAGAAAGGGCTTTGCTGGTGAATGCAATGGGATGCTCATCTTGAAGGAGAACATCACCAAGTCCATTGTCGCAAGCATCACTCTCAGTAGTGAAGGTCTTGGAAAAATCTGGCATAGCTAGAATAGGTGTAGTACACATAGCTTGTTTTAGTTTTTCAAATGTACACTTAGCAACATGTGTCCATGTACAACCATCCTTTTTCAACATAGCTATTAATGGAGCTGCAATCTTCTCGTAATCCTTGACAAACTTGCGATAGTAGCCAGTCAGTCCCAAAAAACCATGGAGGCTCTTGAGTGTCTGAGGATGCGGCCAATTTTTCATGGCTTCTATTTTGGCAGGATCCACTCGAACCCCTTGGGCTAAAACAATAGGCCCGAGATACTCCACTTCCTCTTGGCTAAAAACACATTTAGACTATTTTGTACAGAGATGATGATCAGAGAGAAGTTGCAGGACAAGATCTAGATGTTGGAGATGCTCAGTCCATGTTTTACTATAGATGAGGATATCATCAAAGAAGACCAGAATGAATTTCCGCAAGTAGGGCTGGAATATTTTATTCATCAATGCCTAGAATGTTGAAGGAGCATTAGTGAGGCCAAAGGGCATGACCAAAAACTCATAGTGGCCATCATGCGTGCAAAAAGCCATTTTAGGGATATCATCCTCATGAACCTGAATTTGGTGATACCCAGAACGAAGATCCAACTTGGAGAGAAAATGAGCACCATGAAGCTCATCAACAACAGGAATCAGAAACTTATCTTTGATTGTGATGTGATTAAGTTCTTGGAAGTCAATGTAGAGGTGCCATGACCCATCTTTTTTCCCGACAAGAAGAATTGGTGAAGAAAAGGAACTAGTACTAGGGCGAATAATACCTTGCTTCAGTAAGTCCCGAACGAGCATCTCGATCTCTATCTTTTGGTGAAATTGGTAGTGGTAGGGCCTGATGTTGGGAGGAACGCTTCTAGAAAGGACCTGAATACAGTGGTCCTCTAGTCATGAAGGTGGCAATCCCACTGGTTTGGCAAAGACAAATGCATATCTATCCAAAATTTGTTGTAGACCTGAAGGAGTAGTTGAGACTGCTGATGGTTGCATCTAAATGGAATGGAGTGGAGCAATGACTATTAGGAATTTGCAGGTCTAATTAAACCAATTCCACATAGCCCAATAGGAGAAACAAGATGCTGAAACAAACCATAATGCAAAAGATCAATGAACAAGCAACAAGGGAACAGAAGATATACCCTAGGAAAACCCTTTGCAGGGAAAAACCCAACCTCCAAAAGCATCCATACTCAAATGTATTATTCAGCAATAAAATATTACAATACAATAACTGAGCCTCCATGAATACCCCTGAACCATCAACCACCTCCAATGCATCCTCCATGTGTACAAGCATGAATCCACACATCACCTGCCACACTTAACAATATGTACTTACAAGAGAGAACTCAATACAATGATAGCCTCTCTCAAACCTCCAATCCACCTACAATGAAATAGCCAACATTACCCAAACCAGTAACCATGTGCTTACTTTTATAGACCAAGCTCACACAAATACAGCTTGTGGTATTGGATAAAACTATGTGCCCCAAAAACCATGGTAACACAAAACTATTAACTTATAAACCCACTTGACCCCACATTTGACTATTCGTACTAACTTTTCCCAATAAATCAAATAATATAAATAATAATTAATTACTCTACGTGTCCCACACACATAAAATAACTAACCCAATGTTACAATACAACCTATACAAGTGCTAACTGAATAAAATAGTACAATATTATCCAAGGTGTACAACACCTATCCCAACATTCTCCCACTTGTTGTATACATTACATAAGGGTCAATACATGAAATACATCATCATAGGTAAAACATGAAATCACATGAATCTCTAGAATGCTCTCACGCTTGAAAAAGATACCTGTAACAAAGCAAAGTGACCACCATCTCAAGTGAGAACTCCTATCATCCTCCAACATGCCACCTATGGAAGAAAAGGAACATGCCAAGGTGAAGATGCACCAATCCAAAGAACACAAGCATCAAATCCAAGTGATAACATAAGGCTCCAATCTACTCTCAAAGATTAAAAAACCCACATGACTGGAAATAGTACCCACATCATATGCTAATACATCCAACCATCCATACCTCATAGGTATCAACAACATCAATAAACTCATGGCAACAACATATCCAACCCATATACTACAATAACAAGCTCCATGAATAAAACCTGTCAATGAAGAACACATGTACATCTAGGAACTCCCACTGCATGGGTAATGTCAAATCTAAAAATAGATCCATATGATATAAAGTTTATCAATCAACACTCGAACCAAGGTGTGGTTAATTAACAAGCCAATGTAGTGTCAAGAAAAATCACAATGATTTACACATGCATGATAAATCATTGCATACTCTCTCACAACATGTCACCATAACTCTCCCAAGTCCAACCATATCAACATGATCATCCAAGAAGTAGTCATAAGACAAAGAGAGAAAACCTGTAAATCATAATGTCCTTATACAAAACATCTTAAAGTGCTAAGCTGTGTCAAGTATGATCTCCTCTACAACCCCAAATGAAAAGCCTCAACAACACCCAACCATTCGATCTCATAAGACCAAATAAACATATATATAATGTAACCAACATGGATGTAAGCCTCTCTAATCAAGGTAGACTCAACTCATAACCATTACATAACTAGGAATAAGCCCAATCACATCTCCTAAACTCCTCATAATGAACATGATAAATCAAACTATAGGAACAAGGAGATAACCATGCTGACATCACTCAAATGAACCCTCTAGAACCAATAACTATAGCTCAAGATCCATATCTATGAGAAGATAAAGCATAAAGCAAAATACATCTAAAAGGATGGGCAATACCTCATAGATGATAAACTGTTGAGTAGACCAAGAGTGGGGAATGGCAATGTTCCTCCAGGATACACCAAGCCACATAGACTCTCTCCAAGAACAATCTCCTCTAGGTCCATAATGAACTCTCGTCCATATCCAGGTGTAAGGCTCCTAGGTCTATCTGTTGAAACCTCTAAAGAGTAACCATCTCAACAAGTGTCTCTAATCACAAGAGAACTCCAACCTCACCTAAGTCTCCAAGTATCCATGAGCACTTGTAACTGAACAATACATGCCAAAATCCAAATGCAACATAGCACCATCATGAAGTAATCAAGCAAATGATCAAAGTACTCAATACCAAGAGAACAAACAAGACCACTGTCAATGCTCCTACTGCAAATCTGCATAATCAAGAAGCTCATCATGACATCATGATCTAACCATCTCCTCGTAAGAAGATCACATGCAACAAAGCATGCAATGATGCATACATCCTATCTCAAGAGAACCTGTATCATACCAATACTCTAATCTAGAATCAAGAGCCCATCAAGATGCAATATCAACATCTCTAAATCAAGGATAAACATGTCAGACTGACAAATTATAAACCTGACACCTCAACTAAAGACTCGAATAAGTCCTCCATGGTAAACCAAGATGTCAACATCTCCAATCATATGAAGATAACCATCTCCTGACAACTGAACTGAAAATGTCAAAGAACTCTAAAAAACAAGAGCTCCTCCATGACACCAACATCCACTACAGAAGATCATCCATCACGTATGATGAATCCAACATGCTACCAAAACTCCCACTGAACCGTGATACTAAACTATCCATGACAACAAATAACCATCTCCTAAATGAAGATTATACATAGCTCCAAACCAATCAAGGAATCCCACTGTAACATCAATAGCTCCCAAAAGGTCTAGTGAACCAAAATCTCCAAACAAGAAGATAAAACCATCATTGTCAAAAGCTAGCATAGAATCATGTATCCAAGCTCTCCATGACATCATGATAAACATGCTACAAGTCCCAATCAACTGACTATCCAGGCACTCTAATCATCCATCCTTTTATCCCAAAGCAATCATACCAATGCACAAATGACCACAGATAAGGCCAACTAACAAACTCTGCATAAACATTGAATCAATCTGGTGGATATAGACAGTCCACATCTGAGTCATCTCACTGTAGCCAAGGGGTAGCTAATCCACAAAACTACATAACTCAAGGATCCAAACAAATGTTACATGCAAACTCATCATCACACTGGTAAACTATAAGTTGAGATATCAAAGAAGATAACCTATAGACTCCAAGACTCAAACACGAAATCAACTCTAGATTCAATTTTCCAACAAGTCCACAAATGAATACCATAGTCAAGGAACTAATCAAGCATCTAGAAGATAAGAACAATCCCCTAAAACAACACCACCTGTAATCATGAATCGAATATCATAGCCCATACCTGCCAAGCACATACATAGTCATGTCGTGCCAATGCAAAAATGTGTTTGCATATCCATTACACCATACCATCGTCATCGTTGTACCTGTACTCAACTCCCACTAAAACGAGACTCCAAGTCTCACAGAAGTATCAACCATGTCCTCAAACCAGAAGACAACCTGTACCTGTCTCCATCAAAGTTGTAACTTTGAAAACACCTATAAACCTATATCAGGAAGCACCAAATCTAAAATCCTGCTATACCATGTTGATGGTCTCATAGCAACATGTACTCCCACAAGTTTGTGCCAACAAATCCATCCGAATGCACTCGTAAATGCACTCTGAATCTCAGGCTCCTACAAGTGATCAAACAAGTACCAAACTGTCTCTTCATACCAAACTGAAAATCTACATGATCCAAACTGTAGTACGCTGTACTAGCTCTCCAACACCTATTCGAAATCCAAAATCTAGTTCTGTATGCGAAAGTTATGAGAATAAAACTGTAACAAAGAAATGCAGGATTTAGACACCAAATTCTAACACAAACAGAAAAATATGATCATGAAACCTATACCATTGTGTAGTACTCGGAGAGATCTTTCTGACACCTATAAGAAGTCGAAAAACTGATACCGTATGTGAAAGTTATGCCCCCAGGAAGAAAAGGCACTCCGAGGGCTAAAATTGGACCCCTGGTGGGCCCTTGGTACCATGATGACGTGGCATGACGTCATTGCTGACATGGCATGACATCATTGCTGACATCATCATGCTAACTGGGAAAAAAACACATGTGACACTGACATGGCATTTGACTGGGTTGACTGCACCATTTGTCTTTGACAGGCGTAGGTGAAAAATTTGTTTAAACTCCATTGGACGATATGCATTTCAAAGGAGGTTTAAATATTTTAATAAAGTTTTAAATGGCTGCCATAAAAAATTTTAAATTGGCCCCACCATAATTTCCACCTCCCCCACCTTTTTCATTTTAAAAAAAGGTTTAATAAAAAAGAATGTTTTAAGCCCATACGTGGGCTAAACTCCTCCTTTCAAACCTTTTAAAAGGTTTAATGAACATTTTTTTTTTGTTTTAAAAAGACTCCACGTAAGGAGGTACCTAGCCCAAGGCCAACGGGAGAAAGGGGAGAGAATTGGCAGTGGTACAGCCGGTGATACCACTCCAACATCTGCAGTGCCTGCGCAGGGGGTACGGGGGTACCCGCCCCCCTCAAATTTTCTTTGTTTTTTTTTTTGATTTTTCATATCTTGCCTTTTCAAATGCATTCTATAGTTTTAATTTTTTTTTCCTTTCACAAACTATAGAAAAGTTTTCCAATGCAGGGATAAATTTTTTTTTTAACGTACCTTCGACTGCAACGGTCGTATGGCCGAACCAGTTGGGCTTGAAATTTTGTATTTTGCTCTTGTGGTCGAAATAGGTCAAATTTTATATGAATCTTCATTTCTCATGCCTCCTGGACTCAATGGCGAGGTCTGTTTTGTCCCAGGAGGTCATTTGTGGAAGTTTGTCCTTAAAACCCTCATGAAGCCAAGCCATGAAAACCCTCTTCAACCATGATTTTTCAATTACTCGATCTGTAAAATATATAGCAAATCTCCAATACCCAGAACCCCCAAATTGCAATACAACTTGCACAAAACCTTGTAGTGTCCCAAATCTTTACATGCATTTCGATGGCTTCTATTTTACACCTGATCTACACACATAAGGGTTATACATATCCAGGGAGCTCACACCTCCCTCAACCATAAACATGGATCTGATACCAATTGTTAAGAATTTGTAGGTCTAATTAAACTAATTACACATAACCCAATAAAAGAAACAAGATGCTGAAACAAACCATAATGCAAAAGATCAATGAAAAAGCAACAAGGGAGCACAAGATATACCCTGGGAAAACCCTTTGCAGAGAAAAACCCAACCTCCAAAAGCATCCATGCTCAAATGTATTATTCAACAATAAAATATTACAATACAATATTTGAGCCTCCATGAATACCCCTGAACCATCAACCACCTCCAATGCATCCTCCATGTGTACAAGCATGAATCCACACATCACCTGCCATGCTTCACAACATGTACTTACAATAGAGAACTCAATACAGTGACAACCTCTCTCAAACCTCCAATCCACCTACAATGAAATAGCCAACATTACCCAAACCACTAACCATGTGCTTGCTTTTATAGACCAAGCTCACACAAATACAGCTTGTGGTATTGGTTAAAACTATGTGCCCCAAAAACCATGGTAACACAAAACCATTAACTTATAAACCCACTTGACCCCACATTTGACTATTCATACTAACTTTTCCCAATAAATCAAATAATACAAATAATAATTAATTACTCTATGTGTCCCACACACATAAAATAACTAACCTAATGTTACAATACAACTTATACAAGTGGTAACCGAATAAAATAGTACAATTTTATGCAAGGTGTACAACACCTATCCCAACATTCTCCCACTTGTTGTATACATTGCATAAGGTTCAATACATGAAATACAGCATCATAGGTAAAACATGAAATCACATGAATCTCCAGAATGCTCTCATGCTCGAACAAGATACCTGCAACAAAGCAAAGTGACCACCATCTCAAGCAAGAACTCCTGTCATCCTCCAACGTACCACCTATGGAAGAAAAGGAACATGCCAAGGTGAAGATGCACCAATCCAAAGAACACAAGCATCAAATCCAAGTGATAACATAAGGCTCCAATCTACTGTCAAAGATAAAAAAACCCACACTACTGGAAATAGTACCCACATCATATGCTAGTACATCCAACCATCCATACCTCATAGGTATCAACAACATCAATAAACTCATGGCAACAACATATCCAACCCATATACTACAATAACAAGCTCCATGAATAAAACCTATCAATGAAGAACACATGTACATCTAGGAACTCCCACTGCATGGGTAATGTCAAATCTGAAAATAGATCCATACGATACGAAGTTTATCAATCAACACTCGAACCAAGGTGTGGTTAATCAACAAGCCAATGTAGTGTCAAGAACAGTCACAATGATTTACACATGCATGATAAATCACTACATACTTTCTCACAACATGTCACCATAACTCTCCCAAGTCCAACCATATCAACATGATCCTCTAGGAAGTAGTCATAAGACAAAGAGAGAAAACCTGTAAATCATAATGTCCTTATACAAAACATCTCAAAGTGCTAAGCTGTGTCAAGTATGATCTCCTCTACAACCCCAAATGAAAATCCTCAACAACACCCAACCATTCGATCTCATAAGACCAAATAAACATATATAACATGTAACCATCATGGATGTAAGCCTCTCCAATCAAGGTAGACTAAACTCATAACCATTCCATAACTAGGAATAAGCCCAATCACATCTCCTAAACTCCTCATAATGAACATGATAAATCAAACCATAGGAACAAGGAGATAACCATGCTGACATCCCTCAAATGAACCCTCCAAAACCAATAACTATAGCTCAAGATCCATATCTATGAGAAGATAAAGCATAAAGCAAAATACATCTAAAAGGATGGGCAATACCTCATAGATGATAAACTGTTGAGTAGACCAAGAGTGGGGAATGGCAATGTTCCTCCAGGATACACCAAGCCACATAGACTCTCTCCAAGAACAATCTCCTCTAGGTCCATAATGAACTCTCGTCCATATCCAGGTGTAAGGCTCCTAGGTCTATCTGCTGAAACCTCTAAAGAGTAACCATCTCAACAAGTGTCTCTAATCACAAGAGAACTCCAACCTCACCTAAGTCTCCAAGTATCCATGAGCACTTGTAACTAACCAATACATGCCAAACTCCAAATGCAACATAGCACCATCATGAAGTAATCAAGCAAATGATCAAAGTACTCATTACCAAGAGAACAAACAAGACCACTGTCAATGCTCCTACTGCACATCTGCATAATCAAGAAGCTCATCATGACATCATGATCTAACCATCTCCTCGTAAGAAGATCACATGCAACAAAGCGTACAATGATGCATACATCCTGTCTCAAGAGAACCTGTATCATACCAATACTCTAATCTAGAATCAAGAGCCCATCAAGACACAATATCATAATCTCTAAATCAAGGATAAACATGTCTCACTGACAAATCATAAACCCAACACCTTAACCAAAGACTCGAATAAGTCCTCCATGGTAAACCAAGATGTCAACATCTCCAATCATATGAAGATAACCATCTCCTAACAACTGAACTGAAAATGTCAAAGAACTCTAAAAAACAAGAGCTCCTCCATGACACCAACATCCACTGTAGAAGATCATCCATCACGTATGATGAATCCAACATGCTGCCAAAACTCCCACTGAACCATGATACTGAGCTATCCATGACAAAAAAATAACCATCTCCTAAATGAAGATTATACATAGCTCCAAACCAATCAAGGAATCCCACTGTAACATCAACAGCTCCCAAAAGGTCTAGTGAACCAAAATCTCCAAACAAGAAGATAAAACCATCACTGTCAAAAGCTAGCATAGAATCATGTATCTAAGTTCTCCATGAAATCATGATAAACATGCTCCAAGTCCCAATCAACTCCAAGAACTCTAATCATCCATCCTCTTATCCCAAAGCAATCATACCAATGCATAAATGACCACAGACAAGGCCAACTAACAAACTCTACATAAACACTGAATCAATCTAGTGGATATAGATAGTCCACATCCGAGTCATCTCACTGTAGCCAAGGGGTAGCTAATCCACAAAACTACATAACTCAAGGATCCAAACAAATGTCACATGCAAACTCATCATCACACTAGTAAACTATAAAAAGAGATATCAAATAAGATAACCTGTAGAATCCAAGACTCAAACACCAAATCAACTCTAGATTCAATTTTCCAACAAGTCCACAAATGAATACCATAGTCAAGGAACTAATCAAGCATCTAGGAGATAAGAACAATAGCCTAAAACAACACCACAACACCACCTGTAATCATGAATCGAATATCATAGCCCATACCTGTCAATCACATACATGATCATGTCGTGCCAATGCAAAAATGTGTTTGCATATCCATGACACCATAATCATCGCATCGTTGTACCTATACTCACTCCCACTGAAACGAGACTCCAAGTCTCACATGAGTATCAACCATGTCCTCAAACCAGAAGACAATCTGTACCTGTCTCCATCAAAGTCAGGACTCTGAAAACACTTGTAAACCTATATCAAGAAGCACCAGATCTAAAATTCAGCTATACCATGTTGATGGTCTCATAGCAACATGTACTCCCACAAGTTTGTGCCAACAAATCCATCCGAATGAACTCATAAATGCACTCTGAATCTCAAGCTCCTACAAGTGATCAAACAAATACCAAACTCTCTCTTCACACCAAACTGAAAATCTACATGATCCAAACTGTAGTACGCTACACTAGCTCTCCAACACCTATCTGAAATCCAAAATCTGATTCTGTATGCGAAAGTTATGAGAATAAAACTGTAACGTAGCAATGCAAGATTCAAACACCAAATTCTAACACAAACAACAAAATCTGATCATTAAACCTATACCACTATGTAGTGCTCGGAGAGAGCTTTCTGACACCTATAAGAAGTCAAAAAACTGATACCGTATGTGAAGGTTATGCCTCCCAGAAGAAAAGGCACTCCGAGGGCTAAAATTGGACCCCTGGTGGGCCCTCGGTACCATGATGACATGGCATGATGTCATTGCTTATGTCATCATGCTGACTGGGCAAAAAACACATGTGGCGCTGACATGGCATTTGACTGGGTTGACTACACTATTTGTCTTTAACAGGCATAGGTGAAAAATTTGTTTAAACGCCATTGGACCCATATGCATTTCAAAGGAGGTTTAAATATTGTAATAAAGTTTAAATGGCTGCCATAAAAAATTTTAAATGGGCCCCACCATAATTTCCACCTCCCCCACCTTTTTGGTTTTAAAAAAAGGTTTAATAAAAAAGAATGTTTTAAGTCCATACGTGGGCTAAACTCCCCCTTTCAAACCTTTTAAAAGGTTTAATGAACATTTTTTCTGTTTTAAAAAGACCCCACGTAAGGAGGTACCCAGCCCAAGGCCAATGGGAGAAAGGGGAGAGAACCGGTAGTGGTACGGCTGGCGGTACCACTGCAACATCTGCAGTGCTTGCACAGGGGGTACGGGGTACCCGCCCCCCTCAAATTTTCTTTGTTTTATTTTTTTTGATTTTTCATATCTTGCTTTTTCAAATGCATTCTATAGTTTTAATTTTTTTTTTTCTTTCACAAACTATAGAAAAATTTTCTAGTGCAGGGATAAAAATATTTTTGAGCGTACCTTCGACTGCAACAGCCATACGGCCGAACCTGTTGGGCTTGAAAGTTTGCATTTTGCTCCTGTGGCCGAAATAGGTCAAATTTTATATGAATCTTTGTTTCTCATGCCTCCTGGACTCAATGGTGAGGTTCATTTTGTCCCAAGAGGTCATTTGTGAAAGTTCCTCCTCAAAACGCTCATGAAGCCAAGCCATGAAAACCCTCTTCAGCCATGATTTTTCAATCACCCAATTTGTAAAATATATAGCAAATCTCCAATACCCAGAACCCCCAAATTGCAATACAACCTGTACAAAACCTTGTAGTGTCCCAAATCTTTACATGCACTGCCATGGCTTCTATTTTGCACCTGATCTACACACACAAGGGTTATACATATCCAGGGAGCTCACACCTCCCTCAACCATAAACATGGCTCTGATACCAACTGTTAGGAATTTTCAGGTCTAATTAAACCAATTCCACATAACACAATAGGAGAAACAAGATGCTGAAAAAAACCATAATGCAAAAGATCAATGAACAAGCAATAAGGGAACAGAAGATATACCTTGGGAAAATCCTTTACAGGGAAAAACCCAGCCTCCAAAAGCATCCATGCTCAAATGTATTATTCAGCAATAAAACATTACAATATAATATCTAAGCCTCCATGAATACCCCTAAACCATCAAGCACCTCCAATGCATCCTCCATGTGTACAAGCAAGAATCCACACATCACCTGCCATGCTTCACAATATGCACTTACATGAGAGAACTCAATAGAATGACAGCCTCTCTCAAACCTCCAATCCACCTACAATGAAATAGCCAACATTACCCAAACCACTAACCATGTGTTTGCTTTTATAGACCAAGCTCACACAAATACAACTTGTGGTATTGAATAAAACCATGTGTCCCAAAAACCATGGTAACACAAAACCATTAACTTATAAACCCACTTGACCCCACATTTGACTATTGGTACTAACTTTTCCCAATAAATCAAATAATACAAATAATAATTAATTACTCTATGTGTCCCACACACATAAAATAACTAACCCAATGTTACAATACAACTTATACAAGTGGTAACCGAATAAAATAGTACAATATTATGCAAGGTGTACAACACCTATCCCAACATTGACACCATGAGAATTCTTCTTAAGGAGCCTTTCCATGCGATGTGAATTGATGATGCTGAGAGACCCTAGTTGCAAGCCATTCAATGTGTGTTTTTGCCCATTGTCTGAAAACTGCATCTAAAGTTCAGCAAAATCCCATAAGATGGGTCCAAGTGTACGTAACCATTGAGCATCCAAAACCACATCACATCCGGCTAAGGGCAAGGCAAACATGTCAGAGCGCAGGTTATAATCTCTAATAGAGATACACACATTGTGACACTTCCCTTTGCAAGGTAATGTGCCCCCATTAGCAATCATGACTTCAAAGCTGGACCAAGGATGGACAAAACAATCAGCTTGTTTGGCGATCTGAGGGTCAATGAAGTTATGAGTGCTACCAGAATCAATGAGTATTGTAAGAGGGAGTTTCTTGAAGTAACCCTTGACCCGCATGGTTTGTGGGGTGGTGACTCCTGCTAAAGCATGGAGAGAGATCTCTGGGTGGTCTTCCTGAGAAGTAGGGTCAACAGGTGGCTGCTGAGTTTCAACCTGATCATCTACTATATCCTGAGCATCTTCATAAACTTTAGTTGCAGGCGGAGAATCCACATCCAAGAGATAGAGCTTTTGCTCAACACATCGATGTCCCCAAATGAATTTCTTATCACAATTATAACAAAGCCCTTTTTCTCAATGTGCCCACATCTCTGCTTCAGTCAAATGCTTGACAGGAGTTGTTCTAGGAGCTGGTGTGATTGGAGGTCTTTGGGAAACCATGTTTCTGAATGAAACAAAATTGGATTTGAAGCATTGTTGAGTTGTGATCTTCTCCTCCGCTAACGTAGCCAACCCTAGGGCTTCCATCATTGTGCTAGGATGGAACATTTTAACCTCAGATCGGATTGCATCCTTCAGACCACTAAGAAAACAACTCCTAAAGAATTCATCAGACAATCCCTCTGTGTGATTGGCCAGTTTCTCAAATTATGTCTGATATTCTCTCACAGTTTCAGTTTGGCAAAGTTTAGTGAGTGCTCCTATGAAGTCATCAAAAGCACTAGGGCCAAATTGTTGCAAAATAAGTGCAAAAATCTATCCATTTTGGCTCTTCATGAGCCTTAATGTACCAACGGAACTATTAAAGGGCTTCATGTTCCAAATGAAAGGATGCAAGTGGGACTTTGTTGACATCAAAAGTATTATGCAGACTGATGTATTGTTCTGCCCGGTATATCCATCCAGTCAGATCATCACCATTGAAGCGAGGAAAATCAAGCTTCAGCCCACGAAAATTACCAAAATAAGAAAACCCTATGTCTGCAAAAGACTCTGGCTGCCGTCTATTGTTCATGGCTGAATGCTGAAGATTGAGCCCAAGAATGTTTTCATCTAGATCTTGGAGTTTGGTTTTAAGGGCTGTAAGTTCATCCTCCATGTTTTTTTCTCCTACGTGGGTGACAACCATAACTAGGAGATTTTATTTTTTGAATGGGTAGAAAAACAAAAATAGAAACTTTTTTAGTAAAGGAAATTTGGATTCGGGAAAAACTCTAATGGGTAATTGGGGTTTGACTAGGTTTTGGACACTTTCTGAGGGATAGGGAAGCAGAAAATGGGGATTTTAGAAGCGGGGTGAAAGAATGCGAAAATTTATCCAAGAGGGACAAAGGAGCAGAAATAGGAAATGAACACTGTGGCAAAATTTGAAGGCGATTGGGTGAGAATCAAAGAAGTTATGGAAAACCCTAAAAATAGACAAATGTGGGATTTCTGGCTTCGATAAGTGGAATTTGGGATAGGGTCCTCAAGGAAGGAAATATGCAGAATGGAATTTCAAGGGTTCCAGTGAGTTTTCAAATGGCTCTAGACAGATTCAATCTGTGATTTGTTAGCTGGCAATAGATATGGACCCCAGGTATGTTCAGTTTCCTAAAGGTTCAGGGGATTCACTCAGCCACCAATGCTATCTAACGACTTGTGTATTGGGGCAGTACCCCTCACTCCACAGCTTAGGTAAAACTAATAACCGCTTTGCTAGAAATGATAGTTCTTGGTTTACCTCACGGATGGGAACTAGTCAATCAGGTAGGGGCCATTGCCCTTTTCGCTGGCAGGTCCTCTCAATGGGCCAACTACTTCGGGGTTCCTATAGTACTCCTCACAATGAGTTTTAGGGCTATGCCCAGGCACTTCCCACAGTTAAGCAGATATTATTCCCTGATCTAAATCTGTAATTGAAATGAACAATACAGATGCAAAGAAAAAAGAACTACTCCAATAATCACAGTGCTTGGAGGCCACTGCAAAAAAAATTGGCAAAAATTCCACCCAGCGAGCCCAAGAAGGTGCTCTGATACCAGATGAGAGGAACCTCCTACAACAATATAATGAAAAATGCATGAAATAATAGAAATAGCAAAAACACAGAAGGAATTTATTGATTGTAGGCCACTTCGAGGGGGAAACCTCCTTTGAGCAAGCTCAATATAATAAATTCGTAGATGCCTTCATTGGCCTCAACACGTACTTATATACTAAGTCTAATCTAAACAACTATTACTCCCCATGAATGTGGGATAATACAATATACTCATGGGATGACTTACAAAGTATATGCGTCCAATAGCAATATACTAACAAAGTAAAGAGAAGGGTTAAACACAGGTTCCTAACAGTTTCCCAACAATTGATAGATTTGGACCAATAAGGACCTCCGATCTTAGACATATTTGAAAATGATGAAGCAATCACCAAGTTTATGGGACTTTGAGAAGGAATGCCTAGTGGGGATCATAAAGTTGGATTCATCATAGATCTTGATAGTACATCTTACTTTGGGGAGTCCACTCTGCCCTCTAGTCACAAAAGTGAAAATAATAAAACAAAAAAAGATAGGTCTCTAGGTGAAAACTGAAAGGCACCTTTAGACCATGAAAAAGTAAAAAGAAAGGATGTATCCAAGGGTGAAAACCTCCCTGAGGTGCCTAAGGATGGAGGGTTGGATGTACTCCCTACAACTCAAAAGAGATCACATTACTTGAAGAGAAATCAATGGAAGTAAACATTGGCATCGACGACAGTCCTAGAATTGTTCACTTCGTAGCATCCTTGACAAAAACTGAAAAACCAAAATTTATGGCTTTCTTTTCTGTAAGATAGATCAACTTTGCTTGGTCATATACTGATATGCCTGGGTTAGATCTTGAGTTAGTTTTGCATCATTTGCCATTATTTCCAAATGCAAAACTAGTTAAACCAAAGTTGAGAAAGATGCACCCCCGAGATCGTACTTTTGGTGAAGG
Organism: Cunninghamia lanceolata; assembly: GCA_027924645.1. NCBI lineage: Eukaryota > Viridiplantae > Streptophyta > Pinopsida > Cupressales > Cupressaceae > Cunninghamia > Cunninghamia lanceolata. Next base: position 7,422,713 of record BSBN01000620.1, read on the forward strand.
CAAAGTTGAAGAAGTTGTTAGATGTTGGTTTTATTCAACCTATAGACTATGCAGAATGGATTTCCAATCTTGTACATGTAACTAAACCAACTGGAGGAATCAAAATTTGTGAATATTTTAGGGACTTAAACAAATCTTGTCCTAAGGATGACTTCCCATTGCCTAACATTGATATCATAGTCGACTTGACGGTGGGATATGAAATGCTATCACTCATGGATGGTTTCTTAGGATATAACTAAATCAAAATTGCTCCTGAAGATCAACATAAGACGGCTTTCACTTGCCCCTGGGGTACCTATTGTTGGAATGTCATGCCCTTCGGCCTTAAAAATGCTGGAGCAACATATCAAAGGGCTATGACCACAATTTTCCATGACTACATGCATACACTCATGGAAGATTATGTTGATGACTTGTTAACTAAATCCATTTCAAGAGATAGTCATCTAGATGTATTAGACAAGGTTTTCACAAGGCTGGAAGAATACAAGGTCAGATTAAATTCAAAGAAGTGTGTTTTCAGTGTAACCTCTGGTAAACTATTAGGGTACATTATGTCTTGCAGAGCTATTGAAGTTGATCCTACAAAAGTAAAATCTATTATGGATATGCACCTCCACCAGCAAATATCAAGCAGTTACGCAGTCTTCAAGGAAAGTTACAATCAATTCGAAGGTTCATAGCACAGTTGGCTGATAAGTGTCACCCATTTCAACATTTGCTTCGCAAAGGAGTCTCATTCATATGGTCTGATCGTTGTCAGGAATCCTTTCAACAAATCAAGGATTACCTATTGTCCCCTCTAGTTCTCATGCCACCTATTGATGGTAAACCCCTAATATTGTACATATATCAGCAACCTCATCAACATTGGGAGCCCTCTTGGCACAAAATGATGAAGAAGGAAAAAAAAGAGCCATATATTATATTAGTCGCACAGTTGTGGGGTTTGAACTTAACTATAGTTCTATTGAACGAGCATGCCTTGCAGTGGTCTTCACCACTCAGAAGCTTCAACCTATATGTTAAACCATCAAACAAATCTTGTAGCAAGGATAGATCCATTGAAGTATTTACTCAACAAAGAAGCTCTAATAGGTCGACTAGCAAAATGGGTCATGATTTTGAGTGAGTTTGATATAGAGTATGTTGATTGAAAGGCAATAAAAGGACAAGTGATAGCTAATCAACTTGCAGATGCTCCAACAATAGCAGATCATCCATTGGTTTCTGATTTTCCTGATGAGTCAATTTTCACGGTAGAAACTTCAAACACATGGAAACTTTATTTTGATGGATCTTGTACAAATCATGGTTTAGGGGATGGAATTCTCTGTCACACCTCAAGGAGACACAATACCTAAGTCATTCAGAATAGCGCTCTCTTGCACCAACAACATAGCTGAATATGAAGCGTTTATCATAGGACTTTGCATGGATATTAAATGGAAAAGAAAAAAATCTTTAAGTCTATGGTGATTCACAATTGGTTATCTATTAGGTCAATGATGATTATGATACAAAGGATGAAAAGCTAACATTGTACAAGCGAATGGTCAATAGTTTCAAGCTATATTTTGATGTCATCGCCTTCAGTCAAATTCGAAGGATTCAGAATAAAGCAGTCAATGCAATGGCCACCATTGGATCTCTTTCGGATATACCCAACAATTAACTTAGTACAAGTTCTTGGAGGAACAACTTTTGATCCCTACATTTGATATCCCTGAATCTGAGCTTGTGTGCGAAATTGTTGGTCCTGACTCCCCTTGGTATAGAGATATTTACAACAAACTATATGACCAAATCATTCCCTCTGACTTGTCTTTCAATCAACGTAAAACTTTTATCTATCAAGCCTCTAGATATGTCATCATCCATGATACCCTATACCACTGAAGCCTAGATAGTACCCTCCTTAGATGTCTCGATTCTAATGAAGCGCAAACAACTTTGCACGAAGTACATGATGGTATATGTGGAGCTCACTCTAGTGGTCCCACCTTGGCTAAGAAGATCATGCGAACTGGATACTATTGGTCCACTATGGAATGTGATGTTGTCCATATGTGTTGTCATTGATGTCAACATAGTATACATTGATGTCAGCATAACAAATGGAAATGTATAGATAGATTTGTATAAAGGAAGATTCAATATGGTCAGGGAAAATCAATCTGGGAAGAAGGGAAAATAGGTATGGATCAGTTTTAGGCTTGAACATGATGTGGAGGTAAACAATCCTATCCTTGCATTGATTCCTACATACACACATACATATCTCATCAGTTAAGTGTACTGCACTCAAGGGCAAGAAGTAGACGATTGACTAAGGCATTCTCAACACATATCCTAAGGTAGAGTCAAATTAAATTGGTCTACAGTTCTCCACAAAGTAAGATTTGGCCATGTAGTTCTAATGATAGTTTCTGACATGTATTGACATGATATATTCAAGGTTTCAACCTCTCAAATATTCAACATGAAAAGTTACAAAGGATAACACATCGGCCATCACCCAAACAGAGCAGAGTAGTAATGGGGAGATAATAAAATGCTCTGCATCCCTTTGGAAGAGATCTGTTTGTCATGCGTCTCTAAAGAATGTCTAAGATTTGTATGATATATGCTATGATGAAGTTTCAAGTGCTTTGGTGGTCCACAAAGACAATGCTCAAGTGAAAGAGGCATCACAATATACTCCAGAGCCTAAAAAAACAAGTTAAGTTCTATAGAAGTTGAAACACATATAAATCTATTACTTGTTGGTTGTTTTAAATTCCCAACTTGATCTCAAAGAAAAAAATACACAGATCTATAGGATAGCCATTCTCTAATAACTGACCTGCCTTGAGGGATTGGCCAATGAACAGGAAACAGGGGTTTTCAATCCCTCTTTCCTCTGCACTTTAGGCTCTGTGAAACCAAGGAGGGTGTTCCTATTCTTTGGATATCCTTCCCTATTGGGGAAGACAGTGTTCTATTCAAATGGATGGGGGTTCATGAGATATTTTCTCAATAACACTACTCCAATGACAAATATGTTCCTTTAAGGTTGCTTAAAGAATGTTTGATAAAGTAAAGAGATGGGCTAGTTTCTTAAGATTTTATTCTATTTCTTTGTAGAGGAACATGTAAAATAATCTTAACTCCTAGCACCTATTGCTGGAAGGGAAAATGTGCTGATTTCTTTAAAATAATGATGAGGGTGATTAAAAGGATGTAAGTTCAACATAGTATTCGAGAACAGACTAGTGCCTATCTAAGGGACATAGAGTCAAGAAACTTATAGAAAAAAACAAAAGGACTGTGATATAATAAAACTTAGTTTATTGTAAAGATGTATTTAATGCCTTACATTAAAACACTTTACTAATCTTGAAGTATACCATACTTAGTTATTCCTATAAACCCGAAATAAATTCTATATCCTCTGGCAGCCAATTATTTCACTACTTGAGTGAATGCTACAAGAAAAATACACTACACAAGAAAGACTATGGCGATGAACAAACCTAATCCTTAATCAAATATATTCATAAATGTAAAACTGTATACATGAAGGAGGAGGAAATATACTCTGAAGACTCAAAAGAATTTGCAAAATAAACTGCCCAACATATTATAACACAGCTTTAGTACCTCTATAAAGATACCTTAAAACTCATAATGAAAACTTAGAAATGGATGATTGATTTATTGCAGAAAACAAACTATTTACAATTCCTCCTTAATCAGATTGATCCTATATTTTAGACTAAGTCTGAAGACATGACCTCGAACCAATAATTTTCAAAAGCCCATAATTCCCTTTTATAGAGATAAGGGAGCAGACAAGCTTCAGGCTTAAGCTAAAAGAAGTTACAAATTTTTAGTAACCAAAAGATGTAGTTACGAGAAGAGGCTGGTGTAACTGCTTCACAACTGTATGTTCAGCTACTTTTATTACATGCTGAGGTACTTGCTTTCTAACTGCGTGTCCTCTCAATTTAAGAGGGAAAATAGGCAATGACGTTGATGGGAAACTGTCTGATAAATGTTTTTAGAGCTCACATACCCATCATATGCTACCTATTTGTTCAATAGGAGCATTCACCAGCTAGATTATCCACCTCAACTAAGAATGACTGCAAGTGACACTATCAGAAGAAAACCCCATTAACTGGAGTTCTTCACTTTAAGCCCGTTGTCATTTGCAAGGATGTGATTCCTCTTTCATAATTGAGTGGTCACCAACCAACTCAACCAGACCAAAACAAGATAAAATCACATCAGGCTGGATATGGCAGCACCCTTTACCCAGCGAAGGGGGCAGTAATAACAACAAAATGGGAGCATCCTGTCTTCATATGTTACATCCAGAGAGGAATCATCCCTACTACTAGAGCTAATGCTCTGTTAGGAAAAGTAGAAGAGGGATGAAGGTAAAGAGAGAAATGATTTCCCTCTGCACTTGATACTAATCTGCCTAATCACAGATATAAAGAATAACTGGAATCAAGATATTAGAATTTAAGGCATCATAGAGATTTGTAAAATGTTGCTATTGCTCCTAGATTTTCACTGCACCACCTATTCCAAAGGAAGAAAACTCCAAATCTCCTAATTTTGTAAGGACAAGTTGATAGCCATGAGAACAAGGAAGAAAATCCAATAGAACAAGGGAGTAAATAGAACACACAGGAATAGGGGAAAGCCATACTGTCAACACATTTCAAATAGTATACAAGGTAACATTAGAACTTGTCTATTTATAGAAATTTTAGGATGAAGCATACATCCACACATCTTTGGTCCAACTAGTTCTAGTGATTTCAAGGCATTTCAGTCATAAATGGAAATCTTGTGAAGATTACCACAAATGAATAGAAAGATTGGATTTCATAACTCTGCATAACTGAGAACATCACTTCTTGCACTAAATTATGCCAGGTCAGATGTCTTGGTTTCCTCAATTTAGCACTGTCATTATGTCAAATTTCGTCACACAGCAGATGAAATGTCAATCTTGGTAGAAGCACGGATTTCCAAAGGTCAAGCCTACATAAGCCAAATATTTATGTTAATAAATTCCTTTGTAGTGGCAGCAATGGAAACTCTACACACACCTAAGCAGTTAATGCTTGTAATGAAGCACTACCAAATCAGCGCCAACATATCTCCCTGTCACACTTTTAAATTATGGCTATTGATCTTGATCTTAGATGGCTTAGTTTGAATGGTGTTGGTTTGGTCCTTTATGAGGTAGGAGAGTAATGCTTTATTTTCCTAATGATGACTTGCCACCTGGATAGCTCTCCCAACCACAATCCTGAGAAAATATCTCCCCTGCAGTATAGTTAAGACCATATTCTGCAATTCCATAGGTGAGGGATACGGCCAAAGATATGATTATGTCAGAATGGTGGACGACCGTTGGATCAGCTGCACGCAATTCAGAACAACTCTCCAACAAGTGGCCACATCCATATGATAATGACATGTCATGTTCTTGCTTTATTTAATGCACTAGTCCCAGCCTTTCAGAATGCCACGTGTCAAGATTTTCTGCCATTCCGCAAATACTAGCCGAGGCTGTGAATAAAGCTTGGTGGAATGGCAGAAACATTTAAAATTGCTTTTACTCCGGATAGGACCCACCACCATTACCTTTGCAATAACTGGAAATGGTTTTCCATGAGCTGGCACCTTATTCCGCAATCCCACAATCATTTGAACAGAAGGTCCTCTTGATGAAGTATGGTGAAACAACAGAAATATAAAGAAACCTTTTGCATTTATTTTGGGCCCACCATCCTGCCATCCTTGATAGTCACCAACAAGTTGTCACTCCTTCCGCAATTCTGCAGGCGCTGATTTTGTCAACATTTTATTGCTAGCAGAATGGCGGAAATAAAACCTTACACTGCCACCTGTAAAAAGAGTTAGTAGGACCGGACCTTGGCTCTAAAAAATAAAGATTTTCAGGGCGCAGGCTAGAAAAGGTAATTACTTGGTGAGGGGCTGGTCAAGCAATGTTTCAAGGGGGACATCGAGAGTAACTTAAAACATAGGTAACGGGAGACAAGCGGTCACTGAAGAAATATAACGATTTTGACCCTCACATTCTACTTTGGCATGGGGGTTTAGGGTTTAGTATTTCCTTGATTATGCAAAGAACCCTAAATATGGAAATCCATCAACCTAATTACACGAGCTTGAGGAAAAACATTAGAACTTGTGAAAATTTTAATATGGTTCCAATAATGACTCTAATTGGGGATGTCTATTCAGCCTGAACAGAGCAAGATCATAGAAGAACTCTAGAGGAGTAGACCAAAAACATAATAGCCCCAGGCCATTATGTAGAGAAGAAGCAAAACTTGCCCCTGTCAAACATTTTCTTCTCTAGTGACTTCATCAGGTTGCTTCTAAGAATTATATTGAGATTCAACCCTTTTCTGTCATAAACATTTGGATAGCCTTTAGGATAGCTATTGCCTTCAAACTCTCCCGCTTTACTCTGAACCATAGATGTTTGAAATATACTGTCAAAAAGAAAGTCAGTATTGGGTTCAATTATATCTAACCACTTGAGATAACTATTTTCCTCTAATTTTTGCCTTTTGCATATATCTAGAAAATAAAAGTAATCATAATCTATTTCATAGTTGGTGACAAGGGAATTTTTAATTTTTATTGAGTCAATGTCAAAATTAAAACAATCATAGTTAGTTTCTTTCTCAAAATCTAACACTCTATCTTTACTTTCCATCTCTTGAATCGGCCATTCATTCTATTGGCAAATATGGGTTTTGGAAGCATCATTTGGATAAAGACTGGGGTCCTGATTTATTAGTGAAGCTTTTGTTCCCCCATATATTTTTGGGTGTTGGTTTGATATGAGTTTACTAGCTTCCTCTGGATTGTCTTGAAAGAGTGGATTATCTATGCATTCATATAACTCCATATCCCTTTTTTTTTATAAGTTCATAGGTTCATCATAGAGTGGGTTATCTCTTATATGCATCATGTTTGCATACTCTTCATTATCACTATCCTGATAGCCTGCATCACTGTCTGACTCAAAGCTATCACAACTTTGGTGAGAGCACTCTGCTATGTGCTCACTACTCTCTGCATTATTGGTAAGGACCAATCTCCCCTGACATTCAAACTCAGGAGAAACTATTTCTCTAGGAGATGAGATCTTATTACTTGATACAAGATACACATTATCATAAAAAGGGGTCATATCCTCACAACTTTCTACACATTCACAAGATAGAGTAACCTCCATAACTGATACTTCTTTATGGATCTATGGATTGGTTATCTCATAAGGTTCTGGGGATTTCCTTTTATTCTAAAAATAAGGGGAAGGATGAACAATGGGTTTATATAAACTTTGAACTCTTTGGTTCTGGTCATAATCCCAATCCCCTTCAGTATGCTGATTTTTATGTATTAGGTGATCTGACTTGGGTCCACTTGAACTACCCAATCTGTCCCCTCCCTGGCAAATGGGGGGACAAATAAATTTAGTTTTCCTTTTGTAACTATTTTCCACAAACTCACAACCCTTTATCTTTGTATGTTTCAAATTATTTTCTATATTCATGGGCAAAGAATATGCTTGCATCATAGTAGTAGGGTTTCTATCTCTTAGTCAATAACTATCCTTTTCATTCAATGCACCTAGATATATGATTAGGCACATAGCCTCATTAGGTCTGACATTTTTAGGAATATTCCTCACTATTTTGGCAAATCTTAGATTGAAAGCTAGGATTGATTCCTTATCTTCTTTCTCAATATGCATGAGTTCTTTAATCAACATACCTACATCTATTCTTTCCCCAAACTGTTCCATAAAAGTAAACTTTAAATCTTTCCATGAAAAAATAAACTGATTGGGTAACCATACAAACCAATCTCTAACTTCTTTAAAAGTTTGAACAAACAATTTTATGACTACATCTTCATGATCTATTTCAAAATCTCCCATTAAGTCCCAAAATTCTTGCAAATGCCTACTAGCTGTTTTGGATCTGTCATTATTGAACTTTGTTATCTGACTCCTAACTTCATTTGGTACATTGTTTGGAAACCCACAAATATTACTGAAATCAATGGCCTTATACCTTTCCCTGACAAATTCACTTTGATAAAAGAAGTGTGATTGCTAAGTATACATCTTTAAATTTCTAGGGAAAATTTCTCTCAAGTCTTTGTAAAATACCTGAAGAGCACCTTTGCTATTGGTGCAAATTTTGTTTTTATTTTATGAAAAGTCAAGAACACTAGACTGCATTACTAGATCCCTTTTTCATAGAGCTGCCACCTCTGCTTATAGAGGAATAAAACTTGAAAGCATATTATTTTCTTCTAGATCCAACTTCTGAATCATGTTTCACAATAGAGTTATGTAGAACATTTGGAGATATAAAACTTGATGCCTTAGATTTGCATATATCTTAACTTTAAATGAAAGAACATAGTAGAGTCGCCATCCTTCTTTTAAAAAGAACATGATAATCTTTCTTTTGACTCTTCAACATACAGGGGAATTTATCTAGCTAAGATCACAAGATAAAACATGATTTCACCTTCATTCTTCAATATAGTCCTAAATTTGTAGGTGGACCAACTAGACAGAACCCTCTTGATCTTTAGCTATAAGAGTATTGGCACTTGCAACAGGATATATTTTTAGGATAAGACACAACCTCTATACCAAAATTTTTAGGGCAAGATTTAACAATATTTTTGCTTAGATTCCCTAATAGAGTCACCAATCTGTTGGTTGTTTTAAATTCCCAACCTGATCTCAAGGAAAAAATACACAGATCTATAGGATAGCCATTCTCTAATAATTGACCTGCCTTGAGGGATTGGCCAACAAAAAGGAAACAGGGGTTTTCAATCCCTCTTTCCTCTGCACTTTAGGCTCTGTGAAACCAAGGAGGGTGTTCCTATTCTTTGGATATCCTTCCCTATTGGGGAAGACAGTGTTCTATTCAAATGGATGGGGGTTTGTGAGATATTTTCTCAATAACACTACTCCAATGACAGATATGTTCCTTTAAGGCTGCTTAAAGAATGTTTGATAAATTAAAGAGATGGGCTAGTTTCTTAAGATTTTATTATGTTTCTTTGTAGAGGAACATGTAAAATAATCTTAACTCCTAACACGTATTTCTAGAAGGAAAAATGTGTTGATTTCTTTAAAATAATGATGAGGGTGATTAAAAGGATGTAAGTTTAGCATAGTATTCAAGAACAGACCAGTGCCTATCTAACGGCCATAGAGTCAAGAAACTTATAGAAAAAACAAAAAGGATTGTGATATAATAAAACTTAGTTTACTATAAAGATGTAATAATGCCTTACATTAAAACACTTTACTAATCTTGAAGTATACCATACTTAGTTATCCCTGTAAACCCGAAATACATTCTATATCCTTTGGCAGCCAATTATTTCACTACTTGAGTGAATTCTACAAGAAAAATATACAACACAGGAATCACTGTGGTGATGAATAAATCTGATCCTTAATCAAATATATTCATAAATGTAAAACTATATAGATGAAGTAGGAGACAGTATACTCCAAAGACTCAATAGAATTTGTAAAATAAACTGCCCAACAAATTATAACACAACTTTAGTAGCTCTATAAAGATACCTTAAAACTCATAATGAAAACTTAGAAATGGACGACTGATTTATTGCAGAAAACAAACTATTTACAATTCCTCCTTAGTCAGATTGATCCCATATTTTAGACTAAGTCTGAAGACATGACCTCGAACCAATAATTTTCACAAGCCTTGAATTCCCTTTTATAGAGATAAGGGAGCAAACAAGCTTCAAGCTTAAGTTAAAGGAAGTTACAATTTTTAGTAACCAAAAGATGTAGTTGCAAGAAGAGGCCGGTGTAACCACTTCACAATTGTATGTTCAACTACTTTTGTTACATGCTGAGGTACCTGCTTTCCAACTGCATGTCCTCTCAATTTAAGAGGGAAAATAGACAGTGACGTTGATGGGAAACTATTTGATAAATGTTTTTAGAGCTCACATACCCATCATATGCTTCCTATTTGTTCAACAGCAGCATTCACCACCTAGATTACCCACCTCAATTGAGAACGAGTGCAAGCAACACTATCAGAAGAAAACACCATTAACTAGAGTTCGTCACTTTATGCCCGTTGTCATTTGCAAGGATGTGATTCCTCTTTCATAATTGAGTGGTCACCAACAAACTCAACCAAACAAAAACCAGATGAAATCACATCAGGCTGGAAATGGCAGCACCCTTTATCCAGCAAAGGGGGCAGCAATAACAACAAATGGGAGCATCCTGTCTTCATATATTACATCCAGAGAGGAATCATCCCTACTACTAGAGCTGATGCTCTATGTAAAGAGAGAAATGATTTCCCTCTACACCTGATACTAATCTACCTAATCATAGATATAAGGAATAACTAGAATTAGGAGATTAGAATTTGAGGCCTCAATTCAGACAAAACAACAGGAAGAAGAAACACTCATAGAGATTTGTAAAATGTTTCTATTGCTCCAAGATTTTCCCTGCACCACTTATTCCAATGGAAGAAAACTCCAAGTCTCCTAATTTTTTAAGGACAAGTTGATAGCCATGAGAATAAGGAAGAAAATCCAATAGAACAGGGGAGCAAACAGAACACACAGGAATAGGGGAAAACCATACTATCAACACGTTTCAAACAGTATATAGGGTAACATCAACACTTGTCTATTTATATAAATTTTAGGATGAATCATACATCCACACATCTTTGGTCTAATTAATTCTAGTCATTTCAAGGCATTTCAGTCATAAATGGAAATCTTGTGAAGATTACCACAAATGAATAGAAAGATTGGATTTCATAATTCTGCATAACTGAGAACATCACTTCTTGCAATGAATTATGCCAGGTCAGATGTCTTGGTTTCCTCAATTTAGCACTGTCATTATGTCAAATTTCATCACACAGCAGATGAAATGTCAATCTTGGTAGAAGCACAGATTTCCAAAGGTTAAGCCTACATAAGCCAAATCTTTCTATTAATATATTCCTTTGTAGTGGTGGTAATGGAGACTCTGCATACACATGAGCAGTTAATGCTTGTAATGTAGCACTACCAGATCAGCACCAACATATCTCCTTGTCACACTTTTAAATTCTGGCTGTTAATCTTGATCTTAGCTGGCTTGGTTTGAATAGTGCTGGTTTGGTCCTTTATGAGGTAGGAGAGTAATGCTTGCTTTTCCTAATGACGACTTGCCACCTAGATAGCTCTCCCAACCACGATCTCGAGAAAATATCTCCCCTACATTATAGTTAACACCATATTCTACATTTTCACAGGCGAGGGATATAACAAGAGATATGATCCTGGCAGAATGGCAGATGACCATTGGATCAACTGCATGCAATTTAGGACAACTCTCCAACAAGTGGCCACATCCATAGGATAATGACACATCATGTTCTTGCTTTATTAATGTACTAGTCCCAGCCTTTTAGAATGCCATGTATCAATATTTTCTGCCATTCCACAAATACTAGCCAGGGCTATGTATAAATCTTGGTGGAATGGCAGAAACATTTAAAATTGCTTTTACTCTGGACATGACCCACCACCATTACCTTTGCAATAACTGGAAATAGTTTTTCACGAGCTGGTGCCTTATTTCACAATTCCGCGATCATTTAGAAGGTCCTCTTGATGAAGTATGGTGGAATGACATAAATATAAAGAAACCTTTTTGCATTTATTTCGGGCCCACCATCCTGTCATCCTCGATAGTCACCAACCAGCTATCACTCCTTCCGCAATTCTGCAGGCGCTGATTTTGTCAATATTTTATTGCTGGCAGAATGGCAGAAATAAAACCATACACTGCCACCTATGGACCTTGGCATCTAAAAAATAAAGATTTTAGGGTGCAGGCTAGAAAAGGTAATTACTTGGTGAGGGGCCGGTTAGACAATGTTTCAATGGGGACATCGAGAGTAACTTAAAACATAGGTAATGAGAGACAAGCGGTCACTAAATAAATATAACGATTTTGACCCTCACATTCTACTTTGGCATGGGGGTTTAGGGTTTAGTGTTTCCTCGATTATGCAAAGAACCCTAAGTATGGAAATTCATCCGTTGCAAATATGTACCTAATTGGTGTTGTCATTGATGTCAACATATCCTTGTTTCCATTGGTGTCAACTGTATCCTATTTTGTTGCCTATTTAGAAGACTAGAATGTTGAGGCTATTGAGAAAATTAATGAAGATCAATGTATGTGGACCATATGGATGTGTAGAGGATTGTCTAAAGTAGCTCCAGATAAGTTTTGAGAGCTCTGCATGAAGATTTGAAGAAGCTATGGCCATATGAGTAGAACTAGGTTTTGCTGTGTTTAGAAGAGACAGAGTGACAGTTAATTGGTCTGGATTGCTCCGTATTGAAATATTATGATCTGCGGTTCTAGAGGTTTATTTGGGAAGTCAGTGTATATCATCAACTCAAGTGGTTCATGGTTTAGAGGTCCACAAGCAATCTTTCTAGTGTGACAATCATGACAAACAGTGTTCTTGAGGTTCCAGGAGAAGATGTAAGTGATTCTGATGATTTGGAGGAGTGCAGATGTCTTTGTTAAATTCAATGTGCTTGTGGAGGTCTCTGGATCATGTGACTGCTATGTTGGAGGTTCGCATTGAAGACCGAGCTCATAGTTGAAGATTTTTTTCTTGGTGTTGTTGTTTTTCCAATCTTGGCCGACTGGATGATTCTAGTGTGTTGCGGATGATCTAAGAGCAATTCTATGGAGCGTGGCGTATTGATCAAGGAAGATTTGAGTCCCAATTATATTTGGCTGATAGCTTAGTGATTCTCATTAAGTCAGATGTTTGGAGTGTCAACCTTGATGTTTATTCCAAGGTTGATGAAGCATATAAAGGTGTGCAGTTGAGTTGTGGAAAATTATCCTTGTGCGAAATAATCAAATTTGAAGAAAGGATCAGAGGTAGAGTAGAGAAGAGGAGTAGAGGAACAAGAATAGTAAAGGATGAAGTGATAGTGAAGAAGTATTTGGGAGAAGAGCATAAGTTTTATGAGCACTCAATGAGACTGAACCAGGCATGAAGAAGATGCTATTTCTCAATTAATTCCTTTTGTATTAAACATAAATTTTGTAGGCAGTGAGCTCTAGGCAATGTGCCCGAAGGCAAGTGCCTTCCCATTTTCAAGTACTTTTAACAAGGTACGAATCTTGTGGGTTAACCCCCACCGTGGTTTTCCCTTAACTGGGTTTCCACGTCAAAAATCTTGGTGTCAAGTGTGTTAATTATGTTTTTGCTCATGTGTTATTGTTTCATTCTTTAATGTTTACATCGTTAATCTGTTTGTAAGTTGTGAAAAAAGATTAAAAAGGAAAAGGTTAATTTGGTGAGACAATTGATTCACCCCCCTCCTCTCAGCTGTCTAGCCTAATTCCAACAATTGGTATCAGAGCTAAGTTCCTCTAAAAGAAGGTTGACCGCTTGAGAAGATCCAGAATGTTGACTTACAAGAAAGACAGCTCGAGATTTGATGGAACAAATTACACTCTATGGAAGATGTGCATGCAGTGTCATTTGTAATGTATGGGAGATGCCTACTGGTTGATAACTAAGAATGAATATAAGATTCCAGAAAAAGGTCCTACAACTCGAGATGAAATCAAAGATTCTGAGAACAACACTCGAGCTATAGAAACCTTGTTAAGTGCCCTATCTGAAACAGAAATGACAAATGTACTGGAATTGAAAACTGTGCATGAAATTTGGGAGAAGTTGAAAACACTGCATGAAAGTGATGAACATGTCAAATGTGCCAAGCTATAAAGCCTAAAGGGTAGATATGAAAGCTTAAGGATCAGTGAAGATGAAAATATTACCTCCTACATGCTAAAAGTGAATGAAGTTGTGAGTGGTATAAGTTGTGCTGGTGGAAAATTGGAAGAGTCTGAAATTGTTGCCAAAGTGCTCAAATCCTTACCTCCGGCCTACAAGCATAAAGTTGTTGCCATTGAAGAAATCAAGACTATGACAACTGTTACAAGGGATCAGTTGGTTGGTAAACTTTCAGCATTTGAAATGAGTGAGTTTGGTGATTCTCTTCCTAAGTCTGAATCTGCATTTAAATCCAATATTCATGGAAAACAAAAATATGATCTACGTGAAATCTCTTCAAGAAGATCTAACAGATTCGACAAAACAAGGAAGGATCTTGAAGGTGATGAAACTCAATTTGATGAACTTGAAGCCCTTTTTGCCAATAGATTGCCGAGAGGATCCGGTAAGTATGAAGGAAAGTTGCCATTCAAATGTTTTGCTAGTAATAAGATTGGTCATTTTGCCTCAAGGTGTCCGGAGAGGGGTTCAAGGTCAAACCCTATCAGACCTAGAGTTCAAAAGAAATACTACTATGTCCAAGAAGTTGGTGAAGAAGGAGTCACAAATGATGAATCTGATCATGGAGGTTCCACTAAAAATGACTGGGTATTCATTGCTATCAAAAAAGAAGATTCAGTGCCTACTAAATCTGCTAGCTGTACAAATGTGGAAAGTGCCTTGTTTGTTCATGTTGTAGAAATAGATGAATGGGTAATTGACAGTGGATGTTCTCATCATATGACTAGTGATAAAAGTAAGTTTGTAAGCTTTGAAAAATATGAAGGTGGAATTGTGAAATTTGGAGACAATTCAGCTGGTAGAATCTGTGGCAGAGGATCCATCTCTTTTGATGATAAGAATAACACTAATGATATTCTGTATGTGGAAGGATTGAAGCATAATCTTCTTAGTGTTGGACAATTGGTTGACAAGGACCTTATGATCTATGATTCAAGGATGGAAAATGTAGAATCTTGGAAACCTCCGGAACTGAAATTGCATCTGGTACTCAGACTAAAGGTAACATCTTTCATTTAAGTAGTTCTGGAAAAATTTGTTTGATTGCTCAGATTGATCAAAGTTGGTTATGGCATAGGAGAATGTGTCATGTGAACTTTTATAACATTGTCAAGATAAGTTCTACTCAGGCTGTGAGAGATCTTCCAAAACTTGTGAAACCTGCTGATAGCATGTGTAGAGAATGTCAATTGGGTAAACAAAATAAAATTCCATTCAAGACTAAAGAACATCTTTCAAGTGGACCGCTGGAACTTGTGCATACTGATCTATGTGGCCATGCTAGAATTAGGAGAGTGCAAGGAGACAAATATTTTATGTTGCTGATTGATGATTACTCCCGGATGATGTGGGTAACCTTTTTGAAAGAAAAATTAGAAGCTCTTGACAAGTTCAAGGTGTTCAAGGTTATCGTGGAAAATGAAATTGGTGAAAAAATAGTGTCTGAGATCCGATAGAGGTGGAGAGTTTACCTCTAGAGAGTTTGATACATTATGTGAAAAGTATGGAATAAAAAGATAGTTATCTTCTCCTAGGACTCCTCAGCAAAATCGAGTCTAGAAAGAAAGAACCAGACCATTCAAGAAGCTGCCAGGACCATGATGATGGAAGCAAATGTTCCTCAAGTCTATTGGAGAGAAGCTATGAGTACTATTGTCTACACTCTCAACCGGGTACAGATCAAAGGTAATTCTGGTAAGACCCCTTATGAACTATGGTTTGGTCATCCTCCTACTGTGAGATACTTTAGAGTTTTTGGTAGTTGTATCAAAAGAGATGAGGATCTAGGCAAGTTTGAAGCAAGAAGTGATGAAGGGATATATCTGGGTTACTCTACTCAAAGCAAGGCATACCGGTGCTTTAACAAAAGATTGAAAAAGATTGTTGAAAGTGCAAATGTTAGAGTTGATGAGAGTAAAGGACACTCCAAGTCTTGTGGATATGAATCAGATGATCAAAATGAAAGTCAAAGTCAAGGAAGACAAGTTCAAACCCAGACTCAGATTTAGATTGATCTGGAAAATCCAGTGACTCAAGAGGTTAGTACAGATGTTGAAGAACAAGCTTACGAAACAGAGATTCAAATAAATCCCAAAAGTCCTAGGTATGTAAGACTAAATCATCCTAAAGATCAGATCATAGGAGATAGATATAAAGGTGTTTGAACTAGGAAAAGAATTGTTGAAGATCAAGAGGAGATTTGTTTGATTTCAAAGATTGAACCAAATTCAGTAAGTGAAGCTTGCAATGATGAAAAATGGGTAAAAGCCATGGAAGAAGAATTAATGCAAATTGAAAAGAATCACATTTGGGATCTTGTCCCTAGACCTAAAGACAAAAATGTGATTGGAACTAAATGGGTATTCCGGAATAAACTAAATGAAGATGGTGAAGTTGTAAGAAATAAAGCAAGGCTGGTATGCAAAGGATATTCTCAAGTGGAAGGAATTGATTTTGAAGAAACTTTTTCTCCAGTGGCAAGAATAGAGGCAGTTAGATTATTTCTTGCATTTTCTACTTATAAAGATTTCAAGGTCTATCAGATGGATGTCAAGTCAGCATTCCTGAATGGAGAGTTGGAAGAAGAAGTCTACATTGAGCAACCGGAAGGATTTCAGTTGTCTGATTAGAGAGATATGGTCTGCAGGTTGAGGAAAGCATTGTATGGACTCAAACAAGTCCCAAGAGCCTGGTATGCAAGATTAGATAAGTATCTACTAAAGCTAGGATATAGCAATGACACTGCTGACAGTAATCTTTACTTCAAGATTGATCATGAGGACATTCTGATTGTTGAGGTATTTTTTGATGATATCATTTTTGGTGGAAATGAGAGTATGTTCAAAACATTTTTTGATCAGATGCATAGTGAATTTGAGATGTTCATGTTTGGTGAAATGAATTTCTTCTTAGGTTTGCAAATCATTTAGTGAGATAAAGGTATCCTCATATCTCAATCTAAGTATGTAAGAGAATTGTTGAAAAATTTTGGAATGGAAGATTCAAAGCCGGTGGGTACACCCATGGTAACCCAATGTAAGCTGAGTAAAAATGATGACTCCCTTAAGGCAAATCAGAAAAGGTATAGATCAATGATTGGAGGACTACTCTATCTGACTCAGACCAGACCTGATATCATGAATGCAGTTGGACTTGTTGATAGATTTCAAGCTGATCCTAGAGAATCCCATGTTGTAGTAATCAAGAGAATTTTTAGATATCTCAAAGGGACACTTGATTATGGCTTATGGTATCCAAAGGATAATGACTTCACTCTTCATGCATATATAGATGCTAATTGGGCAGGAGGTGTGGATGATAGAAAAAGTACTAGTGGTGGTGCATTCTTCTTGGGAAGTAGACTAGTTTCTTGGTTAAGCAAAAAGCAAGAGGCAATATCCCTCTCTACAGCAGAGGCAGAGTATATAGGAGCAGCAAACAATTGTACTCAAGTTCTATGGATGAAGCAAATACTGAAGGATATCAGAATTGTGTTTGAGGATCCTGTCACAATCTTCTGTGATAATTCAAGTGCAATAAGCATCTCAAATAATCTGGTGTTGCATTCAAAGACAAAGCACATATCAACAAGTTTCACTTTTTGAGAGAGAAGGTTAATGTGAATGAAGTCAAATTGGAGTTTGTTTCTTCAAAGGATCAGATTGTGGATATTTTTACCAAGCCTCTACCCAAGGATACTTTTGAGTATCTCAGAGAGAAGTTAAGGGTTAATACCCCTCCTTATCAGAACTAAGATGCATTAGGGTGCATCAGTCTGGTGGAATTCACATTCATATCTTATGATCCGAATTGATCTTAAGGAGATACTACTCAGGGGGAGTAGTCAGTATGCAAATTTTGAGATAAGTCTAAAACAAAAATGGGAAGAAAATATTTCAAATATGTGCCTTTTGCCATTAATTTCAAAGGGGGAGAGAAGTCATGTGAAAAACTAGTTGCTGATAAAAGGGGGAGTAGCGAAGAATGTAGTTGCAGAAGTGATAAGAGAAAGGGGGAGAAGTTCTTGTCTTTATGGTTGAGTTAGTTTTTCACATCATATGTTGCCATCAATGACAAAGGGGGTGATTGTTGCAAATATGTGCCTAATCAGTGTTGTCATTGATGTCAACATATCCTTGTTGCCATTGGTGTCAATTGTATCCTATTTTGTTCCCTGTTTAGAAGATTGGAATGTTGAGGATATTGAGAAAATTAATGATCAATGTATACAGACCATATGGCTATGTAGAGGATTGTCTGAAGTAGCTCTAGTTAAGTTTTGAGAGGTCCGCATGAAGATTTGAAGAAGCTATGGCCATCTGAGTAGAACCGGGTTTTGTTGTGCTTAGAAGAGATAGAGTGACAGTTAATTGGTCCGGATTGTTCTACATTAAAATATTATGATCTGCGGTTCTATATGTTTGTTTGGGAAGTCAGTGTGTATCATCAACTCAAGTGGTTTGTGGTTTAGAGGTCTGCAAGCAATCTTTCTAGTGTGACAGTCATGACAGACATTTTTCTTGAGGTTCTGAGAGAAGATGCAAGTTATTCTAATGATTTGGAGGAGTTCAGATGTCTTTGTTAAATTCAATGTTCTTGTGGAGGTCTCTGGATCATGTGCTTTCTATGTTGGAGGTCCGCATTGAAGACCGAGCTCGTAGTTGAAGATTTTCTTCTTGGCTGACCGGATGATTCTAGCATGTTGCGGATGATCTAAGAGCAATTCTATGGTGGCATATTGATCAAGGAATATTTGAGTCCTAGTTATGTTTGGCCGACAACTTGTTGATTCACATTAAGTTAGATGTTTTGAGTGCCAACCTTGATGTTTATTCCAAGGTTGATGAAGCATATAAAGGTGTGCAGTTGAGTTGTGTAAAATCATCCTTGTGCGAAATAATCAAACTTGAAGAAAGGATCAGAGGTAGAGTAGAGAAGAGGAGCAGAGGAACAAGAACAATAAAGGATGAAGTGATAGTGAAGAAGTATTTGGGAGAAGAGCAGAAGTTTTATGAGCACTCAATGAGACTAAACCAGGCATGAAGAAGATGCTATTTCTCAGTTAATTCCTTCTATATTAAACATAAATTCTGTAGGCAGTGAGCCTCTTTTGAGCAGTGAGCTTTGGGCAGTGCACTCTAAGGCAAGTGCCTTCCCATTTTCAAGTACTTTTAATAGGGTATGAATCTTGTGGGTTAACCCCCACCGTGGTTTTCCTTTAACCAGGTTTCCACGTCAAAAATCTTGGTGTCAAGTGTGTTTCTGCTCATGTGTTATTGTTTCATTCTTTAATGCTTACATCATTAATCTGTTTGTAAGTTGTGAAAGAAGATTAAAAAGGAAAAGGTTAATTTGGTGAGACAACTAATTCACCCTTCCGCTCTCAGTTGTTTGGCCTAATTCCAACACCATCAACCTAATGACATGAGCTTGAGGAAAAACAGTAGAACCTGTGAAAAAAATAATATGGTTCCAACATTACCAAAGCTTGTGTGGAAGTAGTATATGGTCCAAGATACATCAGCATGTAGATAATTCTCACTTTCTGGTACCGCATCAAAGTATCATGGCTGCAAGTAAGGTTTTAAGTATAACTGTCCTCCAGAACTCTAAGTACCTAAGTCATTCTTGAATTCCTTTGGAAACTTCAGATAAAGGTGTACGAATTTGGTAAGTTGCTTACATTGATGTCTTTGTCCATCTTCAAAAGGTTTTAGGCCCTGCATTCCACTGCAACATCATATTTTTGGTTGTGAAGCATTAAATAAGGTCCAGAAGACCCTGTTCTCTATAGATAGATATATTTCTTGTCTTACGGATACACATTTTGGCATGATACTTCTTCTGCAATGAGTATGGATGTTGTTGAGTTCATATGTGATCAAATCCTTGGTCCACATTGAGTTTTTGGCTTCTCCCCAATAGTTGAAAGATGAACTGTCAATAGTGTTAGGTAGTATGATCCGATTGGTTAAGTACCTACTGCATGCAGAGGCTCCTGACTAGTTTCTCCAAGTCTGAAAGGTATGGAAAAGTGTGTGCTAATGTTTTTCATAATACCCTGAGGTTTGCAAAAAATTTTCTTATCATTTTGCATTGGTTGAGGCTGACCAGTTACAAGCTACATGTTACATTCAATATTGTTTTGGATGCCGACCTAATCAATGTTTCAAGATCTTGCAGTGGATATATATAGAAGATATAACTCATTTGAAAGGTAATTAAGGTGAATGTCAATATAGCAGAGTAGAGGAAGATATGAAATCTTGTAAATCAGTTTTAACACATGTATTGAGCAAGAATAGAACACTGCACCATCAACATACAACAGATGTGTTCTCCATAGTAGTCCTCATATCTATATTGTCATTGTAATAGCAGTAAGCTATGCATTTAGGGAGTAGTAGCTTCCTTGGGTTGTACCCTAAACAAAAGTTGTAAATCAAGGAGTAGTATATTCCTTGGGTTGAAGCCCTAAAATAATGTAATACCTTTTACAGTGAGCATATTATATTATGAGCTAATCCTCACCGTGGTTTTTCCTTGTTTTGGGTTTTCCACGTAAAAACTCTGGTGTTATGTGTTGACTCTAGAATTGCATGCTTTCCTTTATGTTTTCAAAGTTATTTAGTTTTATCAGCAAATGTTTGGCTAAAGTTTTAAATGTGTTGATTCACCCCCCTCTTAGCACCCTATTGTGTTCAACAATTTGTATCAGAGCCAAGTACCTTTAAGAAGCTTAACCGTTGAGGTAGATCCTCCACTTGAACACATGGAATTTGAAGTGATGATCAATGATATATTTGTACTAGAATCAGATCTAGAAGAAATGGAACCTGGAGGTTGGGACTTTGAGTCTAATGAGTGTGAAATAGATTTTGAAGAAGAACTCAAGTTAGCCCTTAATGATCTTGAGGATGCAAAAGATCTAAACTGAGAATACGAAGAAATGCTTGCAAAGGCAAAGGAGACAATTGATAAATTGAAAACAAAAGCCAAAGAATCAAAAGAAGAAATTAACAAACAAAAAGCTCTGATAGAAGGAGATAAAGGAGGTGACAAGCTCAAGGAGGCTGAAGAAATAATCTCAAAGTTAAAGGTCATGGTTGAAGAAGAAAAAAGGATTGAAGATTGCTTAAATATCAATCTCAATGAGGAATCAACTATATGTTCAAAACTTGAGGTTCTAAGGAAAGAATTGGAAAAGGCAAAAGAACAAATTGACAAGGGACCAAAACTGAAAGGAGGAACTAATATTCTTGATGAAATAATAAGTTCTCAAAAGCCAGCATAAGAAAAAATAGGTCTTGGTTTTGAAAAGGGAAAAAGTCCTATGATCAATGCCTCTACAAATTTATATGATAACTTTCATTTAGGAGGAAAGTATGGAACTAAGAAGGAAGAAGCCTACACTAAAGATCCTAAAGAAACCTACAAAGCTATAAGAGAAGATGAATTCACTCCTGTCCAAAGACAAAGGAAGAATGTGAAGAAGAATTTAAAAAATCCTCAACCTACAAGGCAACCAACTCACATCAAATACTTTCAAGGATTCAATGGCAATTATTTTACTTGCAATAAGTTTGGTCACAAAGCTATGGATTGTAGAAACAAGATGAATAAAAAATCTTTGAGATGTTACACTTGAATAAAGTTGGTCATAAAGTTGTTAAATGCAAAAGTAGGATAAACCAGAGCTCTATTAGATGTTATGCATGCAATAAGTTGGGACATAGGGAAAATGAGTGCAAAAGTAAAATGCCAAGGTATAACAGGGATTATAATGCTCAATCCTTTTATGGATATTATTATACTTGTAATAAGTTTGGCCCCAAAGCAGCTAACTGTAGATCAAGGGCAAGAAGAAATGGAAATTCTCAGCAAATAAAATGCACCTATCATGAGTGCAATCAAACAAGGAATTCTGGAAAGAATGTGAAACCCATTGATGTTGCTTAGCAAAGGGTGGAAATAAACAAAGTTTGGAAGAAGGAAGTATGTGATATTTCCAGACCTCTACCTAGTGCATATGGATCCTCCAGTAATTAAAAGGCAAAATATGGGGTTAGGGGGAGTTTCAACAATGAAATTTTCAAACCCCTGAACATGCAGGATGCTGAATTCTCAACATATTGATTAGTGCTAGCATGAGAATGGTAAGATAAGGAATTAAATGAGTCTGATGAAAATTCTAGAGAAAAATCTTCAACTGTGGTAGATTGTGGAAGAATTTAGGGTTTACAGTGATAAGGACTTCTATCAAGGGGTTACATGGACTCAAGGGGAGTTGTTTGTAAAAACTGCCATCTTCTCTTCATCATGATGAAAGCATCCAACATGTAGATGAACTTAACAAAATTTTTGGAGCAATTGAATGATCCGTGGAGGTTTGCTGAAGATTTATAGAGTTTTGCATATGAAAAAGGGCAAATTAGGTTAAAGCAGAGGATACAATTAATACGGAGGGAAATTGTTGGTGGAATGTTTATATAGGCAATCCATGATCATTTTTTATCACATTTGAGCGAAGACAAAAGGTTTGAAGAGCTAAAGGAGAACTGAATGCACTCAGCAAGTTGACCGAGCAAGATTTATCACTGCACATCCAAGTATTTTTCATCTTTCTGGTTAAAAAACTAGTTTTTGAAGATATTGCAATGGCAACTCCAGTGGTGATAGATATAGTTGAAAGGCCAAGGACAAGATTCAAGAAGCATCCTTTCAAATCCACTATAACTAATGAAGCCAGGGCATTCTCATGAGTTCTTACAAATGTGTTACATACAAAAGATGTCCTAATCTACATCCATTCTCCAATCAATGAGTTTGATCATCTTAAACTTGAATAATTTAGAAATGAGCATTTGTTGGGAGATGATTTCAAGTTAAAACCAGAATTTGCAAACGTTGCCACTAAAAACCTAGACATCTAGAAGGGTTTTCCAAACTTCTGATATGAAGATGATTGGGTAAAAATTGCCCTAAGCTAGATTCATGAAGATATCTTCTACTTAGACCACCCTCACATAGTCACCAAGGATGATATAAAGACAGTGACAAGTTTATGCTCCTCCGGACTTGTGCCTATTTTGAAGTCTGTAAAGAATGAAGAGGTAATGAGGCTCACCGGAGCTAAATTTGACAAGAGAACTCTGATAGTAGATAATATTGATGACTTGGGGGTCTGGTATACAACCATGGGTATTGCATACAAAATCTACTTTACAAATAGGAATAACTCTGCCTCTACAACAACAATCCACACAACATATCAGATGGTTAAGGAGGGAAAAGATTTTGATCTTTATGAACTTCTTTGGCAACAACTCATAGACAACCTAAAGACGACAAAATAAACCAAATACAGATTCTGGTATGGTTCTCTAATCATACATGTCTTATGTTTTACTATTTGAATGAGTTGCCTTCAATGAAAGGAGTAGTGTGGAACTCAAATAAACCAGTTGCCCATCAAATCAAAGATTATATGAGAAGTTTCTCTTATCATATTGACACGCAATCCAGAGAAAGGATACCTAGCAAGGTTGTGGAGAAATACAAAGATGATATCACCTTTATAGTTGATAAAGATAATTATTATATGGAGGCTATGGAACCAAGGACATTCTGGATTACAACCTTACCCTATGAGGTTTCAGAATTTGATTTGGTAGGGTATACCGACATACTTCTTAGCAAGCCAAAGGATCCCTCTACTGAGAGGTTTGGCACATATGATGAAATCATGAACAAAAATACTAAGAAGTATGTGCAGGAAACAGAAGACACAAAATCCCAGGCTGAGGAAATGAAGACAAACTTGGAGGAGATACTTAAGTCTCCTAAAGGTTCCTTAGGAGGAGCACAAACACCTCCCTCTACACATCCAAGAAGAACAAGCAGACCAACTGTAACAACTTCCTCTGTTGCCTCCGGATCTTCATTACTTGCTAAAAGAACTAGTTCTTAGATCCCTGTGCAAACCACTGAGAAGAAGAAGCCTAGGCAAAAGAGCAAGGCAAGTAGATAAAAGGAAGAGGAAGAAGTCAAAGCTAAAGGTAAGATAAATCCAGTGAATATTGAAGACGAGGAAGAGGATGAAGAGGAAATAAAGAAAGCACCTTCTTTGAAGAAAAGAACAAGAAAAGAAGGTGATACCTCAAAGGAGAAAGGCAAAGGAAAAGTTAAGAAGATTAGGAAACCTGATCATATTCCCCTACAATTAGATAAAATTATAAATGCAATGACAAAAGGTGCCTTGGAAGAGGTTGCAAGAATCTATGATGAAAGGCTTGCAGATGATAAATCCACTCTTGAAGAAGCAATGGTCAGATACATGGGAGCTCACAACCTGGCTTTAATTGAAATCATACATCAACTTCCCAAAAGCCTGGATGACATTTTAACCAAAAGGAGAAATGATGCACTGAATAAAGAAGCTGAGATGAAGAAAAATGTAGTTGAAAAGGCTTGTCCCGCCATCTCAAAAGAAGATAGAGTCAGAGTGTCCAAGATTCTAACAAAAGAATTTAGGGCTAAAAGGAGACTAAACACTCTAATGTTAAGAAATGAGGAGGAGATAGAGAAGTTGAAAAAAGAAACATTAAATAAAACTATAGAAGTCTTCAAAGAGATGAAGATTGATATGGGGATCATTGAAGAACTATCTGGTCAATATGAGGAAAGTGAGGAAGGCAATGACATGCTTGAAAGGAATAAGGAGATGCCCCCCCTAAAGATATTGGTGCCTCATCTCCTCTATACACTCCTGCAGAACAAGGTTCCTTTCCTCTAGAAACTGTTGAGGCTTAGGATAAAGACAATGTTGCACCTCCTCTAGAGAACACAAGAAATGTTGTAATGAGAGGAGAAGTTACTCCTAAGGAGATTCAAGAAGAGAAGGAAAATAAAGTTGAGGAACAAAAGGATGAAGAAGATAAAGAAAAGGCTAAAGAGGAAGAGAAGTTAGAAGAGACAGATGACATAGGCCAAAGTGCATCTAAGATAGATTCTCTTCAAGACTTATTGAACTTGAAAATACAATTCCAACTGGTCATCACTCCCCAACTACTACAGGTTCCAACTAATGAGGGACAGATAGACCGGAGAAGTATCTCTCCTCTTCACAAACTGTAGCTTGGAGATATACTACATGCAACTGCTAGAAAAGAGTTCCTGCAAGAAAACTTAAAGAAAACTAGTGCAGTGGAAGATGTAGTAAAAGTCATTCAAGAAGGGTTACCAGAGGTAACCATTGACCCCTCTCTACCTACTAATAAAAATCTCAAGTTATTAATAGACCATTTCAAAGATTACTCTTCCCATCTAAAGCAAAAAGCAAAACAAGAGGCAGAAAGAAGAATAACTGATAAGAAAATAGTTGAAATGATTGAAAAATGTGCTAGTATACACAATAAGCTTAAAGAAAACCTGAAGAAATTCAAAATATGCATAGATGAAGCTACTTCCCTATATCTATTTTGCTTAAAATTTCCTACTTCAACAAAGAATATCAAGGCACAGATTGACTCCATTGAGTCACAACTATCTAAGTTAGCAAAAACTTATAATTTGTCAAAAGATAAGATGGGTGCAACAAAGGCACAAGTTGAAAGCCTACATGCACAAATGTCTCAACTATAGGACCAAAAGGAAAATATAAATAAGTCATTTGGTCAGTTAAGAGAGGTAGTAAATTTGAGACTTGCCTCAATGGCCAGCATGTTGGGGGAGGCAGAAAAGATAGATCAAAAGATGAAGACCCCAAGCAATATAGAGGAAGCAGGGGAAATGTGCATATAGTGTGAGTGTCAGACTCAAATGCTTGCCTCAGAATGTGCTGTCTGGACCTCAACTGTCCAACAACTCAAGGTAATTTACAAAGATATTATCCCATCTAAGTGAGTTGTTAGAACAATTTTGATGTACATAGTATTGCAAAGATAATGAGTAAAGTAGCAGCACCATTTTGGTTCTCAAGGGTACAATTTTGTAACTAAGTCAGGGGGAGCACAGTTTAGATATCTTTTTGTAAGGGGGGCACATATAATTTTTGGATTGATACAAAGGTTATCAATCCCTTTGTCCTTGATGTCAAAGGGGGAGTATATGTTTCCATCAATGATAAAGGGGGAGATTGTTGGCCATATGTGTTGTCATTGATGTCAACATAACAAATGGAAATGTATGGGTAGACTTGTATAAAGGAAGAGTCAATACATGGTCAAGACAAATCTTAGGGCAAATCAATCTGAGAAGAAGGGAAAAAAGTCTAAGTATGGTTTAGTTTTGGGCTTGAACATGATGCAGAGGTAAACACTCCTATCCTTGTATTGATTCCTACATACACACATACATATCTCATGAGTTAAGTGTACCACACTCAAGGGCAAGAAGTAGAAGATTGACTAAGGCATTCACAACACAAATCCTAAGGCAAAATCAACTTGAATTGGTCCACACTTCTTTGCAAAGAAAGATTTGGCCATGTGGTTCTAATGATAGTTTCTAACATGTATTTACATGATATATTCAAGGTTTTGGCCTCTCATATATTCAGCATGAATAGTTACAAAGGATAACACATCGACCATCACCCAGACAAAGCAAAGCAGTAATGGGGAGACAATGGAATGCTCTACATCCCTCTGAAAGAGATCTTTTTGTCATGCAGTTTTATGATATATGCTATGATGAAGTTTCAATTGCTCTGGTGGTCTGCAAAGACAATGCTCAAGTGATAGAGGCATCACAATGTATTCCAAAGCCTAAATGCACAAGTAAAGTTCTACAGAAGTTGAAACACATATAAATCTATTACCAAAGCTTGTGCAGAAGTAGTATATGGTCCAAGATACATCAGAATGTAGATAATTCTCACTTTCTGATACTGCATCAAAGTATCATGGCTGCAAGTAAGGTTGTATGTATAATTGTCCTCTAAAACTCTAAGTACCTAAGTCATTCTTGAATTCCTCTGAAAACTTTAGACAAAGGTGTACGGATCTAGTAAGTTGTATACATTGATGTATTTGTCCATCCTCAAAAGATTTCATGCCTTGCAATCTACCGCAACATCATATTTTGGGTTGTGAAGCATGACATAAGGTCTAGAAGACCCTGTTCTCTATAGATAGTTATATTTCTTGTCTTGCGGATACACATTTTGGCATGATACTTCTTTTGCAAGGAGTATGGATGTTTTTGAGTTCATATGTGATTGAATCCTTGGTCCACATTGAGTTTTTGTCTTCTCTCCAGCAATTGAAAGATGAATAGTCAACAATGCTAGGCAGTATGAGATGACTGGTTAAGTACCTATTGCATGCGAAGGCTCCTGACTAGTTTCTCCAAGTCTGAAAGGTATGGAAAGGTGTGTCCTAATGTTTTTCATAATACCCTGAGGTCCACAACAAGTTTTCTTATAATTTTGGATGTGTTGAGGCCAACCAGTTATAAGCTACACATTACATTCAATATTGTTTTGGATGCCAACCTAATCAATGTTTCAAGATCTTGCAGAGGATATATATAGAAGATATAACTCATTTGAAAGGTAATTAAGGTGAATGTGAATATAGAAGAGTAGATGAAGATATGAAATGTACCAAATTAGTTTGAAGACATGTATTGAGCATGAATAACAGACTGCACCATCAGCATACAACAAATGTGTTCTCCATAGCAGTCCTCGTATCTATTCTATCATTGTAATAGTAGTAAGTTGTGCATTTAAGGAGTAGTAGCTTCCTTGGGTTGTACCCTAAACCAAAGTTGTAAATCAGGGAGTAGTAGCTTCCTTGGGTTGAATCCCTAAAATAATGTAATACCTTTTGCAGTAGCATATTATATTGTGAGCTAATCCTCACCGTGGTTTTTCCCTATTTTGGGTTTTCCACGTAAAAACTCTGGTGTTATGTGTTGACTCTAGAATTACATGTTTTCCTTTATGTTTTCAAAGTTATTCAGTTTTATTAGCAAATGTTTGGTTAAAGTTTTTAAATGTGTTGATTCACCCCCCCTCTCAGCACCCTGTTGTGTTCAACACGTGATGCATATAATTTTGTTAAGAAATGTTGACAATGCTAGATACATGGAGATCTTGTACATGTGTCTGCTCAAAAACTTCATCCAATTACGTCACCATGGCCTTTTTCTCAATGGGGACTCGACCTTGTGGGAAAGATTCATCCTACTTCTGCCAATGGCCATAAGTTCATTATTATTGCAGCTGAATACTTCATGAAATGGATTGAAGCCATTCCCATGACCTATATTACTAGCAAGAAAATATCCAAGTTCATCCTTAATTATATCATATGCCGCTATGGTGTCCCCCAATCCATTGTCATAGATAATGGTCATCCATTAAAAAATTAGGATGCCTGTGAACTATGCAAAAAAATTCCATATCCACCACCATTTCGCCAATCCATATTAACCCCAGGGTAACGATCAAGCTGAGGTGTCTAACAAGACCATGATGAAAATCCTAAAGAAGACTATCAATAAAGTTGGCCACGACTGGCATATCCAACTTTTATGGGCTTATCAATCCAGCATTCGTACCCCCATTGGAGCCACTCCATATTCCCTTGTCTTTGGTTCCGAGGCTATTCTTCCCATTGAGGTCGAGTTACCTTCCTTGAGAGTATCTATGTAGAAGTTCATTGATGACGAAGAGTATCATGTATCTAGATTACATGAGCTAGAATTGCTGGATGAGAGATGACAAAACACATTGGTCCATCTACAAGCCTATCACAACTGTCTCCGTCACAGTTATAACAAGAAATTCTGGGTTCAAACTTTTAACATTGGGGACTTGGTTTTAAAAGAAAATCTGAAGAATCAGTTGGACTATGAGAAACCTAGAAAGTTTGAGCCTAATTGGTTGGGTCCTTACATCATAACTGCAGTATATGGATCCGGTGCTTATCAACTTGCTACTCCTGAAGGTGAACCGCTACTAGAGCCAATCAATAGCATGCACCTTTGCAAGTACTATATTTGATCCTCAAAAAATAAAAATCAAAAATCAAAATAATAAAGAGAAATAATCTGTCCAATAGTGAAAACCACTTCGGTGCTAATTTGGATAAGTACCATGGTGAAAACCTATCAAATAGGCACCATGTGTAGTCAGTCTTTGCTCTATCATCTACCATCATTCTATCTGATCTTTCACTTCACCTTCATAATTTGAGCACGACCTCAGCCATAATAGAATTATGCTTTCCTATCCAATCCACAATAAGGCTTTGTTATCCTTCTCATGGCCTAAGAATAGTTGATATTCTGCATCTCTCGCTTCCCATATCCATCCATAATAAACATTACCCCATCCCTTTTCCTTCATAATAGTTTGGTCCTATACCTAACTAGGGGAAAATCCTTGACTTAGGTTTTCATATGGGATCCTAGATATTGTATCAGAGGACATAAATCAAAACATTCCAAAAATTTTCAAAAATACAAAAAAATCAAAACATTCCAAAAATCCAAAAAAATAAAAAAATGTCAAAAAATTTCAAAAATAGTGTTAGTCATCAAGTTTGTGTCAGTGTTAGTCCACCTTGTTAAACTACATTGTCTTTGCACTTTATGTAGGCAAGGCCATCATTGATGAGCCCCCAAGACATTAGGTCAGTCCCTTAGGGTTCATTGAGTCGAGTCTACCATCGTTGGTATCCCATAATAAGTTGTCCCTTGCTAAGATTGACACCTTAATCAGACATAAACTAGTTATCTTTTGCAGAGAATTGAGCTCAACAAATCTTGAAACAATAGGCGAAACTATCCATCAAGTCTTCAATCCTAACCAATCAATTGCCCAGTCATGACTGTTCATCACTATCAGTTACCTTTATCAGCTATTAATTGTCTTATACAGAATGTTGCATTGTCGAAACCTGACTCAACGTCTTATATAGCATGCTTCGTTTCCTAAAACCAAACACAATCCTACCATTTTCCTTATATAGGTGGTTGCATCGATGAAACCAGACTTGACATCTTATATAGTATTTTTCCTTCCCTAAAACTAGGCACCATCTTTAAGAGACATTAGATTTCTATAGTCCATGATGATTGTAGTTCAATTCTTCAGGAAGATAACTGTGTGTCAATTTTTACTTCAACATTTTGGATCACACTCCATGATCCATCATCAGGAGAAAGAGCAAGAGAAGAGAGAAATTGAAAAGGTAATTTGCAAACTAGGTAATCTAAATAGGAGGAAGGGGCGTGAGAACCAAAAATAAGAGCTAATAAAAACAAAAGACAAAGACTCACATATGCACCCTAAAAACCTCAAAAAGAAGAAAGTGAAAGAGAGAAATCTAAGAGACATAAAGAAAGAGAAAATTGAAGAAGTCAAAAAATAAAAGAAACAAATTAATGAAAGGATAACAATAAAATTGTAACAAATACAACATTCGAATACTAAGGAAACAAAGTAAGAGTATATAATGAAAAGGTATATATAAATTAATATAGGAGAAATATAAATAAATAAATAACAATATAGATGTATGGATTAAGTAATAATGCAACTCAAATATATATAAACAACCTGAGAGCAAAACCAAACTAACAAAAGAGAATAGATAAATAAAGAAGTAGGTAAAAAAGGGACACTAACAAAAAATATAAATATATATGAATATATGGAGTAATATAAATATATTAAGAACTATGAAAATGCATTAAATACATAACCAAATACTAATGTAACCAAGAAAAAAATAAACAATATAAATGCATATATGTATATTAATAAATGGGGTAACATAACTATACCAATAACTAAAAAATGCATCAAATGAAAGACAAAAAACTAGAGCAATCAAGCAAAAAGAATCACAAAAATAAGAATAAAAATGATTAACAATTAACTATTCCAAGAAAAACACAAACAACAAAAAACCAAGAATGAATATAATTAACATTTAACTATTCCAAGACCAACGCCAACAAGTAATATATATATATATATATATATATATATATATATATATATATATATATATATATATATATATATATATATATATATATATATATATATATATATATATATATATATATATATATATATATATATATATCGTTTAAATAAATGAGAAAATGAAGCATAAAAAATTAACTATAAAAATAAGTGAACAGGGA
This sequence comes from Cunninghamia lanceolata, assembly GCA_027924645.1. NCBI lineage: Eukaryota > Viridiplantae > Streptophyta > Pinopsida > Cupressales > Cupressaceae > Cunninghamia > Cunninghamia lanceolata. The sequence continues at coordinate 7,453,858 of BSBN01000620.1, forward strand.
AACAAAGAGACAATCTAAGTGACAAAGAAAAAGAAAATCCTAATAAGGTAGGGGAACGCACGAACGAGGGTCACGAACACAAAACAATTGTTAAAAACTAGGAGATGCAATCTAGAAAGAGGGAGAAAATAAATTGAAGATAGGGTATCATTTAAATAAATGAGAAAATGAAGCATAAAAAATTAACTATAAAAATAAGTGACCAGGGAAACAAAGAGACAATCTAAGTGACAAAGAAAAAGAAAATCCTAATAAGGCAGGGGAACCCACGAACAAGGGTCACGAACACAAAACAATTGTTAAAAACCAGGAGATGCAATCTAGAAAGAGGGAGAAAATAAATTGAAGATAGGGAAAAAAATGCAAGACGACCTCAAGGAAATTAAATCACAAGGAGAGAAAACCAATAATAGAGCTTGGGAGGAAAAGCCAAACAACCCATCATAAAAATAAAGAAAAGAAGAACGAGAACAAGACAAGCAAGAACGACTAGACAAGAAGACCACGAGAAAGCAGGGTAGGAAAAATCAAGGGCAGCTTGGGGGAAGACATGACAACCAAGAAAGGTCGGGAAAGGGAAGGGGATGGAGAACCAGGGAAGAAAATGAAGAGGACAAGGACAAGAAGGAAAGACAGGAATGGGGAACATATCCAAGAAGGATAGTAACAAATGACTAAGTAGGGGGAGAGGAGAAAGGGGAAGACAAGAAAGGGGGGACGGGGGTAGAAGCGGAGGGTTAGGGAGGGAGAAGGGTAACAGGTGAGAGGGGGCATGAAGAGGAAGAGAACAGAGGGGGAAAAAATAAAAGGCTCAAGAGGGTGGATGGGCACAGTTTCGAATGTGAGTTAACAAGGGGTTCCATGAGAAACTTAAACCCCATCCATCGTCGTGGTTGAGGTTGGAAGGGTGGTTACTGATCTCAATGGCCTCTTTGAGTTTCCTCTTGAAGAAGTTGTCTTCACTAACTAGGATCTGAGTGTCCTCTAGGTAGATGTGGTGTTTGGTTAAGGTTGAGTGCTCAACAAGGGCAGATTTATGGATACGCTCATACCTAATGTCCACACTATGCTCCTTGATCCTAGAACTGAAGGAATACCCCGTCTCACCTATGTAGGGGGTGCCACAAGAAGGAGGTCCCAAGGGTCTTTGGGTGAGGGAATCTGATTCCTAAGAGTGGAGATGGGTTTAAAGATACATTGAGGTCCTTTTTAAGAAGTATTTTAGAAATCTTGTTAGAAAGGCCTTCAATGTAGGGAAGGGTGGCAATAGGGAGGTTAGAAGGGTTGGTGTCCTTAGGCTTGGAGCTAAGGCAGGATCTAGCTTGTTTGAATGCCTTCAAGATATGTTTTCTCTTGTAACCGTTCAATTCAAAAACTTTGGTGAGGTGAGAAATCTCTTGGTCTAGGTTATCTTTATCGCAAATGTGAAAGGCCCTAGTGGCTAAAGTTTTAAGGATACCAACCTTTTGAGCTGGGTGGTGATGGGAGGAAGAGTGGAGGTAAAGGTTAGTGTGGGTAGATTTCTGAAACACACAGTGACCTAAGGATCCGTCAGGTTTTTTGATGAGAAGAATGTCGAAGAAGGGGAGCTTGTTATTAGTTTCAAGCTCTTTGGTAAAGGAGATGTTTTTGGCTATCTTGTTGAGATGAGAGTGGAATTATTCAAGCTTGTCAAGGCCATGTAGCCAATAGATGTTGGTGTCATCCACCTACTGTTTCCACCATTTTGGTTGAAGGGGGAAGGAGTTAAGGGTGAGGTCTTCAAAGTGTTCCATATAAAGGTTGGCAACGAGAGGGGAGAGAGGAGATCCCATGACAACTCTATCCACTTGTTCATAGACGATTCCTTGGATGGTGAAGAAGGTGGATCTGAGGCAAAGATCTACCAAGGAGGCAATCTCATCGTTGGTCTTACATCTAATTATTTCAATGGATTCAAGGATGGGGACTATCTTGCAGTTTCATCAAACAAACACTCATTATCTGGCAAGATGATCTAAATGGTTGTTAACTATGTTGGTCTAGTTTGTCTTATCTTTTTATCTGATTGATCTTTGGTTATTTTACTATGCACCTCGAGGAAGTCTACAAGTGATGAGAGGAGCAATGATGGATCATGAGCTTTTTTTCTCTTTGATTTCTGTTAACAGTTTGTCTTGGCAATATGACTAGGGCAACTAAGTTCCTTGTGTGTGATTGGGATTCCATTTTGGCAAAATCAAAATATCTTGTGCAAGTGAAAGGTCATCTAATGCTCTCTTGTACTAGGACTAACATGCTTCATGGTTACTTCCTCACATATTCTGACAAGGTTCTATGGTTACTAGTATGCTTCATGGCATTCCTTGTCTATCATGTGCCTGTCTCGCAAGGGATAGTATCTTGTGCCTTGGTCTATATCATGCCATGGTGTTCATTTTCCTTTGCCATAATAAAATCTCTATGATGATAATCATGCAATAAAATTAAAGCTCAAAATCTATCAAGCAAGATCTCATTCCATTTCACTCGCTCAATCATTCTTCATTTTAACACCATCTCTTTCGCATTAACATTTATTCTATTCGTCCCTACAATCATATTGATGGTGTGCTATGACACACAAAAATAAATAAGTTAGTTTCATCATCCTGCATACATAATCATGTTAGAACATCATATAGGCATCATCATATACATGCTAGGTCATCCATATTGCATAAAAAATAATACAAAAACATAGATAGTATCACATCATATAGAATCATCATCTGCATGAGCATCATATAAGCATCACATGAACATATAGTACCATCCTGCAATATAATGTGTTCATGTGCATCCATCCATACACCATAACGTATATAAGTATAAACCATATATATCATGAATCCATAATGCATACCATTTAGAAAGCATCTCATAATCCATAGAATGCATATCATAAAATCACATCACATAAATCCATCACATAACATGCATATAGAACATAACATATCATATAGTCACCGCCAAAAATGATGCATCTCATATATATATCAAAATATGTTTCACAGTACAATATTAGATGTCTGTCAAAAATGGAGCTCGCAAGCTCGATCAAAAATTCATTTGTGCCTATCAAAATGGTGCAGGAGCACCTGATGGACTTTATGCCTCCATGAGGCCACTTTGTAAATATTATCTTTATGTTACGTTTGAGTCATGTCATAAGGTCTTGAAGACCATTTCTAAGGTGTGTAAGGTATTTGGGTCAATATTAGGTTATTAGATGATTTAAGTTATTAAGTTGTCAATATTGCACAAATATTGTCATAGTTGCAAAAGTGCAAATTCAAGGAATATGAAGGGTCGTCGGTTGTAAATGAGAAGTTGAATGATTAGAAACTCAAAAGACAAGTTAGCAATGGTTGTGTTGGGTTATAAACAAGTTGAATAAGCCTTTGGAAGGGGATCCAAGGTTAGGGGTTGAAGTTTTATACAAAAATCAATAAAGAAGCTTTGTTTTTTGCATTTTTAGAACATTAGTTTGTTGTTTCAGTGAATTGTATGGATTTGTATGGCCTTTTTATGACCTTCACATGGTATGGTTGGAAAGATAATTGAGTTACCTTTATGATTCTTTTGGTTTGGTCAAATTTCGTCATGTTTTGTGAAATTTATGATCAAATTAGTGATCATCACTCCCAGGTTATATAATTTGATATAGTAATAAAACTAAATAAACCAATATATATATATATATATATATATATATATATATATATATATATATATATATAATTCATCTAAATAACGTAGTAGATGTACTATATCATACAACATATAATATATATTAAAGCTAAATATGTAATATATCATTGCAAGGCATGATTTATAATTTTTTGTGATTTGTCTTTCTTTGAAAAATTTCAATTCTCATCTTTGTTCTACTTTCTAGGTTTGCTTGTTTACTATACACTTGGGGGTCGTTATACTCTTTCAATTTGATTTACTTTTTTGTCATTTACTTGTTATTTATTTTTATGTTACTTTCGTGTTTCTTTGGCTTGACCTTATTGAGCTATTTTTATGTGTTTTGATGTATTAATTTTATTTAATATATATTACTCATTAACTTGTTGAGTGTTTTTATTATATTTTGCATGATATACTACATATATGGATTTATTTAGATTTATGATATATATTACTTTATGTATTATAGCTTGTAATTTATTATATATTGCATGATATATTACATATTTAGCTTTAATATATATTATATATTGCATGATACTTTACATATTTACGTTATTTACATTGTTACATATCATAACATAATACGATATTTTCATGCCCTCCGGGCTTTGTTCTTTTGTTTTTCAATTTATATTTTTATCTCTTTAGACTTTAATTTTTGAGGTGGATTCCTTTCAACCTTTTCAACCCTATAATGGCCTTTGGTTAATATTTTCTTTTGGGTACTCACTTAAACCTATATTATTATATTTATTACCACTCTTTCATTTTAATCTGCTTTTGTTTCATACATATCAAATTTGATTTATTATACTTTGTATGATTTATCATATACACTACTTTTCTTTACATTTTTATAACATAATACCATTGTCTCTCCTAACTTGTTCTTTGGTGCTATTTTTTCTTATTTTATTTTCTTGTCTTTAATTAGGTGTTGAAATTCCATTCAACCTCCTCATCCATAATCCCTCTCTCTCCCCTTTTTATAAGGCAAAGTTTTGCAATCCTACTCATTTGTATCCTCTTCCTGACGATGGATCACTGAGTGTGATATGAAACATTGAGACAAAAATACACACAGTGAAATCCAAAAGCAATTAATCTTAAATTCTATGGACTATGGAAAGCTCATGCCTACTAATGCAACCCTTCATGGGAGGGAAATCATTTTCAAATCTAAGCTTTTGGAGACGCTGAGGATTAAACTCACAAAGTGGATTGTAGATTTAGCTTTCTTAAAAAGATACAGAGATTGCCAACTTTTCCCATCTTTTGTTCGTGTCCTCCACCTTCGGAACCATCGAACCTATCATATCTTTGATCAAGCCAGTCTTTCACTTCTAAGATCGATCATTAAAAGCACTAGAGCTATCATTCACCAGATATCAAAACGACTGTTCTATCTCCATCTCGAGTTGGTAAGATCGATCCAATGTGATATCTGGTCACTACTGGATACCCTTTCCAATGCTAGGGTAGAAGGTTTAAAATTGTCTTGGGAAGCAAGGCAAAAAAGAAAATTTGCCAGGTTAGCCTTCAAAAAATGCCATCCTTTCTCCTCATCTTTCTCACACTCTAGCCCGTACATTCGTGAACCGATTGCCTCTTCAACTTGTGTTGCTCTTTCATCTAGTTTTAATGAAAGCCTGTGTTTAAAAAAGTCGGCGGTTCCCTCTGTCTTACCCACCACACCTTCTACTTCTCTTTCTCACACTCTGACATGCTCACCAGTGGTAGATCTGGAACGTAGATCTCATAGAAACATTGTGAACTCTTCAAACAGTTTCAATTTCTTCCCCATCTTCTAACATGTCTACAGATGGCACCTCTTCTCACGAATGCTTCTCTCATAGTGGCCAGGCTCCTCCTACTACCCCAAAGGTTTTTGGGCTTGTTTATCCTCCTCGTTCGTTCTCTATGGTGATTCCTACAGAGCCTGTGGAGTGCGTGGTTATTGGCGTCACAGTTCTTGTTCACAGACCACACAACAGCAAGTGACTTCTTCCTTTGTGGTTGTTTCTGAGTTCGTCCATCCTCCTTCAAAAATTTCAACGATGATACCTTCCCCATTCTCTGGAAATCTAATGGAGAATGATGTAGAGCCTGTGGAGAACGTTGCTAGTGGCATCACAATTCCTATTCACGAACCACACAATAGCATGTTGCCTTCTTCATCTCTGAATGTTTCTGAGTCTGTCCATCCTCCTCAAACAATCTCAGTACTGATACCTTCTCCATTCTCTGGAGATCCAGTGGAGAACGATGCAGGTGAGTCACCATTGACCGTTGCAAGTGCTAACATTCATTTTCTTCTAATTAGGTCAACGTCCTCTCCCAGCATGAATTCTTCCTCGTCCTCTGATGTTATTCCCAATAGCTCTCCCTATCCGGCCACCTCATTAAAACCCATGCCTTCACCACCTATTAACCACGCCAATCATCTTCCCTCATTGTCTCCCTCAATTAACTTCACATCCCATCCACCATTCGTGGTTGATTCATCCTTTCCTCCACTAGTTCTCCCCTCTCCACCCACCATTAATGATCTAAACTCTCAGTCTTCCTTTGTCTCATCCCATCTCTGTCACCATCCCATCACTGCCCATCCATCCCTCACTTTTATTAAGACAACTCCTTCCACCAATCACTACACTCCTCGTGGGCACAGTTTGCCTTCCTCAAATCTACCCTCTTCCTTTTTCAACAATTCTGCCTCAGACCCCTCAAAGTTTTCTCACCAATCCCTTACTCCAAATATTATAGAAGACTGGGAAAACAAGCTTGTCCTCAACCTGTCCTCATTTTTTATAGACCCACTAGCCATCAATTTTTTTAAAAAGAGGTTTGGGTTTTTCTCTCGCTCCATTTGCCATCCCCTAGTTAGACTTCCTAGTTGAAATAGAGAATGCCATTCATTCTCTTCCCAACACAGTAGCTGATGAGATTCGGCAAGACTATGTTGTAGCCCTTAGACGTGCTAACCCCCCTAAGTGAAATGTTCCTAAAGAGGAGTTTTTTGCATTCAAAAAACTTGTGAGAAACAATGACATTGTCATTGTTAAAGCTGACAAGGGAAATGCCACCGTTATTCTTGATAAGAATGATTATGTCTCCAAAATGATCGACCATCTAACCAATAGTGGTAATTATAAGTTCTCCCCCTTAACCCTATTTCCCAGATCATGAGACTTGTTAAGAATGTCATTGCTCATTCTTCATTTGATGATGCCACTAAGAAATGTCTCATTCCCTGCAAAGAAATCACCCTGCATATTTATGGCGTACCTAAAATCCACAAACCTGGCATCCCTCTTAGACCTATAGTTGACACCACTCATTCCCCTACGTACAATCTTGTTGCCTTCCTTGCTAAACTAATCTCTCCCTTAGTAGGGAAGTCAAATTCCTACATCAAAGACTCTACCCATTTTGTTGATTTCATCCGGGACAATCATGTGGAAGTTGATGATATTCTTATCAGTTTCGATGTGGTGTCCTTATTCACCAAAGTTCCCATGCATGACTCCTTGGAATTGATTAGGTGCAAAACTAATGATGAAATTACTTCTCTTGTAGAGTTGTGCCTTCGTTCAACATTCTTCTCTTTCCAAGATGTAGTCTATGAACAATCCGATGGGGTCGCCATGGGTTCTCCCCTTTCCTCCATCATAGCCAACCTTTATATGGAGCATTTTGAGGAATTAGCTCTTAACTCCTTTCCCCTCAAGCCCAGATGGTGGAAGTGCTATGTTGATGACACCAACATATGTTGGCCTCGTGGCCCTGATCAATTAGAACTCTTCCACTACCATCTTAACAATTTGGTTGAATGCATTCAATTCACCAAAGAACTTGAAGCCAACAACCAACTTCCTTTTCTTGATATCCTGATCATTAGGAAAAAGGATGGTTCTCTAGGTCGTCGGGTCTATAGGAAATCCACCCACACTGATCTTTACCTCCATGCTTCCTCTCTTCACCATCCCAGCCAAAAAGTTGGTGTCCTCAAGACATTGGCCACCCATGCTTACCGCATATGTGATAGGGAGCACATTGACCTTGAGCTCTCTCACCTGTCTCAAGTTTTTAAACTTAACGAGTTCAACAATAAAACCATATCGAGAGCCTTTACCTTTGCCAAAAATTGTACCAACTCAATGCCCAAACCTGATGATGTCAACCCTTCCTTTGTCACCACTCTCCCTTACATAGGAGGGCTCTCTAATAAGATCTCAAAAATTTTACATAAGAAAGACCTCAAGTGCACCTTTAAACCCTACTCCACTATTAGGAACCTCATCCCTTCAGTCAAGGATCCTAGACATAGTATGCTCAACTCAGGAGTCTATAAAATTGTTTTCTCTTGTGGGACCCCATATATTGGAGAAACTAGTCGTTCCATCAACATGAGGATTAAAGAGCACAGTGCTGACATTAGGCATGATCGTATTTCAAAATCAGCCCTTACAGAGCACTCTTTTCAAACCAAGCACCATATTTGTCTGGAGGACACCCAAGTTCTCATCAAAGAGGATAATTTTTTCAAGAGAAAACTCCTTGAAGCCACTTCATTAGGAAACACCCTACAAATCTTAATCGTGATGAAGGTTGGCAACTAAGTCCTTCTTGGCAACCCCTATTGAACTCTATCCACACCTCACCTCATTAAACCTATTACTTCTCATCCTTCTCTCTCCGTCTTGGCCTTACCTATACCCTCTTCCTCTTTTCACCCCCTCCCATCCCTCCCCTTCTATTCCTCTTCCTCTATGCCATCTCTCTATTTTCTCCATTGTGTTTGTGTCTTTGACTCTCTTCTATGTTCTTGGGCATAGATCCTCGTGGTGCTTAGCCTTTGGACCATCCTAATCTTTCCTTTTCGGTTTCCTTACATTCTTTGTGGCTAGGTTTTCCTATCTTTCATCCTATTTTTATGAGTAAACTTTAAACTTCCCTTGCTTACTCCACTTATTACCTTGTCTCTATTTGTGATTCCCATTGTCTTTCTTCCTTCTTTTTTGCTTCATTCTTTGTTCATGGTGTTGTCCTTTCCTATGGGTTTTCTCTTATTTCTCTTATTTATTACATATATTGACTTTCTTATAAATTTTATGGTTATTATTTTCTTTCTAGGTTTTGCTTATTTAGGATGTTAAGCACTTCAAATTTGATTTTCTTTTGTCTCTTACTCATTTACTTATAAAAAAATTTCTCTTTTTGTCTTACTTTCCAGTTTCTTTCGAGTGACCTTTTTGGGCTATTTATTATGTGTTTTGATTTACTATATTTTGCATGATATATTACATATTCACTTGTTGAGTGAGATTTATTATAATTTTTGAATTATTATAATTTGCATGATATTCTACATATTACATAATTTATCATTGCAAGGCATGATTTATAATTTTTTGTGATTTGTCTTTCTTTAAAAAATTTCAATTCTCATCTTTGTTCTACTTTCTAGGTTTGCTTGTTTACTATACACTTGGGGTTGTTATACTCTTTCAATTTGATTTACTTTTTTCTCATTTACTTGTTATTTATTTTTATGTTACTTTCGTGTTTCTTTGGCTTGACCTTATTGAGCTATATTTATATATGTTTTGATGTATTAATTTTATTTAATATATATTACTCATTAACTTGTTGAGTGTTTTTATTATATTTTGCAGGATATACTACATATATGGCTTTATTTAGATTTATGATAAATATTACTTTATGTATTATAACTTGAAATTTATTATATATTGCATGATATATTACATATTTAGCTTTAATAAATATTATATATTGCATGATACTTTACATATTCACGTTATTTACATTGTTACATATCATAACATAATACAATATTTTCATGCCCTTCGGGCGTTGTTCTTTTGTTTTTCAATTTATAGTTTTATCTCTTTAGACTTTAATTTTTGAGGTGGATTCCTTTCAACCTTTTCAACCCTATAATAGCCTTTGGTTAATATGTTCTTTTGGGTACTCACTTAAACTTGTATTATTATATTTATTACCACTCTTTCATTTTAATCTGCTTTTGTTTCATACATATCAAATTTGATTTATTATACTTTGTATGATTTATCATATACACTACTTTTCTTTATATTTTTATAACATAATACCATTGTGTCTCTCCTAACTTGTTCTTTGGTGCTATTTTTTCTTATTTTATTTTCTTGTCTTTAATCAGGTGTTGAAATTCCATTCAACCTCCTCATCCATAATCCCTCTCTCTCCCCTTTTTATAAGGCAAAGTTTTGCAATCCTACTCATTTGTATCCTCTTCCTGATGATCGATCACTGAGTGTGATCTGAAACATTGAGACAAAAATACACACAGTGAAATCCAAAAGCAATTAATCTTAAATTCTATGGACTGTGGAAAGCTCATGCCAGCTATTGCTATTATAAACATATAGATATATATACATGTGTATATATAGTTATTTATGATTTATGAGATACTGATGAATTGGTGAGAACGTAATCATGTCTATATGAATATCATGTCGATTTTATTGTAATACGTGAATGCATGATCAATATGTTAGAAGTAATTTTATTTATGATTTAATAATAATAATAATAATATTATTATTATTATTATTATTATTATTATAATACTCCTATGTTATTAAAATTATATAATTATAATACTTTGGCAACATGATATTGTTTTATTAAATATTATCCATTTATTGAATATAATATAATATATATATATATATATATATATATATATATATATATATATATATATATATATATTTATATATTTATAAAAAGTTAAAAAGGCATGTATCCCTTAAAAAGGGGAAGAACTTTATTAAAGGTGATTAAAACATAGTAGAATAATAAAATTAAGGTTAAAGTGTTTTTAATAGGGATACGTTTCATATATTTCTTTTGTTTTAAATCGAATGATGGCATGTCTATAGAGGGTGGCGGCCTAAGGCACGCGGGCCCTAAAGACTATAGTGGTAGCGCAGTGGATAGCGCTCGTGGGGCAGTCAAAAGGGGAGGAAGTGGGTAAGACTTAAAGTCTTACCACTTACCTCATAAATTTTATGCGTTACTTAAACCTATTTAAAACAACGCATAAGCGTATACCTTGGAGCCTGTGTTAGGCCGTTAGGAGGCCAAAGTGTTATATTCATCGTGGGTTAAAGCAAGAAGTTGAGTATACATTTCGCAAAAGTTTTCCGCGGATGAAAAATGCCACTTGGAACGGGTACCCATTTTGAAAAAAATGGGTACCCTTTTAGGATCAGGCACCCGAAGTGAAACAGGTACCCATTTTAAAATGGGTACCCATTATAAAATGAGTACCCGTTTGAAACGGGTACCCATTTTCAAAAAGTATTTTTTTTTACATGCCTATGGCTTATTTTTTATTTTTTAGAAACAGGTACCCGTTTATAACGGGTACCCATTTCTAAAATTTTAAAATTTCAAACCCGCCAATTTGCATTGGTTTTAGGCTTGGAAACCTAAGTCTTAGCTTTGGACCTACAACTAGGAGACCATGAAAACAACAAGAGAAAAAACTAGTTTCACCACTATGGCTGACGACTTTTTTTTCAGAACATTTTAACGAAATTAAAACTCATTATAGATCTGAAAGTCTAGTTTTCAAATATGTAATTTTTTCTACTATTGAACATAATTTTCTATTTATTATTTACTTTCCAAACAAACTAACTCATAAACTTGAAATAACATAGGTTACTATTTTTTTAATAACTTTTGATTTTGAAAGTTTCTTGAAAAACAAATTATGTTTGACCAAACTAGACACCATTCTCTACATGATGAATTTTTTTTTTTTTAGTGAATTGATTAGTTTAGGTCAAATTATGTTGGCCGTACACAAGGGGTTTTTAAAAACACTAATTAGGGCCATTTAAAAATTAATTAAAAATATATATTTAACAAAAAATTACAAAAAAATATCCTGACCAAAATTCAACATCCTGAGAATCTTTCCACAAAAGGAATTAGAAAAATATATTAATTTAGGTCAAATTATGTTGACCATACACATGTATGCTTTTGCAAAAAATAGGGGACTTTTAAAAAACCACTTTTTGTACATCCAATAAAAAACCAACTTCCATCATCTGGGTATTAGAAAAAATACATATTTGAAAACTAGAAACAAAATCCTACATTTCATATTTTTACATCATCTTAATATTTTATGTGCAAGTGCTTCAAATTGTCATTTCAAGTACGACACAATTTGAAAAATAGGAAAAACACTTCCACTTTTTGGCCAAAAAGTGAACTCATCTTCTTGCACTTACCCTCGTGCCATATTTTTTTAACCTTTGCAAGTGCTAGGGATATGGATTGTTATTAATGTTACTTTTTAATTTATAACAAACATTCTTTTATTTTTAGAAAGTTTGTTTTAAGTTTTATGAAACTAATTTTAGATTTTTTTTGTTAAGAATGTCACCATTGTGTCGACATTTTTACTAATTTTAAAGTTTTGTTAAGAATGTTGCCATTATGTCAACATTTCTTTGCTTATTTTTAGCAAGACCACACCTTAGGTTTTAGTATAAAAAGGGGTGCTCTCCCTCATTTTTACACGTGCATTCTTTAATCAAGGGCTTTCTCTTCTTGCTTTTGAGTTGTGAGTTAGTTTCGAAAGCTTTGTCATATTGCCTTTTGTGAGTTGTTCTATTTAGAGGAGCTCTCTCTCTCATTAGAATACACACAATTTTTGTTGAGAGCATTCTTATTCTGTTATTTTTATTTTGGAATTAGCATTGAGAGTTTTTGCCATTTTTGCTTTGGAGTTGTGAGGAGAGTTTTGGAAGTTAAGAAGGAGAATTGTTTACTTGGAAGAAGGTTTTAGTTCATTGGAAGGAGATTAATCAAGGGAATCTTGTTGATTCATTTGGGAGCTTATATCACATGCATGGGGATTTCTCCTTTATTATATTTTTCTGGTTTGAAGGCTTTTTGTGTCATTTGTTATTATGGAATGCATTGTTGTTTATCAATGTGATTGTCTACTTGATTATATCATAGCATATATATTTATATATATCTAGTAAGTGAAAATTATGTTTTGAAAAAGAAATTAATCTTAATAATATATATTTGTGCATATATGGGACTTTATGTATATTTATCAGTTTGAGTATGATTAGTTGATTATATAAGGGGAAAGACAGTAAACTGTAATTTGCAAGTAGTGTTACTTCGACATAGGTGTCATGATGAAACTTGGGATAGGTTAACCTTGGGATATGTGATCCATGGAAGAGGGAGAATAACCTAGAATAGAGTTTGATGTAATTTTTAAGCGGGGATATTCCTGGGATTTGTTGATCCATGGAAAAGGGAATATCCTATGTGTAGAGAATGATACATTTGTTAAGTGGGGTTATTCCTGGGATTTGTTGATCCATGGGTAAGGGAATAACTTTTGTATAGAGATTGTTGTCTTTCCCAATCAAAATAGAAGGGTGGGTGAATATGAGACAAGAAAACTTTGGTCAAAGTGGTGTAAATTGTCAACGTTTACATTGTCTATGTTCACTGTGATCCAGGTTTGCATTTCTAGTATGGATTTCATATTTTGATGGTTGTAGCCATAGTATGATAGTACTAGTTAATGTAGGACACAACACCTTGCTCAAATTAGGCCTATTTTATTTGGGGTTACCATACCAATCCGTTCGTCGAAGGGTAGGGTTGTTTACCAGTTTGGTAAATGTGTGAGGGACCGCAATTAGTCCGTGGTTGGAGGTATATCGCTTGAGTGATGCTTCCCCTCATGTAGTTGTGTTGCAAGGTATGGCCCTTGGTCTCCTTGTTCAACGCTACGCTGCGGTGGTTTGTGACAAGGGCTTAACTGCCTCCCGTGCTTGTTAAGTCAAGTGGTTGTATCGGCATTAATAGGTCGATCTTTTGGTGCAACAACAACTAACAGTTGGTATCAGAGCTGAGGTCACGGGTTCAAACCCCACACTTGCGCTGGGGGGAATTGTTGCAAGGTGTGGCCCTTGGTCTCCTTGTTCAGCATTGCGCTGTAGTTTTTGACAAGGGCTTAACCACCTCCCATGCTTGTTAAGTCAAGTGGTTGTATCGGGCATTAATAGGTCAATCTTTTGGTGCAACAACAACTAACAAGTTGGTGGCCAGGAATATTGAAGACAAACAAGTATACAATCATGTATCTCTATTTATCATTTAATCTCTTAAAGCTTGTATGTATATTATGAAAAAGTTGTAAAGATGATTATTCAATTCTTTTATTGAGGAAATGAAATTTGATTTATGCAATGGGAGTTTGGAATATGTTTCAAATGTGCATTTAATCGAAGGAATTAAAGGAAATTTTTTATTTCTTCCGCTATCAGTATCTTGATCTATTTACTTTCAAAGTTAAACTTGGTAAATCCTAGTTGGTAGAACTAGTGGCATGTTACACGTGGTATCAGAGCTAACCAGGTTCAGCTCTAGAACCTATTTGCTCACTATGTTATGAGAGTCCAAAATTGAAATAGGTTTTATGCGAGAATGGCATAGTAGACTAACCAAGAAAATTATCATAAGGACTATTATCCAACACTTATCAAGCTAGTGGTTAGGAGAGAACCAACTGAGGAATTGAGGAATCCATAAGTCAATTTAACTCTATTGAGGATATAGAATAGAAAGATTCTGAGACTTGGATTAAAAAGGTCAAACCTTGATCAAATGTTATTATACTAAGAGCTTAGGAAGAGCAGTGTCTATGTGAATTCAAGATCACTTTTATATCTCAAGAACTTAAGGATGGGAAGATCCAGAAGAAATCAACCAAGTGTAGAAGCAACTGAGTAATGAATATTCTAGGAATTGTATCAACGATATGTAGATAAATTGGGTTCTTGTCTAACCCTAAATGGGTTGGAATGAGTCGAGAGAGATAAAAGGATCAATAAAGGACAAGTAGTGATGTATTGGCATTTAATGCTTGGAAAAATCATATAGGACCTAGAAAATGCTTTTTGATTTCTAAGATTTATGAGAAAACCAATTGCCATATTCAAAGAATTGTGCATAACTGAAGGAGAATAAGAGTTCCCTTATTAACTCATGAAGCCTATTTGAAAAAGGTGATAATGAGTAGTTAAGGACGTAAATGAAGAGGATCCTCTTGGGAAATATTTTGATGAAAAGATTGGGATTAGTATCATTGTTTTGTTACACATTTGCATGAAGTTTGTAAGATAATTCGAAGCAGTTGCAGGAGAAGTTATTAGTTATTTCATAGAATTTAGACAAAAGTTGAGAGCTATGTATTTGTCTCTTGGTGGAGATAGAAGGAATAATTACAATGAGGAATGAGATCATCACTGAGATATTTAGACAAGTTTGATTAACTAAACTATTCCGGGAGGTAGGGAATAGAGTTTTGTAAATAAATAAAAAAAGTATGTGTTCCAACTGAAGTTCGTGTGTGTCATTGTATCACCATCTTTGAATATCTTCTATGTGATGAATGATAAATTTTCCATTATGAAAGGGTGGATGTGTTTTAATCTTTTGATTTTGAGTATAGAGAAAGTCTTAAAGGACTTATTTATTTATTGTGCTAGTAGCATGGTCTCTAAACCACTGTAAGCTTTTGGAAAACTCGAGTGCAATACAACAATCTACTCCCTTGTTAGTGACTTAGTCAGTCACGTAGTGCATAGTCAGTATATCTTTTGATTTGACACTTCTTGGACTTTTGGTAAAATTCCTTTTTAAATATTTACAAAAAATTTTTCCTTTATTCTAGAATGGTCTAGCCACCAAATTTTGAAGATTATTTATTTTATGACCAGTTGGTCAAAATTTGATTTATTGAGCTCAAACTTTTGACTTATTGTTGAAAATAGAATTGCTTATTATTTGACATTGATTTAAATTATTGAGGTGGCTATACTAGAATATTTTTGGTTGTTCACCTCTGTCATGTCCTGGATGGGCCTTTGATGGATTGTGTAAGGGAGTAAATTGTAGAAAATACACTTGGTATATTCCTAACTTTTAGATTTATGAAACCTTGTGAGGTAGGAAATTCTTTTTAAATCATAATCGGATCATCTAGGAGTAACTAAATTTCTAGTCAGTGTGAAATCTCTTTATTTCTAAAAGAGAATGAAAAGTGATAGCAAGTTGTCTAGAATGTGAGAGAGTCAAGGATGATTAAAAGCACCCAGTAGGGAATTGGTATCTATACGATATTCCAAGAGTGGAAGTGGCAGATCATTAGCTTGAACTTTGTAAAGTCTTTAGCACTAGAAGCTTAGCTTTTTATAACTCGGCTTATCATTCTGAGAAAGGCTATCAACTTTAACTGTTTACTTTTGGTCTCTCCAACCAAATCAGAAGCCTTACCACTTTCTAAGGATATGTTCTTAGAGTATAGTGTGAGCTCTGCCATGCTGTTTAGGAATCTGTATGTTCCTCCTTTGGCAAAAGTAACTGTAATTTATTTAAGTGATGATTCGAAGGAATATGTTTCCCTAAAATTTTGTATGTGAGGATAAAGTTGAGGGTTATTACCCATTCGAAGATAATCATGGACTAGAGTCTGAGGGATATACTCCACTCAATTATGTAGCTAAGAGGGTCTTCAAATCCTTTTGATATAAAGGAAAGAAAAGTGTTTTATTAAAAGCTTATGTATAAGAAATCTTTCTTGGGAAAAAGTTTTGAATAAAGAATGGGAAATTCTATTTGGAAATGTTAAATGTTTTTTAGAACATTGGATAACATTCATAGAATTTAAATCTTTATGGAAACCCACAGGGTGAACTATCTTGTTAAGATGGTTAGAACAAGAATTAACTTTGTGGGGAAGCGAAGAAGTAGGACAAGCAGTTGAGAATATGGATACTAAGTTAGATCAAATCCTAGCGATATTGATCGAGACAAGAGAGAAAATAGGAATATGGGAACAAAGAAAGGATAGAGTACTTAACAAGGAAAAGTTTCCAGTAATGAATGAAGGAGAAAATTCTCAAGCTAGTAAACATGGGGAATGAAGGATCTCAATCTCAATCAGGTTTTGAAAGGATTAAGAAGAGGAGAATGGCAAAGAATTATTCCAAGACATGAGAAAATTTAATCCTCTAAAGTTCGAAGGGAGTACCAAATGTCCCAGGTGAAGGTGGAGTATTAAAATAGAAAAGGCAAGACATAGCCTATAAATCAAGAAGCAAAAACCTTATGCTTCGTATGATTTGAAGTTAGCAATAGTTGTTCATGCATTACAGATATGGAGACCCTATTTGTTGGAAAAACCTTTTGAATTGAAAATAGACCATCATGGTTTAAAGTATTTATTTATTCAACCTAATCTAGATGCAAGGCAAAGGAGGTGGTTAAAACTGATTTTAGATTAAGATTTCAACATTAACTATGTCAAGGGAAACAGGAATAGAGTTGCTAATGCTTTAAGTTGAGGAAGGAATATATCTTTATTGGTAACTATCCAAACTGACTTTAGAAGCTAAGCATTAAAAGGATCCAAGAGTGATGAGTTATATGAGAAAGTTAAGCAAGTACTCTCAGATAAATTGCAAGATAAAAGTTTGAAGGTTTTTGTTTTAAACCTAATGGATTATTGAGATTTAATGGAAGAATTTGTGTACCTGATTTTGGTGAATTAAGGAATATGGTATGGGAGGAAGTACATAATGCACCATATTCAGGACATCCAAGTATCACTAAGATATTAGCGAATGTAAAACCATTATATTTCTGTAAGGGAATGAAAAGGAATGCTGCAAGATTTGTGGCAAGTTGTTTAGAATGTTAAAGAATAAAGTTAACATCTTTTATATCAGAGAATTTATTTGGTGGAACACCAGTATTAGCTCGTAAAATTGTGTAGGAAGTGTTTAGTTTACACAGAGATCTTGAGGAGAATATCTTAGATAGAGATGCGCATGTGACAACAAGGTTTGGGTAACCTAATGTAAGTATAACTTATCATTCAGAAAACAGATGGTTAAACTGTGAGAGTTAACCAAGCTTTGGAAGAATTGTTTGAATATATTGTATGGATCAACATTATAAGTGGGGAAGAATATCTACCACTAGTGGGTTTTTTATTAGAAAAATTCATATCTTTTTTCTTGAAACATTGGACAGAGGAAGATGTCGAACTCCTATAAGCTGAGTAAGCTAAAAAATAGGATTAGCATTAGTCCATAAATGTTGTCAGAAATGGAAGAATAGATCATGCTGATTAGAAAAGATTGGTAGAGAACCAACAAGGAATAGAAAAGTTACGCTGATGCTAAGTATATACGGAGACAATTCTCGAGTAGAGAGTAAAAGTTCTATTGAGGGTCCAACCCCAGAAAAAGTTTCATTATGTTTGGAATGTATCCCAAACAAGCTCCTAGATGTAAAGAGCTCTTCGAATTTCTCGAAGTTAACAAAACAATTGATTGCAGAATCATTCTGATAATAGCTATTGCCAGGAGGCACAATGCTCTTAATGATTCAAATTTGATATATTTATATATTTAACTGATGATTATTATATTCATAGAATGTATACAAGTATAGAAACTAGGTATGGTTTTGATCAAGCATTTGAAATACTTGAAGTTTGCAAGCTCTACTTGCATAAATAGAAAGGTTATGTAGTGCAAGGTCCAATTGGATCAGTATGCAGAAGGTTTTGCCACTTGGGAAGATTATGCTGAGATGAAGCAAAAGTTTCCATAAGTTATTTGAATTATGAAAGCTCCTGATATCAATATGTTTTGTAGTATGATACTTATTATGACTTATTTATGTTGTGATAATACTTGATGCTTAAAAATCATCGGGGATGATGATTCACAAGGGGGGAAGTATGTTACACCCCTTGTGTTTCTATCCATTTACTATTTACCTAGGTTTGTTTAAATTGTTTGAACAATGGGTGATTATGGAATCTTTGCATTTATATGTATTGTGAATCTTGATTTGAAATATATTGGAAATGAAATAATGCAATGTCATGTGTTATATTTGATTATTGTTTAAAATTGTATAAAGCAAATGGTTATATTTTGATCAGCTAATTACTTTGATGATGGTCTAAGTGAATGCAGGAATAGGTTTTCTCCTCCAGAAGGGAGAGGAGGTATCACTCAGGAAAAGGATTTAGTCTGGTAAACATTGAAGAAAAGCCTAAACTGAGCAATGCACACACCACTATCCTATTTTGACCTAGGTTGAGTCGAGTCAGTGTGGGTAGTGGTAAGTGATCTAAGTTATGAGTCTTAAATCTTGATTGCATTTTGGATGATCATGTGAGAACTGTGATTTAATTTACATGTTGATAACTTTACGATTGCATAGACAAGGTTTATCGTGAAAAAATTTTATGTTATGCATGTGTTTATGTGGTTGTCGTTCATGTCACCAATGTATGTGTGGATTCCATTCATTTGTGTCGTCAGTATGTGGGTCATGAGTTTATTTGGTTTTTAGTGAAGTCGATATACCTATTTATGCATATATATATATATGATAGCTATTGCTATTATAAACATATAGATATATATATACATGTGTATATATAGTTATTTATAATTTATGAGATACTGATGAATCGGTGAGAACGTAATCATGTCTATGTGAATTTCATGTCGATTTTATTGTAATACGTGAATGCATGATCAATATGTTAGAAGTAATTTTATTTACGATTTAATAATAATAATAATATTATTATTATTATTATTATTATACTCCTATGTTTTTAAAAATATATAATTATAATACTTTGGAAACATATTGTTTTATTAAGTATTATCCATTTATTGAATATAATATATATATATATAGTTTATAAAAAGTTAATAATATATATATATACATATATAATGATATATTATATATATATAGTTTATAAAAATTTAACAAGGCACGTATCCCTTAAAAAGGGGAAGAACTTTATTAAAGGTGATTAAAACATAGTAGAATAATAAAAATAAGGTTAAAGTGTTTTTAATAGGGATACGTTTCATATGTTTCTTTTGTCTTATATCGAATGATGGCATGTCTATAGAGGGTGGCGGCCTAAGGTACGTGGGCCCTAAAGACTATAGTAGCAGCGTAGTGGATAACACTCATGGGGTGCTCGAAAGGGGAGGAAGTTGGTAAGACTTTAAGTCTTACCACTTACCTCATATATTTTATGTGTTACTTAAACCCATTTAAAATAGCGCATAAGCACATACCTTGGAGCCTGTGTTAGGTTGTTAGGAGGCAAAAGTGTTATATTCATCGTGCCATATTTTTTAACCTTTGCAACCGCTAGGGATATGGATTTTTATTAATGTTACTTTTTAATTTATAACAAACATTCTTTTATTTTTAGAAAATTTGTTTTAAGTTTTATGAAACTAATTTTAGATTTTTTTTGTTAAGAATGTCACCATTGTGTCGACATTTTTACTAATTTTAGATTTTTTTTAAGAATGTCACCATTATGTTGACATTTCTTTGCTTATTTTTGGAAAGACCACACCTTAGGTTTTAGTATAAAAGCAGGTGCTCTCCCTCATTTTTACACATGCATTCTTCAATCAAGAGCTTTCTCTTCTTGCTTTTGAGTTGTGAGTTAGTTTCAAAAGCTTTGTCATATTGCTTTTTATGAGTTGTTCTATTTAGAGGAGCTCTCTCTCTCATTAGAATACACACAAGTTTTGCTGAGAGCATTCTTATTCTATTATTTTCATTTTGGAATTAGCATTGAGAGTTTTTACCATTTTTGCTTTGAAGTTGGGACGAGAGTTTTGGAAGTTTAGAAGGAGAATTGTTTTACTTGGAAGAAGGTTTTAGTTCATTGGAAGGAGCTTAAGCAAGGGAATCTTGTTGATTCATTTGGGAGCTTATATCACAGGCATGGGGATTTCTTCTTTATTATACTTTTCTAGTTTGAAGGCTTTTGTGTCGTTTGTTATTATGGAATGCATTGTTGTTTATCAATGTGATTGTCTACTTGATTATATCATAGCATATATATTTATATATATGTAGTAAGTGAAAATTGTGTTGTGAAAGAGAAATTAATCTCAGTAATAGAGATTTGTACCTATATGGGACTTTATGTATATTTATCAGTTTGAGTATGATTAGTTGATTGTATAAGGGGAAAGACAGTAAACTATAATTTGCAAATAGTGTTACTTCGACATAGGTGTCATGATGAAACTTGGGATAGGTTAACCTTGGGATATGTGATCCATGGAAGAGGGGGAATAACCTAGAATAGAGTTTGATGTAATTGTTAAGCAGGGATATTCCTGGGATTTGTTGATCCATGGGAAAGGGAATATCCTATGTGTAGAGAATGATACATTTGTTAAGTGGGGTTATTCCTGGGATTTGTTGATCCATGGGTAAGGGAATAACTTTTGTATAGAGATTGTTGTCTTTCCCAATCGAGATAGAAGGGTGGGTGAATATGAGACAAGAAAACTTTGGCCAAAGTGGTGTAAATTGCCAATGTTTACACTATCTAGGTTCACTGTGATTTAGGTTTGCATTTCTAGTAGGGATTTCATATTTTGATGGTTGTAGCCATAGTATGATAGTACTAGTTAATGTAGGACACAACACCTTGCTCAAATTAGGCCTATTTTATTTGGGGTTACCATACCAATCCCTTCGTCGAAGGGTAAGGTTGTTTACCAGTTTGGTAAATGTGCGGGGGACTGCAATTAGTCCATGGTTGGAGGTAAATTGCTTAAGTGATGCTTCCCCTCATATAGTTGGTGGACGAGAATATTGAAGATAGACAAGTATACAATCATGTATCTCTATTTATCAATTAAGCTCTTGAAGCTTGTATGTATATTATGAAAAAGTTGTAAAGATGATTATTCAATTCTTTTATTGAAGAAATAAAATTTGATTTATGCAATGGGAGTTTGGAATATGTTTCAAATGTGCATTTAATCAAAGGAATTAAAGAAAACATTGTATTGCTTCCACTATTAGTATCTTGATTTATTTACTTTCAAAGTTAAACTTGGTAAATCTTAGTTGGTAGAACTAGTGGCATGTTACAATATTGGAAGAAAATTTGATATTATTAATCAAATAAATAGGATTTATTCAATTAATTATAGAGGAATGATTAAATGATGATGGAGACTATTTCAAGTGTCTACATACACTTTAGAACTATTTTATTTACTACATACACT
Organism: Cunninghamia lanceolata; assembly: GCA_027924645.1. NCBI lineage: Eukaryota > Viridiplantae > Streptophyta > Pinopsida > Cupressales > Cupressaceae > Cunninghamia > Cunninghamia lanceolata. The sequence goes on from BSBN01000620.1 coordinate 7,475,811, forward strand.
ATTTATTTTAATGTTTACTCGAGAATTATTTTTATTTTTATCTCAACAAAATATCTATGCAACTTTTATTTCAAGAATTTTTTAAGATCTTTCTATAATAATAAAATAAGCAATACAATACATGCAAATAGTTATAATTCAAATGTAGTAATCTTAATATATTTTATTCTACTTACTTTTTTTATTTGATTTTTTATTCTCTACTAAAGCATCACTAATATTATATTTATTATCAAATAACAACATCAATGTAATGTTTATTATTAAATATTAATTATTTAACATATAAATGATGTCACATTTAAACTAATATTATGTTTATTATTAAACGACATCATCAATATAATATTTATTATTAAATATTAATTATTTAACATATATCCAATCTCACATTTAATTTAAGAGACTTTAATGTATAGGAGACTTTTTTTGGAGGGTATTGAAAGAATGCAAATTACAATAAATATAGGAGACTCTTGATGCCATTATAGAACTCTCTCGGTGTTAATTGATTTGAACATTATGTTTTGTCATTCTACAATCAATTAGTGCCGTCTAAATTCTTTCGAGTTGAATTATTGATAACAAATTCATATGTTTCAAAAAATCAACACAAAGGCATTAATTCAGGAATGGATATGTTGATTTGTGAGACCTACACAAAAATGGCTAGGGTTAGGAAAAATCAACACAGATTGATAATCTACATAGAAAACACAGAGTGTGATAAATTTGGCAATACAAGGTCTCTTATAAAACCAAAAATATTTAAAAAGTTGAGAGTTAGATGTCCCAAAATTGCCAAATTTAACATTTCTGCAACCAAGGATAGATGTGTCGATCCATAGGTAGAAACACTAAATTTTCATTGACATGCTAACACTAGGTTCCAGCATGCTAAAGCATGATCGAGCTAGAAAATATGATGAAAATTTGCAAAAGGCTTGTTAATCTTGCCAGCAAGAAGGGTTAGGGTGGATAAAAATTGATAATAATGCAAAACCATACAAAATTGAAAGGTGATTAGTCCCAAAAAGCTATAAAAGAGGCCAAAAAGACAAGTTAAAATACATGAAAATAGAGATATAGAACATGGGGATGGATGTACCAAACTAGAAATCCAAGCACTCAAAACCTACATGATAAGAGCTACACAAAACTCCACAAAAAGATTAGTAAAAGGGATGTGGGTCACATTGGGCATGTCAAAATGTGTGCAAGTGTAAGTAAACATACATAAACAAGCTACTATATACATAATTTATTTAATTCATAACCATAAACAACATCAAGTTTAAGTATAAGGAAACTAGCATAAATGTATAAAAACAAACACAAGAGTTCTTGCCCACAAGCTTCTTTGTTGTACCAAGCTATAGTGGTTGTGCTTCAAGATTTTTTGTGATGAGAAGAGATATGATAGTGTTCAATTCAGTGGCATAACATTACATTCAAGTTTATTCATGAAAATGGCTTGTGGAGGGTGTTATTTATAGATTTTTGGGTGAGTGGTTGGAGCGTCAAGATTGATTAGCAAAATCAATGGTTGAGGATTGTTGAGAGGATTGGAGTGATGAGGAGCCTCCAAGTGTCACCTTTTGAGAGGTTGTCAAAGGAGATTCCAAGATTCAAGGGAGATCAAGGGTGGAGGATCTTCTTTGAGGAAGTGGATAGTGGAGATGTAAAGTAGTTTTTTGGATGGATGCGCAAATCCTTACCCATGCCTAGGTACCGATCATTTACAAACCAAGGCCATACCTTTTATCCATGTACACTTTATAAACTTATGCAAAATTTACTTTGACTAATCATGTTTTAGAATGTGCAAATAATTATTGAACCTATTAATGATTTGATTAAATGACAACTAATAAAAAGTGGATAAAATAGAGAATTAAATAAATATGAGAATTTATTTAAATTTTAGGATGTGAATAAATAAATATTTGCCATTAAATTTTTAAAAGCATTAATTTTAATATATTAATGGCGTAAAATGTATGAATTATAAAATTTCAATGTTCACATTGAAATCATTTGATACTATGTAAAGAATTAAATTAACTTAAATCCACAAGATTAAAGTCAAGGTCTTCTTTCATGGTATTTATCATGCATTCCAATTATTTTCTCAACTAGTCCCTTCATTAAGATTGAATCATTTTCAATCAATTCATGTTTACGACACTAATCAACCCATAAATTCAAATACATCATATGGTTTCCTTCCATACATAGTGTAATGCCCCATCATGCAACCCTAGAGAGTTCGACAAACAAGAGCAAAATTCCAAAAATAAATTTTTTTTTTTAAACAAGTAAATGCGATCATAGTAACCAAGATATCATAATACACAACATAAAGAAAAGTGCACATTCAACTCCTCTAGGGAAACATAACTGCATCAGTGAATACAAAGTCAAAACCACACAAGTGATATACGTTATACTGCTACTACAGATAAGATCAACTTCCACCTTTGCAAGATAGTTAATATAAAAAGTTACAATACAAGATTACAAGACCGATCATGTTGGTTTACAAAAGAATGCATAAGAAAGTATACAACACCACCGAAGGTAGGAAGCAAACTGGAACTGGAACACCTCTGCGCAGAACTCGAACCGCATCTCCAAAAAAGACCAATGGATAGCTCTACCACCCAACCATGTGGAACCCTGAGGCCCACCCCTCTGATCTAGGAGATAACGACGAGGATTCCACTAAGCCAAGAAACAACATCCAAAAATAAAAGAACGACAACTGACTTGACACAACTAACCATATCATCAAAGCTGTACAAGACAAGACATCACTCTAGAGGCACTACCAAGAAATAACAAAACTGCATAAGGAGAGTGTCATCACATGGTCCTAACATGGGTTACCCAAGCTATCTATCACCGGAAGCCGGCCCCCATCTATGCTTACCCTGGCAGCCTCTCTCTAGGCACCGGCCCCATAGGGTGACACATGCGGAGCTGACAGGTCCTCTCATGGAGACAAGGAGGTCGGCCTTGCCAACCAAGCCTTCTCATCCCATCCTTAGCCTGTGAGAGCACTCAAGGCATGGGTGAGGTCTCTTACTTATCTTGTTAAGTGTTTTAATACCTCAACCCTCTTGATTAAGTTATTAAGTTTTTTCCACATGCTTACAACTTCCATGGGGTTACCCAAGCGACCTCTCACTAGGCACCGGCCCCACCATGAAATCCACTCCCTTAGCATTCTTTGAACAACAAACATACCACAACATACAGATATAAAAGTCACAACTCGGTTCTAACCCATAACTTATGCCATTCACTAGGCCACAACAAAAGGGTCCTTAGAATTCCATCAAAATTTGAAGCAATACCATTTAGAAACCAAGTACCATATCCAAGGGCCATTCCCCATTCATTACAGGGCACGAAAATCCAAATATCCCATTACATTGCCATGCCACTATCTAGACCAAAGATCAAGACACCTCACCTCTGGAGTTAGGTACAACCAAAGATAGAGAAACCATAATCAGACAAGGTCAACACTTCCACATTGTCAACAAGTGGCCATAACATCACACAAGATTCCTACTTCACAACAAACCAACATAGACCAAACTCCACCCCAAGGTAAAATAATACTCCAATACAAACATAAAGGTACGACCAGAAGGATAATAGAACAAAAGATATTCAATGAACTTCTAATTCAATCACGAGAACAACTTATGAGATTTAAGAAAATTCAAGTTCACGGCATTAACAACAATAAATGATTTAACCCGACAATCAGCTCCAAGTCGCTAAAAGGAAGTAAAATAACATAAACGATGGTATCCACCATTTACAAAGCACGAGAAGGAATATCACAAGCATGACTAGCAAATTAAAATTCAACTAGGAGATCAATACACTATTATTACCCATGAACTAGAAATAGTAATTCAAATCCTTCTATAATTTCCCTCACAATAGTTACCTACTACAATAATATATCATGGAAATCTCTACCCAAAGACATCATTACTTCCAGCAACGAAATTTCCCACAAACCATATTTGAAAACGAATTGACATAATCTTTAATGGATGATACAAATTGGCTATCGTACAAGACTTTTACTTTCAACGTAATGAAATGATTTAACATATGCTATATCATTAACGTGGACATAACTACAAAAATCTAGTATTATAACTTGAAAAACACAAAAGCTCTAACTAATACAATTTCTAATGACATCTATAAATTTCACAAGGATATTTCTTATGATCAAATATTATCATCAAGCATTTAAAATTTCAATTCAACGCTAAGACATATATATAATTTCCTAGGAGCTAGCATCTTACCAACTTACAAATCCAATTGCGACAGCCATGAGAATCTATAAGCGCATTTTCCTAACATATACTTCTTATAATTTCAACTAAAGAAAATACATTTCCTAAAACCATTTACCAATCGCAAAAACAACCTTGAAACCTTTAAATTCCCATACAAGCTTAAAAGACATGCTACAACATCATTCATAAATGGATCTTCTAAAATTACATACCAAACATTTCCAACGACAACACTCTACAGAGCAAAAAAGACTCACAACCATGCTCCACACCGACCAAACTGACAGAACCTAAGACTGAGAACTCATCCTTATTGAGAATGATAACAACTGGGGAACCTCATGTTATCTCCATTCCACAACTCAGAGAATTCATATTCGACAACTCAAGGCATTTATTTCCCATATCAAAATTATTCTGAGCCAATATAAATTGATAATCCATAATTCCAAAGTAATGACATAAATGCTCTTGAACAACAGATAATCAACTCTAGTCTATTTTAAAAATCCAACCAAGGAATCAATCCAACTTCTAAACCAACCAAATATTATGTAATAATCATAATAGAAGCATTATTAGTTAATAATAGATCATAAAAGTATTTTTCCAACCACAAATAAACATTATTAACATGACTCAACTATACATCACAACATGAGATACCCAACATAACAAGGCAAGACCACGACTCGAGACAACAACAGAAGACAAGGACCGACCTAGTGGAATAGACCTCGCATTATCTCCCATCATTAATACCCATTGGTGTAAGAACCTGCTTGAACCTGCTATATTAGGTGGAGTCGAGGTTCGGTACCTACAGCCTGCATCCGAGCAATTGGTTGTATAAAAGCAAACACATATATGCCAACACACACAGAGAGTCAGAGAATCACGGCGTAGTAGGGTACTCGAAGTGAGTAGTACTACACCATCTCTGCTCTTGAAACAATATCATAACAACTTTTATCTGAATTCAACCACCACAATTCAAATAACACACGATGATATTAATTCGCATCATAACTAAAATAATAGTAGTGCCATCATAAACTCATAACACTTGTCTAATTGTATCAGTCAAACATAGTTCATCAAAATAAACATAAATCATGACCTACTAATCAACTGTCTCAGACTGAATCAATGTAATGAATGACTAACAACTGTCGCCAATTTGACAGAGAGCAATGCAGAACCACTGCTATCACAAGCCAATGACGAGGGGGCACTACACATAGGAAAACATCACTTATGAAATCATAATATATCATAATTTCACAAAGTTGACAATATAGTCAATATTGCATACTTTCATTCAATTACATTAGCAAGTAATAAGTTACATTCATGAATACTTCATGATTTATTCTTTCTCAATAAAATATCTTCCGCGGCATCTAAGTGCAATCTCTTGCCACAAGCTCCTTCTTCGTAGTTGGACTATAGATGAGAGATTGATTAATTAAATAAATAGTCTTGATTTATTTAATTAATGTCCTAGTGAATAGTGAATGAATTAATTGATAATAAAAAATATTTAATTAATATTGGAAGAAAATTTGATATTATTAATCAAATAAATAGGATTTAAATGAGTGAATGATGATGGAAATGATTTGAAGTGTACGTAATTATTTTATTTTATTTTAGAACTATTTTATTTACTACATACACTATTTATTTTAACATTTACTTAAGAATTATTTTTAATTTTATTTCAACAAAACATCTATTCAACTTTTATTTCAAGAATTTTTTAAGATCTTTCTATAATAATAAAATAAACAAAACAACACATGCAAATAATCATAATTCAAATGGAGTAATCTTAATATATTTTATTCTACTTATTTTTTTATTTCATTTTTTCTTCTCTACTAAAGCATCACTAATATTATATTTATTATCAAATAACAACATCAATAAAATGTTTATTATTAAATATTAATTATTTAACATATAAACGATGTCACATTTAAACTTGACAATATAGTCAATATTACATACTTTCATTCAATTACATTACCAAGTAATAAGTTACATTCATGAATACTTCATGATTTATTCTTTTCCAATACAATATCATCCGTGGCATCCCGTGCAATGAATTAATTAAATAATAAAAAAATATTTAATTAATAGTGGAAGAAATTTTGATATTATTAATCAAATAAATAGGATTTATTCAATTAATTATAGAGGAATGATTGAAAGATGATGGAACCATTTCAAGTGTCTACATACACTTTAGAACTATTTTATTTACCACATACACTATTTACTTTAACATTTACTCAAGAATTATTTTTATTTTTATTTCAACAAAATATCTATTAAACTTTTATTTGAAGAATTTTTTAAGATCTTTCTATAATAATAAAATAAACAAAACAACACATGCAAATAATCATAAATTCAAATGGAGTAATCTTAATATATTTTATTCTACTTACTTTTTCTTTTTGATTTTTTCTTCTCTACTAAAACATCACTAATATTATATTTATTAACAAATAACAACATCAATAAAATGTGTATTATTAAATATTAATTATTTAACATATAAACGATGTCACATTTAAACTAATATTATGTTTATTATTAAACGACATCATCAATATAATATTTATTATTAAATATTACTTATTTAACATATCTACAATAGCACATTTAATTTAAGAGACTCATGTATGTCATTGTGGGCTATTCTTAAATATCATCCACTTCAACATTCAAAGGCTAATTTTGACAAATATCATGCACTTCAATAGTCAAAGGCCAATTTTAACAAAAAAAAAAATAGGACAATTAAGAGATTTTTATGTACACTAGACTCTTGGATGTCATTGTGGCTATTCTTAAATATCATCCACTTCAATAGTCAAAGGCCAATTTTAACCAAAAAAAATAGGACAATTAAGAGATTTTTATGTACACTAGACTCTTGGATGTCATTGTTGTTATTCTTAAATATCATCCACTTCAATAGTCAAAGGCCAATTTTAACCAAAAAAAATTGGCCTTTGACTATTGAAGTGGATGATATTTAAGAATAGCCACAATGACATCCAAGAGTCAAGAGTCTAGTGTACATAAAAATCTCTTAATTGTCCTATTTTTTTTTTTTGTTAAAATTGGCCTTTGACTATTGAAGTGGATAGTCAAAGGCCAATTTTAACCAAAAAAAATACGACAATTAAGAGATATTTATGTACACTAGACTCTTGGATGTCATTGTTGCTAATCTTAAATATCATCCACTTCAAGTCAGAGGCCAATTTTGACCAAAAAAAAAAAAAAAAGACAAATATTTGCCACTTTTTATTGTGAATGAGGTGTAAAATTACTATTGACTATTTGACCATAGAATTTAATTAATTCGAATTAATTCGAACATTGTGTTTTCTTAATCTACAATAAATGAGTGCCGTCTGAATTCTTTCGAGTTAGAATTATTGATAACGAATTCGTCCGTTTCGAACTTTCCCTGCTACAATAATATTTCAAACTGGCGGCCCGGAATTTCTTGCCTCTGTGACGAACCGCTGAGAAAAATGTCTCTATTTTTTATTTATATTTCAACTTCTACCGTGAATAACTGGTTAGCGCTTGGAATTATTCTCCCTTTGCCGGCATTCAACTTCTCGTGCGTATACAGCCCAAGTTTCTTCTAATCTGCCTGCCGACTTACTTATATAAGTCAAGCAAAGTAATCAACTGTAATGAGCGTCTGCATTCAATGATCTCACGCCTAGAAGCTTCTCTCCTTCCATTACATTACAGTCCAAGGAAAATCGGATCACCTGAACACGAGGAAGGAAATGTGAAAAAAAAAACGTGACAAGGAGAGGAAAGGTCAAAGATTTAAAAAACGTTACACCGAGGAGGAAATGTCATCCGGGCCAAGCCTGTTATTCTTCGCTGGCCGATCAATTTTAAAAGTTGATCCTGCAATTTTAGTCGACAACGGATAAACTATATACATCATTCTACTTAAATATTATCCATTTTACTTTTTGAAAAAACACTCAACCAATTGAAAAAACACTCATCTGACGCGGTTTCAATCAAACGTGGTGTAACGGATTCTTGTTATAAGCAACACCGTGTAGCTTAGGGTTTCATACGCTGAGATTAGACCGCGGAAACGCTAAGTAATTTGGGGAAAGAGATGGAGATTATTCCTAATCTTCCTGAAGAAATAGGTAGAGATTGTTTGGTGAGAGTGCCGTACAAATCACACGGCAAGCTCAAAGGTGTGTGTAGAAGCTGGAGAAATCTGGTGAAAAGCCCCTGGTTTTATCACCAGAGAAAAGCCAGCGGAACTTCCGAACAGTGCATATTTCTGCTTCATGCCCTTCGTTGCCAAGGAGGTGAGCTGTGTGCAAATAATAAGCAAAATGGGCCAGCATATGGAATAACTACATACGATCCGGTACAAGGCTCCTGGGCCAGAATTTCTCCCATCCCCCAATTTCCCAGCTCGGTTCCCCTCTTTAGTAAATGTGTTGCCGTGAAGGAGAAATTGATAGTAATTGGCGGCTGGCACCCTTCAGGGTTGCAGTCACTTGACGGCCTTTTCATGTACGATGTTCCAGGTGGAAGATGGAGTTGCGGGGCCAATATGCCTACAGTTCGATCTTTCTTCGGCTGCTGCGTTTCTGAACAAGGAATTGTCTATGTTGTGGGAGGACATGACGACGATAAAAATGCTCTCAGTTCAGTGGAAGCTTACGACGTGGAGAAAAATGTATGGGAGAGTTTACCTCCGATGAACAGAGCACGGGATGAGTGTGAAGCACATTTTATTGACGGGAAATTGATTGTGCTAAGTGGTTATGAAACGGCGTCACAGGGTCGGTTTCTGAATAGTGGAGAAGTGTTCGATCCGCAGACAGGGACTTGGAATTGTCTTGAAAGTATTTGGGGTTTTGGGCATTGCCCTCGTTTGTCTGTAGCTGCTTTTGGTAGCCTCTATTATTTTTGTAAGCAAGGAGTGATGCAGTATAATGGCAAACAGAATGTTTGGGTTCAAGTAGGGAGCATGCCGGAAGGAATAAGGGTTTCTTCTTGTGTCACAGTGAGGCAAGATAAGATATTTGTGACTGGTTCTGATGGGGATCAAATGATGCGTTGTTATATGTTTGAGGTAGCGAAAGGGAAGTGGGTTGAAGTGGAGAGGCTCCAAGGGTTTGGGGGATTTGTTCAGTGTGCAACTGCCCTCGAGCTCTAATACATGCTCTCTTATAAATTGTAAAACTACGGCGTATTTGAATGTTGAAGTTTGTCAATAGAAAATTTCAAATTATGTACAAGTTTTATTTTTAAACAAAAATTTGTTTGTTTCTATACATTAGAATTCTACACCAAATCACCTTTACTAAAATAGTGGTATGTTGGTTCATTTGGTAAAGTTGTTTTTCTTAATATTAGGATAAAAGTGTATACTCTACACTTTTATTTGTTAATTTTGCATCTATTTTTGGTATTGTCATAGTGTTTAATTTGTCTTGGTTCACATATAAATTGAGTTTAGTCTTAATTTCATCAATAAATTGTCATTCCAACTCTCAATGATATGAACCAATCATTCCTTACAACCTTTTTTACTAATGTAAGGAAATATGTGAAACTTCCAAGGAAAATCCTATGAGAAGAGTGTCACAAGATATCCAAACTATGAAATGTTTAGCAACATTCTAGAATAGTAACAACACAAAATAAATAGTATGAATAGAAGAATAAGATAGAACAACTACACAAAAGAAAAAACCTAGCCTCCACGGTTTTGAAGAATAATGTATTATTAATAGTTTAAAGTTACAATAGAATTTCAAGCTTTAATCTCTTCAAGAAGATACATGTTCATACTCAAAGAGGAATCAAACACAAGATGATATTCAAATAACCACCTACCCAAGCCCTATATTTATAGACAAGAGAGCAATAAGAAAGGGAAAACTTATTATATTTTCTTGCCACCATTATTTAATGTCCAAATCACCAATTATTTATGTACCAAGCATCTCCAATGTGGGTGTCCATGTTTGTCTCTAGGATCAAAAAACAACACATTCTCCAAGGCACCTCATTTACTCCCTTTAAACCTAGCATCAAAGATTGGCTTGCTACATATGAGCCAAGCATTAAATGTTTCTTACAATATTAAATACATTTTACAATAAGCTCCATAAATTAAATGCATTCCTCCAATGAACCCAATAAACTATGTGCTCACTAAACCATGAGCCCACAAACATTAAATGTATTTCCTTCAATGTGCCATCCATATTAAATGCATTTGCAATGTTACACACAACAACCACCTAGGAAAATACTGGGCTCCCTAAAAGTGCAATGCCCCATTTTGAGATGCACAACTTTATAAAATATGAAATTATATTTCTATGCTTGAGGTGTACAACATCTTCCCAACATTTTGTGAATTGTTGTATACATTGCATAAGGGGTGAAATGTAATTAAAAAAAACTATCTACTAAGAAAAATTGTCTTGTTGGTGCATGTTTTGACACAACTATTCATGTGAAACATGTTGTCCCCTCTTGAAAAGGAATTTCTTCCCTCAAGGTTCTTTATCACAAAATTCATTTTGCTTGAGTAGCTGAGTGGTAGATGTTTACCATCTCATCTATGGGGTTCCAATGAAATTAAAAGAATGGAAGACAAGGTATTGCTTGTAATTATGTTCTTTATTTAATAGGAGAGATCAAACAAATGGATATATGTCCAATTCAAGATCTCATTACACATTCCATACATGAACTACAAACATTTAAACCAAAACAATTTAAACAAATCATAAATTTTAAATTTTAAACTAATGCTAATATAATAGATTTTATAAAAAAAATAGAAAAAAAGGTGAGAAAAAGTGAGAATAAGTCTAATTTATCATTTCCTAGAATTTGATTATGCAAGTAGACAAATCTAATTTAAATCAAGTTCCTTGCTTGACCAATCTTCACATAGTGACACAAGACGGTGCATCTTCTAGGGACTAATCAACTATGAAAGAAAGAGTAGAAAACCACCATGTTTCATGCATAGATTGAAAGTGCAATTTCCATAACCTTTGTGTAGGACATATATGCCATAGAATTTTATAGTGGAATATTTAGGTTGATGTTGACAATAAAATATAGGCCTGAGGTCTAGATTATTTATGTCAGAGAATTAACCCTAGGGTGACGTAATAAGAAGGACATCAGGTTAGTGCGGTGGATAACATATGCATAACATAAAGATTCTCATTGGTTTAAACATTGGTTGTGTTGGTGGGGTGATCAATTGTGTGGATTCTCTCCCTATTTATTATGTTTAGATGTTTGTTTTCCTCTTGTTATTCCTTCTTCTATTTGTCTCTCTTCTTCTTGTCTTCACTCAGTTTCTTTTTGGAGACTATCCTTAGTCTCTATACCTTCATGGGAAATTCCCTTATCAATTTTCTACTTTGGTGTTTATGTTGTCTATGTCACTGACTCCTTTGTAACGCTTTCTTCTATGTGTTCTAGTTGTTGAGGTAAACCCTATTCATCCTCCAATTTTAGTACATGTGGTAGAGATGGTGGTGTTGTAGAAGCTTTTGATTCTTCCTTTTGTAATTGGTTACTCTCTACTACCTTATTATAAGCTTGTTGAGCTACCATAATAGCTACTTCATATAATTTCTATTCAATCTTTATATTATTCCTATTCTAAAGTAGGGTATCTGTTAGCGTTACTACATTGTTCAGTCTTGATAAGGCGGTTCCTTCAGTTTTGTTCAGTTCATTATAACTATTTCCACATTGGTGTGTTGGCTGGTACATAACTGTGGCTGGTGCATAACTGTTTCCACAGTATTTAAATATGTATTTTGTATCTGCATGATCATCGAATAAAATACTATCAATTTGGTATCAGAGCGATATGTGATCCTATGCTGTGAGAGCAATATGAGTTTGCCAGTATGAAATCTGTGTTTGTTGTTGTTTATAGAAGAATTGGTGTGCATTGCTGTGCGTGGGGAGTCACAATGTTGCCAGTAATCTTTCCTTGAATCATTGCAGAATTCAGATGAAAACTAACATGAGGAGGCGTGAAATATGACAAATAAATAGAACCTGCAATGGCGCAACCTATAATGGCGTGTTAGAATAAAGGGAGGCATGAGTAGTGTAGCCTCTGACAAAGATCCCTGTGGAGGCCGTGAGTTGAATGCATTAATAGAAGATTTACTAGTTTGTTTCATTTTTTTTTTCATGCTTTATGTTGTGATTTGATGATGAGAGTTGAGGAGAATATAAGAAATCCATGAGGAACTTCTTGAAGTTGAGATTCTCACACTGATTTTGTTATTCTTCATATCACATTTTGTTGAAGACTAGAATATCTAACTGTTATGCATCAAGCAATTTCCAACCTCATAAGTGGACACACAGTTACTCTTACCCATCAAATTTTCATGGAAATCCTGTGGGAAGTTCATCTATGATTCATAACAAAGGCACTGTGCACCTAAAAGAGGAAGACATAGTCTACAAAACCTGGCAATCAAAGAAAAGTGGATGTCCATTATTGGTATGTATTGAAGTGTGTTTGTAAGTGCAAATTTTATAAGCAAATATATTTAAGTCTGAGTAAGAAGTCAATCTTTTGAGTATTATCTAAATGGAGATCCCATTAGACAAGTATTCTGGTTCCAATTTTCATACTTGGAGAATGAAAATTCAAATGCAACTAATGAATAAAAATTTATGGGCAATAGTCAGTGGAAAGGAAAAAGCACCTACAGATGCAAATAAGTTATTAGATTGGAGTAGTAGAGATGATAAAGCCAAGGCTATAATTGGTCTTGCTCTTTCTGACACCGAATTGCACCATATTGATTTGGATAAATCATCAGCCAAAATTTGAGATAATCTGAATAAATTGTTTGGAGCAAAAGCCGTTAATGCAAAGTTTTCTCTAAAACTTCAATTATTTCGATTTAAGATGGAAGATGGAATCACAATGTCAAATCATATAAGTAACTTGCAGTCTCTCATTAGACAGCTAGCAGAGGTTAAGGTTACAGTAGATGATGATGATGCTAGGGCCATCCTATGAAATAGCTTGCCTTCAAAATACAACAATGTTGTTTTTACTCTCAGTCAAATATCTTCACAAACTCTAGAAGGTATGATTTCTACTCTTCTATCAGAAGAGAAGAGAACAACAGAAGATTCAGAAGATGATCCTCAGGATAAAGCATTATTTTCAAGAAGCAATTACAAGAGATCAGAGAGAATCAAATGTTTTTATTGTAAGAAAAATGGTCACATATCTTGGGATTGTAGAACTCGAGCGAGTGATGTTCTTAAAGGAAAGCTCAAAAATGAAGGAAATCTTGCTTGCATTGAAGATGATAAGGACCCACCAGATATTGAGGATGATGATCCACCAAATGGTACTATTAATTTCTGTGGATATGCCCTTTGAGCAGGGTCATATCGGAGGCAGGCGGCATCGGATGATGCAGGATTTACCATCATCTCAAGTTAGCTTCTCGCTTTGAGATGATGCTTTGCATGAGAAGCGTTTTTGGTTTTGGTTGTTTTGTTTTTCTTTGTTGTTGCTGACAGAACTGACAGATTTGAAGAATGTATGTTTTGTGAAGATTTTGTTTTGGAGACAGGTTTGGGGTTTGGTGTTGAGCTCAATATGGATTGTTGTTCAGCAAGCTTCAAAGAGTATATGATCTTGAATTATACCCTTTCGCGGTCACTAGACAACATGGCAGAGATCTGTCGTATCTCTTAGGGGCCATTGTCGAATAATTCAAGACTCTGTGATTTGAGAGCTTGGGACTAAAGAGCTCAAGAACACAGCTCGAAGCGACACCTTTCTGAGGGTAGATGAGACAGCATGATGGAGCCTTGCTTGGTTCAGGATTTGTTCTTTGGGAGAAGATCTATAAAATATGTATTCATACTATGTAATCAGCTTTGTTGAGTTTTAGTATTAAGGGGGGTACCTTGGTACTATTGCAAGAACAATGTAATAAGGGGGGAATGTTAGTGTTACTACATTGTTTAGTCTTGATCAGGCGGTTCCTTCAGTTTTGTTCAGTTTGTTATAACTATTTCCACATTGGTGCGTTGGCTAGTACATAACTGTGGCTGGTGCATAACTGTTTCCACAGTATTTAACTATGTATTTTGTATCTACATGATCATCGAATAAAATACTATCAATTGTATCTACCCTATGTTTTGTTAACAATTTTTGATCTTGGAGACTTTGTATCTTACTTTTTGTCATTGGAGAGAAATCTAAATATTTAGCCATCTCATTTATTGCTCTAGTTTTTAGTGATATCTCCATCTTAAAGGCCTTTTCCCTTTGTGCTGTTACTTGTTGAACATTATAGAATTTTTGTTAATTCCTTTGAAAAAACCTTAGTAATATGTTCAATAAAGTAAGGGTTGTTGATGATAAATTCATCAGTTACTTGAACAATAACTTCTTTGTTAGTTGTGATGGTAATGGAGTAAGTCTAAGCCACCTCTAATAGCTTTCCATTTGTGTAGAAAGTTTTGAATAGTTTCTTTTTATATAAGTTAGGTTCTTGGCTCTTTTCTTGTGCTACTAAATATGTCTTGTCTACTAGTGTAGTTGCTCTTCTTTTGGATTTTCCTCATCTTCTGTGTTTGAGCTATATTGCACCAATTTATTATAAGCTTTTTGTTTCTATATTTTCTTCTATTACCTGCTTGTTCCTTACATCTTCTCTGAGATAATTTCTAATAGATCCTCTATAGTTTATTCTACAAGATTTTTAGTTTTTGAGGGGCTCTCCTCTATGTGGATTGTTTTTGTGTCAACCTATTTCCTCTTTTTATCCTTTGCTTCTTTTTGTGTTTCTTCTAGTATGACAAATTTTACCTTATGTGATTAATCTTCTATAATTGTTTTACCTTTCTGTGGTGGATTGCTTCCACTAGTAGACCCTAATCTCTCGTATCTTCTCTTGGTTTGTTCTCTTGGTTCTACTATGGTTTGACTAGTTTGCTAAGAAGTGGCATCCTTAATGACTAGAGGACCTGGATTTTATTTTGGTTGTTCTTCTTTGGCACTTTTCAATTTTTTTTAGCAACTTTCTCTATAACATCCTTCTTAGGTTTCTTATCTATGTATTCCTGCCATGTTTCAAATCTTTTGATGATGGGATCTCTAGGGTAGGAGAGTAGAAGTTGAGTTGTACTTTCTAGCAACTCATCAAAGGCTTTATATAGTAGTGGTGGTATAATGAAAGTATGTGATTCAATAGAGTATAAGTGAATATCATCTTTATCAACCACAAAGACCACATCATTCTCTAATTTCCTCACAATATTTTGTCTTAGTTGCTCTCTTTCCTACATTCTTTTCTAGAACTTATCAAACATTGATTCATATCCATACTGATAAAGAATGGTGTCAAGGAGATCATCCATATTATCCTTTATTTAAATCATGATCATATTATAGAATCTCCATACTGATGCGAGAGCATCCAGTGGTGTAAGGGCAATCTTGCATCACCCAAAAAAAGATGTGTTTCAAAATTGTTGATGTTCTTTCCATTTATTTTCAAAATTTGTGGTTTTGGTTCCATAATCTCTTGAATAATGATGTAGAACTTTTAGTTTTTCCAAACTGCTAAAAATAGCAACCTATTATTTTTAGAAAGTTTGCATTTGGGCACGGATTGAAGTGAAAATTTACAGGAAGCTTCATAACTAAAAAATAAGACCTTTGGCGAAGGAATCACGCAAAGATCATTTGTGAGATGAAAGATATTAAAGTTTTCATTTCTCAAAAAATACCTGAAAATTATTCAAACTCAGGTTTAAGGCACTAAACGGCCCCGTACAGGCCTAAAAATGGCTAGAATCAGCAGAGCGGGTTCTTAGCGCATAGAGCACTTCGTGAGCTTTCTGACGCATAAAATGGTTCATCAATCGGACACCCAGATCAAAAGTTATGGCTCCTGGAAGTTGACCTATTTGTGGAGGGAGATGCAAATTTTGAAATTAGGTTGTTGGCCACCAAAAAGGCTATTAATAACCAATTTTGGGAACAATGGGTAGTAGTAGAGTTAAGGGGGAAAGTGTAGAGTGAAGAATAGGCGGGAAAACATAAACCCTAGCTGATTTGGGGTTACAGAAGGCTGATGATACTAGAGTCTTGTGATAGGAAGCTATAATGTGTTGCAACCTATAGAGGGTTGATTCCTCTGATTGTATTTGAGCTTCTGTAATGTAATAAGTTGTCTAAATCAATAAAGAAAGTTCTATTTTCTGTGTCCAATTTCTGTTATTATGTGTTTTATGATTTACCCCCTTCATCACCATCCTAACATCCCAAATCTAGCATATCCAAAAACCCTTCAAAAATTCTAAAATAATTAAAAAAAAGAAAAAAAAAAAAAGAAAGAAAAAAAGTAAAGAGAAAAATCATCCAATGGTGAAAACCATTCTCATGTTGCTTTGGACAAGTACCATAATGAAAACGTGTTCTCAAGTGTCATGCATACATATGCTATCTATGAGCATCCTACACTTAGGGGCAAGCCTCTCCCATCCTTAAATTTTCAAAAAGTTAAACCAAAACAAATTCTTTACGTTTAGTTTTATTTCAAGAGTTATTTTCTTTTTTAAATAAATATCATTTTTAATATCTATATATATTCATGTATAATAAGTAAATAAAAATAATTCTTCAAATAAAAATAAAGTAAACAATGTAAATAAAATAAAAATATCTTAAATACATATATCTAAAAAATGCCCTTGAGCTATTTTATTTTAGAACTATTTAAGAATTATTGTTTTTTATTTACATTGTTTACTTTATTTTTCAGCTATTTTTATTTTACTTAATCACAGGTCCCATGAATATTTTGTCTACTTAAAGAGTTATTTGTGGAGCTAATGGTCCCATGAATATTTTATCTTTCAATTTTCTTAAATTGTAATTTTTTAGTATATTAATTTAAAAAAACAAATTATTAATAAAGAATTATTTATTAATAAATAAAATTTAGGAGATAAGTTTGGAGGAAAATGAAAAAAAGAGATAAAGAAATATAATATACATATTTTTCATTATGGTGCATAATTTCAACTGCCTTTTCTTCAAGCATATTTTTATTTACTAAAATATATTTGTTGCACTATAATAGAGAAAGATTGTAAATTATCTTTTATACATAATTCAAAATTCACACGGGACCACCCATTCTTCTCAAATAGAGGCATACTAGTTATTTTATAGATATTTTTTAATTTAAGAGTTATTTTATTTATTTTTTGAAGAGCTATTTCTATATCTTTAAGAGTTATTTAAGATATATTTTATTTACTTAAGAGTTATTTTATATTTTGATTTTTTTAAATATATGTCAACTATGTTTTTATTTTTATATATGAAGATATTTCCAAGCCTATCTTGAAAGCCACTTGTTTCTTACAAATAGGGCTTAATTTGACAGTTGACCTTGCCTGTCAAGTTATCTATTCAATGTTGCCTTTCAAATATAATGACACATCTTAATATAAGTAAGTTATATAAAAACCAAATATATATATCAGCATAATCCTATATAAATTTTGACAGTTTGTTCAAAATCTCTCCTTTCATATGATACAGCGTTTTATATATATATATATATAACTTTTAATGATTTGTAAAAAACAAGTGGCTTTCAAGATATGTTTGGAAATATATATAACTTTGATATTTCCAAGCCTACCTTGAAAGCCACTTGTTTCCTACAAATTATTAAAAGTTTTATATAAGTGGCTTTGAACTTGAAAATATATAAAACTTTGATATTTCCAAGCACACCTTGAAAGCCACATGTATATAATGATTTGTTAAAAACAAGTGGTTTTGAAGGCGTGCTTGAAAATATCAAAGTTTTATATATTTTCAAATACACCTTAAAAGCCACTTGTTTCTTACAAATCATTAAAAATTAAATTATCACATGATTATAAATATTTATATCTATCAATCATTTGATAACAGTTTTAAATTCTGTTATTAATTGTAAAATATGATGATTATAATATTTTATCAGTTACAATAACCTGGGTGATACTACAGTTGCATTGTGTGACCAATCCAGTGCTTTTCTAGAATTTTTGTGGTCAACATCTGTGAAGAGGAAAAACAGTATCCAATTGCAAATCGCTGAGTCGGCCACGTACAAGATAAGTCTTTGAATATTATAAGATAAGTCTTTGAATATGAGCCTTACAATCTCATGTCAATGACTTTGAATACACGAACGACTAATATCAAATATTTATGAGCCTTACGAAACTCGAAATGACATTTATGAGTCTTGAAAAACTCAAAATGCTAATAATGTCAACGGGATTTTGGATTCAAAAGCCTTCGACGACGGCACCGGTTACGGAAGCTTTGTTTTAATAATCCAACATAAATAAAAATTGAAACATCCGCGTGTGAAAACACGCATTTGATCTTTCTTCGCCTGCTGCATTTCCCATCAAAGAATTGTCTACCTACATTGCCGGAGGCCACGACGAGGAGACAAACGGTGTGATTACAGTGGAGTGTTACGACGCATGGGCGAGTGTACCTCCGATGAGCGAAGCACAAGACGAGTCGGGTGCATTTTTTATGGAGGGTAAATTGATAGTTATAAGCGGGCATGAAACACAGCAGGGACGATTTTTGAATAGTCCAACCCACTTTATTTAAACGTCATCCTGGTAAATATTTTGAATTAGATGATGTGGACAAGTATTCAATCTGTAGACACGCACTTGGATTTGGTGAAAAATATGAGGAAAATTGGACATAGTCCTTGTTGATGTTATTGTAGCGTCGGGAGATTTATTCAGGTCGACTCAATGAAAAGTCATATATGAAGAGTCGCCGACGCATATGAAGAGTCACCTTAATTTGTATATATACTTCAATTCAATCACTTCATTGATATCTCTCTAGCAGTAGATCTTCATTTCCATTAGCAGCAAATTGATCTTCAAGGAGAAACATATTCATTTGTATCTTTGCATCTAGAAGAGGTGCTATTATTCATTGTATCAAATTCGGCCTTGTGTTAGGCCTAAGTTGTAAGTAGATTTTTGCTCTTAATTCTTCAATATATAAGAGATATATTTGCTGGGTTTTTCTCCCTCGAGTAAGAGGGTTTTTCCAGGGTACCTACTGTATTTATTGTCTTATGTGTTGCATTTTCTGATCACTTACATTTCTGATCCTAAAAACTAACATGGTATCAGAGCAGGTCTAAGAAAAGATCTGACCAGATTTGTTTAAGCAGTCAACTCAACTTTTCTTCTAGGGCAGATCTTGAAGGCAAAGTATTGCAGCTGCAAGTTGCTTACTAGGGCGTCTTGGGCACTTACAGTGAAACCGCGGTGAGCAAAGCATACCCTAACTGTAACATCATTCCTTGTGACTAGTTCGAGGTTGCCTTCTAGGCCATGGAGCTCTGGCTCGCGGATCGGGTCGTTTTCCCTGTGGAAAACTTCTTGGGCAGCAGCATACATAGAAATTATGATTTGCTTCTGCACCAAGTTCAGCTGCCTATTCATCACTATCTTCTGACATTCCTAGAAGCAAGGTTTAGGCTTACAGAAGGAAAGGTGGTCAAATATTGCAGCTGTAGCACCATTTCTTTGGTGCTTTACATAGGTTTGGCAGTTCTAAATTGTAAGTTCACTCGTGACTGTCTAAGTCTTATGAATCCTGGAAAGCTTTCAGGAAGTGTAACAAATGAAATGCTTGATGAAAATGAGGGTGAGCTATTCAAGTTTTGGGTCATAGCTCGTGGTTGTTAGCAAGAATTTTTGGTTAAATAGCTCGGCCTTCACTCCAGCGGTGTTAATGATTGTGACGACATGTGCTGTAGTGGTGGTGGCCAATCTAATATCTCGGCAATCTCTTTTGCAACGCAGTAATAATTTTGTGACATTGTCATTCTGCCTTCAGTGAGTTTTCATCCTCAAGGGATGGATTATCTTCATCTGAAGATGATTAATATTTCTCTTGCTTCGTTTAATTACGTTGGTTATACTTGGGTATATGAATCGTTTGGAAGAATATCTCAAAGAGATATAATCTCACAGAATGTGCACCGAGTGCATGATATGCACAAAATGAATTTGTTGAATTACCTTTGAAAATTTTTAGGAAAATCTTGAGTGGCAGAGGCAAATGCCTTACCACATGCATATTAATCTTGAATTACTTGAAGTTGTTCATCTGATTTGTGCCATGTTTTTAGAGGTGCCAAATATGGCAACAAATGCACAATAAATGGTTGCAGTAGGACGTGCGGAGTCAAAGATCATTTCCATGATTTGGATTCAAATGCAGAGCATTTATGTGGGATGAGCATGCATGTCCTGATGAATGCGAAATGTCGAGAATATGTGAAATCTTTACAGAGCTTGTCAGACAAACCCAGGTTTTCCAGGGTCAAAGGGGATCATTCAAGTATGAGCTTGCGTCGGAGCAAAATGGTCTACGCACAAGCTGTTGCATTCCCATTCCTCCTTATGAAAGAAATCTTCAAGGTCCACATATTCACACAAGAAATGCAGATTCTATGCACTATTGCAACCCCAGATACCAATTTTGTGGTTACTTGTGCCAGCTCCCAATGGATTGTAGTTTGCAATGGAATTCTGCTGTTTGAGGTAGTACAGACTGACTTCACAGTGAGTATTCCCATGATTTTTTTTATTGGTTAGTCATCGAGTTGGGATCTATTGTCATTTATTGATGATGGATAACAGCAGTAGTATTTTTGCCCAAGAAGTATGGAAAAGCAATGGGCGAGCATTACAAAATATTTTGAAATTGAAGATTTCTGGAAAATGTATTTGCATAAGCTTTTAATAGGCTCAGGGAGAGAAGAATTTCTGAATGGAGACCAAGGCTATTGAGTTTTGTTTCTACAGTGGATGAAGATGAAGTGAAAAGAGCATCAGAATAAAGAGATAAGTATTTTATGTGTGTACCTTTGAATAATGATGTAGCTAATTCATGCACTAACATTAGGAATAGTGTATCATGTATGCTTCTAGCATTGGTCTGGATATTTCTCTTTGGGGCAGTTTAATTCTATAGTAATCTGTCTAAAATGCTTCTAGGATGGATCAAGGAGCAAACGGATGATGAGAAACTACATAAGGAATTCAAAGTGAGGAAGAGCTTGAGGCATCCTGTGAGGAAGGCATGCCGGCTAAAGAAATAAACAATCATGGAGTCATAGCTTGCAACCATGGGACTGAGTTAGTGGCACATAACGTCACTGGAGACATCTCTCAAGGGCATAAGGTTGGGTCAGCCTTGGATGAGGAATTTGCATCAGCAAAGAAGATTGAGAAAGATGAAGACACTAAACAACGGAGAACCCTTACAGATTGTCATTACGATCAGCTACTTTGAAGAGGAGGAAATGACATTCAGAGGGAGTTAAATTCTAAGAATTCAAGGTACGAGTTGAAGGACTAAGGCTCTAAGATCAGTCAATGGAGGGGAGTTCACTTCTAGAGGATTTCTTTGCAATCTCTGAGGTAGGGATCAAGAGGAAGTTCTGTGACTCACAGAGAAGAAGTGAAGGTTGCAGTGCTTGGAAGACCTCTTCAGCTACTGAGAACAGAATTGTACAAGACTGTCAATCTGAAGTTGACATTGGTAGCTTCACAAACCTATTCAGAATAGGGTGATTTGGGATAAGATCGAGGAGGACAATCCTGAACTCTCACAAGTTAGTAGTGTCGGAGGCATGTGTTGAAAACCATTCCTCTAAGGCAAGCATTGCAGGCAATCTTGGACGAGGAGGTCAAAAGGTTGATGCAAGTACTTGGAGTTTCAGAGGGAGTCACATCATCATGAAGATATGTTACAATGTATATTTTTCTGTGATGGAGAAGTATGAGGTGAAAGCCCTTGTAGTATATTTCTCTGTGACAGAGAAGTATGAGGTGAAAGCCCTTGTAGTGTATATTTCTCTATGACAGAGAAATATGAGGTGCGAGCCCTTGTCCATCTCTGAGATGGAGATGTGGTTCTTTCCACCCTCTAGGGGTAGCCATGGTGGACGTCATGTTGAGTGACTCCATGACGATGTATTTTTTCCACTAATGGGAGTAGCCATTGTGGACATCATGTTGAGAGACTCCGTGATGATTCTCTTGTACTTGTGTTTATCCACCCTCTAGGAGTAGCCATGGTGGACGTCATGTTGAGAGACTCCATGACGACATCACGTTGAGTGACTCTGTGATGGGCACTTGTACACATGTTTCTTTCCACCCTCTGGGAGTCACTCAACGTGATGTCATCATGGAGTCTCTCAACATGACGTAGCCATTGTGGGTGTCATGTTGAGAGAATCCATGACATATCTAGAAAGATATCTCCCTAGGTAAGAGGGAGTGTTGATGTTATTGTAGCGTTAGGAGATTTACTTAGGTTGACTCAATGAAAAGTCATATATGAAGAGACACCAAAGCATATGAAGAGTCACTGACGCATATGAAGAGTCATTGACACATATGAAGAGTCGCCGATGCATATGAAGAGTCACCTTAATTTGTATGTATACTTCAATTCAATCACTTCATTGATATCTCTCTAGCAGCAGATCTTCATTTCCATTAGCAGTAGATTGATCTTCAAGGAGAAACATATTCATTTGTATCTTTGCATCTAGAAGAGGTGCTATTATTCATTGTACCAAATTCAGCCTTGTGTTAGGCCTGAGTTGTAAGCAGATTTTTGCTCTTAATTCTTCAATATATAAGAGATATATTTGCTGGGTTTTTCTCCCTTGAGTAGGAGGGTTTTTCCAAGGCACCTACTGTGTTTATTGTCTTATGTGTTGCATTTTCTGATTGCTTACATTTTTTATCCTAAAAACTAAAAATCCTCATTATGTGTAGGTGTTCTTGGTGGCCATTATTCTTTTTGTAAGCAAGGGGTGATACAGTATAATGAGAAAGAGAATGTGTGGATGGAAGCGGGGAGTAGGAAGTGGGTATTCTCCATACAAAACATGTCTAAGACATCATAACATACAAAATAGTATGCCTTAGACATCATGATCATATTCTCCATAAAAAATAACATCGCTGATGGGACCCACCATAGTCGCTATGTTTAACGGCTGCTACTTGTTATTTTCTATCATGATGCCTCCAAGCCACGGTCCCTTTCTCCCCAATGACACGATGGAACCCACACTTCACTGGAACTTTCAAATATATATTTTCTCTATCATTTTTTTAATCTACATCTAAAGAGCATTCCAAAGGACTCCACTATCTTGATGAGGGACAAGTTGTAGGCAACCAAAAGCCAAAAATAAGTTGCAGCCAATGATAAATGTTCTGGGTAGGTTAATCTACTCTTTGTAACATGCAATGTTGAGATATTTTGCTGAAATTGTGAAGAAGTAGAGCTAAATTCATATCAAAAAGAAAATTAACCATGTTGTGTCATATCTCATTGGAGAATAGTCGCTTCCTTTCCCTTGTTCCCTATCATGTTGCAATTATAAGGTAGAGCATTTTCATTGAAAGTATATTGTATCCATGTGAAAATGAACACAAGAAATAAACTAAACTAATGTTAGCCTACTTCATTCACCTCATATACACATCGGATTGAGCATAAAGGAATGCAAATATGAAAGGAAACTAAACAAGACTAGTTACCATGCAAACCTTGCTTAAATGGATGTGCTCCTTTGATGTGTTGATATGTGGATGGCTTGGGTTGAGGGTCAATTTGTAGATTTTTTGGATGGGGATGAAGGGTCAAGATTGGATTGAAAGATCAATGGTGGAGGATTGTTAAGAGCTCTCAAGCAAGGAGAGCTTGTCAAGTGTCATGATGAGATTGGTGGATGAGAGATGTCCTTGGATCAAGGAGGAATAAATGGTCAAGATTGGAGGGATGAGATTGATTTGGTAGATGGGAAGTATGGGTTGGATTTGATTTAAATTTTAAATTGGGAAGCATGGGTACATGCCCAATTTAAAATTGGAGGAAAAGGGGATGGAAGACAAAAGGACCTAGACCATGCCTTTGTAAGAAGGCCATGTGGACATGTACAAGAGGCCATGTCTTTGTACATTTGGGGGAATGGGGAGGATTTGACCAAGATTAGATTAGGATTTAGACTGTGCAAGTGGGGGATTCGGTTAGTTAATTAGGTTTAGGTGACCTAATCAAAAGTGTAGAAAATAAGGAATTAAATAAATATACATATTTATTTAATTCATGGGATGGGAAAAGGGGATAATAGATAAATTAAATTTATCTAATGTTTGGACTAAATAGGAAGGGGATAAATTATTGATAAATCATTTATGCTAGGAATAAGTACCAATGAAGGTACCGATGCAGGTACAGATGAATAGTGAATAGTACATGAATAGTGATTTTGACAATAAAATATTGTAAAATCATAGATTGAATGGGATTTGATCAATTAACTATATAAACATATGTTTATTTAGTTAATTGTGGAGAAAATGTAGTTTAGGGGTGTCTAGAGATGACTAGTGATGGTTTAGAGGGGAGAACTAGTGGAGGAAAGGATGAATCAACCACGGATGGTGGATGGGATGTGAAGTTAATTGAGGGAGACAATGAGGGCAGATGATTGGCGTGGTTAATAGGTGGTGAAGGCATGGGTTTTAATGAGGTGGCTGGATAGGGAGAGCTATTGGGAATAACATCAGAGGACGAGGAAGAATTAATGCTGGGAGAGGACATGCTAAAACTAGGTTCCAACATGCTAAAGCATGATCAGGCTAGAAAATATGATGAAAACTTGCAAAAAGGCTTATTAATTTTGCTAGTAAGAAGGGTTATGGTGCATAAAAAATGATAATAATGCCAAACCATACAAAATTGAAAGGTGATTAGTCCCAAAAAGATATAAAAGAGGCCAAAAAGACAAGTTAAAAGACATGACAATAGAGATATATAACATGGGGATGGATACATACCAAACTAGAAATGCATGGTGGGTGGAGAGGGGAGAACCAGTGGAGGAAAGGATGAATCAACCACGGATGGTGGATGGGATGTGAAGTTAATTAAGGGAGACAACGAGGGAAGATGATTGGCTTGGTTAATAGGTGGTGAAGGCATGGGTTTTAATGAGGTGGCCGGATAGGGAGAGCTATTGGGAATAACATCAGAGGACGAGGAAGAATTAATGCTGGGAGAGGACATGCTAAAACTAGGTTCCAACATGCTAAAGCATGATCAGGCTAGAAAATATGATGAAAACTTGCAAAAAGGCTTATTAATTTTGCTAGTAAGAAGGGTTATGGTGCATAAAAAATGATAATAATGCCAAACCATACAAAATTGAAAGGTGATTAGTCCCAAAAAGATATAAAAGAGGCCAAAAAGACAAGTTAAAAGACATGAAAATAGAGATATATAACATGGGGATGGATACATACCAAACTAGAAATGCATGCACTCAAAACCTACATGATAAGAGCTACATAGAACTCCATGAAAAGGTCAATAAAAGGGATGTGGGTCCCATCAGACATGTCAAAATGTGTGCAAGAATAAGAAAACATACATAAACAAGCTTTTATATATATATAAAATTCATAAACATAAACAACATCAAGTTTAAGTATAACAAAATTAGCATAAAAGAATAAAAACAAACACAAGAGTTCTCACCCACAAGCCTCCTTGTTGTACCAAGCTATAGTTGTTATGCTCCAAGATTGGTTATGATGAGAAGAGATATGTTAGTGTTCAATTCAATGGCATAACATTACATTCAAGCTTGTTCATGAAAATGGCTTGTGGAGGGTGTTATTTATAGACTTTTGGGTGTGTGGATGGAGGTTCAAGATTGCTTAGCAAGATCAGTGGTTGAGGATTGTTGAGAGGATTGGAGTGACGAGGAGCCTCCAAGTGTCACCTTTTGAGAGGTGGTCAAAGGAGATTCCAAGATTCAAGGGAGACCAAGGGTGGAGGATCTTCTTGCAGGAAGTGGATAGTGGAGATCCAAAAAGTAGAATTTTGGATGGATGCACAAATCTTTACCCATGCCTAAGTACCAATCATTTACAAACAAAGGCCATACCTTTGATCCATGTACACTTTATAAACTTATGCAAGATTTACTTTTACTAATCATGTTTTAGAATGAGAAAATAATTATGGAACCTATTAATGATTTGATTTTGACAAGTAATAAAAGTGGATAAAATAGAGAATTAAATAAATATGAGAATATTTAAATTTTAGGATGTGAAGGAGTTAAACTTAGATAAATAAATATTTTCCATAAAAATTAAACAAAGCATTAATTTTAACATATTAATGGCATAAAATGTATGAGTTATAAAATTTCAATGTTCACATTGAAATCATTTGACACTATGTCAAGAATTAAATTGATTTAAATCAACAAGACTAAAGTCAAAGTCTTCTTTCGTGGTATTTATCATGCATTCTAATTATTTTCTCAAATAGTCCTTCATAAATATTGAATCATTTCCAATCAATTCGTGTTGACAACACTTTAATCAGCCCATAAATTCAAATACATCATATGGTTTCCTTCCATACATA
The DNA here is from genome assembly GCA_027924645.1 of Cunninghamia lanceolata. Taxonomy (NCBI): domain Eukaryota; kingdom Viridiplantae; phylum Streptophyta; class Pinopsida; order Cupressales; family Cupressaceae; genus Cunninghamia; species Cunninghamia lanceolata. The sequence continues at coordinate 7,502,808 of BSBN01000620.1, forward strand.
GGAAAACATCACTTATGAAATCATAATATATCATAATTTCACAAAGTTGACAATATAGTCCATATTACATACTTTCATTCAATCCCAGAAATTCAAATACATCATATGGTTTTCTTCCATACATAGGGAAACATCACTTATGAAATCATAATATATCATAATTTCACAAAGTTGACAATATACTCAATATTATATACTTTCATTCAATTACATTACCAAGTAATAAGTTGCATTCATGAATACTTCATGATTTATTCTTTTCCAATACAATGTCATAGCGCATCTCAGTGCAATGAATTAATTATATAAATAAAAAAGTATTTAATTAATATTGGAAGAAATTTTGATATTATTAATCAAATAAATAGGATTTATTCAATTAATTATAGAGGAATGATTGAAGTTTACATAAACTTTAGAACTATTTTATTTACTACATACACTATTTATTTTATCATGTACTCAAGAATTATTTTTATTTTTATTTTTATTTCAACAAAATATCTATTCAACTTTTATTTCAAGATTTTTTAAAGATCTTTCTATAATAATAAAATAAACAATACAACACATGCAAATAATTATAATTCAAATGCAGTAATCTTAATATATTTTATTCTACTTACTTTTTCAATTTAATTTTTTCTTCTTTACTAAAGCATCACTAGTATTATATTTATTATCAAATAACATAAATGTAATGTTTATTATTAAATATTAATTATTTAACATATAAACGATGTCACATTTAAACTAATATTATGTTTATTATTAAATATTAATAATTTAACATATCTACAATAGCACATTTAATTTAAGAGATTTTTATGTCCACTAGACTCCTAGATGTCATTGTCCAGCGTCAGCTATTCTTAAATATCATTCAAAGGCCAATTTTGACCAAAAAAAAATAGGACAAATATTTACCATTTTTATTGTGAATGAGGTGTAAAATTGCTATTAACTATTTAACCATGGAATGATATTTAAATAGAGTATTTTCAAACTTTCTCGACGTTAATTAATTCGAACATTGCGTTTTGTCAATCTACAATAAATGAGTGCCGTCTGAATTCTTTCGAGTTGAATTATTGATAACGAATTCGTCCGTTTCAAACTTTTCCCTGCTAGGCCCGGAATTTCTTGCCTCTGTGACGAACCGCTGAGAAAAATGTCTCTATTTTTTATTTATATTTCAACTTCTACCGTGAATAACTGTTTAGCGCTTGGAATGATTCTCCCTTGGCCGGCATTCAACTTCTCGTGCCGACTGATATATATAAGTCAAGCAAAGTAATCAACTGTCATGAGCGCCTGTATTCAATAATCTCACCGCCTAGAAGCTTCTCTCATTCCATTACAGTCCAAGGCAAATCGGATCACCTGAACACGAGGAAGGAAATGTGAAAAAAAAAATCGTGACAAGGAGAGGAAAAGTCAAAGATTTAAAAAACGTGACACCGAGGAGGAAATGTCATCCGGGCCAGGCCTATTATTCTTCGCTGGCCGATCAATTTTAAAAGTTGACCTGCCATTTTAGTCCGTAACAGATAAACTATATATGCATCATTCTACTTAAATATTATCCATTTTACTTTTTGAAAAAGCACTCAACCAATTGAAAAAACACTCATCTGACGCGGTTTCAATCAAACGTTGTGTAACGGATTCTTGTTATAAGCAACACCGTGTAGCTTAGGGTTTCATACGCTGAGATTAGACCGCGGAAACGCTAAGTAATTTGGGGAAAGAGATGGAGATTATTCCTAATCTTCCTGAAGAAATAGGTAGAGATTGTTTGGTGAGAGTGCCGTACAAATCACACGGCAAGCTCAAAGGTGTGTGTAGAAGCTGGAGAAATCTGTTGAAAAGCCCCTGGTTTTATCACCAGAGAAAAGCCAGCGGAACTTCCGAACAGTGCATATTTCTGCTTCATGCCCTTCGTTGCCAAGGAGGTGAGCTGTGTGCAAATAATAAGCAAAATGCGCCAGCATATGGAATAACTACATACGATCCGGTACAAGGCTCCTGGGCCAGAATTTCTCCCATCCCCCAATTTCCCAGCTCGGTTCCCCTATTTAGTAAAAGTGTTGCCGTGAAGGAGAAATTGATAGTAATTGGCGGCTGGCACCCTTCAGGGTTGCAGTCACTTGACGGCCTTTTCATGTACGATGTTTCAGGTGGAAGATGGAGTTGCGGGGCCAATATGCCTACAGTTCGATCTTTCTTCGGCTGCTGCGTTTCTGAACAAGGAATTGTCTATGTTGTGGGAGGACATGACGACGATAAAAATGCTCTCAGTTCAGTGGAAGCTTACGACGTGGAGAAAAATGAATGGGAGAGTTTACCTCCGATGAACAGAGCACGGGATGAGTGTGAAGCACATTTTATTGACGGGAAATTGATTGTGCTAAGTGGTTATGAAACGGCGTCACAGGGTCGGTTTCTGAATAGTGGAGAAGTGTTCGATCCGCAGACAGGGACTTGGAATTGTCTTGAAAGTATATGGGGTTTTGGGCATTGCCCTCGTTTGTCTGTAGCTGCTTTTGGTAGCCTCTATTATTTTTGTAAGCAAGGAGTGATGCAGTATAATGGCAAACAGGATGTTTGGGTTCAAGTAGGGAGTGTGCCGGAAGGAATAAGGGTTTCTTCTTGTGTCGCAGTGGGGCAAGATAAGATATTTGTGACTGGTTCTGATGGGGATCAAATGATGCATTGTTATATGTTTGAGGTAGAGAAAGGGAAGTGGGTTGAAGTGGAGAGAGTCCAAGGGTTTGGGGGATTTGTCCAGTGTGCAACTGCCCTTGAGCTCTAATACATGCTCTCTAAATTGTAAAACTACGGCGTATTTGAATGTTGAAGTTTGTCAATAGAAAATTACAAATTATGTACAAGTTTTAAAGTTATATTTTTAAATAAAAAAATTGTTTATTTCTATCAAAACACCAAATCACTTTTGTTAAAATAATGATAAGTTGGTTCATTCCGTAAAGTTTTTTTTTTCTTAATATGAGGATAAAAGTGTATACTCTAAATTTTTACTCATTAATTGTGTATCTATTTTTGGTATTATCATAAGTGTATGGTCATAGTGTTTAATTTGTCTTGTTTCACATATAAATTGAGTTTAGTCTTAATTTCATCAAGTTGTCCTAGAATTTGATTCTGCAAGTAGACAAATCTAATTTAAACTAAGTTCTTTGTTTGACCAATCTTCACATAGTGATACAAGAGGGTGCATCTTCTAGGGACTAATCAACTATGAAAGAAAAAGTAGAAAACCACCATATTTTAGGCATAGATTGAAAGTGCAATTTCTATAACCTTTGTGTAAGTCATATATGTCATATAATTTTGTAGTGGAATGTTTAGGTTGATGTTGACAATAAAATATAGGCCCGAGGTCTAGATTATTTATGTCGCAGAATTAACCCTAGGGTGATGTAATAAGAAGGACACCAGGTTAGTGTGGTGGATAACATATGCATAACATATAGATTCAAACAATTCTATACAAGTTCATTAACACCATACGATAGGTCTACTCATATAGTCATATCATATACTCTTTATAAAATGTATATTTTTTACCACAAGTATAGATACACATATAACATATGCTTGGGTAGAATATATATTACACATGCCTTATATATATATATTACTCGTGCCTCTCTATGTATCTCCTCTATTCTCTTCTCTATCTTCTTATCTTATAGGGAAGCCAAATGCTTATATATAACCTTATCCTAGTGTAGGGACATGTCCTATCTATCTTCATGTCTTCTTGTCACTCAAAGGGTACCACATGCTACTAATTGCTATCACAATGGTCTTATCATGATTGTTATTCTATTTCTAGTTCCTAACCTGCCAACATCCTCCTAAGGATTAATCCTTTGTCTTGTCCTCAAGACAACTTCCTTTAACTAAAAAGAAGAGACTATGTTATCAAAATCTTTCTCACCAATCTTCGATCGTGGTAATAAAAGTCTGAAAGATGTCTCAATTTGCTCGTATGCATTATCCCATGTCACCACGATGTGATGTATTTGGTGTACCTAGACAAAAATATCATTGTAAGATCTTTCTATGGTAGAGATGGTAGTTGGATTTGTTAGTGTGGGTATCACTTGATTGATGTAACAAAGAAGCTTGGATAATAGTTACAACTAGATGTTTACTTCAACCTCTAATTACTTCATTTGAGCTATTGACTGCATCCTTTGTTCACTTAGTTCACTATTTTTTAATTTGAGGTTCCTCACCCATTGATGTCATGACCCATCTAAATCAACCATAAAGTTGTAGCTCCTTAAAATCTATAGAATTTGGGACTCGAGTCAGTCAATTTGGGTCTTTTAATGATGTGTTAGCAGAGGCCAAGTGATACAATAATAGTATAGGGAAAACACATTGCCACAAGTATCTTCTAACTTCATCACCTACCAGTCCAAGTCGTTTTGACCATTTCTCCATTTATGTTGTGAGCATCTTTACTTTTCCCTTTCATATTTTGCAATTACTTGTCCCTTAAAAGCTTGTTTCTCTTGCTCCAAACCACCTATTTGATTTAGCAACCCTTGTATGGCCCCTTCCAATTGGATTGTTGTTGCTAATGAGTCTATTTGTATTTGTAGCTAATTTTTATTGTATCATTTGAAGCATCTTCTCTATAGCTTCCTCTAGTGTTGCATTCTTATGCATCAAATCATTCTTTGCACTACTGGTAAATGCATCCCCTGATTCTATTTTCTAAATCAGGTGATATTTGGGTGAAATCAATATAAGGTCATGTAGGACTATGCATAAGTATGTTAGACCTACAATTATTGTTGAAGATAGTTGCTCTTGTTTGGACAAATATTCCTTTATTTTACTCATTGGGTTGCTCATTGGTTGTTTTGGTGGGTAATCAATTGTGTAGATTCCCTACCTATTTATTATGTTTAGATGTTTGTTTTCCTCTTGTTATTCCTTCTACTTGTCTCTCTTTTTCTTGTATTCACTTGATTTCTTGTTGGAGACCATCCTTAGTCTCTATTCCTTCTTGGGTAATTCCCTTATCAATTTGTTCATTTCCTGTTTATGTTGTCTATGTCACTGACTCCTTTGCAACACTTTCTTCTATGTGTTCTAGTTGTTGACATACACCCTATTAATCCTCTAACTTTAGTACTCGTGCTAGAAATGGTGGTGTTGTAGAAGCTTTAGATTTTTCCTTTTGCAATTGGTTTCTCTCTACTACCTTATTATAAGCTTGTTGAGCTACCATAATAGATTCTTCATATAATTTCTATTCAATCTTTATATTATTCATATTCTAAATTAGGGTATCTACCCTATGTTTTGTTCACAATTTTTGATCTTGGAGACTTTGTATCTTACTTTTATATCATTAAAGAGGAATCTAAATCTTTAGCCACCTCATCTATTGCTCTAGTTTTTAGTGATATCTCCATCTTAAAGGCCCTTTCCCTTTGTGCAGTTACTTGTTGTTATATATTTTTTGTTAATTCCTTTGAAAAAACCTTAGTAATATGTTCAATAAAGTAAGGGTGTTGATGATAAAGTCATCAGTTACTTGAACAATAACCTCTTTGTTAGTTGTGATTACAATGGAGTAAGTCTAAGCCACCTCTAATAGCTTGCCATTTGTGTACAAAGTTATGAGTAGTTTCTTTTTATCTAAGGTAGGTTCTTGGATCTTTTCTTGTGCTACTTTATGTCTTGTCCACTAGTGTAGATGCTCTTCATTTAGATTTTCCTAATCTTCTATGTTTGAGCTATATTGCACCAAGTTCTTATGAGCTTTTTGTTTCTATATTTTCTTCTATTACCTGCTTGTTCCTTACATCTTCTCTGAGATCATTTGTAGTAGAGCCTGTATAATTTACTATACAAATTTTTTAGTTTTTTGGGGGCTCTCATCTATGTGGATTGTTTTTGTGTCAAACTATTTCCTCTTTTTACCCTTTGCTTCTTTTGTATTTCTTCTAGTATGACAAATTTTACCTTATGTGGTTGCTCTTCTGTATTTGTTTTACCTTTCTATAGTGGACTATTTCCACTAGTAGACCTTAAGGCTCACTTCGTAGGAAAAGGATTCTCCCCCTGGGTTCTTGGGATTGACTACTCTAATACTTTTGCGCTAGTTACCAAAATGAAATCCATCTAACTTGTCCTTGCTATTACTACAACCCATCATTGGGAACTTTACCAAATGGATGTGAAGAGTATTTTTCTTCACGGTGACCTATAGGAGGAAATCTACATGGAGTAGCCACATGGGTTTGTATAGGATCCTTCACTTGTTTGCCATCCTTGAAAGCCTCTCTATGGCCCCAAACAAGCACCTCAAGCTTGGTATGCTAAAATGGACTCCTTCCTCCTATCATTTGGGTTCACTTAGTCCATTCTTATCTACATGTTAATATTCTATAATAGGATGATACTCTCACCTTCTTTGTTCTCTATGTTGATGACTTGTTGTTTATAGGGAGTCACTCATCCACCATCAATGCAGTGAAAATTGCCCTTCATGATCATTTCTTGATGTCAGACTTGGGCCTTCTACACTACTTCTTGGGGATTGAGATCACTCAGTCTTTGTCTGGTATCTTCATTATACAACCCAAGTACACACTTGATATGCTCTCTATATTTTGCATGGCCCTTGGGCCCATCACATTTCTTCATGCCTCCACCAGCCATCCACCCCTTATATATCACCAACTCCCCTATCCAACATACATGTTACATAATCACACCCTGTTAATCCAAGATTTCACATAATCTATCCATCATTTCTCCACCCTATCTGTGGTTGCATCCTCTAAATTTTAGATCTATGATGGTACCATGTTTATACTTTGGAGAACCCCACTTAGTGATCAATTAAGTTCCAATCGACATTTATGAATGCAACACCATGGTCCATATGCAATAGTTATTCAAAAGGGGATACCATCATTTCATTGTGGAAACATACACTTGTGTCCAACAAATCCTCATCCATCCAATCCTAAATCCAAATCAACCCATCGCATCCTAGCATCCCAAATCTAGCATATCCAAAAACCTTTCAAAATAATTAAAAAAAAATATAGAAAGAATAAGAAAGCAATAAAGTGAAGAGAAAAATCATCTAATGGTGAAAACCATTCTCATGGTGCTTTGGACAAGTACCATGATGAAAACTTGTTCTCGGGCATCATGCATAAATCTACTATCTATGATCATCCTACGATTGGGGGCAACCTCTCCCATCCTTAAATTTCAAGAGTTATTTTGTTTTCTAAATAAATATCATTTTTAATATCTATATATAGATTCATGAACAATAAGTAAATAAATATATCTCTTCAAATAAAACTAAAGTAAACAATGTAAATTAAATAAAAATATCTTAAATACATATATCTAAAAAAATGCCCTTCAAAGGCTTTTTTTTACTTAAGAATGGGTCCCATACAATGGTTAACTTATTTTGTCTGGTTAAGGAGTCATTTGTGGAGCTAATGGTCCCATGAATATTTTATTTTTCAATTATCTTAAATAGTAATTTTTTACTATATTAATTTTAAAAAACAAATTATTTAAAGAATTATTTATTAATAAATAAAATTTAGGAGATAATGTTTGGAGGAAAATGAAAAAAAAAAGAGAAGGAAATATAATATGCATATTTTTCATTATGGTGCATAATTTGAGCCCCCTTTTCTTCGAGCATATTTTTATTTCCTAAAATGTATTTGTTGCACTATAATAGAGAAAGATCCTAAATTATCTTTTATACATAATTAAAAATTTGCATGAGACCACCCATGCTTCTCAAATCCAGGTATAAGAGTTATTTTATAGTTATATTTTTTATTTAATAGTTATTTTCTTTTACTTTAGAACTATTTAAGAATTATTTTATTTATTTAATTTTTTTGAAGAGCTATTGTTGACATATATTTTAAAAAATAAAACTATAAAATAACTTTTAAGTAAATAAAATATCTGTTAAATAACTCTTAAATGTAATTTTGGTATTCGCAAGCATACCTTGAAAGCCACTTGTTTATTACAAATCATTAAAAGTTTTATATAAGTGGCTTTCAAGATGTGCTTGGAAATATATAAAACTTTGATATTTCCAAACACACCTTGAAAGCCACTTGTATATAATGATTTGTAAGAAACAAGTGGCTTTCAAGATGTGCTTGGAAATATATAAAACTTTGATATTTCCAAGCACACCTTGAAAGCCACTTGTATAAATAATTTGTAAGAAACAAGTGGCTTTAAATATGTGTTTGGAAATATAAAAGTTTTATATATTTCCAAGCACATGGTGAAACCCAGTTGTTTCTTACAAATCATTAAAAGTTAAATTATCACATGATCATAAATATTTATATCTATCAATCATTTGATAACAGTTTTAAACTCTGTTACTAATTGTAAAATATGATGATTATAATATTTTATCATTCTAAACACACCTTGAAAGCCACTTGTTTCTTACAAATCATTCAAAGTTAAATTATGACATGATTATAAATATTTATATCTATCAATCATTTTCTGTTACTAATTGTAAAATATGATGATTGTAATATTTTATCAGTTACAATACCCTGGGTGATACTACAGTTGCATTGTGTGACCAATCCAGTGCTTTTCTAGAATTTTTGTGGGCAACATCTGTGAAGAGGAAAAATAGTATCCAATCGCAAATCGATTAGTCTTTGAATATGAGGCTTACAAATCTCATGGCAATGACTTTGAAGACACAAAAGACTAATATCAAATATTTATGAGGCTTACGAAACTCGAAATGACATTTATGAGCCTTTGAAAACTCAGAATGCTAATAATGTAAACGAGATTTTGGATTCAAAAGCCTTCGACGACGGCAATGGTTACGGAAACTTCGTTTTAATAATCCAACATAAATAATGAAAATTGAAACATTCACACGCATTTGATCTTTTTTCGCCTGCTGTGATTACAGTGGAGTGTTACGACATGGAGAAAGACGCATGGGCGAGTGTACCCCCGATGAGCGAAGCACAAGAAGAGTGCCCCTTTTGAATAGTCCAAACCACTTTATCTAAACGTCATCCAGTAAATTTTTACATCTCATCAACATTCAACATTAAAGTGGTAAATATTTTGAAGCAGATGACGTGAAGTGGTGTCAATCTAGTGAAAAATATGTGGAAAATTGGGCATAGTCTTCGGTCGTGTGTAGCTGCTGTTGGTGGCCTCTATTCTTTTTGTAAGCAAGGGGTGATACACTATAATGAGAAAGAGAATGTGTGGGCGGAAGTGGGAGTAGGAAGTGGGTATTCCCCATACAAAATAATATGCTTAAGAGATCATAACATACAAAATAGCATGTTTTAGATGTTATGATCATATTATTGATAAAAAATAGTATCGTTGATGGGACCCACCATAGTTGTTATGTTTAACAACTGCTACTTGTTATTTTCTGTCATGATGCCTCCAAGCCACAGTCCCTTTCTCCCCAATGACACGATAGAACCCACACTTCACTGGAACTTTCAAATATATATTTTCTCTATCATTTTTTTGTCTACATCTAAAGAGCGTTCCAAAGGACTCCACTAGCTTGACAAGGGACAAGTTGTAGGCAACCAAAAGCTAAAAATAAGTTGCAGTCAATAATAATTGTTC